>BPTQ01000009.1:56246740-56855964 GCA_019973895.1 Chrysanthemum seticuspe | reverse complement strand
AGGATAAGCTTGAGCCAAGAGGTCTAAGGTGTGTTCTTTTAGGATATCCTCCTAATTCCAAAGGGTATTCTCTGTATGATCTAACTACCAAGCAGATCTTTCATAGCAGAGATGTTTCATTTGAAGAAAAGATTTTTCCCTTTAGAACACAATCAATACCCACCCAATGTCTTGGAGGTGAGTTTCCTTCTTTCAGTTATGTTGGTGAAGTTGTTGAACCCGTTCCTTCTAATGTTCCTCAAGTTAATGAGAATGCAATTTCTCAAACTGTTCCTTCTAATGAAACTATTGAGCATGTCACCACTGAACCTATCCTTGCATCAGTACCTTTTGAAACTGTTCCTACAAGAAGATCAATAAGGAATGCAACCAAACCAGCTTAGTTAAAGGATTTTGTGGTTCCCAAGTCTCATGTATCATCTGCAAATGCTACTCATACTCATCCTAAACTGCCAAAATACCCTTTGTTTACTGCAGCAGATTTTGATGGCATTCCTGATCAACATGTAGCTTTTCTCTCTAATGTTTTTGCAACCACTGAACCTTCTTCTTATAATCAGGCTATTAAGTATTCAGAATGGGTGAAAGCAATGCAGACTGAACTCACTGCTTTAGAGAAGAATAACACATGGGAAGTTACTACTTTGCCAGTTGGTCATAGAGTTATTTCCTCAAAATGGGTGTATAAAATCAAATATAAGGTTGATGGAACAATTGATAAGTACAAAACTCGTTTGGTAATCAGGGGTTTTGATCAAAAAGAAGGCAGAGACTACAAACATACCTTTTCACCTGTTGCAAAGCTTGCAACTGTTAGAGTTTTGATTGCACTAGCCACTGCTAAAAATTGGCCACTTCATCAATTAGATGTCAACAATGCTTTTTTGTATGGTTATATTGATGAGGAGATATATATTCAACCACCAGCTGGTTATAATGGAGCCTCTTCAGGACAAGTTTGCAAGTTGAAAAGGTCTTTATATGGTCTTAAACAAGCCTCTAGGCAGTGGAATCATGAACTGTCAAAATTCTTGCAGTCTTTAGGTTTTGTTCAATCAAAAAATGACTACTCACTCTTTGTTAAAAAACATCAAGAAGAGTTTACAGCTGTATTGGTCTATGTAGATGATATGCTCATAACTGGAAACTGTGAATCTGAGATATTATCTACTAAGCTTGCACTGGATCAGAAGTTTACCATTAAAGACTTTGGTTTGGCAAAATATTTTTTGGGAATTGAGATTTGCAGAACTCCACAAGGCACTCACCTAAATCAAAGGAAATATATCCTTGATCTTCTTAATGATGCAGGCCTTACTGCAGCTAAACCTGTTGCTTCTCCCATGCTAACCAACTTAAAACTTTCTTTAGCCAAGGGTAATCCTTTGAAGTCTCCTGAAGCTTATAGGAGATTGGTAGGAAGGCTACTTTACCTCACCATGACTAGACCAGACATCTCCTATATTGTCCAACATCTTAGTCAGTTTGTTTCTGCTGCTACTGATCTACATATGCAGGCTGGTCTTCATTTATTGAGATATCTCAAAGGGAGTGTCAGTAAGGGTCTTTGTTATCCAGTGCAATCTCATTTACACATCACTGGCTTTTCTGATGTTGATTGGGCAGCATGCTTGATGACTAGAAGATCACTTACAGGCTATTGCATCTTTCTTGGTCATTCTCTTGTTTCATGGAAAACAAAGAAACAACCAACAATGTCTAGATCTTCCACAGAAGCAGAATACAGGGCTATGGCAGTTACCACTTGTGAAATCATGTGGCTCAGTTTTCTTCTTAAAGATTTACATGTTCTTGTTAAATTGCCAATCACTTTGTTCTGTGATAATAAATTTGCTCAACAACTGGCTGCCAATCCTTGTTTTCATGATAGATCCAAGCATTTGGATATGGACTGTCATTTTACTAGAGAGAAAATACAAGAAGGATTCTTACAAACAGCTTTCATTCCTACCTCTCAACAACTTGCAGATGTCATGACCAAAGCTTTGAATCATGTACAACATTCCATTTTGATTGGCAAGTTGGGTATCACAGATCATCCAACTTGAGGGGAGGATGAAGAACATATTATTTCACATAAAGTACAAGGGTGTATAATGTCATATTTGTATCTTAGAGGGTTATAATTGTAATCATTTTAAATTTTTGTCAAATAGGCGGTTAGTTGTTTTAATCCGCCTATAAGTAGGGGTGTTATCGGGTCGGGTTATCGGGGTTATCGGGTTTGTCGGGTCCGGTTGAGTCGGGTTTTGAGTTTTTAAAAAGTGACCCGCAACCCGACCCGATAAGAAATCGGGTTATCGGGTTCGGGTGCTTATCGGGTCGGGTGAGTCGCGTTGTCGGGTTATAAGATAATCTTACTCTACGTAAATAAACGAGTAGATAAACAACTTATATAGTTTTCGAAGAAAATATCACTGTATACTTACGTGTCTTACTCTTCTAGACAACCAAAGCACACAAAATAGCATTTATATATCTTGTAATTATTAAAAGAATTTGACAGATCTAGAATAGATTTGCAAGAATTTGATAAACTAGCACACAAAATAGCATTTCTTCATGCTCAGTACAATAGAGTTTAAAGTGTTTGACAAATCTATTTACAAAATGTGTCATATCTGCTGGATGAGAGTTGTCTAAATTTTAGCCTTTTAAACCAGTAGATGGCACATGTGAAAGCTTTCTAATAGCACTATTAATAGCAATCAATACATCATGTACATATTTGCATTGTAAGACACACTTGTGATCTACCCATGTATGTATGTATACACGTAAATAACATGTAACATGTAGTTGCATGTACTCAAAGATGGACTCAATTTATCTACAACCATCTCCAACAGGTTGTTATCTATTACCCACTGCATCAAATTAATCGATTGTGGGAAAAAATTGATATACCTGTTAACATATTACATTTAAGGCTGTGTAGAAAACTCAAAAGAATGGATGGACAATTAATATGACATGAACGGATCAAAAAAATTATGCAATCGGCAGTAAAAACAAAGTAAAACAATTTTTTTCGGGTCTTATCGGGTTGACCCGATAACCCGATAACATAAATAATTCAACCCGAACCCGACCCTATAACAATAACTGGTTATCGGGTTCGGGTCAAAACAACCCGACAAGAATTTGTAACCCGATTTAACCCGACCCGATAAGCCTTATCGGGTTCGGGTTCGGGTCGGGTCAACCCGACCCTACTGACACCCCTACCTATAAGTAGTTGTCTTCCTCCTTCATTTTGTAATTAACTTCATTTCAATAATATCATTTTTCCCTCTTTTCATTTCGCGTAGGAAGCCATTAAAAATTTGACATGTGGAAATTATTCATTTTAATTTAACTAAAATGTTTAATAAACTAAAAGGGCACTTTAGTAATTTGAGGCTTCCATTTATTTCTCTATTTCACCTACACACGTCAGGGTCAAATAATTGTTTCATGTGCTTCCCCTTTTTCTTCTCTCCATAACCTATAACCGCCAACATAATTCCAATCCGATTCCATTCTTATCGACCATTCATCAAGCCGTGTTACAGACGAAAAGATCCAGTCTTTAGACCACTATTCACGATGCTACTAAAAACGTTCGTCTTTTTTGTCGCCACAACGTCAGAAACCTTCAAACATTGTTTCGGTCGTGATTTACTGGTAATATGTTTTCGCCTACGAAGTCAACAATGAGCGTAATTTAATATGGGTTTTCTAATATACTAATCTCAGATCGGGCATTGTAGCTTTAGGTTTTTTAAGTTAGGTATTATTATACTTTTTCATAATTTTTTGTATCAATATTATTAATTAAGTGTGATGGTTAGATGAGGGTACCAGTTCATGTATCATAGCTATACATTCGTGTATCAAAGATTGTAAAGGTGAATCAATGGAGTTGTATATATTGTATTATGAATCAAGTTCTTTTATGTATCGTATGGTGTACATGTATTAGTTTGTGACGATGATGACAACGAAGCAAATATGATGACGATGGATGATTATACACGATGATGACAACGATGCGAGCTCCGCGATGATGATAATAATCTTGATATGATCGATGCAAACTCGATGATGAAATGTTTCGATGTAGACATGTTTAATGATCGATGCATAAATCGATACATTACAGTTATTGGCTAAAAAATTGTTTTAAAAATAGTCTTTCTTGCAAAATGATTAATTAGTGATTGAAAAATGATGAACAATTTTGATGTATGAATCGATAATGTTACTAGTAATTGTTAATATAATTTAATGATGATAATAATTCACGCTTGACAATTCCAATTTGTTTTTTTTGTTTTCATTTATTTATTATTTTGGGTATTTGCAAGATGATGATGATGCATGATCTTGATGCATGAATGTTGTAGCGATGCCAAAATAACACAGAAGTCAGATTTAAGTAAAATATGGATATGACGCCAAAAGTGGGAGTGATTTTGACCGTACAAAATGAGTTATACATATACCACCAATTATTAAAATAAAGAGTAAAGTCAAAAAAACATTCCTGTGGTTTGCCCCGTTGCGCTGTTTACATCCCTAAACTTTTTTTTGGAACAATTACATCCCTCCGTTAGTAAAGTTGGCACAAAATCATCCCTAAGGACGAACGCTGCAAAGAAGTTCCCGTTAAGTCCCCCACGTGCTAGTCACGTGAGGGGTATTTTTGTCCATTTCTCAACCCCAGGGATGTATTTTAGACTTTACTTTTTACTTTATTACTATTATTGGATAAATTTAGGCATATCACTTTTTTCACTTGGTTTTATATCAGCTAAAGTTAGGCAAGTTCACGATATTCGGTCAACCCAAATTCCAATGACTATTACAAATTTTCTCTACACATTAAAACTCTTGAATAAAGTTTACAAGTACAGATCTCTACAACCATTCAAGCATCTGCAGTCTTGGTGATAAAACTAGGTCTCCATGGGTTGCGCATTTATCAGGCCACTCACTTCTTTACAGAACTCTCATTTCAGATCATTTTGGTTGTTCAAATATGTAAATTCTATCCTCCTTCGTTGAGTCAATGTCTTCAGTCACTTAAAACCTGCATCAATCACCCTAGTAACCCACTTGCATTATCTACGATCTCCATACATGGAGTGGTTTACACCAAGCACTTGGCCTAGCCTTTCCCGTCATCAACGCCTCCAAAAAGGTCTCGGCCTAGCCTTTCCCGTCATCAACGCCAAACCAAACGACCCAATCAAAGGTCTTTCCCTTTCGACAACAACAATAACAACATCCCCATTTTTATTTCAAAACCACCAATCACATCCACACCGAGAGCTTAAGCTCTCGGTTCGACTGGTTTTAACCAAACGACCCCATTTTTATTTCAAACCAAACGACCCCATTTTTGTTTCCCACGTTTTCTAACCAAACGAGGGTGGGGGGTGGTTTGAGGCGCGTGATGTAGTAGATCGAAAAGAGGGTGAGGTGGGGAGTCTTTTGGAGTGGGCGGTGAGTGGTGGTTGTCGGCGTTGAGGCGGCGGTGGTGATGTATTCCGGCGGCTAATAGAGGGAGATAGAGAAAAGTGGTGAGTGGTTGTGTTTGTATGTGGTCTATCCACATGGACGAATTCATGTAATATACTCAAAGAAAGTCAAAGCAATAAGTCTAAAATACATCCCTGGGAGTGAGAAATGGACAAAAATACCCCTCACGTGACTAGCACGTGGGGGACTTAACGAGGATTTCTTTGCAGCGTTCGTCCTTAGGGATGATTTTGTGCCAACTTTACTAACGGGGGGATGTAATTGTTCCAAAAAAAAGTTTAGGGATGTAAACAGCGCCACGGGCAAACCACAGGGATGTTTTTTGGACTTTACTCTAAAATAAATTACAAATATGCCATTGCAATTATTTTTCATCAACCAATATCTTGATGATACATCCGACGATCACAATTGCTTCCTATTATTCCTATTATAATACATTATCTCACGTTAACCACCCTCTATATATATATAGTGTAGCGTTCAATGCAGAACCACTTTTTTGTACAGAACTTTACAGAACCATTTTAAGCCAATCTGAGCCATCGGATGAGTTTGATCAAAGGCTATTAATTCACAATGGCACTTTAGTAAATAATTGAAATTAAAAAATAGGCTGATGGGCAATTTAGGAATTCTGTATTATCAATCTATCAAAACTGTCACTCCTCTTAAATCACGTGAGATGATATATTTTATTTTTTATATCTCTCCAATTTAACCACATCTTACTGCCACACAATATAATACAGACAATTTCATTCTGCCAGATATGATAGCCACCCTCTTTCTTCTTCAAAAAGTGGCCGGAAAAACAACCTACACTATAAACCGTTAACCACAGATCTAATAGATCTAAACCGTTAATTATCCACGACCACGAATCTAATAGATCCATAAACCGTTAATCATCCACGACTACGGATCTAACAGATCTAAACAGTTAACTACGGCCACCGTGGTATAATCATCCACGACCACTTATTCGATGGATCTTTAAATTAACAATGTTTTGATTTTCTACGCATGGCCTACAAATCATGTAAGTTATTCTAATTGAAGTACAGTATGTCTTTGGAAAAAGACACCATCCGTTGTTCTTTTATTGAATTTTTTAAACTGTCATGATTAAAAAAGATTTAATTTTCATTGTTAGAATATAAAAAAGATTAAAAAGGATTTACTTTTCAATGCGGCTCTAAATTATGGATCCGTCTGTGATGATTTTTTGTTGGTTAGTTGTTGATTTACTAACAATAGCTACATTTATTGGTATAGTTTTAGCAGCTATAGATAGTGCATTAACCATGTATAAGATTCTAAAAGATGGACTACATAGTTTATGTATATTGTAGGACCTGTTTCGCCAAGGACCTGTTTCACCTTTTAGGTAACATGCTTGTTACTTTGGTTTACTGAGAAGATGTGAATTGTTTTTGGTTCTTCTTACTTTGGTTTACTTGTTGAATGGGTAGTGAAAATATTGTTTTTTTATGATTTTTTGGTGCGCAAGTATTTTATTATACATCTCTATTAATAATATGATCGTTAAATCTGAAACAAAATACACCCCATAAAAAAAGACTTATTTTAGTTACAAAAAAGTCGTTGCACTTGTTCGCTGAAGCACGTATGATCGTGAGATATGCACCCTATTAGTTTTGTTATACCCTTGCAGTAATGCACTTAAGAACCTTGTTATTAATTCAATGTTATCAACAAATGGGTCTGCGCATATATGTGTTTACATTGTGCATATGTTGTTTGCTCATTCTTCATAATAAAAAAATTATTAATAATTGTTTGTAATTTCAGGTATCGAAAAAACACAAGTGTTGATCATGATAAAGATGTCAAAACATTAAGTGTAGCATGAGATACGAAAGCGTGCACATATGTTCTTGAAAGCGTGCACAAATGTTCATGGAAGAGTGCACATATGTTTTTCGATGACGTCATTTGTATTTTATTTGAATTTCATTTGGTATCAAACTTTTGTGTATACTATTTATCTTTTTGGTTGTTTATAAGTTTAGATGTTACATATATATATTTATATTTTTTTGTTACAAATTCCGAAGATGAAAGAATATATGTTAGAAACATATGTGCAATTATCATTTTAAGCAAAACAAGTTTAATGTTTAAATAATTGTATGTAAAAAAACATATGTAAATTTATAGTATTACAAACAAAACACACATACACCTCAATTTTTCTAGAAAAAACATATATGCTAAAAGAAAAAAAAAAAAAAAAAAAAAAAAAAAAAAATCCGAAAATCAAGGACTTAAAAGGAAGTTTTTTATTTAAAAATACAAAAAAAAAAAAAAAAAAAAAAAAATGTGTTTTACTATTTTGCCCTTTTCAATTAAATAAAAAAAAAAATTAATAATACTAAATTCCTATTGGTTCAAAGTGATTCTGTAAAGTTCTGTACAAAAAAGTGGTTCTGCATTGAACGTGACCCTCTATATATATATATATATATATATATATATATATATATATATATATATATATATATAATATATATATATATATATATATATATATAGAGTTATGATCAAATAAGAAGAATAATAAAAATAAGAAGGATAGGAAGTAACCACAACCACTCATTCTAGATGCATCTTCATTCAAATTTTCCCTCCCATATTAAAATGTGTGGCTAGAATTACTTCTTACCCTTCTCATTTTAATTATTCTTCTTATTGGATCCCTTCCCTATATATATATATATATATATATATATATATATATATATATATATATATATATATATATATATATATATATATATATATATATATATATATATATATTAAATATAAATTTTAGAGTTATTAGATTTATAAAATTATTAAAATAACATACAAACTTATAAATTTACTTAAACACTTGTAATTTATATTTAAAATTTAACAATTATTATTATTATTTTATCTTAATAAACTTAACCCAGAAACTTCACATGCGCTCATACCCAAACAGACAAAGCAAAAACCCAACTGTCGGCTACACTACACCGAAAAACGACACCGTTTCATCCACACCCACAAACAAAAAAACAAGAAAATAAAGAACACATGACACAATCCAGAACAATCAAATCCAACTTGAACCCATTATCAATTCATCATCATTAAACAAAACCCATGTCCCAGATCTCTTAATTTCACTCAAAATCATACTTTTTGACCACTAATCAATGTAATGTAATGAAAAAAACAGGGGTTTAAGCAATACCCATTTGACCCATTTAGTTAGTTTGACTATTTGTTTAGTAAAGTTGGTTAATTTGAGTGTTTTATAAAAGGGTTTTTGAAGATGGTGAATTATAAAAGAGGGAACTCAGTGAGAAGGAATGGTGGTGGTAGAAGTGGATCTTGGGTGCCAATTTTGATAGTTTTGGTGGTTTTGGTACTTTTGCCAGTTGGGTTCTTTTTTGGGGTTGGAATGTATTCTAATAAAGTTGGTAAGTTGGATTTTTAAGTAATGTACTAGTTTTTGAGTTTCGAGTTACGAATTTTTGATTTGTTTGTAATGTGTTGTTTAGGTTTAAGGTTTTAGTGGATTTAGCTTTGTTTAGTTTGTAGGGTTTTTTAGATTTCTTCGGGTGTTTTCTTTTAATGCTGTTGGCTGTGATGTACTAGTTTTTGTGTTTCGAGTTTCGAAATTGTGATTTGTTTGTAATGTGTGTTTATGTTTAAGGTTTTGGTTAAGTTAGTCTTGGTTAGTTGCGAAAAAAATGTGGCTCTTTTTGAGTGTTTTCTGGAAGTCTAGAAACAGCCTTAATTCACTGAAGAATAAGTGATAGCACTTTCATTTGTCAAAACACTGAAAATGGCTCATTTGTCTTAGAACTCGCAACTAGGTAATTCCAAACAACCCCTTTTACTTGCCTGGATTAATTTAGGTAGTGCTTAATTGTGTGATTTGAAAGTGATTATTGTGATATTGTCCTTGCATTGGTTTGTTATCTTTTTATGTGCCTTACTTTTGTTGTTTAATTTTGCTACTTAATGTGATGTACAGGTTTAGGGGTTTATTAGTAATGAATTTAGCCCAGTTTTTACTTAATAGTACTTTGGTTTATACTGGTTTGTTTAGTTTATAGTTGATTAGAATGGATAGGCTTGATGAATCATTATTGGATGCTCGCGTATTTAGTTATGGGGTAAGGAATGTTAGTTGTAAAATAGCAATGAACTTAGGTTGGTCGCTAAATGGTAGTTATGCCTATATGAAGTGGGCTAGTCTGGTGAATATAGTCTTTGGAAATAGACAAATTCGTTTATTTAGCGATAATCTACGGCTTCATAGAAAATGTCATTAGTTGATCAAATTACCAAAGTAACACATATTAAGAAGAGGTATAGTTGCCAAGGTCGGACATTTTTTAGTATGATTGCTAAAATCAACTACTTGACCGAAGTGTGAGTATGGTCACAACAACTCTTGCATGCATTTTCAAATATGATTACTTCAATTCTGCATAATGACAAAATCAGAATCTTGATTACTATTATGCAATAGTAAGTTTAGAGTTGAAACGCAAATCCGAGCACTTGCTTAGGCTTAGTGTATAGTGATGGTGCTCTTTAACTTGTTCAGTGATCTTGCTTGAGACTAAGCTGAATTAAAACCTATCTTGCATATCTCCAACCTTATAAGAGTCTACTTATTTAGCTGTCACGGTTGATAGAGGGTGACTGTTATTCTGTTCTATCTTATTCTATATATTGTCAAATACTGCTTTTTTAATAAGTCTTAGAAAGGAAGATTGTGTGTGATTATCTTTCCAGAACCTATTTTATTACTTGCTGAAATTTAAGAATGGGAACTCAAATTTTTTCTTGATGAAAGATAACCCAACCATGGATAGGGCTAAACACAAATTCGATTATGATTATATCAACATAGTTACAGTAATTCTATAGTAAGAGTGTATCTTGGTTTGAAGTTCAATATTATGGCCTAATGTGAATGTAGAGAATGTTGCCAAATATATACATGGAGATAGAGAGTCGTTATCTGCATCCGATGAAATCATGTGACTTCTGTCACGTGATAATTCCAACATTACTTTTTGCTGTTAACTTTACCTATTTGCCCAACATTATAGTCGATTCAATTCATGGATGCAGATTATATGATATATATCCCCTGTCTATTGATTAAGCATAAATAAGTACGCAAATAAATCTTAAATATTTGTTATATCTCCTTTTGCAGATGAAGATGATATGTCAACTAGTATAAGCAAACAGGTATGCCTTTTTCTTGTTTTTCATTTACAGCGTGTATGTCTCGAATGTTGGATACTTACCTAAAAAGCAAATGGTATAGGATGTAGATTGGAGAGCAAAACTGGCTTTACAACACGTTCGATCTCTTTTCTCAAAAAAGGCATGCTGCTAATTTTTTTGTTGAATCTTCATATAGCAATTGTGTTTGATTTCATCTTATCTAACCTTGGTGTTGCAATTTTCAATTTAGGTTATTGATATTATTAAAGCCAACACAGAAGATTTAGGACCTTTGAGCCTCGATTCTTTTCGAAAAAGCAATTTATCAGCTTCTTGGAAATTTTCTGGGCAAGAAAATGTGATCGATAATATATCCCGTCCTGCTGAGGTTAGTATAACATTAATAATTTAATTGTTGTAATTTTATGATGATAAATAACCAGCATTTAATGATGCATTTCTGATCCTAATGTTCCAACTAGATTGTGGAAACTAACAAAAAAGGGATTACACCAGGCAAACAGGAGAAAATTTTAGACGGTAACGATTGTTATTTCTATTGATGGAAGTGTTAAGAGGTTTACTAATACGAGGATCTATTTTTTTTTTTTTTTTTTTGCTTGTTGATGACACAGCTGGTCATTCCCAGTCGGTTGATACCCCTGAAAAACTAGCAAGAAGGGTAAGATTGTAGTTTGAACTTCCTAATGTATATACACTTTTTTCTGATGATTGAACTTACTTCTTATATATCATTTTTTCCTGTAGCAACTGAGAGATAAACGACGTGAAATCCGAGCGGCTGAGTTAGTGAAAAAAGATGATGATGTGATCATAAAGCTTGAAAATGCAGCTATCCAACGGTCAAAATCAGTTGACTCTGCTGTTCTTGGGAAGTACAGCATTTGGAGAAAAGAGAATGATAACGAGAACACTGACACAACCATCAGATTGGTACGGGATCAAATGATTATGGCTAGGGTATATCATAGCATTGCAACAATGAAAAACAATACACGGTTGGCACGTGAATTACAAAATCAAATTAAAGAAAGTCGACGTGCTTTAGGTGATGCTACTGCAGACGCTGATCTTAATCGCAGGTCAGTTTGTCCTCATCATGTGAAAACATGTGGAATTTTTTATATTCTACTGATAACGAGTCAAACTGGTAAAAAAAAATGGTTGTGGGTAAAATAGTGCCCAATTTGGATATCAGAAGGCAAAATAGTTGGCTATATTAGGATTCAATTATTGCTTCCTCCTAGAGTGCTCAGTTTACAATAATGAGATCTTTATTCTAACAAGGGGCGGGTTGGATTTGCGTTTTGGAATTGATTTGATTACTTCATCTCGGTTTATAGTGTTTTTGGATAAATATCTATCTGAAAACTTACAACTGTTTATGTAAATGTAAAATAAAATTACCTTTCTACTTCCATATAACAAAATGACTCGTCTTCACATTACTAAAACATATGATTTTCTTAATTAATCTTAATAATTTCCAAATACTCTAAACATCTGATGCTCTGATTATTACAGCTTCAATCAACATGATTACATATAACTCGTTTTATCATGGCTTTTTATGATTATAGTATGCAATATATGGTACTTTCAAATCACAAATCCAAACACCCCTGTACGCTAGTTTCTTTGACCATATTCAATATATTGACTTTTTTAGAAATTAAATAAAGAATTTAGAAAACAGATTGGTCCAACACTCTGTAATATTTGACATGTTAGTTCTTGTTGATGCTTTTGGTTTTCAAATTATTGAATGAATGTATATATACTTTTAGTGTCGCGGAGAGAATAAAAGCTATGGGTCAACTTCTGTCGAAAGCCAAAGAGCAGCTTTATGATTGCAAGTTGGTCACTGGAAAGCTGAGAGCTATGCTTCAATCAGCCGACGAGCAAGTACGTAGCTTGAAAAAGCAGAGCACGTTTCTGAGCCAGTTAGCAGCCAAAACAATTCCTAACGGAATTCATTGCTTATCAATGCGCCTAACTATAGATTATTACCTTCTTCCGCCAGAGAAGAGAAAATTCCCAAATAGTGAAAATCTTGAGAATCCAAGTTTATATCACTATGCTCTCTTCTCTGATAATGTCTTGGCTGCATCAGTTGTTGTGAACTCCACAATCATGAATGCTAAGGTATTTAATTATATACTCTACTGATTTCAGTGCTTTTGTGTTGAATTGACTACGAAAGTTTAAGATCTGTTACACTATAATAAACTGCTTTAAGTGGGTTATTGACTTATCAAACAATCGTGTTTTCCGTTGCGTACCAAACTAACCGTTGTATTTGGTTTGGGGGTCAAAAAGGGTAGGATATGTAATGAAACGTATTAAGAGGCTGTAAATCTTGGAAGCACTAACATGTTTAGCTATTTTTATATTGACATATCTGGCCTTTAGCATTAAACATTAACCTTATTTCACCCTTTTTATAAGTACAAATCTCTAGTGTAAACAAACCATTGTATTTGTAAAAAGGAATAAGGCTACACTTGGCAAAAAGTTGATAATTGTGGATGAAAATTTCTATGTAGGTTTTCTTCTTTTGCAATTACAAATCCTCAATGTATCCATACCGCTTACGCTTTTCCAAATGCCAACTTAAATGAAAGAATCATATTTCCTGGAATGAAATTCGTTTAAATGTATTTGTTTTATTCAACTAACAGTATATTCTTTTTGTTGAGCACAGGAGCCGGAGAAACATGTTTTCCACCTAGTCTCTGATAAATTAAACTTTGGAGCGATGAATATGTGGTTTTTACTGAACCCTCCTGGTAAAGCTACGATCCACGTGGAAAATGTTGATGAATTTAAGTGGCTAAACTCATCATACTGTCCAGTTCTTCGACAACTAGAATCAGCTGCAATGAAAGAATACTATTTCAAATCAGATCATCAAACAACTCTGTCTGCTGGTGCTGCCAATCTGAAGTATAGAAACCCTAAATATCTTTCAATGTTGAATCACTTGCGGTTTTATCTCCCACAAGTTTATCCCAAGTTGAACAAAATCCTTTTTCTCGATGACGATATTGTTGTCCAAAAAGACTTAACGGGGTTGTGGAGAGTTAATCTTAATGGAAAAGTGAATGGTGCTGTTGAAACTTGTGGAGAAAGCTTTCACCGTTTTGATAAGTACTTAAATTTCTCGAATCCTCATATTGCAAGAAACTTTGACCCGAATGCGTGTGGTTGGGCTTATGGGATGAACATGTTTGACCTTGTGGAGTGGAAAAAGAAAGATATAACCGGCATATACCACAAGTGGCAAACTATGGTAAGATTCTTATTTAAGCTAACAATGATCAGTTAATTGTTACGTAGTAACATTTAAAAAAAAAAAAAAAAAAAAAAAAAAAAACTCATTTAGCCCAATTTAGCCATGATACTCTTTTTGTACATCCAAGTCACCAAAAGATAGTTTTTTTGTCCCATTTGGGTCCTTTTGTAACCAGTACTTTTAATAAATTTTCCATAGAACTTATCATAATATTCTATACAGCATCTTATAATAACTTAGAACTCAACATTTTATACACAGATTAATTTAGTTTTATACAAAATTTATCATTTCTGGAACCAAGTTTTAAAGGCTGTTTGGTTACAGAATAACTCAAACGGGACATAGCCATAATAACTTAGACATCTCAACGAGAGTGCATTAGTATTTTACATAAAGAACCCTCTGGAATCTTTTTTAATGCTATTCTTCTTGTGTGCTATCAGAATGAAGACAGGGTTCTATGGAAGCTTGGGACTTTGCCACCTGGATTGATGACATTTTATGGGCTGACACATCCACTCGAGAAGTCATGGCATGTGCTGGGTCTCGGGTATAATCCAAGCATCGATAAGAATGACATAGAGAAAGCAGCCGTCGTCCACTATAATGGAAACATGAAACCATGGCTTGAGTTGGCAATGACAAAGTACCGCCCGTATTGGGTCAAATACATAAAGTTTGACCATCCTTATATCCGGGGTTGCAAGCTAGGTGCATGAAAAAAGGGTACTTATGCTATGATAATTTCTGCTTGTTTGTTCATGGGAAATCATTCCATTCTATTCTTTGTTATCGGTAGCACGTGACAACGCCTGTGTATCTGTGTATGCAACTTCTTTCTTACTGAATAGGTGTAGTGAAGAATATAGTTTTAAAGTATCTCGTTTTCATTTCATGGAACGAGGGTTTAATTGTAAATTACTTGGATGCTAATATCTACCTCAGCTCATCTGTTCATCTGTGTGAGATTCTGTTGATCTTACGAAGCTATAAGGTTTTGCTTATATATTGCGGTGTAAAAGCATGTCTCTGCGCATCATGTTATGACACAATCCCATAACTTCATCTGCTTGAACCTGCGCATACTAGCGTTTATGAGTATTTCGTGGCAATTTAGTCCTCCTGGCTCCCGCCAACAAATTGAGATCATATCAGGTGTTTTTTTTAACACATTTACAACATGTTTATGATGATTTGATACATCTCACCAGTAGCCAAATCTCAACTGATTTAGAATATAAGACTTCCTCCTTTCTATTTTACTTACATCCAAAATCGACACTATTTCCGAACATAACCTCACATTTACATTTGCATATGGAGGGCCACCAATATAACTTTTTACCTGTTGAGGGGTGTAAACGTATATATTCAACTCATGCAAATAATAGAAATCATGATGTACCAGAAGTTTTCAAACCTCCCAACACCAAAAATCTCCTCATTAGACACCCTAAGTTTGAATTCTTGATCAAACCTCTACATAGAACATGGCCCTATGTCGGGCGCGTCACCACAGGCTCTCTTGTTTAGGACCCACCGGCTCAAGTACGCCACCAACGGGTCCATACACGAATAAGTGAATAACAATCATCATCATAATTGCAGACTCTACATTGTGAAGATTTTGCCATCAAAAAATCCATTTTTCGTCTAGGGGCATAGGGCTTCCTTAAATTGGCTTCCAAACATGATCCGTTCCATGAAGAAATTGTGTTCAATCAATATTAACATAAATGACAATGATAATGAGAATGAAAATGAATTGGAGATGGTTCTTGAAGTATCGATGCCGGAAGAAGTATTTACCAAAACAGACGCCAATGCAACAAAAAGATGGCAACATTTGTTCAATCTTGTGCGGCCACAACATGATAGGGCCGAAAGGTGGCTCACAACATTGTCAACCATTACCGATGGGTCAAAAGATAAACAATTTATGTATTTCTTAAAGATCGCTGGCACATCTTGTATACCTTTCCAGGTTCAACTTGATCATGCACTCTCATTGCCCGTAAGAGATGGTCCGATGGTCAGCATTCCCTTTCTTTCTCCTTTTTAACCAAAAGCTGTATTTCCTAATTAGCTGTATATAAATTCCAAATGCTCTAATCTACACGCAGAATCATATAACATCATATTCGCCTAAAACAAATAAATTGGAGCATAGTTTTACGAAAAACAATGAAGTTTCATTGTTGCTGAGGTAAAATGGATATGATTGGTGTAAAAAATGAATAGCATATTTAACTTGCAAGAAAATTACAATAACTACATCAACCTTCAGCAAACATGAAGAACATACCATACCATCAATACTCATTCCTAGCGACGCGTCTCTAAGTTTGACTAAATAGTCAATAATTCATGAAGGCGCTTTTCTATAACAGTGAATATATGCTGATCATAAATCTAATGCCGAAGCAGTATAATCATCTCTACAGCTATAAGTAAAGCCCCATGACTGTACAGCTAATAACGCACAAATTACAAAATGTATAAACCATGAACATACAACCACACGATATATATGGACAGTCCGAATTTTACAGATTTTATTTAATTTCTACAGGAAGCATCCACAGCAAAATATATTGTACAACAATTCATAGCAGCAACAGGAGGACTAGCTGCCCTAAACTCTGTTAGCAGCATGTATGTCGTAGGTGAGGTGAACATGGTCCAAGGTCAAGTCAACGAAGATTGCCAAGACAATGCACCCTCTACTAAAGATGGGTCTGAGTCGGGTGCATACATGCTATGGCAAAAGAGCCCAGACTTATGGTATCTTGAGCTAGTTGTGTCTGGTTGCAGAGTCAGTGCCGGCAGTGATGGTGCAGTGTCTTGGAGCCAGTCTTCTTTGAACCCGTCTCAATCTTCCAAAGGACCTCCAAGACCACTTCGCCGTTTCTTCCAGGTAAATTTTTACTTAAATCCGCAGACTAATAGCATTATCGGGTTGCACAGTACAAGTGATCATTAGATCCAATGCTAGTTAGGAAATGGGTTAAGGTTGGGTCTAAATGGGGTTCAAGACTTGAATGGGCCAACAAGCCTAACCCATACCAGTTCTCTAAATTTACGAACTCAAATTTATAATGGACAAGTGGTTTCAACAGCGCCCACCAACCCGTTTATAAGTTTCACAGGTCTCCAATTACTTGGGCAGGTCAGTTTCGGCTTAGGTAGTACCAACCCGCAAACCCAAACCTAGCCGAATTGCCACACTATTCATGCTAGATGCTTTGAGAGCAGAAGCACATATGCACCAAAGATAGTATGGTAATATGTTCACAAATTTGGGTTTTGATGATGGCAGGGCTTAGATCCGAGGTCAACAGCAAACCTGTTCCTAAATGCAGTTTGCATTGGGGAAAAGATAATTATGAATGAAGATTGTTTCATACTTAAGCTTGACACAAGCCAAGATATCCTCAACACGCAAAGTAAATCAAACATGGAGACAGTGCACCACATCATACAAGGATATTTCAGTCAGAAAACAGGCCTCCTAATTCAATTTGAAGACACTAAATTGGTCAAAATCAAGTCAACAAGAAAGGGGTGTGATCAATTTGTCTATTACGAAACAAGTATGGAATCATCCATAGAAGATTACAGATATAAGGATGGAGTTGGCATCGCGCATAATGGAAAAACTGTCACATCGATCCATAGATATGGGCAAGGACAAAAGGGGAGATGGAAGATTGAGGAAACATGTACAATTAAAGAAGTGGAATTTAACATATGTGGTTTAGCAACAGATTCTTTCTTGCCTCCACCTGATGCCAAAACTGACGAATAAGGGGCCGTGTGGCTAAGTTTCTCTGTATATATATATATATGTAAGAAAACACAAACTTCTAGCATTAACTAATTAAATACCCAAATCTGTATAAAATAGAAATTTACAAAGAAAGAGACCAAGAGACAGAATCCATCATTATAAAGCCTAAGAAATAGCTAAGAAACACCATCAGGAAAGAAATTTACAACTTGTAGATTTACTTACTAGCAAACACCATCATACATGGCTATAGACGGCAAAACGGGTGACAAAAAGCTCGGCTGGTCAATTGGGAACATAGGGATCGAAGAGCTTCACACAGGGATTAGGATCATACTGCATGATTTCTGCAGCACGCTCAAACTCCTCTCGCAAAACACGAATGCTACGTTTGTCCACCACTCGACCCAAATCATGTGTAACTTCAAATGGGTCTTCTATGCATATTAAATGTCGGTCATTTCCAATCCTCCTAGTCCAATCTTTTGCCTGTTTGCTGTTCTCCAAATGAATGTGATTTAGCTTCCAGTTGATTTTACAGAATTATGCAATATGTGACACATATGATAATTAGTAAGCAAGAAGAAGAATTGCAAACCGACCTTACTAATCTTCCAGCACGAATAGATATGACATCATTTGCATAATCATGACAATGAGCCCAGTAGTTAAAGAAACCCCAAACCAACCGAGCAATACTTTCACTGTTTCGGGATCCAAAACCTTGAAGTTTCTCCACTTGATCAAAGTAAGAACATTCAACATTGTCCACATTTACTGTATAAGTTCTTTGCATTCCCTAATATAAAAAGTGACAAACTAACATTTAATAAAGGGGCATAAAAGACCAAATTTCAGATCCTATACTGGGTACTTTAGGAAAGAATAAAAAACCTGTAAGCATGGAAGGATGGGAGGGGTACACTGCTGCAAGAAATGAATGCACATCAACACATACCTGCAATTTAAAAACTAAAATTTAGATCATAAAAAGAACGGAAAAGGACTTGGAATATGGATGAGAGAAACGTTCAACTTACGCATAGCTAGATAGAGTCCCTTGATATGTTTCATTAACCCCTCGGGATTTCGCCCAGTGTTTAATAATAAATGCCAGTTGCCGCAACCTCACATCTATCTTTGAGTAATCCCGAAGAAGCTTTGTATTTATAACCGCAAGCAAATTGTTTACGCAAATATCACAAGAAATACCAGTGACCGGATCCATAAGCTTCACTATGGGAACTCTTGCACGAGTGAGTGCCTGCAGATATAGCATAAATCAGAACCATCCACAATGAAACACACCATATACATGCTCAGTTTCCAAAATCAAATTTAAACACTAAACAAGCATCATTAAGACTGATTACTCGAATTTTAATTTTATGAATCTTTAGCAAAAATCCATTTAAGCACAAAAGAGAATTACACTTTGACTATCGAATTTGTAGCCCGAGTTTTTTGTACCAAACACAGTGTGGTCTTTCCACCACGAAATTATAAATCCAGACAGGATTTGCATGTTTTGGTTTGATGACTTGCTAAGATATTAAAGCTAGCCTTAGTAACTTCAAACACGTTATCATCATTCCATCTGCATATACTAAGGTAATTCATCTCCCAATTCTAAATTTTATATTTCAACTATAAAGGTTTTATCTATTAAAAGGAGACAAAAAAGAAAATCTGTTAGATTAAAAAACTACCATTGTCATCATCATATGTTCAACAATTGAGTTATCAAAAACTCAAATAATGCTAGAATGTTGTCTTAATTACTTGGTCAGTAGCCTACCATAATGAAATTACCCCAAAAATTTGATGTGCTGATTTCAAGCATGCACAGTTTTGGGAGTAATTATTAAGTTCTCAAAATTGTAAGAGTCAAAGGAAAATAAATACCTACACATAAATAATTAATGTATCGCGTACTTGGGGTTTTTGCATAAACTTTATATAATTATTCACATGGACAAACCCATAAAGGGACCAATGTAAAACTTTAAACGAATTAGAAGGAGAAAAGTATTGCACCTGAACGTTTTCAAGGTTATCTGATTTCAATATGTCAGCCAACTTCAACAAGATTTCTGATTTATCAATGTCTGCATCCCCCATTGCAAGACAAACATCAATGTCACTTTTACGAAACCCGAATGAGTTAGCACATGATCCATAAAGAAACAAGCGAGCTCCAGGCCATTCTCTCGTAACATGTTTATTCAATAATGCCATGAGTTGCTTCTGCTTCTCCTTTTCTTCCTCTGACGGTATCAAAGACTCGTAGATTGCAAGAAAAGGTGCACTTAGCCTATTTATATCCCCCCTACATTCTGTTTGACTTTTATAGTTCCTCATTCGCTGAGGAAGTATCCATTGCCCCCTCTTATCCTGTCTATAATCCTGATAACAAATGGCAAGAGTTGTTAGTAAAGCTAGAGTGAACTTGAGAAGGAAAATTATAAAGCAAACAAAATCTCATACTACTAACATCAGCAAATGCTACACCACCGGCACAGTTTTGCACCAGCTTATTTACAATGAATATTACTAGCTTTAAGCTGTTACTCTTCAATTATGTCACGAGGATACAAGTCCTATAATTGGATGTCAGTTCAGTATTTGGTTTAGTGATTGTAAGTTTCCTCACCCCATTTTATGACACGAAATACAGCAGATAGCCAGATACAGAATTCAAGGTGTAGCCATGCCCCTGCTTTTTCTTGAGCAAAACATAGTAAAGGTGTATACTATAACATATCTGTTAGAAAGGACGCGGCATAAGGTAACATACACAGAAGATAGAACAAGCTTTAAACCGGAACCTTAAGAGTCTTACAAACTATATGTTTCAGCCTATAGTCCTATATCACCCCAGCTAAATCAAACAACTTATATGGTACTACTGACTTGTTAAACATAATAAATTACTAGTTTTTTTTTGAGTACCCATGGTTTCTGACCTATTGCCCGACTAATCCAGCCCAACGCCCACCGCCACACAACTCAAACCAAGTAAAGCCATCCCCTTTTTAGGAAAGTTGGCGTGGCCACTTCAAAGTTAATAAATTACCAGCTTCAGGTCATTCCTAGATTCTATTTCTCCATTTACAGGATACACTTTTATTCAACATAAGCACAATTAGCATAACTATATTAATTTAGAACACACGAAAACATCATTAAAGCCTCAAAACCAAAAAAATCCAATCTAAATAACTTTCTTAAACAATCTACATCTTCTTACATTTACCTTATCACGAGACTTAGGACCTTTTTTTGCATCACTCTTCTCCTCCGCTCCATCCTCAAGAAGCAAATTACCAACCTGCTCCTCCAACTCATCCAAATCCGACGCCTCAACCCCATTACTCCCCGATTTTCCTTCACCCATACCACGCAACCTCATCATCGCCTCCTCCACATCATTACCACCAACCGACTTAAAATTCCTTAAATCAGTCCCTCTAGACGGACCCGGATCATCAAACTGACTAATCACCCTCCTCTCAACCAAATTATTACTATTACCCTTTCCCCTACTCACATTCTGATCCAAATTCCTACTCCCTATAGCCCCGGCCGGTTTGTTAGAAAACCCGGGTGGGATCATTCGCCTAGCCTCATTCGACACGTAACTACCAAAAGCCATATTTTGCATCAACTCATTATTCTTACCACCTTCTAAAACATTAAAGCTCCCGACTCTCGCCACATTGTTACTTAAACTACCCGAACCCACCGACCCGAAAACAACGCTTTTATCGCGATCTAACTGTCTTTGATTCTGATTAGTATGTAAAAGTCCTAATTTAGCCAAATCATCATACATACTCATACTCTGCTGCTGATTATGATTCTGAACATAATTTAAGTTATTATTCAAATTAGGGTTTTGTTGAAACCCTAACCCTAACCCTAATCCTTGGTTAAAGTAGTTATGAGGAAGATGGTGATGTGGGTTGTTGTTAAGATAGTTTAAGGTGGGACCCACAGCAGCAACAGCAGGATCTTGAATCTGCGACGGTTGTGGCGACGGTTGTTGGTGGTGGGGGTGTGAACGAGGTGGGTTTTTGAGGAGGTGAAGAAGGAACTCGCCGCCGGAGATTGGTGGTGATTGGTCGTTGTCACCGCCGACCATGGTGGCTGTTGTGTTTGGGGTATGGGTTTGAAGTTAGAAGTGTTGGGAACACATAGGATGTGTGTTTATGTATGTGTTAAAAGTAGTTGGACTAGGAGTAGGAGAGTAAAGGTTTGTTTACTTCGAGATTAAGTTTGAGTTTGAGATTGAGTAGGAGAGTAAATGATTCACCATTTCACCCATGTGTTAATAACAGTGTTTTTATACAGTTACTTTTATATTACTATTATTTAGACTAAAATACATCGTTTGGGTCCTTAAACTTGGTTATTATACAAAAAAGTCACTAAAGTTTGCGGGAAATTTGTCCTAAGTCACTAAAGTTTAAAAGTTGTCATTCAGGTTACTCAACTTATGAAAGTTGTCAACCACGTTACTGAACTTATGAAAGTTGTCATCCAGGTTACTGAACTTGTATAGACATGACATTTTTGTTACTTAACATATAAAACAAATAAACGTAAAAATCAATAAAACTATAGACATGTTTGATTTTTAACGTTGAGTAACCTGAATGACAACTTTTAAACTTTAGTGACTTAGGACAAATTTTCCGCAAACTTTAGTAACTTTTTTGTATAATAACCCCTTAAACTTGTCACTGCGCTTCGCGATGGGACAAACTTGGGCATTATCATCGTCGGAGGTCCAAAACATTGGCTTTATATGCCAAACTCGTCCCTTGACCACTAACGCCGATGTCAACGTCTACTTTATGTTAGTTAGTGGAGGGTATTATAGTCCATACACATTTATACCACACCTTAGTTAATTCTAACCTAAGACTATTCCACCAACACATAAAGGGGTTATTGGTTGAACGAATTAGACCATTATACCTGACCACTTAAGTAGGACTTTATAAAAGTCAACTGCTAAATAATGTATGATCTCACAGAATTTTACCCAGGACAAACAAACAAATTTATACATAACCAACAACTTAGCAAGTTGACTTATAACAGTCAACTATATGTTCAATGTTTGATGAAACTGGAAAATAACTGATACTACGGAGTCATTGTCTGATACATGGTTATACTGACATTTCACAAAATATAAAAGATGAATTTGGTCCAACTTCAAAACGTTCAACTGCTGATCCTTCAAATGATCTACAAATCTCTGATCGATATCCATAAACTGTTGAACCCACAAAACATGAACCTTAAAGTGATGATGCTACTGCTACCTTGTCTGCAAAAACAAGTATACAAACAACAAACGTATAAGTTAGATACTGTGCTATTACAACTGAATGGAATTAAACACATGACATGGTCTTCATCACTGAAACATCACCTAGGATGGCCTTTGGGCGAACAGTGCTAGGACGCAGTTTGTAATCTTTTCTTTGCTCCTAAAGGGTGTCTTAACACCGCTAGAAACATCAGCAGCAGCACCACCAACCCTTTTAGCCTTCCTCTTAGCATCAAAACCAGGCAAGTTCTCAACATCAAACCCTGCAAACTCAACCATTTTAGCCTTCCCCTTCCCATCTAAACATCGCTTAAATTCTTGAACAACTTCCTTCCTCTTTTTTTTGTGCAAACATCCTCTTCCTCAACCAGCTTTCCTTTTCCTTTTCCTTTAATTTTATCCCTTTTTTTAGCTACAACCCCTTGTTCCTCTTTGATTACAACACCACCTTTCGCTGTTGGTGTCTTGGTTCCACTCCCCTGCATTTTTTTCTTATCTATCTCCTGCCATTTACGTCTAGTCCTAAAAGGTGTTGGACTAAACATTCTAAAGTTAGCATCCTGCTCTACCCAACCCACAACTTCAAAACTGATGTTTTTTAAGTAAAATTGTGCTAACTTTTGGGGCTTGTGGGCAACGAAGATACCAACTGACTCATGTGTTTCAGCCAGTGCAAACAAAGTATGAACATGATCATCAGTAAGAATCAAATGCAAACCATTTTCTAGGGATTCTTTAGGATCACAGAAAAACAACGCCCATTTTTGTTCATTAATCTCTGATAACACATTATCAAGGTTTGAACTAAATATATCCCTATCACTGGTAAAGGCACACAGATTAATTAATGAACCTCTTTCATACCTGAGTGGGCTATAATAAAAAAAACCCATTATAGTGGATTTTGAACAAGACCTCACCTTCTTCTTCTTCCTTCACATCCTTAAAAGTTGAGACGAATATGCTCCTGTCTTTCATTGTTTATTTTTTGTTTTTTTACGAATGGGTTTGACTAGATGCGTGTTTCAGTACGTGAGTGTGGATGTATGTTAGGTTTGGTTTGGATTGGGTTTGGTTAATTGGGTCGGGTTATTATGATAGTGTTTATTGTTTCGGATCTTGTTAGTTGGGTTGTTTTGGTATTTCCCAACACATTAATTGTGTATAAGCGTATCAAGGAAGGCAAATGTCAAGTTGCAGGTTTCAAATGTCACACTTGGTCCCTGAGTTTGGTCAGTTAGCCGTTTTTTGCACTTAAAATTCCCGCGTATTTTTACTCACACAAACTTGACTATTTCTCTTTTTACTAACTTCACAATTAGTCCCTGAATTTGGAACGTCCCGTTGGTTTTGATATTTATGGGTTAATAACCTATACCATTTGCATACCAACAATAAAAAAAAAAACAAATTCTAACAAAATTTCAACAACCTCCCAATGGCTGACTTCTCACTTCTTCAAGAGCTCGCCAAAGCTTCGAAGTCTGACTACATGTTTGACTCGATTTCTCTCTTTTATCAGAGAGAAAACGATAAGGACATCAAAATTGCTAATGGCCTCCAAAACACTTTGACTGACTTGATTCTTGGTATGAAGGAAACCCAAGAATACATCTCTGAGCTCGAAGCCTTTCGAACTACAGTGATGAACTACAAGTTTCTTGAGGATCTTTGCAAGAAGCAAAAGGCTAATGTATTGAAGGCGTTGGAGATAAGGAGGATGATCTGTTAAACACACTCACAGGTGTGTGACAGGAACAACTTCCTTGATGATCTTAGGAAGACAAAGTGTTGAGAAGGGAAATGAAGTGGTTATGTTTTCCTTTTTTTTTTTGGAAAAATATGTACTGAATATTTAATGTTTAATATGAAATTAATGAATCTATATGTTATGTTCTAGTGTTATAATTTGTTAATTTTGTTGTTAATTGTTGTATTTGTCTTAGATAGTTGTTATATCGGTTTTGATTGTATTGGGTGTTGGTAGAACTATGATCCTTGCTTAAACAGTTTAAGAGTATAGGGGACTAAGGTTTTAGTCCCTTATCTTGTCCTCACATTTGCATTAAGTTATAGGAAGCACTTTATTCTCACATTTGACCCCAAATTTGAATTCATAAACATAAAGCCTCAATTAAGTGAAATTGCGTCAAAATGGGTAAATATAGAGCTCGTAAACAGTTAAAATGCTCCAATTGTCAAACTGCTGGACATAATAAGTCTAGTTGTCACAAGGATCAAGTACCAAACCCAACAAAGGAAACAAAGGCTCGTGGTAGAAAAAGGCATTGTGATGGCAGAAGGCAACATGTATTCATTTAATTGTCATTTGCATAACGATTGTTCTTGTGTGTTTACATTCTAGTTGATGTGCAAATGTATTACTTTTGCAGTGGATGGATGAAGACGATATAAGGAAGACTATGGAACAAGAGTTTCTTGAAGCTCTTTATGAGCAAGAAGAAAAACACACAATTTTGGAGGAAGATGAAGAGCAGTCAAGGTTGGATGAAGAAGCATTCCAGCAGTTTTTGGAAGAGGAGAGAATGTACAAAAGAATTGATGAGGAAAGGGAGAGGAAAAATTGGCTTGAAGATGCAGAGTTTGAGGCAGCTTACTATGGAGTGTTTGTGGAGGAGTTATATCCAAGACATCCATATGTTCTGGATAAAAGATGTTGAGCTGGTTTTTGAAGGTTGTAGGCTTCTACTCTTCTAGCCATTTGTAATTAGGACAATATCATGTTTGAATTTTTGTTGACTTTATAAGTTAGAAGTGGTTATTCCAAAGACCCCCTATACTGCGTATGTTGAGTAGATTTTTAGAATTTATGATGTCTTTACTCCTATCTACTTGTTCAACAACCACAACTCCTATCTACTTATATAATACATCTTAACTCAACAATTCTTTATCATACCAACATATTATCACCATGGATGCAGAAAATGGTTGTCAAATGGTATGCATTGACTGTTGGGTTGAAAGTGAAAACAGGGCTGGATTGACCTTTTTTGCAAGGCGTCCACCTTATAGAGATTTCATGTGGTATGTTTGTCCAGTGTGCCTTGAGATAAGGGGAAACACATCTTATACTGGTAGAGATGGTGTTACAAGGGAAAACACAACCATAGGAGATAGTGGTAGATATGTGATGGGTCTACATATTTCTGCACCTACTAGTGTTGGTGCATCCTTGGGCAGTGATGAAGAAGAAAGTGAACCACCTACAACTGAAATAGCAAGTGGAGAGCGCCCAAGCCAAACACCACGTGAACCACCTGCAACTGAAAGACCAAATGGAGAACGCCCAAGACAAACACCACTTGAACCAACTGCAACTGACAGACCAAATGGATCACCTACTAGTCATTTAACGCAGTGAATTCCTAGCAAGAAATGCTATGTTGTCTTTCAGTCTAAACGAGCAGGTTAGCCCGCGCGTTGCTGCGGGAGTGCTATGTTATTTTTTTTTGTTTGTGCGATCGGGTTGTCTTTATGGTTTTTATTTTGTTACTGGGTTTTTTACGGTTTGTTTCATTTAAGATATTTTCGAAAATATAGTAGGAGTTGCAGAGTATGTGGATACAAAACCAATGGATGCATGTGACGTAAATTTAGATAGTTTGTATTTAAATGGGGAAAAATCCTAAACGCCTCTTATAAAGAAATATGGAGTCTAATAATTGTTGACTTGTTGTAGTATGCAAATACATATTCTTATTCTAACTCAAAATGCTAAATTAGAGTATACTCGGGTCTATTTTTTTGTCTAAGCGCAACACACTACAATGCTAATTTAGTGAACCCCAATGTTTCATTTTGACGCTAGTCAGGTTCAAGCCAGCTGCTGGTTATCTGCAACGTCATCCGTAAAGAAAAAAATATCTTATCTCACCCTAAGCATCCATGTTTGTTGACACTTAAGATCAATATAATATATTTCCCCTGCAAAGAAAAAAAAAATATGAGTTTGTTACACCACTTTTATATGAGTCTGTAGAACCAAGGCAATTTTTTTATTAATGATCTATGTTAAATGGATACCTTCATTGACATCCTGATTTCTCAAATTCTCAATATGTAATAACAGTTGTGATATGAATTCTCTTACAACCCTATAAATAAATGTTTTTCAAAATATAAGTACAAACTTAATAAAATAAATGTGAATTAATATTCTACTATTATGAAACTATGGTATTACAGCAACCACATACACCCCTTGAAAAGACTTGAACAACCCTTTAAAACATAGGTTTTTTAGCAGGGCTAGTCACTCGTCATTATGCTCTCAGTAAGGTATAGTATAAATATTGATGTTGCCACATAACCTATGGCTCATAACTAATACAAAGAAAATCAAAATGCAATTACATTTGCAAAGGTGACTTACCACATAACCTGAAGCAGACACTTTTTCCAGCGGTTCTCCATTGACGACCAACAATTGAGCTCCATTTACAGCTACATATAGGCCTACAGTCTCAATTTACAGGAACATAGAACAATAAGATACTCATATTGGAACTAAGATTCATGGCAACTCGCAAGGCAAAGCAGATTATGGCCATGCTTGGAACTAAGATTCATGGCAAGGCAAAGCAGATTATGGCCATGTTTAGGTGGCAGACTTACGCCTTTAACATACGAATGTAAAAAAAAAAAAAAAAAAAAAAAAAAAAAAATCGCAGATTGTATACCTGCATAACCTCATGAAGCAACAAAACATGAGTAAACAAATCCCTTTTATTCGACAACGCCCTTCACAAATTCCAAACACCAACAACAACCGAATGCAACTGGTCTATACAAACACACAAACTCTCATGGTCCAATCCTAAATTTGGATGCTTCTGATATGGTGATCCTTTTCCTTCCCTTATATCATGATCCTCTGCCTTCCCTTTATAAATGATGTCTTGTAATACCTGGTAACCGATTCATTTCCATGAAAAAAAATCTATAAACATCCAAAACTAAAAAAATACATCGATATAATACCGAGTGAAATGGTTTTCTGGAAAACAGTAAACTGATAAATACTGAGTTCTTTGTGACTTACCATCACGCATGAAGAGGATCACCAAGCGTTAGCGCTTTGCACATTTCCTTTGATTCATTACCACATTACGTAACACAGGAAAATATTGTCATTTCTATTAGGGAAATCGTTGCCATTGTTTCCGAGGCCTACCTGCAAGAAAAACAAATACATTCCAATTAGCAGACCGGCAACAGAGATCTTATGTCACGAATAATACCATATTGGTCAAGTATCGGATAACCTTGAGCGATTGAAGTTGCACGCCAATCATTCTAATCTAAAGTGGTCAAAACTATTCCTCTTTGTATAGGCGTGCCTAAAAAAGAAACAAAAATCATAAAGTTATTATATGGTATTCTGGAATTTCAAAAGGGAATTAAAGATCACTGTTATTAAATTAAATATAAAAATCAACTACTTTTATCATATTTTAGAAACACACCTACAATGTCTTCCCTGTAGTTGATGTAGTGTTAGGATTCTTTTAGAGACTCGTCATGACTAATCCCCAATTCCAACTACTTTTTTTGGCATGTTGTATTTTTTAAGACATGTAAAAATCCTAACACTACATCATGGAGTGGTTTTTATTAAGCCGTGATTATGTACCACTCAAGCATAAGCAGGAAAAGCAGGAAATCCCAAACAGTCTCTAAAGGAAATTAATTTGACCGAAAATATTGTTATATTATAGGCGGATGTTTGGGATTGATTATTAATTTTGCTTATTTTTGGGCAGATGCGGTTTTGTATCTTCGAAAGTAATTTTGCTTAATTGATAGGGATGTAGGAAGCTGTCGTAGTAACTAACTACTATCATATGCGTATAAAAGTAGACACACATACAGACCTTAAGGAAAGTGACAGGTAGACGGTTCTTTAGCACTCCAACTCCCCTGCTTATTTTCCTCATCGACTTTAGACTTTCACTTTTTTTTAATTCTTGATCGTCTTCACACGCAGCCTGTACACATAAATAAATGACTACTTATGAGTGGATGTACAGGCTATTGCATTAGAGTAAAACGACCCAAAGGATCACTAACTAATTCATCAATATCAACCTTAAGGAAGACGGTACCTGTTGTTTGAAAGTCACTATATGCCATTGCGCCATTTCCGGGCTCTTTGACACCTTCATAATCAACTTTTTAACGTCAATACCATACAAAGTCATTCAATTCAACTATATAAGAATTTTCAAATAAAAAAATTGGGTACCTCCCTAAAATTAGAATTTGTAGGTGAAGTACACCGGTCTCCTTGACTCTTGATCGTCAGATTTCCACTTCCCTTGATTGCATACTTCTCCCACTGTGAATAGACATTGTTAACAACATGTATATATACATCATCAATGTTACAAAAACAAAATAAGCTAAGAAGCAGTTTCTACAGCCAATTCCAAACACCTTATAATTATAAAAATGCAATTAACTACCATTTTAAAGAGAAAAAATAGAAGTATATATACACTATGATGATAGTGGTATCCCAAATATTACTATTATTGTATTATAGCCTACCGATATAAAAATAAATATATAGTAATTGTGAGGTAACGTTACTTGTTAGCGCTTTAGTTTGTTTGATTGCTCTGTTTGGGCATGCCTATTACCTGTTCATTTGTCATCTTTCTCAAAGGTGAACTACCTCCAATAGAGGCATACGCTTCTTTACTATATGGAACCCACCCAGTGAACTTTACTTGTATCATATCAATTACATCTAAAGCGTAAATGCTTCTGCAACTCAATTACCATACTGGTATGCATTGTGAACAAAAACACAGTGATAATGCAAAATAGGTAACCTAATAATGGATACTGCAGTAACTGATCATATCTTGATATGCCAATGTAGCAACAATGTGATTATACCACACAATAACCATAGAATCATTAAACCAATCAACTAAAAGAACTAAAGTTTAGTAATAAAAAAAATACTTTATTCAAACTTTGTGTAATCTATGTAAAAGCAGTTACCTGCATGATTGACGTTCTTGAAAATCCAATATTTTGCTTCATGGTTGACCTCATAAGCTTGTAAGCCGTTGTTCCATCCTCGATTGGACCATTAGATGAAGCAAAATCTCGTATTTTTCACCCACTTAATCCTGAACCCAAAAAAAAAAAAAAATGCTCGTATTAATATAAAAAAGTGTTTCTACCTTCATCTTCATGGCCATTCTTCATTCTGGTAATCTCACTAAAATAAATAAATAAATAAATAATAGACCTAACCCTTAGCATTCTATAATTAATCTCATCGTTTTTGCTCATCTTCATCTTCATCCACATGTCTCATTCTCCACACCCGTAGAACCTGGTTCAAAACAAAATTAGCCATTTTTTCATACCCATTTGAATAGCATCAAAACCTAAATTAGAAACATTAAAAAAAAAGGAAAAGGTAAAAAAAAAGGAGAACAGACCATTATGGTTTATGGTTTACACCAAAAAAATAAAAAGAAGACGATTATACCTTCTTTAAGGCATTTCATCGATCACTTGTTGAGCGCCTCAAGTATACCTTTTTCTTTGAGGCTATTACTCGTTTGGTGTTTTCTTTCAAATAAAGACACAACAGTAACAGCAATCCACTGTCTAACTCACCCTTCTTTTTTCTGGCCATGAGTGAATCGATTTTATACCCCTTCATATCCTCACCCACGTTACCCCCACATAACCCAAACCACTGTTAAATCACCTTCTTTTTTCTAGGCATGAGTGAATCGATTATTGAGTCTTTTCCAAAAGCTGTTGATGCCGGAGATCTCACTTGATTCAGGGGTGTTTGGATTTGTATTGGCGTCGTTTAGGTTTTCGATTATGAAGATGAAATTAGTGTCAATGTGTTTTGCTGAAGATATTTTAATTTGTTGGATTTGATTATATGGAGAAGAAGAATGAGTGAGCTCTGGAATTTTCTAGTAGGAGTTATTAGTTTGTGATAAGATGAATGAGGGTCTGGATTTTTGTGACCTCTTAAACCTCTGATGATGAATGATGTTACGGAGTAATTACGCAAAACGGGGGGTGAACAGGAACTTGGGCAACACGTTTCAACCAATGACAAAGTGGCACACGGCCCACTATTCTACTGTTGGGCCTAAGCACATACTGTTTTCTTTACCGTGGCCCAATGATATTGCAAATTAATAAGAAACGGACACCTTAAGAAAACGCTAATTGCCCGTTCCCCAACACCTAATAGTATATATATATAATGTAGCTTAACTGATATGTGTGTGCTTCTTTTGTTATAATAACTGAATTTTGGTTACAATTTTAATCTTTTGACTTTATAAGTTAAACAAAAGAGATTTTAAATACTAACAATTCGGTGTGGTTCCTATAATATTTTGGTTTATGTTGACCTTATAAGTCAAAGTGGGTTTTCCCAAACACCCACCTAAACTGCATAAGCAACTGCAAACTACAAAATGAAAACAAGAAATCCAAAATATACATACACCACCACCTAATTACACCATATCAAGCAAAATATACATGTTAACAAGTATCTTTTTCAGTAACCATCATCAGCCAAAAAATATACATCTTCATTACATCAACAACTAAAAATAACAGGTGAAATTCTTGATGGGAGACTTGATATTCATGGGGGGGGGGGGGGACTTGAGGTCTTTAAGGGGAGGCACATACCACTCATTTCTATTTGTGCTGGAGCATCCCACAACCGCTATAAGACCAAGTACAACATTGGGAGCGGAAGCCTTGGAAGCTTGGGAAGTGGAACCTTTCAAAGTAGTGGTCTTAGAAGACATGTTCCCACACTCATCATCAGATGTGTCTGAAATAATGATGACATCAACTTCATTTCCTTTCACGTTAGTATCTGGAAAGATAGACAAAACAGAAAGAAATCAGAGTTCACCCATTACAACTTTCTTAGCTTGCAAACATTAACTCTAACCTTTCTCAGATTCCTTATTCCCATATTTTTCCTACAAGTCTTCAAGTATCACATGATCAATGTCATCTCCTATATCCCACTTATTCCCATAAGTAGCCATGGCATACTCAATCATATCGTCAGATACCTTTAGCTTGCTATAATCCCCTTTTTTTGGCAGATTTTGACACTGCTCGGATTTCTGTCAAATAAAATAGAGTTATTTATGCTCATCCCTTAAAATGCCAATCACACAAATACAAAAAACCCGACTAACCTTTCATCACTTCAGCTTCTTTCGCAAATCTGCATAAATCATCAAACATTTCATCAGACATTTCATCTTCTTGTAACCAAGTATCCTCATATTTTGCCTTCACATATTTTACCATCTCATCAGTTACATCTGTAAAAGTAAGCTCTTTGTCTGCCATTGTTAAAGTGTGTGTGAGGGTTGTGTGACGAAAGAGGGAAACGATCAAGATGGTATACAAAAGCTTTTCTCAGAATTAACTAAGGTGTGGTATAAATGTGTACGGACTATAATACCCTCCACTAACTAACATAAAGTAGACATTGACATCTGCGTTAGTGGTTAAGGGACGAGTTTGGCATATAAAGCCCATGTTTTGGACCTCCGGCGATGATAATGCCCAAGTTTGTCCCATCGCGAAACGCATTGACAAGTTTAGGGACCAACGGTGTATTTTAGTCTTTTATTTATGTAAGCGTATAAATGTTTAAACGCAATTAAATTGAGTGTCATAATCATTTTATAGAGTGTGCAAATCACCTCCTTTTTAAGATGGTGAAATGAGATTTATGTTTATGGAAAGTTTTGTGATGTTGTGGATTTATGTTTCTTTGGTGATAATTAAATGTTGATGTGGAGATTTATTTTGTTCATCAAACTCAGTATTTAGAGATCAAAGACAGGTGTAGTGATGACTATCAAACCAAACATATAAAATTATATCCTTTTAAATAAACATATTTCATAATATATTCCACAACACACAAACAAAATAAAAAAAGTGCAAATCATTAAGTGGTGCGGACCACCAAGCTAGTGCCAAAATCGAGAAATCGCGTACGGTGGTGGACGTGGGGTAATAGTGGTCCACACGAGGTGATACATCACTCACTATTACACTCGATCTTAAAAAAAGTTAAGATTTATTTTAATGGGTGTAATTTAAAGGATAATTTTTTTAAAAGATCATTAATTATCTAAATTTTGTTGATCAAATTTCTACTATCTAATTCTTTTAGTAAAAGTGTATATTGAAATTGGGTTTTAACTAATAAGGAGTAAGTCAGAACCCGTGTTACGCACAAACTTGCTCTTTAAGTGTTTCCCATGAATTTGTTTATGTTTTTGCATATCTAACTTTTTGATTAGTTTATAATTTATTAGGTTTTGTAGTTGTTTTTTTATTTTCATTTTTTTTAAACTTGATATTGGTCATTAAATTGGAATGGGCTTTTAATATTCCTTTCTCTAGGTTATATATTCTTAGCATAATATGGAAATTTACATTATCAAAAAATAATACACATATGTCTTCCCCTCTTGTTTCTCCTCTTGTTTTGTTAGGCCAGTTAGCAGTTGAAGCTAAGTCGAGTTATGTTAAAGATATGATGCTCGTACATTGTGGCCGATAAGTTAAATCAACATTTGATGATGAAGAATATTTAAGGGAAAAAGTGTCAGCAGTTCTTGATCGTGTGAATCATAGGGACCGGTAAAGGAGCTGAAGGTTGTTGGTACTTATGATTCTTCAGTTCAAAGTATTGCGGATCTGAGGAAAATGCAAGAGGAGGATTTGGATGAAGTTGATAGGTTGAAGTTTGTGGTATCACAAAAGCATGTTCGTCTTCGTGCACTGTTTTCTTTTATCGAGAAGTTGGAGGCAATGAAGTTTTGATATTTATTTTTAGTTTTTAAGATTTTTGTATATATTTATTTAATAATTAAGATGCTTTGGTATGATAATGTGCTTTGTAGTGTTTTTTAGGCATCTTTTTTTATCATAATTGGCAAACTTTGAGGGTTAGTTATGTAATATTTTCAATCCTTTCTGTAATTTTCAAACATCTTTTTTTATCATAAGTTAAAGGGTTTAATGTGTAATTGCAATATTTATGTCAAAAATGGATTTAATATTTTGCATGGGAAAATAAACCAACTGTGTAAATTAATACTGGAGTTAAGTTTTGCAATGATAAAGTCTATTCAGTTCCAATCCAGTTTCATTACTTATATTGCATTAGTACTAGTTTTATATTTATTAATCTTTCTTAACTTTTATCAGCAAAAAAACTTTCTTACCTAACTACGCAATCAATAGCCGACACTCCTCTCATCAATGAACTGAAAGATGTTTCTGGGGCACAGGAGCTACACAAATGCTTCAAGTTTCACCTGGCACATTATTGCTTGTTCCCATATTTTCTTGTACAAAAATAGTTGCTCTATCTAGACCTTTGTTTAAGTACTTGAATAAGTACTTTATTGCCTTTGATCTATTACACCACTCAACGTTAATGTGTGCTTGCTACTTTATCAGTAGGTATCGATTGTAAGGGACTACATTTTTCTTGTCATAGGTGAATTTCCCTTTCACAGCAAATACTTTTGTTTCCCTTCTACGGTAAACAAGATAACCCATCTACCATTAATTCTGCATAGAATGCTTTAGGATACCATTTTGTACATTTTCCTTCAATGGTGCATGCACCGTAGTTGGCATCTTTACCACAAGGCCCATGAAACATAAAATCGGTGACCACTTTGTATCCATGTGGATCATTGGTTGGGCATGGAATCTTAGCTGATATTATGTCATCTAACTGACTTGGTATTTTGCATCTGCAATGCTCTTCAAGCCAGAGGAGAATATGTGCGTGTGGTAGGCCACGTTTTTAGAATTCAATCAAATACACCACTGGAAGCAAATGTTATAAGTAACGTTAATTTTCATTTCAAATTGTCTAAAAGCGTGAAACTAATGATTGCTTGATATGCAGTTACTTACATGCACGTATCTCGCCAAAAATTTGGTTTTTTGTAAGATCATCCAATAGCTTAGCTAGTTTCATTTTGAAAACACGCGTTCCTACTTCTGGCCGATCATGTGATTTCTGTCAATTTCCTGCAATTTTGGATTGGAAGTGAATGTAATGAACATGCCCGGATTCCCATATGCGCGACACAAAGCCATTGTATGTTGGTAGTTTTGCATTATACACCTTGTGCCGCTTGTAAAACGTGAGGGCATACTATCCTTTTGCCAAGCCCAGTTGCATCTGTGTCACCTCTTGTAATTGCATCCTGCAGATTATGATAGAGATCCACACGTAGAGCATCTTGGTTATTTCGGTTCCATTTGAGTCTTTGTTCCTTAATTGATGTGTATGCATCAACCAAAAATTGTTGGAATAGCCGGTTGCCTCTCACCAAAGTACTGCCTTGGTTATTTCGCTGTTAGATGAGATACACATAGTACTCCTTCATGGATACATAACCACGTTTGTTTTCCTTGAATCTGTATTGGTATGATATGGTATCTTTTCATGGTAACCATCCTCTCCATACGGAAAAAACAAAGGATATTGCAATGCCATGTATGATGGATGTAATTCTAATATTCGATTCAGTCCAGTGGTCTTGCAATTTACAATGATATCTCTTATAAGAATACCATCACCAAAATCATTTGTGATTAAAGCTGCTATTTCAGATACAGTTGGAGTGTTATATTGCCTCGTTGCTTTCCTCTCACTAAGTAGACGTAGTTCAAAGTTTGATGAATTGTAACACCCCCAAAAGTGGTTTGTAGCGGAAGAAAATGTTACTGAGGTGCTACTCAATTGGTTCACAACACAAAGTATAGAATAATAGATTTTCTTTAAAAGATTTCATTTATTGTAGTAAAAAAAAGTTTACAAAAGTTGAATTGTTGCGGAAAATGGCCCATTAACAAAATGTGGTCCCAACACATATATCAGAGTCGTCTATGACCATGTCATGCCATTGCCCAAGCGCCTCCAGAGTTTAGCTATCGCCTTTTTATCCTGAAAATACATGTTAAAAAGTCAACACAGTGGTTGAATGAATTCATAGGTTTAATCAAATAAATGGTTGATCACAAGATATATTGGTTGGTAAAAATCGACAGTGTACGCATACAAAGTCTTGAAAACATGGGCTACGTTGTCATAGGCCCATAATGGAAAGTGGTTGTTATTGTCCTAAGCTCATGACACCAACACTCAACTACATATACATATTTACTCGTGTACGTGGTATTTTCCCCCAATAGAGGTAATTGCCAGTTACATAGGAAATTCAAATATAGTGCGCCCCAGTTATTTTCGATAACCAAGATGGGGTCTTGAATCCCCATGGTACTATCCACAATATCTGCGTTCAATCGCGTGACTAATGGTTCATGATAAGAGGGACTTTATGGTAAGGTACTTAGGCAATAACACATTTGGATAAACATACAGTTTTCAAGCAATTGTGATCATAAAAAGTAGTAGTGGCATGTATTCTCCCACAAGGAGTTTATAAAACACTTAAAAGAGTAAAAGTGAGGCTATGAACTCACCTTCGTGGTAATGGTATAGTACAACAAGATCAAGTATGCAACGGCTCCGACCCGAAACCTAAATACGAGATGACAATTCTCAGAATTATGGTAGATATTTGGTTCACGACCAAAATGGTAATGGTTGAAAAGATGGTTTGGTGGTGTGGTACTAGTATCGTTTTTACTTGTGTGGAAATGCTTAAAGCAAAATATTTATTACATTATCCTAGTTATTTATTCCTCGTAAAGTCTATTTTTATATTTTCGAAATGTTTCCGTAATTGATCGATGTAAATAGATGTCGTCCAATGATTTCTAGATTTCGAGTGATTATTTACTCAATTTGTTTTGGTTATTTTATAAACGTGTATATATATATATATATATATATATATATATATATATATATATATATATATATATATATATATATTATATATAACATGAGGCATTTGACATTAATGCCACCTCAATGCCACTTCAATGCCACATAAGCATTTTTGTCCAACTAAGCAATGCATTTTTGTCTATCTAATTATTAATATTTAATTTTCTGATTTAATGTATGAATTTTCGGATTTTTGAAGGTATTATTTATAAAATTCGTTTTTAGTAAAAAATGTGCATGGTGAGATTCGAACTTGGGTTGTTTGTAGGATTAGTATAAATAACTTGTGTGTTTACCACTTAGGCAACAAGTTATTTTGATAATTATGTTGCATACTATAATATATAAATGGCTATAATTTTATTGGAATCATATAGTAAATACAATTTATATATAAAAATTTTATTAAGTAATTATCCTTTTTAAAACTTATTATACATATCTTTTCCTTAAATATATATTATCTTTTCTTAATATCATTCGGTTCAACCATTTTTTTTTTCAAAACTCTAATATAATTGTTTAAAGGTTCCAAACAATTTACGGCTGTTTATGTTTACGTAACATGCATGATACAATAATGGACACCACAATAACAACAATGGTGGGTGCTTAAATTTTACAGTGGCATGCTAACCCAATTCACAATATAAGTTTTCTTCAAACCCTAGTTCAATTGCATGTTATGTTTGTTGATTGGTTTTGTCAATTTTTTGCAGGTTTTTAAAGGATCCAATTGAATCTGGTTATACCCTTTTCAGATTACGTTTTCATTTAATATATGTACAATCAGTTAGTGTAGGAAATTAGTTTTAACTTGAGTAATATTACAATATTTCAGGTGTATACTTACTGCCATAGATGACATGATATCTAAAGTTTGTTTTTTGTTTTGGTTAATAGGAGTTCAAGGGCTACGTGTTCAAGATCATGGGAGGGTGTGACAAGCAAGGTTTCCCTATGAGCGGTGAACAAGGATTGGTGAACAACTAAAATATCTTTGCTTGTGTGTCTTTTCGTACATAACCTTTCAAAGCATTGCATATGAGTATGCAAGTGAATGTGCATGTCGATGCTATTAGTTCTATTAGAGTTTTTTTAGTCCATATGTTGCTAAAAAAACAGATAGTTATAATTTTGTGATTGTTTCAATTAACACTCATGCACCAGTTCACATATCAACTATGCGGCTACCTCAAAGTGATAAAAGACAACGGGACATAGTCTCTGGTGACATTATTAAGGACTTAGGTCCATTGAAAGGAGAACAGAAGCTACATTCAAAGGTTACTACACTTGTGATTACTATTATTTTTGGTTCAGAGTCGTTATTATATACGAGTATCAGCTCAAAATTTGATGGTAGTTAATGACTTATATGCACTGACTTTTATATATGTACTTCTGCTCGAAACTGGCAGCTGAAAGGAGAACTCGACACAAGGATTGGGGCAGCATATATTCCACTGGTACGTTTTTTACTGTATTGGAATATGAGATTTGTGGATACATTTAAGCACAATTTTTGTGCTTATTAGTTATTACTTTAATTTATGGTTGGTGCTCTTCCGAGATACCATTAGTTTTATCTGATCCGTGGGGTGATTGTTTGGCCCTCTGAACAGATGTACCAGATTGACTATTAATATTTTCAATCCCAGTTGAACTATCTAGCAGATTCTCAACTCTTCTCTCGGTCTTTGAAGACATATGTATCTACAAAATATACATGACTCGAAGAAACTGACATAAACGCCGAGGTGTTTTGATTCTTAACTATGCGTTATTAAATCTGAAGTCATATTATGAGTTGTTGACGAATTTTTGATGCAGGATGTTAATTATCAGTTGTTTAGAGCCACAACATAGAAGTAAAAAGAAATACCCCACGTACTGAAGGTATTGAAATCGAACCAGAGGTTTGTATTGATATTTGTTTACTTAATGTTGTTGCATATGGTTTTTCTTTAGTTCTAAATTTGTTGTGCAGCCTTCTTGGCATCCGTCTCTACCAGCAAGTATTTGAACATAACGATACAATGCATGTTACATTTACTTGACAACCAAAATTGCAAAAGAGGGAGACCGATATGTTGATGGAGCGGTTTAGCTACAAGTATTTTACCCAGATGTTCAAAAGGAGATAAACCTCCAATTCTTAGTTAAAAACTAAAAGTTATGAAAGTCCTTCAAGCATACTGCCAAAACATTAATGTGTTGTTGATGTAAGTACATTTATATGTAAGTACATTTATATTGATGTGTCATTCAGGCCGGCTATGTAATCACTTTAATGTTCTACTCACTTTTTAACTCAACTTTTGCAGTTTAGGAAGGCATTGCCAAATAAATCTTCCACCAGCACCACCAAAGAGACTCTTGCAGTTAAAAGGACAAAAAATGCATCTAGGAGTGTAATTGGACTAGAAGTCACCGACAAACTAATAATGTCATGACGGACATAGGCAGAAACCTTTTAACTATATGTTTATGAAGATATTAAGGTGCGGATATGGATTTGATGAAGCTATAAGATGATGAAGCTATAAATATGACACAAACCAATAATGTATTTGATTTTTTGATACATTTAAATATCATGATAATTCTATTTACATCTATGCTACATCAAATGGTCTTGAGGGTGCTTGATTATTCACGGACTCGAAGACACCTATTAGTGACTGTTGGTGATGACGGGTCTATTCATCCGTGGGATACAACTGGGCACAACCCAAAGGTCGTCTGATGAAATTTTATCCCACTCTTTATTAACTTTATTCAGTTTTATGCGCGATTTCGTGATGACCTTTATGATTTATACCAAGCGCATTTACCATATAACATGTATGCAATGTTGACATTTACGCATTGAGGGTATTTGCTATTACGCTTTCTTAGCGTTATGATTTTTATGGGCCCATTAACCGAAATGCAAGTTTTCTAAACAGTTTAAGGCATTGCTATGTATATTCAAGCAGATTATGTTTTGGTCATATCATGATATCAGCTCATTATTTTGGCAGATTTATATATCAGGCACAGTGCATTGTTTAGAAAAACTTATTAGTGCTCTTACACATGGATGGTGGAATGCTTAGGCCAATTGAAGTACATGCTCATGATCCTCTACGCTTTCTAGGTGACCTGCTAGGCTACATCAGGTGGGATATACACTCTTACTACAAATGAAAAAACTCTTCATGACTTTATGATGAGTGTGTAAATACTCATCATTTTTGTTCCTTCTACACTGCAAAAACAGTCAAAAACACTTTGAAAAGTCTTGAAAAGACAGAAAAAATATTTAGACTGTATTTTATGCATAAATTGTCAAATCTAGTCCCTGGTTATTCAAAACAAGTTAATTTTTCATAAAAGGCCCTCAGGGATTTTCAAGTTGTCAAAATTAGCCTTATAAAATTCAATTTTGCAAAATGGAAACTTTAGTCCCTGAAATTTCAAAGATTGACAGAAATTACCCCGGGACATTTTTAATTTGAAAATTATTATTTTTGGTCCTTGGGAAAATTAAACTTGTCATCATTGGTCCCTATGATGAATATTGGATAATTACAGTTTCGGTCCGTTGGTTTTTGTGGAATTGCAATTTTGGTCCTTGTTATTAATACCAAATCCCCTTTTGACCTAGCCAAAACCCCGTGAACCCCCCTTATTTGAACCCTTTGCCTATTAATAAAATCCCAGCTCAAACCTAGCCCCTCGTTTTCCCTCCAAACCCACCTCATTCACCCACTTCTCTGCAACCAACTCCCACAACCATACCTCCAGCTCACATACCACCTCCCTATCACCCTCCACCTCACCTAACATCCAAAATGCAATTAATGCTTCTTCCTTCCTTGCACTCAACCCACCCCAACTGGCAAAAATGGTTTTCTCGCCAAAATTCATCAAACGGCTAAAATGAGCCCAAGTAATCCAACGGCTCTAAAAAGTGGTGGGAAAAGCTGAGAGGACAAGTGGGAGTATTTTCATTCATAAATAGAAGGAAGAGAAGGAGGACAAAGGAGTAGTTTTTAATTTTCTAGTTTTCTTGCAAATCGTTTTTATTATTAATGTCTTAGTTTAATTCTTAAATTGTAATTTCCAGTTTCTATGTACTAAATTTAAGTTACTTAATCGTTTGTAATCCAGCTCAAGTTCTAATTAAAAGTTTATCCAAATTTCTTGTTTTTAAGTTTTCTTTTATTTATGCAGTTTTAAATAATCTAAATCCAGGCTTCAAAAAGTCTTTTTATAGCATAAGTGAGCTTATTAAAGCTGTGTATAGCTTGTAGTAAGCTCACCACTCAGTTTCAATCAAAGTTGGCATTTGGTCAACAAAAGTCAAAGGGGGAAGGAATTTGATCTTAGATATTGGAGTAAGGCTGGAAATGGTTGTGGGTGATATTTGAATTTGTTCAGGCATTATTCACACAGAAGTTAAGGTTTTCAGTTTGATTCCGTTAATTTTCAATCTTTAGTATAAAATTAGCTTAACTAGTTCCTGTTGATTAATGCTGTTAAATCTTGTTTATTTGTGCTCACTCCTGTTTAAATTAAGTTATTATGAGTTTCTGTATTAATTATATGGCCTGATTACCTAAGTTGTTTTGTAAAATCTCAATTTTGCATACTTTAAAGAGTGTTTGGTTTAGTATAGGTTTCTGAGTTAGAGGTTGATTAGGAGATCTATCTTGGTTGCTTTAGTTCAATGTAGGTATTATTAAGTCAATTTAGGATTTAACTTGCTTATGAAATTATTGAAAGTCAAAATTCCATTTAAAACTAATCCTATTAGTTTATCAGTAGATGCAGAAGTAAAATAGTATAGCAATAGGTTTAGAAATATTCATACTAGCTCAAACAAGTCTTAGTATAGTTTATTTTAACATTTAGATCAGATTTGAGGCATTATAGTTTCATAAAAGTCAAATTTCTAAAATATGTCAAAATGCTAATATGGTTTTAGACAGAATTTTGTAGATTTTTAATGAGCTCATTTCTAGTCCAAATTAGTTGAGATTTTGGGTACCTTAACTTCAGTTGGTTGTCTTTCAAGGTACCATTTTAGTAGAATTTTTAGGAATTTTTATAAGCTCTTTTTCAGCTCCTCTTTTGGGTAAGAAGTACCCTGCTCTGCATCAGTTTCATTTAGTCCCAAGTAGCCTTAGTTTTTGATTTTTAAAATCTTCAATATAAGTCCTCTTAGGCTGAAATTCTAGATTCCAGGTATTTGGTTGGTGTTTGTTCACATTATAACTTTGTTTTATTTTTAGGATTTTTTCTGAGTAGCTTATCAAGTGCTTAAAGTAGGGCTATAAGGGCCGTTTGGCGTGTTGAGACTTGAAATCTGGTCTCGAGCTTTTTTTCTGTAGCTTGTGCTTTTTAGGTCCCAATCAGTTGCATTAGCTCATTTTAGGTTAGATTTGGGCTGTAGTAGCTTATGATAGCTTTTGGATAGCTTATTGCTTATTTCAAGTGCTTATTCATAATGGTTATGTGCCCATTTCATATTTCTTGCACTCCATAGTTGTTTCTGTTATTTTTCCTTGCTTCTCCATATTATTTTATAAGTTTCTGGAAGTTTTCATATTTTTCCCTTTTCATTTGCTATTTTTCTGCATTTTATTTCATTTTTAGGCATTTTTAATTAGCGTTTAATGCAAATAATTCAGAAGAAGGTCTAAAAAATAAAATTTCAATTTTCTCAGTTTTAGAAAAATAAAAATGTACTAAAAAGTATTTTTCCATATTTTTCCTAGTCGTTTTAGTATTTTCTAGCATTTTAATTAGATTTAAATAGTTTAAAATTCATAATAAATAGAGAAAAAGTCAAAAAAATGTGATTCCAGTTTTTAAAATTATTTTTAGTTATTTTTTATTTTTGAAAAATAGTTTTGTAATTTGCTTGCATCTTTTCCTAATTTTTAGCATTTTAAGCTATATTTTAAATGTTTAAAATTAGTTTTTAATTCAAAATAAATCAAGAAAAATCCTAAAAATTAGTTTTAATTCTTAAATAGTTTTCAAATATCATTTTTAGTTTAAAAATAAATGTAAAATTGTTAGGATCCAAATATTATTGTGTTGATGATTCGGGTGGTCTTGGGAGATCAAAATACATGTTAGCCATTAGAGAGAGAAAGTTAGAGAGAGAGAGGGTGTTCTTGCTAGAGGTTTACACAAATTGTAGAGTATTAGATTATGAAGCACCACCCCTTCCATGGATGGAAGGGGTATTTATACTTACAAACATAACGACCTCCTATCGGCCTGTGGATCAGGGATACAGTGGGTAAAGACCCGTCCTTCCTCCACGGTGTTGCACTAAACTATTTTACGCTACTGACTAACTAATAAAACAATAAATAACGTGACTAACGACAAATCTACGAGCTAACTTATGCTAGATAACATTTGGGGTGACCGACTCTTCACTAAGAAATTTTCCAATTCCTAACAATCTCCCCCTAAGGGAGGTCACCCCATGTTTTACATTTCGAATCCTAGCATTCTATTCTTGACATTGTCCTTGAGCTCGTAGACTTGAATTCTTCATTTCCGCAATCTTTGTGCTTTTGTAGTGCAACTTCAAAGTCCGCATTGATCTGTACTTTCAGTGGAGGTCTTTGAACTGATCCACATCTTGATGATCTTCGAGCTTTCTTTGAGATCATCAGCCACAGTAAATCTCTGGATCACCCTTTATTGTGTTGCCATCATGTGAAGTTGTGACTTTTGGACCGACATGCTAACACTTTTGAATCATGACATCTTTCCATCAGAGTAGCGGAAGCCTTACTGGTTCATGATATTTGCAGCAGCGTAGCAGAAGCATAGTATAAAAATATCAGAACCAGGTTATGTAGATATGCACCAGTCATGATTTCTTCAATTAAATGTGGTTGCTGTGAGCATGTGGCTTTGGATTGACTCCTCAATTCTGATCAGCTGCAACCGTCCAGATGTACCTGCAAACAACAGTTAGCAATAAAACACACGAAAGTGTCTTTGATCACTTTCGCTGAATTGAGGTACACGGCCCACGGTTCCCCGTTGATCAGTATAAATACTGCATGTGATCAGGTAGGATTCCTAATAATCTCCTTGACAGGGTTTCGCAGCTGTTCTAGCTGTTCTCAAACCGGAACGTCTCAAAGAAGACAACACGGAGTGAGTGAACCAGCGAATTGAGATACACTGATTGATGAAAAATTGATTTGAAAACAATCGCGTATTGCTTAGAATAAAGAGTTTTGCAATACGACGAAGGTTTTATGAGAAAGATCAATTTTCAATCAAAATACTTTTTGTATTAGAGAATGAGTACACATTCGACGTGCTAGCGGAAAGAAGAGATTCGCACATCAAACGGTTTTTCTAAAAGTATTTTTCAATCAGAGATATTTTTTGAATTTGAAAACATAAGTACACATTCGACGTGCTAGAGAAAAGAAGATTTGCACATCGAACGGTTTTTCCAAAAGTATTCGTCAATTCCATTCCTGGACCAAGGTTGATTCAAGACTGAATCGCCCCATTGTTTCTATCCAGTTGTCACAAGTTTGATCTTACGAGAAGATCTCACATGTCACCCACCAAGAGCTTGTTTGATGTTGGCTCTAGAAGGATTTCCATCTTCATCGTGAATATTTACATATCACTCAGATGTTCTGGCAATACCACAAGGATAATGCGTAGGACTCTTAATATAAACTTACTTTCCACATTGTGTGAAAAAGCAAGCCTTCAAGAATTTAGTGTCCTAACGAGATATTGTGGATGATCTCTTGGCTCTAGACTCAATAGTGCATTTTTGGTTCCTGTGCTGGAGACTAGGGAGAGGGTCTCCTACTTCAATATCAACCATCTCTAAGAGAAAGTCGATAGATTATGTCGGTTCCCCGTGAGAATGAAACAAGCCCTTTTAAGAGGAACTTGAGTGGTTTGGGAAGTTTAGTGCAGTGCATCACTGGGTCCATGATGTCTTGTCTTCAATACCAGTGTTACCTTAGTAACCACCAGTAGCATATGAATTGAACCCGGTTTCTGCCCTAAGGTTGAATTGATGGAGGGCTATTTCTTTTCACCCTTTTATCATTCATTTCTTTTTCATTCTTCAACCCCTTCAGTGCTTACCGAGACTTCATAACTAGAACCTTGTTGGGTTTATTCCAGTACTAGCTCAGTCTCAGTCTGCACTCTTCCCATTCCTCACTTTTCTCCTTTTTTCATCATACCTAAGGACTCTACACTATCTAGTGGATTGTCCATGGGTAGATCCCTCCGGCTCTGGCGGGATCGTGGGAACGAGTACCTAACCTAACCATCCTTATAACACCATGCATAAAGTAAAATGGTCGGTCTTTTGGTACAGTTCATTCTTCCTTGAAACCAATTGAAAAATCATTTGGAAAAACAATTAAGGTACTTGTGATACGAGATCAAAGCATTTTGTACCCTAATAGTTTTGATCATTTAGAAAACCTCCCCCTCAACATGTGCGTATGATTTAGAAATTATTTAGCACAAGGAGGCAAGAGGACTTTGAAATATTTTCTTTGATCACAATTTTCATATGAAAAAGCCATTTGATTTTCATGGTAAAATTCTCCCCCTCAATATGTGCATAGGATATTTGAAAACATTTTTTTTTTTTTTTTTTTTTTTTTTTTTTTTTTTTTTTATCACATAGAGGCAAGAGTTCTTTTGAAGCACATTTACGATCACACAAGCCATTAAGAAACCATTTAAAAACTCAATCAAGGTACTTTATAAATCACTTTAAAAAGGTTTCGTACCTCGATAGTTTATTTGCTCCCCCTCAATATGTGCTTCAAGATTCGAAAGCGTTTAGCACATATGAGCGAGCAGCGTGCACAATTTAAATCAAAACGATCATCATTTATCAAATTTCATATTAAATCACAAATTCTCCCCCGATCAAAAATATCAAACCCTTTGAGATTTTGGATCTCAAGTGATTTAATCAGGTTTAGAAAACATGGGAGAATATGTGGCCAGGTTTAAATACTCATCTTGTTTTTGAATAAATCCTCCTCCTCAACATGTGCATTGTGTATTTGAAATCGTTTGGCACATGGAGGCAGGAGTGCCTTTAAAGGACTAAAACCAATTCCATTTAAAACAGATTTGAGATTTAAATCACGATCTCTACCCCGATCAAAATTTCAAACCTTTTGAGATTTGTGATCCCAATTGATTTAAATCATTTAAAACATTTTGGGGAAAGACGTGGCTTGATTTAACTTTGAAAAATGACAGATAAGGACCAACTCTAGACATTAAAGATTGTTAGTGTCAGGTATGATAGTTTTTTAAACGATCTTTAAGTAAAATAAAACAATTTCACAATCAAACAAGAACAGAAAAAATCTCATTTTGTAAGATCTTTGAGTTTTAAAGAAAATCATACCATGACATAACATTAAATCTTTAGATCACCACAAATTTTGTACAAACGGACTTTTTGTGAAGAAATATCATTTGAAAACATTTTATTTAAAATCACTCTCCCCCTCAATCCATGACAGAAGTCAATAATTGAGTGACTTAGGTTTTGATAACAAGAAGTCCGGTGATTTTCAAAAAATTAGTCCAATATATTTTCAAACAATATTTTCCATTTTCAAAACAATTTAATCAAATTATTCAAAATTGTTTAAAAAATGATATCCTGCACAAAGATACGTTAGATGGTTGAGAGGCTTCTGTTGTTGTTGCTGTAGGGTTTGGAAGAAAAACCGTCTGCAGATGCAGTGAGACTTCTTCTTACGTTGCATTTTGAATGCCAACTGAGGTCAAATTAAGCTCCGTTTCTTCAATCTCTTAGAAGAAAACCATCTGCTGATGCAGTAAGACCTCTTACGTTGCATTTCATGCCAACTCTCCATTGAAGTCCAGTTAAGCTCCGTTTCTTCATTTGTCAACCCAAGATATCGTTACCCTTTCCTTTCGGCATCCAATCATATTCATTTGTGGGATCCGGATCGGGAACATTCTTTTAAACCAATATACCTGCATACGTTAGTGAACACACATACAAATATATGGTGGTCGACATCACCCAAACAACAATCGACTAATAAAAGTCAATTCAACATATCAATCAGATCATTCAAATATATATGGGAAAAAGGTGTTTATCAAACTCTAATCATCTAAACCTAACAATCACATCCTAGAAACCTAGTCCTTCAACATAGGCAATTGTATTTTACAGATAAGCACGTAGGATGAATAAGATAATTTCGTTAGATGATACAGATTTGAAAACATTCTCCCCCTCAATCAATGACTTAAATTTCTGAAAATTTTAAAGGCGCTGAAGTCATTGATTGAGTTTTTCAATTTAACAAAAAAAAACTCTGAATCTGATTGTTAAGCAACTCATTTACCACCATTTTAGAAAACACCAAATATTTTTCTGAAGAATTTTAGACGGAAAAACATTTGTGTAGGAACAGCAGTCCTTCGACATACTTTCCTTGTTTTGTTTTTAGGATAAGTGCACGAAATATTTGAAAATTGTTTAGCGTAGCACTTTCCTTTCTTTAAAAGAGCGGGTTGCTATCAGAAATAATAGCAAGCCATAGTTTAAGCGCGGGTCACAGTCAGAAGTAACTGTAAGCCATATTTTGAGACATGTTTAGAAAAGAATATTTACACCTCCTGCTCGAACTTCATCTATGATCCCGTGCCATTATTGAATGACATTTCTAAGACCGTAGATGTTATCGATACCAGAAGACATGTCTTGGAAAACATATTTTTGGTATTTTTGAAATTTTCTGATTTTTATGGTTTTTGAAGGTTTTATATTTTTCTATTTTGTTTTGTTGGTTTTATATTTTTCTATTTTCTTTTTGTTGGTTTTATATTTTTGTATTTTGTTTTTCGAATAAATATTTACAAGGATAGAATAGATGATATAGCTAAAGAAGATGATGATACGAGTACCGAGATAAGGATATCGAGCAGCCCCGTTGTAGAAGATAGAAGTCATCATCCCTAAAACTCTCACCACCAAAGCTTCCGAGGCTCATGCATTGAAGAAAGAAATTGAACCATCTGAAAGTGAGACTCTGGCAGCTTCCCCCCAAACCGAAAATCCTTTGGATGAGCAGATTCGAAGCTCTATTTCAAGCTTTCCTTAGCTAGGTGCACAGAGAAGCACACCATAATCATAAATCCCGCTGCTCCATTTAAGAACGATAATCGAGGATCTCCATTCGGGGTTATATCATCAACAAGAAGAATAGCAACGTATCATCCCACTCATAAATAATCTTCTCAAATTTCTTTTTCACTGAAGTCTGAAGCGATCCATTCCAAAAGGTGTCAAGAGAACAATTCCCCCCAAGTAGTTGAATTGATGCAGTCAGTCTCTTTGTATAATGCTCAAGAACTCTCCCGAATACACTTCATGAGGGGAATGAAGAACACCTTCCCATGTTCACATTTTTCTTCCCTGATGAACGTGTATGAAGCTCAAGAACCCGAAGTACACCAATATCCAAGAACTCTCCCGAATACACATCAAGAGGGTAATGTAGAACACCTCCCCTATGTTCACATCTTTCGTCCCTGATGAATGTGTATGAAGCTCAAGTATCCGAAGTATACCAATACACAAGGAATGAATAACTGATAACATTGAAGAAGCAGGCCAAGTCACTGATTATCTCTGCGGGTGACAATCTCTGCGGATGTCAATACCGGAATAAGTGATTATATCTCTAAATCACTGATTAAGCACTCAAGTGAAACAGCTGAGCATCCCCAATGTACACATTCTCTCTCCCCTGATCATTGCGATACCATCGAAATCACCACATACTAGTGTACCTCTTTTATCTTCAGAAACTTTCTCTAACATCACTTCCCCCACGTAGATGAAATACAAACACAAAAAGCCTTGATGAGTAAAACCTTGAGTTTCTCTGCGGTCATGACAATTGTTTTCCCGGGATATCTTCAATCACTTAGAAGTATTAAGCTCATCAAGTTTACTCGTCATGAGTCAAACCTTGAGTTTCTCTGCGGTACTAACATTTGTCTTCCCAGGATGTCTTCAGTTACTTAGAAGAGTTAAGTTCATCAAGTTTACTCGCTTTGTGTTTATATGTGAGTCTCCTTACGCCTTGCTGGTTTTTAACACTTCTGAATCAGCAACTCTTTGTAAGCCCAAGTACTTGAAATTTGTTGAGAAGATTGCTTGAAGTCTTTGTGAGAATCAACATGCTGAAGACTCTCTCTGACTATTTATATCAACCCTTCTGTAGACAATTTGAAGTGACCACTGAAGAAGAAAACCCGATATACCCTACTTGAAACTGAAGTCAACTTCCCCACATTTGTATCTTAAGCTTGCACCTAATGATGGAAGAACGGTGTAGAGAATTTATGCTTCAAGCAAATCTCTAAGTACTCACTACCCAAACAAAGTATGAGACATTAACACCTCTTGCGATTATCCACACCGTCATATGCGTGTGACACTGAGTAAAACAAAGTAACTCCTAATAGTGATAGTTAACCAGGTCTTCAACCATCCACCTCGACTGCTGGTAACTAGATAAACCAAGTCTTCAACTCAAATTCTTAAGCCCGAGCAAGTTATCAAATAAAAACACGCCTTTGTGAAAGTCAACTTCAATCTCAAATAAGTGATAAATGATTAACTCCGAAGTAATCACCTTGTGTCACATGTCCAACAATAGTCAATATCAACGTCTCGAGTAGTCACTGCTAAAGAATATGAGCAAGTCTAATTGGGAATTGAATCTGACTTATAACTTTCTCCCAATTAGTGCTCTCCCCTAAACTGACAATTTGTTTGATAAATGCCCAGAATAAGAAGAAGTCTTTAGATCGATAAATGCAATTCGTCTTTAGTCTTCTAACATGTAGCAGAAAATGTAGAACCGACTGTAGACTCGACCTTCTTCAAGATTGTGCAGTTGGGGAATAGATAGTTAACATCTTCAACTCACACCAAAAAAGCATCCCACCAAAAAGCATCCCAATTAACTTACATCTTGCAAATCCCCTTAACTAAAATCTCTCCCAATCAAACAAGAACAGAAAGATGTTCATCAAGGAAATCAGCAATTAGGCCGCAACGAACACACAAGATGGTAACGCCAAACTACCAATCACATCAAACAAGTACAGAGAGATTGTTCGGAATCATCATGTTGATGTATACGTGAAGCATTAACCGGAAGCACTTTGTCAGTAAACTCATCAATCCGAGTGAAGATGTCAACCAACGGCTCTTAGAAGAGAAAAACTCCATGTGAAGATGACCCGATAAGAAGAGGCTCGGTTCTTACATGAGTTTAGAGCCGTATGACCATTTATATTCTCAAATATCAATCAACAATGCAAAAAATTCACACTTCTTCTCCCCCTCAAGAATTGCATACGGAGTTGCCATTCTTGATTAAACAAGTGAATATCTTCAAAAAATGTAGTCTATTCACACTTCTCCCCCGCAAAATTAGCACATGATGTCGCCATCTTCATTATAGTTGAGCAAGTGGAATAAGAAAACAATCAACAGTAGCCCGGTTCACTTGAGAATTGAAGCGCATGGAAAAAGTATGAAGCATGTTGATGAGAATGGTCATAATAGAGAAGATTTCTCTTCTTCAGAAGATAAAGCGCACTGACACGTACACTTTTCTTTTCTTTAGGGAACGAGGCATGAAATGTTGTGTTCATACGTCATAATCTCTCTCTTTTCAGCTCTCTTAGCAAAACATGTAATCAACCCATTATCATTCAGTAGGCTCTTTGTAGTGACAGCTGATGGAGATAACCCAATATGATGAATTTGACCCTGAAGTAAACTAACCCGAACTCGTGACTTATATTTGCACATATGTAACAAAGAGCGGTGCCGAGAATTCATGCTCCATTGAATCTCTTAAGTACTCTATACTCTTCAACCAACCAACCATCAAGTAATAGACGTACATTACCTCTTGAAAATCCACAATTGAATGTGACACTGAGCACTACAACGTAACTCCTTAAAGTGATAGTTATTTTGAGGTGATAAGAGCCCAATTCCCCCAAGCGGTAAAAGAAAAGGTAAAAGTCACTCAACAATAACTAGATTTCCAAGTCTTCGTTTTTTATAATAAGCTCGAACAAGGATCATGAAGAATCTTCATCCATCCATCCCCGATACCTTCAGATACTAAGTACACTCGCCCGTGATAATTCACTTCAACCTCAAATAAATAATACTGAATTAACGCCGTTGTCACATCTTCTGAACTGCTCAAATCTAGCCTTCTTTAACATTTAAATGAACTTTGATAATGGTTTCATCCCGACCATGGTTTAATGAGCATAACCCCGTAAAACTTTGAATTAACCAAACCGCCATGACGAATATCCAAACACACATCCAATTCATGAAGTACACCATTTTATCCCTTCTTCGAAACAGAACTCGTATCACCAGCATCAGAAGACCTCGAGATACGCTTTCCTTTCTCCAAGATGGTTCCTTCATCACGGGATTTTACAATTCTATGGTTTAAACCGAGAAATAGTTTCTTTCACGGGATTTTACAAAACCAAGAATAAACCGTAAGATAGAACCGGAAATGCACTTTACTAATACCAGGATGTTTCCATTGTCACGGGATTTTACAAGTCTATGACTTAAACCGAGAAATAGGTTCTTTCGCGGGATTTTACAAAATCAAGACAAAACCGTAAATAATGTCAGCTTGAATGTGTTAGGACGACTTTGGTTTCAGAGAATATCTGTTTTAGGGGAACATGCAGCGGTTCATCAACGGTCCATTAACCAACATCATCAACATCCAATCAACACTTTGGTAAACACATTATTCACGCAATCTGTCGGCTATTGTAGTGACCACATGGAGAAATAGACCCGATATACCAAACTTGATCATGAAGTAGAAATCCCCAGATTTGTTACTTAAACTTGTACTAGTCCTCGTGAAAAAGATACGGTGTACCCAATGTACAAAACCTCTTGACTAATCCTCAACTGCGTGAGACACCGAAGTGTTAGTTACTTTGTGGGTTAATCGAGAAAGAATCACAACCGTAACTAAATAGCCAAGTCTTTATCACACTCAATAAGCGCCCAAACAAGTCATCTTCGCGGAAGGGTAGAAAGAAAGAAGACAAAATAAGTAAACGCGCCCGGAAATCTTCACTTCAAATCCAAATAAAAAATACCGAACAAACAATCCCGTAGTCAACTTTGTTCAAGTATCGATTCAAGCCGTAACAAAATATTCTTCGTGAACATGTATAGACCAAAGTACCGATCATCATACCACAACAAATCATATCATCAAACCAAAACTCATCATTAAATCTCATCATCCCAAATTTCATCGACAAATCTCTTCAACAAATCTCATAAACATATCTCATTTTATCCAAATCTCATCAAAATGCTTCATTAGATTACAAATCGCAGCCCAAGTATATCAATAGAAATATAATAAAATTCGACTCGATGCCTAAACAATGTGAAATACCCAACTACGGCCCATGCTCCAGTCATCTCATACACCACGGCCCAAATAATATTATACACCACGGCCCAAAAAAAAGGAGTAGCAAGCCTGATCAAGTCCAATGTACCCGGTTACCCTAATAACTTGGGGTATTAATACAACATATCACACACACTATCATTCTTTAACCCTAATTATTCTCATATCAATACACAGCCCCCATCTCAAAGAAAACGCCTCTTTCACATTCCAAACTGATTCTCATAATCAGTAAACACAATATCTCATCTTTCAAATCTTTGAATCATAACCTTGTATCAAATCTTATATTCATTGATGCCACAGGGATGGTAAGGAACGAGGGTTATGAATCGACTTAGCCACAGGGATGGTTACACGGCATCAAGGTCATGAATATGGTAAGGTAGGCTTATATTTTAGCTGGACTTGTTCACTTATACGATTGGTATGATTTTATTTAAACGAATTAAAGAATATTTGAGTTAACAATATTGTTAATTTCACTTCTTTAAATTCGGATATATATCAAATTCGAGTTCAATGATGATTTCCATGGGGCTTGAATGGATCTAACAAAGATCTTTGTGAAATCTTTAACCCTTGAAAAGGAAAATCTGAGATCTTAAAAAATAGTTTATCCTTTCTTATAAGTTTGAGTCGTTCATTAAATTTTGAGACAAGATCAATGAGGATGAATATCGTGGGATTATTTTTTTAAATGTGAGTTGAGACCTTGAAGCTCTTAACCTAACCATGATATAATCTGAGATCGAACATGTTCTTGAACTTGTGTAAGAGAAACAAAACATGAAAAAAGATTTTAACATATTATTGTTAAAAGTCTTTTTGTACTTTGATTCGATGATGTTAAAATTCGTGTATAAGGACCTGTGAGTCTTGATATATTCAATATGTCACACGAATAAAACTGAGGTTCTTTTATCATATCGAGTCAATAGATGTGTAGATGAAGTATTTGTTGATTTTGAAAGTTTTGAGTGAATTTGTTGTTGCACTTTTCATTGATTATGAGATTAACAATGGACCGATGAAGATTGCAAAACTGAGGTCGAATAATATTGTGGTATATGGTCTTTGTGTCGTTGTGGTCAATGTGGTTTTGATCTTGTGGTTGTTTCTCCTTCATCTTTTCTGTTAGTCGCTAGCTAAGTGGCTAACCTAAGTCGCTACGACTAAGTCGCCACGACTAAGTCGTCACGACTAAGTCGCCACGACTAAGTCGCCACGACTAAGTCGCCACGACTAAGTCGCCACGACTAAGTCGCCACGACAGCAAGTGACTCAATAGTCAACTCGCTAAAAAAACAGTTTTGACAAGTCGCTAACTTAGAAACAATGAATCTGGACAGTTTTGAGTACAACTCGCTAACATGATATGTGACATTTTCCGATGAGTTTTCCGACTCTTATTCCGACCATATTCATAACTAAACCCAGAAAAAGTGACAGAAAATATGCTTCATTGACCTGTTGACATCACAAAAATGACCAGAATGATATGTCCATTACATCATAGAAAAAACTGTTTGAACAACAGACTTGACCCATGACAGAAAACATTGATAGATCAAGACTTTTTGACCCAAAAGAGTACACAAAAGCATATGTAAACATGAGTCACAAGACAACTTTTTCACCAAAAAGATTGTTAAAACAGTTTAACCATACGAATAGACAACAATAATTATCCGACCATTAAAATGATGTAAAACCAGTTTTAACAATAACCAAAAACCACCATAACCATGATACTAAACCACACAAATCAACACAACACAACAAACCATGGCTCTGATACCAATTGTTAGGATCCAAATATTATTGTGTTGATGATTCGGGTGGTCTTGGGAGATCAAAATACATGTTAGCCATTAGAGAGAGAAAGTTAGAGAGAGAGAGGGTGTTCTTGCTAGAGGTTTACACAAATTGTAGAGTATTAGATTATGAAGCACCACCCCTTCCATGGATGGAAGGGGTATTTATACTTACAAACATAACGACCTCCTATCGGCCTGTGGATCAGGGATACAGTGGGTAAAGACCCGTCCTTCCTCCACGGTGTTGCACTAAACTATTTTACGCTACTGACTAACTAATAAAACAATAAATAACGTGACTAACGACAAATCTACGAGCTAACTTATGCTAGATAACATTTGGGGTGACCGACTCTTCACTAAGAAATTTTCCAATTCCTAACAAAAATTCTGTAAACGTACGCATTTTAGGTTTTAATCGTTAAACGATTTTAAATATAGAATTAAAATGACTTTAAAGTCTTGATTAGATTTAATTTCCTTAGTGTAATCAATCATAAACCCTTTCCTGTTCAATATTCACCCGATCACTACGCGTTTAGCTATTCAATCGCACAGCTCGTTGGGACTTAACGACCCGGGGAAACACTAAACTCCTCTGGACTTAATTGCATTTTGTTATGAGCTGTTTGACTTTTATGGTTGACCATTCACAAGTGGTTGACTAATAAAAGATAGACCGTTCGGAGCGAATCAAATTTTGGCGCCGCAGCCGGGGAGCTGTGCTGAGCAAGTAGTTGTACGTTTAGCAGATTAGTGATATTTGAATATCCACTCTTTGTTCATACCATCCTTATATATATATATTTATATTTTCTTATAAAAATTCCAAAAATTCAAAAAAATCACAAAACGTATAAAACACAAAAATATTTTTCTTTTGTTTCTATATATATAAAAGATAAAAATACAAAAAGATTTGTCGTTTTCTTTGTTTAAAAATAACAACAATAAAAATTTACCATCGAGAACCAAGACAGAGTACTACCTAACTGGGGGTACGACCATAATAAGTTCCCAAACATAAGATTAAAACTTGCCTTTGTATCCTTGTGAGTGGTGTACCTTTTTTAAAGAAGCCATTCATATTGTGATTATTGGTTTAAGTTCACTGTCGTTTTGCCTCGATATTGTTTTAATTGGATTTGTTATTATCTTTTACTTTTCAAAAACAATAAAACCCAAAAAGATTCTTCTTTCCCCATTTTCATAATTCTCTTGTTTCCTCGAGTTACGTCTAGTGCATGCACACTCGTTCTTCTAGATCATTAAGTCCTTTTCGTGATCTAGCAGAAATTCCTAGAAGACGTTCTCGTAGACGTGCTGCCCGAATAGTCGAACCCGAGATTCGTACTATTCCAAACAACAATATGGCAGACGAACGAACTATGGCGAAAATGCTCCAGGCACCCACCGAGGGTTATGGAGATGCCATCGTTTTACCAGCAATCAATTCTGATCACTTTGAATTGAAGACACATTTGATCCAACTTGTGTCTACGAATCAATTCCACGGGTTTGATCGAGAAGACTCGTATGCACCCATCCGTTGGTTTAACAAGTTGACCTCAACTATCAATTACAAGGATGTGCCACAAAAAGTGATCAAATTGATGCTATTTCCGTTCTCACTTGAGGGGGCAGCCCGGATTTGGCTGGAAAAAGAACCCCCTCGAACCATCGAAACTTGGGAGGATCTTGTTCAAAAGTTTGTCAATTATTTCTTTCCTCCATCAAAGACGACTAATCTTAAAAATGAAATTTCTGGATTTTGTCAAAATTTCGATGAAAACTTTGGAGAGGCATGGGAGAGATTCAAAGATCTCCTCAGGAAATGCCCCCATCATGAATTCACGGAGCTTCAACAAGTTAATATCTTTTATAATGGGTTGAACGGTAACGATCAAGATTCTTTGAACGCAGCCGCCGGTGGCAATATCTTGAATCGTAAGCCTAAAGATGTGATTGAGATTTGCGATAAAAAATCAAAAGTTCCTATTTCTCGCAACAAAGTCAATATTTCGAACACTCCTGCTTCTTCATCCGGTAACTCTTTCGAGTTAGCCGCTCCGTTAGCCGCTCTAACGGACGTCATCCGTTGTATGATGAAAGTGTGACAATTCGTATTTTTGGGTCATTCTCAAAACATTATTCATGCTTCATTATTTATCATTTATCGTGAACTAGGTTTACGAGCATCAAATTCACGTAACCGTAATGGTTTAGCTGTGAATTCATGATCATATCATCGAGGTCATTTCATATAGACTAAGTTTAGTCTACATTTCATTAACATCATTGTCATCATTTCATATCAATATTATGCATGGTTTTGCATTTTTCGTTAAACGTTTAATTTTATATTAAATAAACGTTATCGCGTAAGTAATTATTTTGAACAATTGATCCATTACTTTCAAAAATTATTCCAATATATTTTTATACTCATATTAAATTTATAAAATAATATTATGAGTTTACCTAGTGTTTTACATTTATTTTGTAACTAAATTGTTGTATTTATATAATTACGACGTTTTTCTTAAATTCGACACGATTATTATTATATCACTCAAATTTTTCAAGGAATGTATTTTTATAATTTTTATGACCTAAAAATATTTTATCTTGACCCGTGAAAATTTATTTTTTTTCAACGCTACCTTAAATATTTACAAATGCTACAACTTACCACATAACTCATTTAAATTTACAAAAATCTTACAAGTTTCTTACACTTATACAATTAAAAAAAAAAAAAAAACATAAACAAAAGATGATTCACACCCCTTGTCGACACAAGGGGTGAATCACCAAGATATTTGCATAATATCTATAATATACATGTATATTACCTTAACTTATCACAACTTCACTTCACTTAATTCATTTGCAAACCAAAGACCAAAAATTGTCTTCTCTTTCTCTCTACAATTTCGGCAGCCAAGGGACCAAGATAAAGAATCACTCCAAGTTTTCAAGACAAATATAATTACACACTAGTATCATTTGTTGCAAAGGTTTTGTAATACAAACCTCAAGTGATTAGGAAGAACCTTTTGTCCTTAAACCTCATCATATCACTAGTAAGCATTCATATTCATATTTTTATTTCATATTCATTTTCATGGTCATATCATTTTTATTGAGAAACATGCAAGTCTCATGATGTTTATACCATTTTTAAAGGTTTTTAAGGTTTTTATGTGTTAAATATATATAATCCATCCTATAATTACTCCTTGTTATATATTAGTTTTGGTGATGTCTAGGAACCCATGACACCCTAAGAAGGTGTATGGTAGGATTAGAATAGCTTCGGAGTTGTTTTGAATGGGTTAGAATAGGTTTGGCGCGAGAAAAACTCATTTCGACACGTTTTGAAAAGGGTCTGTCCTTAAAATTAAATTCTGGAAAATCCGACAGTGAGCAAAAATATTTGGCCTAGATATTTAGAAAATATACTTTAAAACGAAACCGTGGCCGCTTGAACGGATTAAAACGGAGTTATAACGAAGAAGTTATGAATTTTTCAATTTGGCGACGAAAAATACTAAATCCTGAAAATTTCAGCAAACAATATTTGTTTTGTACGAGTCAAAAATGAAGCTTGGACGTTGTAAATTATGTCGATTTGTTAAAAATATGTTAGTATACTTCGATACGAAGTTAAGGATCTTTAAAACGTAGAAAACAGATTAGTAACGATTAAATTACACATGTTTACAAAAGTTGCCGTAACTATTATCATATAAGAAAAACTATAACTTGATTTCTAATAAACAAGTTTTGCGGCAAAAACTAGTACCAAGTAAAAGGTTGTTTTTAATAATGATGTAGAACTTTTTATAACGTGATGTCTTCTAGTAAAAGTAAGTTCGCCTAGCATATTTTCCAAAATGTCCAACCGTTTGTTGAGCGGAGTTGTAACGAATAACATATAGTCGCTCAAACTTTGCCGAAAAACCATCCTTAAACTATATTTTGGACTAAAAGTACCATATTTAACATCTATTTTCTTTATGTTCGAGACCACTAGGATGAAAATTCATGTACTAAAACTTTGAGATTATCATACGAGCTTCCCAAAACCGTTGAGTTCGTTTCCTAACGCTCGACGTGCACTATTTTACGACTAGATTTTAGAAGCCGTTTTTGTCATTTTCATGGAAATTTCAATAACATTATTTTACGACGAAAAGTAATATTTTCACAATAAATCACTAAATGATTATCGTCGGATATCATTTCAATGCAAATACATGTGAAGTAATTTAAAAATGGTCAAGGCGTTAAAAGGATTATATTTTCGACGAGAAGTATTGTTTTCAAAAATTCATAAGTGGTATAAATATCATCCGAATTGCATGCATAACATTATATCATAACTTATTATGTATCATATCATTCATAATAGGTCAAGTTTAGAGATTCACGCTACATTTCGGTGTACTCACTTTTGTCATCGCATCATTGTCCAAGTGAGTTCCATAGCCCCATTTTCAATTGTTTTAATACTTTTATTAAACTCTTTGGGGGAGATACATGCTCAATAACTTTTATGGCAAACATGATTATTTACAAACTATATGTTTATCTGAACTGAATGTTAGTCATACGAAGTAACAGTATCGCCATACTTAGAATTTCTATATCATGAATCATTGAGCTAACTGACTTGGTATGATCACGATCTAACGGACTTGGATAATGTTGAACTAACGGACTTGGTATAGTCATGTACTAACGGACTTGGTACAATCATGGTCTAATGGTCTTGGTACAATCCTGAACTAATGGTCATGGAACAATTTGAAACCGTACGAATTATGTGTTATATTAAGTAACTATGGATACATTAGGTTATGCACTATTTTATGAATTCATTTGACATCATGCGCTTGATCATAAACTATATACATTTCGGCAGCGGGTTGTGAACACACAGGTTGCAAGTTTTGTATGGGCGGAACTTGGAACTGAGTGGATTTACAATGCCTTTGCTGCATAAACGATTTTGAAAGGCTTTACATTTCAACACAAACTCTATGAACTCACTCAACCTCTGTGTTGACACTTTTTAGCATGTTTTATCTCAGGTATCTAAGGCATTCACTTCATGGCATGCATGTGGACATATCATAGATTCGCGGTGACGACGCGTCTCACTTGGGTTTTATGAATTTTAAAAACATCGTTTGACTTATAACAAACTTATTTTCCGCACATAGTAACTTTCATTTGGGACCTATCTTTGTAACTCTGAATGTTTTTATTAATTCAAGCGATGTATTTTCCAAACGACACTTTAGGTCGTTCAATATAACTGTGATTGTGATGCTATGACAGTCAATCCCCAGGAATTTCATTCCGCTGCAAAACAGGTAATTTGGGGGTGTGACAGATTGGTATCAGAGCTTCAGTTATAGAGAACTAGGTTGCATCATTGACCCTAGACTATAACTGCATCATCATAGCATCTCATCATTTCATCATAAGTGCATGTTCACTTTACATGCGGTTTATAAGTACATTTTTCGAGTTATTTACTTTCATTTCAAAACGATTGTCACATGGATGCCTTTAAATACCTATCCCATTATCCTTTCTTCATACTCCAATGTGGAGAATGCTTTGTCATTCTCTATCGCAATTTTTATATCAGCTGATTCATCACCGATAACGTCGAATGCCGAGATAAACCTTTAAGTAGGGCGAAGTCACTTTCACTCCTTTGTTTCACCACTAACATGTCGAGTTACACGTTATTCACACATTAAGTCGTTAAACCATCATACATTTGAAGCACTTACAACATCTCATAACCCATTTCTTAGGAAACCGTCGATCATTTTGAAAAATAACCTCAAATTTATTATCTCATATCATATCTCTTTGGAGCGTTTATTATTAACACCAAACTTTGCTACGTCTCACCTTTCTTCTTATTTTGAAGAAGTTATGGCGCCGAAGAAAGCCACACCTGAGTTGACTCAAGCTGCTATGCAGAAGTATGTGAATGATAGCATAGCTGAAGCACTAAGGATCGAGAGAGCATCGGTGGCGGCTGCTGCTGAGGCTGCGGCAACTGCCGAGGCCGCTAGACTTGCTGCTGCTGCAGGTAATGCAGGAGGGTCAGGAGTTAAGAGTTGTACGTATAAGGATTTCAAAAGTGGGGATCCCACTAAGTTCAAGGGTACTGAAGGGGCAACCGCCATGGTTAGATGGTTTGAGAAAATGGAATCCGTGTTTTTGTTATGTAATTGCCCGGAAGATAGCAAGGTTAAGTTTGCTACAAGTACACTACTGGACGGAGCAATGTCGTGGTGGAATTCGTATGCTCAGCCGATGGGAATGGAGAATGCGTACAGGACCACATGGGTGCAATTCAAGAGTTTGCTGACAAGGAAGTATTGTCCACGTACCGAGGTGAAAAAGTTGGAGACCGAATTCTATGAGTTGGTAACTATTGGGTATGATATTGATGCTTACGTTCGAAGGTTTCAAGAATTAGCAGCGTTATGCCCATCTATGGTTTCAGATAACGAGAAGCTACTGGAGGCTTTCATCGGGGGACTTCCCGAAATTATTCAAGGAGATGTGATTTAGTTTGATCCACAAACAATTGAAGAATCTGTTCGAGTATCCCAAAAACTCATGGCACAAGTAGTAAAGAGAGGAAACATTGCCCACATCAACCGTAACAACAATACCAACAACCGCACCAACTACAACAACAACCAAAACAACAACAACGACGATAACCAAATCAACAACAACAAAAGGAAATGGGAAAACGACCAAGGAGGTTATAACAGCAACAACCAAAACCGTAACACTAACCATCATCAACAACAAAATAGAAGGCAAGAAGCTGGAATGGTTTATGTCGCTGCACCAATAGAAGGCAGAGGTTATGCTGGAACACACCCACTATGTAATCGATGTAAGTTTCATCACTCGGGTCCTTGCCCTGCCAAGTGCCACAAGTGCCAAAAATTAGGACACCTAGCCAGGGATTGTAGAGGTAAAGCCGTAGTCACATGCTTTGGATGTGGGGAACAAGGACACTATCGGAACCAATGTCCCCAAAACGGAGGTCAACAAGTTGAAGGTGCTCATGGGAATGCATACATGTTAGAAGGAGGTGAAGCTCAACAGGATTTCAACAACGCGGAAGACTGAAGAAGTTTGGAAACTAACAGTCTTATTTTCCTTATGTACTATGTCGTACTAAGTTTATGTCTTCTATCGTATTCGGATCTTTAGAACTTAAGATGTTTTACTGTTTGATAAACCACTCGTTGTAAAATATTCTCATCTATCGTACTTTGTTTTCTTTTCGATTTGTTATAACTTACGATAATTTTACTTCCTTTTTCTTTAACGACCAGTTTAACGACACGATTTAAATCTTTGTAAACATTGAGAGTTATAACAACTAAACCGAACGTCACATTATCGTTCCTTAATTATACATAGCCTAGCTAACTATGTCTAATTCTGGAGGGATCATGTTATGTTGGGAGCAGTTATTTATAAATCTTAGTGCAAGCAAAATTTTCACATATTCAAAGTCAAAGTGTTACTCATGGGAGATTCATCCAATATTTTCTCTACGATGATGTTTTATACACTCTCAATCATCGATAACCATAACGACACTTCCTCATGTCTTCTCTCCTCGATATTCATCACAAACTCAAAAATTCGATAGACTAACACGAACTGAATTCAGGGACTGAATTCCTTTTTGGTTGGGCGAATGTGACAATTCGTATTTTCGGGTCATTCTCAAAACATTATTCATGCTTCATTATTTATCATTTATCGTGAACTAGGTTTACGAGCATCAAATTCACGTAACCGTAATGGTTTAGCTGTGAATTCATGATCATATCATCGAGGTCATTTCATATAGACTAAGTTTAGTCTACATTTCATTAACATCATTGTCATCATTTCATATCAATATTATGCATGGTTTTGCATTTTTCGTTAAACGTTTAATTTTATATTAAATAAACGTTATCGCGTAAGTAATTATTTTGAACAATTGATCCATTACTTCCAAAAATTATTCCAATATATTTTTATACTCATATTAAATTTATAAAATAATATTATGAGTTTACCTAGTGTTTTACATTTATTTTGTAACTAAATTGTTGTATTTATATAATTACGACGTTTTTCTTAAATTCGACACGATTATTATTATATCACTCAAATTTTTCAAGGAATGTATTTTTATAATTTATATGACCTAAAAATATTTTATCTTGACCCGTGAAAATTTATTTTTATTCAACGCTACCCTAAATATTTACAAATGCTACAACTTACCACTTAACTCATTTAAATTTACAAAAATCTTACAAGTTTCTTACACTTATACAATTAAAAAAAAAAAAAACATAAACAAAAGATGATTCACACCCCTTGTCGACACAAGGGGTGAATCACCAAGATATTTGCATAATATCTATAATATACATGTATATTACTTTAACTTATCACAACTTCACTTCACTTAATTCATTTGCAAACCAAACACCAAAAATTGTCTTCTCTTTCTCTCTACAATTTCGGCAGCCAAGGGACCAAGATAAAGAATCACTCCAAGTTTTCAAGACAAATATAATTACACACTAGTATCATTTGTTGCAAAGGTTTTGTAATACAAACCTCAAGTGATTAGGAAAAACCTTTTGTCCTTAAACCTCATCATATCACTAGTAAGCATTCATATTCATATTTTTATTTCATATTTATTTTCATGGTCATATCATTTTTATTGAGAAACATGCAAGTCTCATGATGTTTATACCATTTTTAAAGGTTTTTAAGGTTTTTATGTGTTAAATATATATAATTCATCCTATAATTACTCCTTGTTATATATTAGTTTTGGTGATGTCTAGGAACCCATGACACCCTAAGAAGGTGTATGGTAGGATTAGAATAGCTTCGGAGCTGTTTTGAATGGGTTAGAATAGGTTTGGCGCGAGAAAAACTCATTTCGACACGTTTTGAAAAGGGTCTGTCCTTAAAATTAAATTCTGGAAAATCCGACAGTGAGCAAAAATATTTGGCCTAGATATTTAGAAAATATACTTTAAAACGAAACCGTGGCCGCTTGAACGGATTAAAACGGAGTTATAACGAAGAAGTTATGAATTTTTCAATTTGGCGACGAAAAATACTAAATCCTGAAAATTTCAGCAAACAATATTTGTTTTGTACGAGTCAAAAATGAAGCTTGGACGTTGTAAATTATGTCGATTTGTTAAAAATATGTTAGTATACTTCGATACGAAGTTAAGGATCTTTAAAACGTAGAAAACAGATTAGTAACGATTAAATTACACATGTTTACAAAAGTTGCCGTAACTATTACCATATAAGAAAAACTATAACTTGATTTCTAATAAACAAGTTTTGCGGCAAAAACTAGTACCAAGTAAAAGGTTGTTTTTAACAATGATGTAGAACTTTTTATAACGTGATGTCTTCTAGTAAAAGTAAGTTCGCCTAGCATATTTTCCAAAATGTCCAACCGTTTGTTGAGCGGAGTTGTAACGAATAACATATAGTCGCTCAAACTTTGCCGAAAAACCATCCTTAAACTATATTTTGGACTAAAAGTACCATATTTAACCTCTATTTTCTTTATGTTCGAGACCACTAGGATGAAAATTCATGTACTAAAACTTTGAGATTATCATACGAGCTTCCCAAAACCGTTGAGTTCGTTTCCTAACGCTCGACGTGCACTATTTTACGACTAGATTTTAGAAGCCGTTTTTGTCATTTTCATGGAAATTTCAATAACATTATTTTACGACGAAAAGTAATATTTTCACAATAAATCACTAAATGATTATCGTCGGATATCATTTCAATGCAAATACATGTGAAGTAATTTAAAAATGGTCAAGGCGTTAAAAGGATTATATTTTCGACGAGAAGTATTGTTTTCAAAAATTCATAAGTGGTATAAATATCATCCGAATTGCATGCATAACATTATATCATAACTTATTATGTATCATATCATTCATAATAGGTCAAGTTTAGAGATTCACGCTACATTTCGGTGTACTCACTTTTGTCATCGCATCATTGTCCAAGTGAGTTCCATAGCCCCATTTTCAATTGTTTTAATACTTTTATTAAACTCTTTGGGGGAGATACATGCTCAATAACTTTTATGGCAAACATGATTATTTACAAACTATATGTTTATCTGAACTGAATGTTAGTCATACGAAGTAACAATATCGCCATACTTAGAATTTCTATATCATGAATCATTGAGCTAACTGACTTGGTATGATCACGATCTAACGGACTTGGATAATGTTGAACTAACGGACTTGGTATAGTCATGTACTAACGGACTTGGTACAATCATGGTCTAATGGTCTTGGTACAATCCTGAACTAATGGTCATGGAACAATTTGAAACCGTACGAATTATGTGTTATATTAAGTAACTATGGATACATTAGGTTATGCACTATTTTATGAATTCATTTGACATCATGCGCTTGATCATAAACTATATACATTTCGGCAGCGGGTTGTGAACACACAGGTTGCAAGTTTTGTATGGGCGGAACTTGGAACTGAGTGGATTTACAATGCCTTTGCTGCATAAACGATTTTGAAAGGCTTTACATTTCAACACAAACTCTATGAACTCACTCAACCTCTGTGTTGACACTTTTTAGCATGTTTTATCTCAGGTATCTAAGGCATTCACTTCATGGCATGCATGTGGACATATCATAGAGTCGCGGTGACGACGCGTCTCACTTGGGTTTTATGAACTTTAAAAACATCGTTTGACTTATAACAAACTTATTTTCCGCACATAGTAACTTTCATTTGGGACCTATCTTTGTAACTCTGAATGTTTTTATTAATTCAAGCGATGTATTTTCCAAACGACACTTTAGGTCGTTCAATATAACTGTGATTGTGATGCTATGACAGTCAATCCCCAGGAATTTCATTCCGCTGCAAAACAGGTAATTTGGGGGTGTAACAGAAAGAGGTAAAGGAAATCAAAAGCGAAATTCATAAGCTGGAACCAATCAAAGCCGTGAACAAGGTGTGTGAAACTTGTAGTGGTCCACACGCGTATTATGATTGTCAAGCAACCGATGCTTCTTTTTACCAAGCTCCCGTAGCTTCTGTAAACCACAATCAATACCGACCACAAGCTGATCCTCAATACCGTGCACCTAGCCGTAGCTGTAGTCGGGACAGAAGCCGGAGTAGGAGCTGGAGTAGAACCAGGAGCAGGAGCCGTAGCTGGTCACGCAGCCGTAGCCCAACGCGGAGCAGAAGTCAAAGTCGTAGCCGCAGCCGTACTCCAGTAAGGAGTGAAAGGCGGCGTGTGTCAATGTTTGATCAGAAAGTAGCTGACACGCCTGCTGTTATTCCTTTGGTAAACCCTGAACAAGTCAACCACCAAGACATTGCCTTTTCAGGAGCAGTGGCTCCATCTCAAATATCAATCCCGGAGAGTAATATTGTTCCGAATGCCGAACACTAAATGGTATGTGGCATGTCATTTGTTATTTTGGAAGATTAAACACATCATTAGGTCTAGGTATGGCTAAGAAAGGGTTTTCTTCTTTTGTGTCTTCCATTGCATCCGCCTATGTTTCAGTTTCATTTTTGGCTCTGAATGCGATTCACCGACTGGTATTGAATGTAGTATTTCTGTTGAAGAGTTTTTGTTTGTCATTTTTCGACCATTATACCTTGAAAGATGAGTTATATATTTTCATTTGTTTAGAAATGCTTTCAGTTGATGCTTGGTGCTCCAAAGCCGTAGCCGTAGTCGGGGCAGAAGCCAGAGTAGGAGCTGGAGTAAAAGCAGGAGCAGGAGTCGTAGCTGGTCACGCAACCGTAGCCCAATGCGGAGCAGAAGTCAAAGTCGTAGCCGCAGCCGTACTCCAGTAAAGCGTGAAAGGCGGCGTGTGTCAATGTTTGATCAGAAAGTAGCTGACACGCCTGCTGTTATTCCTTTGGTAAACCCTGAACAAGTCAACCACCAAGACATTGCCTTTTCAGGAGCAGTGGCTCCATCTCAAATATCAACCCCGGAGAGTAATATTGATCCGAATGCCGAACACTAAATGGTATGTGGCATGTCATTTGTTATTTTGGAAGATTAAACACATCATTAGGTCTAGGTATTGCTAAGAAAGGGTTTTCGATGTTATATTTATTTCATTATTTGTGTTTAAGTACTACAAGAAATTGAGATGCTTCAATGCTTCTTAACTAATATCACTTGATTCTAACCTTGGATTTACGTCTATCACTGAAGATGCATATGCTTCTGCTGTATTCTTACTTTTAAAGGTACACGCTTGCTCCACCCTCATGTGGCATACTTATCAAATAAAGAAAATGGCGCGAAATAGGAACCAGATTTTACCATTGTTCCACCATGAGGCAAAGAGCATGTTTAGCAATATCGGAATCTCAGATTTGTGGTAACTGTAAATACTATTTTCGTAAACATGTCTTAGTTTTCATGAAAATACACATACACGTTGTTTCAACAACTAAACTAAATAATTTTGCTTGATACCTTAGAACATTCCTATTTGCTGATCCAACAATCTTGACCCGAGATCTCTTTTAAAAATTTAACCATATTGACCCCGTTAACCGGTCCACCATCCTCATTTACCACCTTTACTAGCATAGTGACTACTTTGCTCTATGTCAATTCAGTGAAAATTATGTAAAAAATAGATATTTAATTATCATTTACTTGTCATTTGTTTTCTAAAATACAAATGATACATTATTTCGTTTTGAATTCAATTTGGTTTAATTATTTCATATCTATTGAGATTTATATAATCCTAGGATAATAAACCAATCTACTCTTGTCATTATGTTCACATAATATTTACCATTATTTATTTAACTTACAATTATTTTAGTGTGTTGTAAGATGAGCATATTGATTGTTAAGTCCAAAGCTTAAATGGCCTTGAAACGCAAGCCTCACTGCGCCTTTCGTAATCGCTTCACCTTAGGGTGTCTGATGCGATCATAAAAGAATTACACATTTTATACTAAAAAACCATTTCTAACACTTGAATTATGGTTTCCTCTTAACAGGAATAACAATGTATATTGGGAGCCGATTACTATCCCGTGAAGGCGGTTTTTTTGAATTAGAAGTTAAATGAAAGGTGCCACAACCACATGTCATTTTGTAGTAGTTGATGAGTGTCTAAATACTCATCATTTTTGTACTGTTTAGAATGCCAAAAACATCTGAAAACACTCAGAAATGCATCAAAATGATAAAAATATCACAAATAAGTGTTTTATGTGTTTTAAATGCAAAAATATCAAAATCAGATGAAAAACGTATCAAGTTTGCATAATTGGCAGTTTTAGTCCCCCAAGTTTCAAAAGTTGTCAAATTTAGTCCCTGGTAAATCAAAATAAAGAAAAATATCATTTAAAGTCCCTAGGGATTCAAAAGTTGTTAAAACAAACCCTTCAAAGTTTAAAAATTGCAAAATTACAACTTTAGTCCCTAATCTTTGAAAAATGACATAAATGGTCCTTGGATATTTTAAAAATGAAAAATTATCAAATGTGGTCCTTGTACTAATCATAAATGGCAGGATTGGTCCTTATTATAACTTTGGAAATTTGGCAGTTTTGGTCCTTCAATTTTCAGAAAATTGCAAAAATTGGTCCTTGTATTAATAAGCAACCAAACTGACCCCCCTTTTTGTATTTTGATCCCCAGCCAAACAAATAGAACCCCTGCCAAATACCCTGTGACCCCCCAATTATGAACCCCCACTTATAATATCCCTCGGTCAAATCCGGTCAACGCGCGCCAAATACCAGTGACACTGTTCACTTCCTTCTCCATCACCTGCAAACCAAAAACCAGGTGGTTTTTCCACCTTTCCACTTGCTTTTTCCACCTTTCCAGCTGTATAACATCTCCCCTCCACCTCCACAATCCCCCAAATTTCTTTTAATGCAAGGAACCTGCTCTTGACTATTTTGGCGCCAAAACTCCACTTGTACGAATATGATGAAATATGAAGATCCAATGGCTCAGATAAGGTGGGATATGCTCAGAGATGTCGACAAGCTCCAAAAAGATCTTTATATATCAAGGAAGAAGAAATGTGAAGAGATATCTAGAGTATTTTAATTTAATTCATGTCGTTTTAATTAATTTTAAATTTCCAGTGTTTGTTTAAACTCTCAAGTACTTTATTTAAGTGTTTTAAGTGTATGTGAATCTATTTTAGTTATCAATTTCAAGTCTTAATATGATTTTCAAGTTTATGCAATTTTCAAGTTCAAATTCTCAAAACCTGTCAATGTTATTGTTATTTGTTATTAAGGACTGAGTAGACCACATAAGCTCCTAGATAGCTTATTTAAGCTATTAGAAATCCATTAAAATCAGTTTAGAAGCAAAAAGCAATAATTCATAAAAATCAGTCAAAAATCAAAAATCACAAGTAATGATAATCACAGTTGGAGCAGGGTAAATACAGGATTGCCCTTGGGTTTAGTGCTTCTTGGGAAGCTATAGGTTGTGTCCTTGGCTTTTGGTTCTCAGCTATCACTTGGAAGCCACTTGTAAGCTTTTTTGATCCATTTTGGCATTTCACTGTTTGAAGTGTTAATTAGCTTGAATCTTTGTGTTTGTATGTTTATTAGTTATAATTAAGTATAATTAAACAATAAAACAGTAGGCTTGTTCTCTTTATTTTGTAGTTGCTAGAAATTATAGTTGGACAGTGATAATAACATAATCATCATTCTTGAGTTTTATGTTGTTAGTACTGTTGTTTTATGCTTATTTAGTCTCAATATATGATATTATAAGATCTTAAATCATTTGCAAGGTCTTAATCTGTGTTAAGCTTCGAATAATTTCAAAACAGTTAAGAAAAGGAGTGTTTGTGTTATCTTGTTAACTTTGTTATAGAGTGCTCAAGTCATTATTCTTGTTTGGTGTTTGTCAAACTTGGTCTTAATAACTTATAGCAACCATAAAACACTGTCTTTGTTTTAGAAATAGTCAAAATCACTTTTAATATCACTTAAATGATTAACTGTTAGGATTTAAAGAGTAAAAATCACCACAGTAGCTTAAAACTTGTTAACCTAGCTTAATTTTATCTTATCATAGCTTATTACATCATAATTAGTAAGTAGCATTGATTTAAAGTTCATAAAAGTCAACCTTTTAGTTCATCATAAAAGTCAAAATTTCAATTTGGTCGATTTTGAATAAAATGGATAATTTTATATAGGATATAATATTAAGATTTAGGATATAAGCTTTGGGATATTAAATTTTAGCTGCTTAACTTAATTAGAAAAATATTAGTTCACCTTTAATCAGCTTATTCAGTGCTTATTACTTAGTTTCTTTTGAACCCCTTTTCAAAAATCATGCCCTGTGCACAGTTTTATGGACATTTTCACAAGCACTTAAAAAGCTAATCATTGAACCATAGCTTGTGAATTTTAGCTTTTTGTGTAGCTAACTTAGCCATCTCAAGGTTCAAATCTTAGTTTTCCATTTTGTAGCTTATTTTCTAGGGCTGCTCATAGTTTTTAGTTTGTCCCATTTGACTCAGCATACACTGAGTCTTTACTCAGTGGTTTTTCAGTTTTTTTTCAAGCTTGTCACAAGCTTATTAATGGAAGCCAAACCTTGAAAGTTAGCTTTTTGGAAAGCTTAACTGATAATCTTGTTAAGTCCAGTCTTTATTTTCAATTCCAAGCTCATTTAAGTGCTTAAAATTAAGCTAGAAGGTGCCTAGAAAACCATTAAGTATCCTGTTTACCAGTTTAAGCTTGTGCTTATTTTGGCTTATTCAGTGCTTATTCTTAAGTCAATTTGTTTTTTTTCAGTGGTCAAACTAGCTTATTATCAGTATTTAGCTTATTTCCATTTTTCATTTTGCTTATTGAGTAGCTTATAAGCCATTTGGCTTAATCTTTGTGCTTATTCCATTTTTCACCAACTGTTAAGAAAAATAAGCTCAAACTGAGCTTATTAGTTGATTTTGTAAAAAGTTGTAGTTATAAAATTTGCTTATCTAAGTATACTTAATAAGTTTGTAAAAGAAAAAAAAAAATAGTTTGCAAAAAGGGAGTTGCTGGGATTCGAACCCTGGCCACCCAGCTCACCACACACACACCATACCAACTGCCCTTGGGTCTTTTACTGGTTTAGCTTTGCACAACTTAATACATAACCCTTTCTAGTTCATTAAGCTTATACGTATTATTTAGCTTATTTTCAGCTTATTCAATTAAGCTTTTACAATTTTTGTATTTTTCCTAGCTTTGTATTGATAATAAGTATTTTATAAAAAAGTTTCAGATTTTTCTGAATAGTTTTAGTATTTTTAAACATTTAATTAGTCTAAAATAGTATTTAATTCATAATAAAAAATATAAAAGTAGAAAAAATATAAATCTTTTTTCTAAAATTTTCTTTTGTCATATAGGAAGTAATAAAATTGTTTTTACACTCGTAGGACTTTTATTTCATAAATTTTACGTTTTTACTTGCGCACTCGCGTAATTTTTATACATAACGCAGGTTTTTATTTTAAGTCACGTTTTTAGATAATTTAAGTTTACGTTTTAATTAAAATAGTTTATTTAAGTTATTTTGTTTTATAAATCAAGAAAAACATCATTGTAAAAATAGTGATAGCGTTTATTTAATATATTTTAGCTTTTTAATTTTCTTTAATTTGCATTTAAGCCCCTGTAATTTAAAAACTATCTCTTTAGGTATAAATATTCCAAAATCCTTACTGATCACTATCCTTAGTGATTATTCGACATCTGAATTTGTTCAAACACCATTCATCCTCCGTGGGACTTAACGACCCAGGAATCCACTATATTCCTCTGATCTTAATTGTATTGCTTTCTGAGCTGTTTTAAGTTTATTACGGTTGACCATTCACAAGTGGTTAGCTTGTGTGATTAAACTTGACTGTTCAGGACTCAATCAAATTTTGGCGCCGCTGCCGGGGAGGCTGTAAGCGTGTTTTAAAGCAGTTTTCAGACCCGTACTTGCACATATACCACCGTTTGTAAACAATTTTTTTGTAAAGTTAATCAAAAACTCAAAAAGTTCATTAACACTTTTCCTAAAGTGTTAACAACGCCAAAAATATATAAAAACAACAAAACAATCGTAACGTTTTCTAGCTTGTGTTTCCTTTAAGGTGATTCTTAAAGCGATACGATTTGGATAAACGAGACGATACCAAAAATATTGTCCAAAAGTTTTTAAACCATCAGCACATATCCATACCTACGTCTTTTCAGTGGTACTTAAATACATAAAAATCAACCACCGCAAATCAAGGCAGTACACCTACCAACTGGGGGTGTGACCATTAATAAGTTCCCGAACAAAAGATTTAAAACTTGCCTTTGTGTCCTTGTGATTTGGTGTACCTTTTTCAAAGAAGCCATTTCATTTGTGATTATTGGTTAAGTTCACTTGTCGTTTTGCCTCGCAGTTGTTTTGAAAATTGATTTTTATACTTAGTGCATGCGCACTCGTTCTTCCAGTTCTACAAGTCCACTTTCTGAGCTTGCAAATATTCCTCGTAGACGTAGAGGACGTTCTGCTCCTTCAGCCGTGACTGAGGAACGTCTAGCACAACCACCCCCTGTCGTAATGGCAGAAGACAAGCCTATGAATGAGCTTCTCCAAGCACCCATCAAGGGATACGGAGATGCCATTATTGTCCCAGCCATCGTGGCTGATACCTTTGAGCTCAAAACCGGGTTGCTTAATCTTGTAACCCAAAGCCAATTTTATGGTTTTGAGCGGGATTCCCCCACACTAAGATATTGCTAGTCCCTAGCAATGTTTTAAGAAAACTTAATGGATTTTATCTCTTTACCAAAAGCCATTACTTCTGGAGTAGCCAATTGTTTTAGTTCAAGTAAGAACCTTGGTACAATGATAACCAAATGATTTTGAGCAAATCATAAGCTGTAAACGGATTTGATTTGTCTTTACCAGAAGCCGTTTGCTTCTGGACTAGCCAACTCTTAGATAAATTATCAATATTATCTTTGGTGATCCGATTACCAATTATGGCTTTCCATCGCCTTTACCACAAGCCATAAACTTGCGGGCTAGCCAACTATTCACTAATTAAAGATATGGTGAGTTGAACACCATACAATTTTGGGCAAATTGCAAGCCATAAACGGATTTGAGATATCTTTACCAAGAGCCGTTTGCTCCTGGATTAGCCAATCCTTATGTGGGTTAGACATGGCGGACTGATTACCATTTGCTGAGTAAGTGAAAAACACTTACTCCAAAAAAAAAAATTTTGGCCAAAAACGGGGAAATTGGGTGGAATAATTACATGATAAAATTCGTGAGAATTCCCCCCACACTAGAAATGAATATTGCCCTCAATATTTAAAGTACCGGCTGTTATGCCGAAACATAGAACGTAAAAGGGAAATACTACGGCCATTATTTTGTTTTTGATATATACATTTTTTTTGACAACTAAAATACAACAGCGGGGGACAACTCCCCCACACTAGAGTGGTAGAAAATAGAAAGAAGTCAGAAATACGGGTGAAAACCCATATAGTGTGCTACTGTTTTTGATTCCCGAGTCGCTAGCTTGACTCGATCCCCGCATTCATTGGTTCATGGGGAAAGTTTGTAGATCCGGGACAATCACAGGTGGAATGTCCTCTCCAAAGTAATGCTTTAATCGATGACCATTCACTTTAAAATTTAGACCATCAGGTTGAGATAACTCAATGGTACCATAAGGATAAACCTTAGCAATAGTAAATGGACCAGACCAACGGGACTTGAGCTTTCCCGAGAAAATCTTCAATCTTGAATTGAAAAGAAGGACTCGATCACCGACGTTGAAAACGCGGTTCTTGATTTTAGAGTCATGAATCTTCTTTGTCTTTTGTTTGTAGATCAAAGAGTTCTCGTATGCTTGATCACGGAGTTCATTTAGTTCATTCATTTGAACTTTTCTGTGATCACCAGCTGTCTGAATATCGAAGTTTGCATGTTTTAAGGCCCAGTATGCTTTGTGCTCGAGCTCAATCGGAAGATGACATGCCTTTCCATACACTAGCTTGTAAGGAGTACACCCGATGGGTGTTTTGTAAGCTGTACGGAAGGCCCAGAGTGCGTCATCCAGTTTATCCGACCAGGATGCACGGTTTTCACCTACTGTCCTTTCAAGAATTCTTTTTATACCACGGTTGGAAACTTCCACTTGCCCACTTGTTTAGGGGTGGTATGCAGTAGAGAGACGGTGGGTTACACCATACTTTTGCATGACACGATCAAATTGATCATTGCAGAAATGTATACCACGATCACTAATTATAGCTCGTGGAGTTCCAAACCTAGCAAAAAGAGATTTCAAGAATTTTACAACAACTCGGGCATCATTTGTAGGTAAAGCTTTCGCTTCAACCCATTTTGACAAATAGTCAACAGCCACAAGTATGTATTTGTTTCCTCGAGACGATGGAAATGGCCCCATAAAGTCAATGCCCCAGATGTCAAAGATCTCACAAACTTGAATGGCATTTTGTGGCATTTCATTTCTTTGAGAGATATTTCCATGACGTTGACAAGCGTCACATGTTTTGACAAATTCGTGGGCATCCTTGTAAATTGTGGGCCAATAAAACCCGGAATCAAACACCTTTTTGGCGGTGTAGTTTGGACTATGATGGCCCCCGGTGGGTCCAGCATGGCAAGCTTTGAGAATGTCAATAGCTTCTTGTCCATAAACACACCGTCGGATGACTTGATCCGCACATATTTTGAATAAGTAGGGGTCGTCCCAGAAGTAATGTTTAACATCTTTGAAGAATTTGTTCTTCTGTTGGGTCGACATCCCTTTCACTATGAAGTTACCCGCATGGTAATTTGCGAAGTCAGCAAACCATGGGGTGGTAGAATTTCCACGAAAAGAAACCGCATTGAGTGTCTCGAGAGGAAATGTTTCATTTATTTCCTTTTTCTCGAAAACATCTTGGTGTGGGTTTTCTAGACGGGACAGATGATCAGCAGCCAGGTTCTCAGCTCCTTTTTTATCACGTATAATGATATCAAATTCTTGCAGGAGGAGAACCCAACGGAGCAATCTCGGCTTTGCATCTTGTTTTGCAAAGAGATATTTGAGAGCCGAGTGATCCGTATACACCACACATTTGGTCAAGATTAAGTATGGCCGAAACTTCTCAAACGCATACACCACGGCTAATAGCTCTTTTTCTGTGGTGGTGTAATGGGTTTGAGCTTCAGTCATAGTCTTACTCGCGTAGTGGATAGGCTGAAAATGCTTGTTTCTACGTTGCCCTAAGACTGCACCGATAGCAAAATCACTTGCATTGCACATGAGCTCAAAAGGCAAATCCCAATCGGGAGCAACGAGAATGGGTGCTTCAGTAAGCTTTTTCTTTAATGTTTCAAAAGCTTCGATGCACTCGGGTGAGAAGATAAAAGGAGCATCTTTTTCAAGAAGATGGGTCATAGGCCGGGCGATTTTAGAAAAATCTTGTATGAATCTGCGATAAAAACCGGCATGACCTAAAAAACTCCTAATACCTTTGACGGTAGTAGGATGAGGCAATTTAGCAATAACATCAACTTTTGCTCTATCAACCTCAATCCTATTTTTGGAAATCTTATGGCCAAGGACTATGCCTTCTTTGACCATAAAGTGGCTCTTCTCCCAATTTAGACAAAGATTGGTGTCTTCACACCGTTTGAGCATTTTATCTAGATGGGAGAGACATGTTTGAAACGAATCCCCAATGACCGAGAAGTCATCCATAAACACCTCCATTGTTTCCCCGATCATGTCGTGGAATATGGCCATCATACATCGTTGGAACGTGCCAAGAGCATTACATAGGCCAAATGGCATACGTCTGTAGGCAAAAGTTCCGTATGGTCAGGTGAATGTGGTCTTCTCTTGATCCTGTGGATCAATGGGAATCTGAAAATAACCCAAGAAACCATCAAGGAAACAATAGTATTCATTCCCTGCTAATCTCTCAAGCATTTGGTCCATGAAGGGTAGAGGAAAATGGTCTTTACGGGTAGCGTCATTCAACTTACGATAGTCAATGCACACACGCCATCCCGTAACCAGCCGAGTTGGAATTAACTTGTTATCTTCATTTGTGACAACAGTTATGCCACCCTTTTTAGGAACACAATGAATTGGGCTAACCCAAGGACTATCTGAGATCGGGTAAATTAATCCTGCATCAAGAAGTTTGATAACCTCCTGTTTGATAACATCATGGATTTTTGGATTTACTCTTCTCTGATGTTGAACTGCTGGCTTGAAGTCATCCTCCATCAAGATTTTGTGAGTACAAAACTCAGGGTTGATACCCTTAATGTCGGAGAGTTTCCAAGCAATTGCTTGCTTGTGTGACTTCAAGACCTTTATGAGAGCAGTCTTTTCATCTTTACTCAAATCTCGAGCAATAATGACGGGTAATTTATCATCACCTTCAAGAAATGCATACTCGAGATGAGGTGGTAAGTCCTTAAGTTCTACCTCAGGAAATTCTTCAGTTTTTTCAACTGACTTGATTTCCTTGTTATGAAGTTCGACGGGAGGGAGTGATGATGGATCATCATTAAGCAACTTCTCAATGAGAAGTATGTCCCCCTCGATGTCGATGGGAGCGTGATCAATTTCCCATGGAACAGAATCACTAGACAAGTAGGCTTCAATCTCTTCCAAGATGAAGTCACTTTCCTCAAACGGAGTGAGAGAAGGAGTAGAATTGGCAATGATGGGTTGAGATGATGTGGTGGGATCCCCACTCACAGAATTATGAGAATAACCAAGAAATTCTTGAGAGTACTCTTCAGAAGCAACATCAATGATATCTGTTCGGTTAACCGACTCAGAATCATAGTTTGCAGAGTACCTCGAAGTTTGATCAAGGTTAAAGGTGACAGCTTCATTACCTACACGTAATGTGATTTCTTGCTCAAATACATCAATGAGAGCACGGCCCGTTCTCAGGAATCCTCGTCCAACAATGAGAGGAACCCGATGATCGGCATCGAAATCAACAACCACAAAGTCAGCTGGAAAATGGAACTTTCCTACTTTCACAAATACGTCCTCGGCAATGCCAAGAGGACGGGATATTGTACGATCTGCAAGCTCGAGAGTCATGCATGTAGGAGTAAGGTCCGGAAGAGAAAGTTTCTTCCATACTGAATAAGGCATCAGATTGATGCTTGCACCAAGATCGGCTAAGGCAAAGCATTCAACCATTCCTGGAAATACACAAGGTAAGAGAAATTTTCCAGGATCTCCAAGCTTCTCGGGAAGCTTCTTCAAGATAACTGCTGAGCAGTTCTCGTTCAGAGGAGTTTTTGCCATCTCAAACAGCTTTTCCTTGTTGCTTAACATGTGTTTGAGAGTTGATGCAAACTTGGGCATCATCATGATAGCATCCGCAAAGCTTATGTCAAAATGTAGTTCTTGGAAAATTTGAAAAAATTTGTCCATTTGATGACTGGCTTTTTCGCGGAGCTTTTGCTCATTCAAACGTGATGGGTAAGGAATAGAATATTTGGATTTGGGGTTTTCAACGGGAGCTACTGGAGGTTCAAAAACAACTCCTGGATTGGATTTGGGTTTCTGGACAACTTGAGGTTGGACATCATTGGTACCTCCGTTATTAGTAGGAAGTTCCTTGTCCTTTGTTGCCTCAGGTTCACTTTCCACTACCTTCGTGAGAGAAGAAGAAGAGGTAGTAGGAATAGCGGGTCCATCATATGAAACACCACTTCTGGTTGTGATCGCCTTAGCATCGCCCCTCGGGTTAGCGATCGTGTTGCTCGGAAGTTTTCCTGAGCCCGAGGGTTGATCATTTAAAGACTTTTTAAGATCAGCGATCTGACTGACCAACAACCTATTCATTTCATCTTGGGATTTCATGAATTGCTTCAATAACTCATCAGATGATGGTCCAGTTGGAACAATGGCTTGAGTTTGATTAGGAAAATTCTGGCCTCTAATGTTCGGATTAGGGCCTTGATTTTGAAAATTTCCTTGATTAGGATTCACATTCCCATGAAATTGATTCCCTCGATTGAAATTGTTTTGATTAAGGTTTCCTTGATGTTGGAAACCTTGATTTGGTCCGGGATAGAAATTACCTTGGTTTTGATAACCTTGGTTCATTCTAGGTTGGTTCTGATTCCGGCTTTGTATGTTAGGATTCTGGTTAAAACCAGGTGGTGCCTGATAAGTGTTAGCACGGTAGTTTGGTTCATTTTGAGGACGGTATTGATTACCTCCCTGATGTGAAGTACCGGCTATAGCATTGGCTTCAAATGGACTACCATCGGTGGTAGTACAGTTGTAGTATGCATGAGGACCACCACAAGTAACACAAACTTCAACTTTCTTCACTTCACCATGTGATGGTGTCTGTGTGAAAGTGACTTTCTTTTGGTTTGCAAGAACCAAAGCCTGAACAATATCTGTGAGTTTGTCAATCTTAGCATCAGTGCTAGATGTACTCACGGGAGATGAAGTAGAAGGTCCAACATTAGACTGAGTCTGATATGTCTTTGTGCGGAAAGGGCGGACCTGGGACTTGTTTTCAATGATTTGCAAGGCTTCTTTTGTGGTCTTGCTCAAGAAATTACCTCCCGCGGAGGCATTCAAAGAGTCTTGGTCAGCTTGTCTCAGACCATTGTAGAAAGTATCCATTTGCATTAACTCGGTAAAACCATGATGCGGACACTTGCGGAGCAACTCTTTGTAACGATCCCATGCCTCCCCGAATGACTCATCAAATCTTTGAGAAAATTTCAGTAGTCTCAAAGAATGACCGAAGGGGGTCTCCTTATCACTAAAGCCAAACGAGTCTCATACACCGCCCAAGGGTAAGTACCTTGAAATTGACCCTTTCATGATTATGAACCTGCAAAACGTGTTGTCAATTACGAAGTTACATGACTTTATCAAATATGTAGTCTTGAAAGGTTATATGAGCTTGACATTGTAACATATGACTTCAAGTTGGTGTTTCATTATATAAAAAAGTCATTTTTAAAGGTGTTGTTACAGTTGCAATTGTATAACATGATATACAGTTGCTGTTACATCCAAAACATTTTCTTTTCTACCCACTTGAATTATTTTTTGTTATTACATAATATAAATTTTTTGTTGTTGTCATCAATTTTTAAGGAGGTTATCTCAATAATATAGCTCCGCTAATACGTCAAAAAGGATCACTGGGGCTGCGATATCACATGTGAAATGCGTCGGCGGATGGCAGTAAGTTTCTATAGAAATATGTATAATGAGAAACACACTATACTCAAGGTTTAATGCAAGCTTAAAATAGCGCACCCATGATAGTAATATTTTGTTTCGTATTACGGCTTTGGCATAACTACATTGCTCTTTACAGCCATTTTAGTGATTAATTTCTTTTTGTTACATAAAGACCCTAAGGTATCTTAGTTTCTGAATAGGATTGTCATTTTTAGTAATAAAATCATTCGGTCTAGGTCACTTGCCACTAGCATTTAAGTGACCAGTGTACACTCACAGGGTTGGATTTTTGTAGAATGGTGTAGTAAAAGTTTTAATTGTCAATCAATCCTTTGTTTTGGTTTGGATTAGTTGTACTATGATGATGTCATATTATTGTTGATCATTTGTTACACAAGGATTTAATTGCCAAGTGAATCCTCATCTTATTTTGTAGATTCCTCACCTGAGGCCCACTGAATACAAAAGATGAAAAGATCCAGGCTATCAAGGAACAGGAGGATGGGTAACCGTGCTTATGATGGTGTGCTATCTGCTGGTGCTGTGCCATAGAGGTTTGTGAGCTTTTCACCTATAAATGACAAATCTGTCTTAATGGGTGTATTTGGTTGTTGCTGTCAAAAAGGGTATTTGGCCATTGTGGTCTAAACAGGGTGTTTGGTTGCTGCTGTAAAAAATAATTGTAGTTATCAATTTTCGTGCTTTAGTCTTTCTGTTATATTAACTTATAATGTATATCCAAGTCTGTGCATATACATGCTTAAAATGAGCCGCGAAAGATACTTCTTTTTGCATTCAGGTATGGTATATGAAACTTGCAGTTGGTCTGAGATTGTTTATTTGGCCCTTTATGAGTTAATAGGAAGCATGATTATCAGGAAAGATTGCATGTGATGGTGACCCATGTTTGGTTACCAATATAGTGATTATGAATTTGGTTAAAATTATCATGTTACGTTGAAGTTGGTAGCTTTGATTTACAGTAGGGGTGACATTGTAGCAATGTGCAAAAGACATCGCATCATTGGTCCAAAAGTAATTAATGTCGTTTCGGTCATCATTGGTCCAGAAAGGAGGTACCCCTGATTCCATGTGTGTAAAGAAATGATTGTCTTTTTTTATGTTTAAATTGTACATCCCGGGTCATTTATAATCAGTTCTTAAGTAAGATGTTTTTATTTATGTACCTAGCTAACCTATAATTGTAACCATTCGTGTTCGTTGTCACAACTTATGGTGGTTATATGAATTCCCAAATAAGTCTGAAATTACCTACTAAAATAATTATTTATAGTTTAACCTTAGCTATCCATTGAGATCAATAATAATCATACATCACATTATCTAATGTACTATATCTTAATTAGAGACTAAATCTTCCATAGCCAACATCTACTTTTAGATCTATACGTTTTATATATAATTTTGAAACATTTCTGACTGAAGTGTGTTCATTGCGCACACGTTTTGCATCGTGATCTAGAACCAAGTAACTTGCTTCCTAACTACAATTGTGACCTAAAGACCGATGATTTTGGGCTTGCTATAACGACTTCCGAATCACACTTCATGACTGAGTATGTTGTTAGTCGATGGTACCGAGCACCTGAGTTACTCTTAAACTATTCGGAATACAAAACAGCTATTGACATCTGGTCAGTAGGTTGCATTCTTGGTGAAATCATGACTCCAAAAACATTGTTTTCAGGCAGAGATTATGTTCATCAGCTCAGAGTTATCACAGAGGTAACAACATGTCTAACACTCTCATGAGTTACTTATCTGAAGCCCTTTTTCTCTTCAATATGTTATTGAGATGGGGTTTGATCATTTGGGTTTTTTATTGAGTTCTTATAGCTCATACGATCACCAAACGACACAAATCTTGGATTTCTCAGAAGTGATAATGCAAGAAGATACGTTAGACATCTTGCTCAGGTGTTTTGCAATGACTATTAACAAAAGTCAACGACAAACCTTAACACAAGTAGGATTGTTTCTACAACGGCCGGTTTTTTCCCACGGCCAACTATACGTAGCCATATCAAGGGTGAAAAGCAGAAAAGGATTAAAGATTTTATGTTGTGACGAAGACGGGAAATGCGCAAAATCAACAACAAATGTTGTCTACAAAGAAGCTTTGTTTAAAATTTAAGTTAATTGTTATATCACTTTACAAACATACATAAATTTCATAATGTTGTAAAAATTAGATATGTTGTGTTATTAACCATCCACGCAACATACAATTATTTATAATTCTTTCCCAAAAAAAAAAAAAAAACAAAACAAAACAAAACAAAAACCAACAACTAAAAACCAAAGAAACAATTGTTTTATAATATTGTTTGACAATTCTAAAAAATGTATTTTAGTTAACAAAAAACAACAAACAAATAATTATAAGTCATGCCCGCCCATTGGGCGGGCTTCGAAAACTAGTATATATATATATATATATATATATATATATATATATATATACTAGTGGCAAAACCCTTCCGATGGACGGGTATGACTTGTGGTTTTTATTTTTAGGATTTAGTATAGCAAATACATACTAAAAAGTAATTAAAAGTTAAAATGAAACGGTTAAAATCTATATTTGATGTGATCATAATCCATAAAATGGCTATAAGCAGGTAAGTATTTTGATTTTTGGTTTTTATTTTTAGGATTTAATTAACATATATATACTAAAAAGTAATTAAAAGTTAAATGAAAGGGTTGGAATACCTTGTACTTGTCGAGGTTCTTCAAGTAGATAGTAAATGCTCTATGTCTACCCATAAAGTGACCATTAATATCGTGCAAGTTCACACATCATGGTCCTGTAAATGTAAATAGGCTTTAATGGCTCCAAGTGGAAGGCCACTTGAAAAAGGAGTCTCTAGAGGTGGAGTGGGAAGTGAGAGTGATAGATGTAGCAGATGTGGATTCTTTATTGATGCCTGCAATAACTACTATTCCAACTTACGTACTATATTTCCCATATTCTTTCATTTTTAAAAGAAACTTTGACTGGCTAACCTGAATTTGGTAACGACATCATCAAATTGAACCCAGTGGCAATCCAACTTGACCCCTTCTTCAATAATGTGAAACCAAGAAAGCCGATATCAGTAGCTACTACTAATAATAGGTCATATCTCAAGAAACATTCGATTACAAAACATCCTGCTAAAGGCATTATCGTTTTCATTTTTAATTTTTTATTACATCCTGAAACTACGGGTAGCTTGTATCTTGGCTTTCAAACTAAAAAGAAAAGAAGAAATAAATATGTTGTGAAACTAATACATACTTTCTTTCTTAACAATGGATGTTGTACATTCAAAGCCTACAAAGAACTTTGTAAACCACATCGTGGTGCAGTTTGTGTATTTTCATTTAGTGTCGCTATAAAGAACCTTTAATCTTGTTTTGTTCTTCACTTCAGAAATAGCCACACGTAGTTGTTTGTGTAGGAAAGTTTGACGTTAAGGGTGGTGTCTCAAGGATCACTTTCAAGGTACCCCGCCACCTTCAGAGTATTACTAAATATGGATGATTCTAACGCCTACGTTAATACAAATGCAATGAAAGTGGCGTTCGTAATTTCATACTTTCCCATATTTGATATCACTTTATCCTTTTGGGATTTCTAAACTTGTTGCCATGTATCATCGATCTTCTTGTTCTACTGCATGTAAGATTACATAAATAAAAGTCACTTAAATATCAATAAGTTTCTACTCAGTAATATAAGTATAGATGAAAAAATTGTACCATATCACGTTAAAATATAAATTATGAATGGGTCAAATGGGCTATGATTAATTCTAGTCACTGAAATATATAAAATATAGCATAAAGGGTCAAAAGTTTCCCAACTCAATCTGCCATGACCAATGCATAAATTTTTGTTATGGCTAAAAGAAAAAAAGACACATCAGTAACCTCGCCTTGGTAATTTGGTCCATACCTAGTGGAGGAGAAGCTATCAATAACATAACAGGTTCATAAAATAGTAAATTTACCTTACAATATCGACCCTCGTGTATTTTAGATCCTTAGAACTCATTTTTTCCTCATCCTACCAATCTTGAAACACAACAATACGCAATAATAAAATAAACGTGTCATGCTGCAATTGTTTGACAATATATTGAGTTGCATAAGATGTCACCAACAAATATTATTTCAAAGTCAACAAAATTTCATGGACTTGAAAACAGCCATAAAATGATGATGTGCTATAAGTTCATTCTACATTTTAGTTTGACCAATACTTCATAGTTTTTAACCTCAACATTATGACCTGACTATACCAACGTTTACAGCTCTAACTTATTCTACGTTATAGTCTATTAAGGTAATGCAACATTATAGTCGCTTGAAGAAGCAAGTTTTAGATCTTGATCAGCATAACGTTGAAGGTAACTACGTCGATAGAAGTATAATTTAACAGGACAAATAGTAAGCCTTTATCTGAATGACATATACAATAATCTTACTATTTTCGCTTTTAATGCAGTAGGCAGAAGCAACACAATTTTTACATGTACTTTTGATCAAGATATGGAGGCGCTAAAGATGAAAGCAACTTCAGACACTTAGAATGTGCCAAAGAAAGTAACGCAATCCTAAAGACCATGGAAGGCAAAAAGTCTATCATAACGCAATACTAAAGCAACTGCTGCAAATTATCTTAAGAAAAAGTGAAAACACATATCCTTGCTCTTTTACATTGCAGCTCAGTGTGCGGAAGCAACACAAGTTTCCCTTAAGCTTTTGTAAGAGCATATGAAAGCGCTAAAGATGGTTTACAGATTTAGAGAAAAAAACATGACCGACATTTATATCGACTACAATATTAAAACTAAACTTTTGACACTACGCGTCAAAGATAATAATGCAATTTCTATGGAACTTGGGAGCCAAAAATATCGTCATGAAATTTATTAGGAAGTAGGAGGATAATTTAAACATGGAAGTAAAACGAACTTTATGCCACATGACTGTTTCCTAATGGTAAAATTATTCCCAAATTCAATATCTCGTAGCAGGGACCTTATCTTTACTTCGCACATGCCAAGGATTGTGTTTGGCTAATGATAGCTCATCTATCAATACTTTGCATTAGAGTGTACCTAAAGTTAAACATTCACGAGTGTGCTAGATCTCGCATGTAAAAAGGTGATGCCTCGGCTGATCGGCCCTAAGGAACTCCTATAGCTTATTACTTGCATAGAGATACAAATTGATAAATCTATTGTCCTAGATCTAGCATTTGGATGTAGTAAACCATCTTTGTAGATGTAATATTTGTTACCTTTAAAACATCTAACTATCAATATGCTTGCATATGGCAAGACTAATCAAATAAGCAATACACAAAAGAATAAAGTCACAATAAATAAATGACCAATATCATATTAGATCAGTATCCATTTTACAAATCATACTCAATTCCATACATAAAACCATATCAATACCTACAAATGAGATACCTAAAATAGCCGGTGAAGCTCACTGAAATCTGGACCACGAGGGATATAATTCTTATCGTCCTTGGCGTAAAACAATATGGGAATGTATTGTAAGATAAATGTGTGTGTTTTACCTACATGTGAACCTCCATTAATCACATTAAATGCAGGTACATGTAGCACCAAGGTCTTGTTTCAAGCAAAGTTTGCAATGTGCTACATGTTAAGACAACAAACTTAGCAACTAAGTCTGACGTATTCAAATAAGTTACACATTGCCATTTGAAGAGCTTCGGCGAGTACCTTGTATAGAGGAATTTTTTAACTCATGCTCCTGCCTTGTACACAGCAAGTGACACTGCCAGTATAGCATTTGCACCAGGCTGGTAGACATGAATAATATAGGTAATCAAAAGATCATAAAAATATGAAACTTTTGTCTACTTGATATCTGAATGCTAAATGACGTGGTGTGCCATTATCTTATGTTTGCAACAGTCCCATTCATTTACAGTTCCGTCAAGCTATTGAACCATGAAGTTGTCAATTTTGGTCTGTGCGGTTGGATCTTGTAGGCACAAGTGATTCAGAATTACATTGCTAAATGTTGAAAACTAAAAGTTGGAATGCACAAAAAAAATTAGAATGCAACTTTATAAAAAATATATATATACTTTAAATACAAAAATATTAGAATGCACCAAAAAAATCTAACCCTTGATGTTAGTTTAAATCTTTTACTGCACTATGTTGTATAACTAAAAAATGATGAGAAAAAAATATCCTAAAAATATTACAGAAAAATGACAAAATAAACATGGGTATGTTTATAGATCAAGAGGTTAGCAAATAAAGAATTGGTCTTCTCATTTTTTTGATATGTTATATGAGGTATTATAGTTGCGGTCCACTGGTCCGTGATTAATATTAATCTGAAAACTCTTCTCATGTTAATCCAATATAAATAAAATTAGATCAGGGAAAATCCCACATAACTCACAAAATTGTTTGCATACTATATCATAGTAAAGGACATTTGCTCGTCCTCAAGGATAGTAGTTTCTAGCTAAAATGCTTAACATCATAGTTTCTTTTTTCTTTAGTTTTTGGCTTTTATTGCACCTTTACACTAATATATGGTATCCACTTCAATTGGGCTAATCAAATATCCCGTGCATCAATGTCGAAATCTAAATGATATGATGGGAACTAAAGAATAAGTTTGTTTCACTCACAAGTTTAGACAAAGACAATGAAGCCACATATTACTCCACTTAAATATTGTCAAAATAGAAAAAATAGACAATGATTAAGGTACAATCATAAACTTACCAGATCAGATATGCTATTCTCGAGACAATTAAATTTTGTAATTGTTGCAGGTGAATTTTTTGCTACATGGGTATCATGAAAAAGCTATCTCACCATTGGGTTCAATTTCATAATAACTTCAATTTCTTCATATGGTTTAATGTCCCTACATTCAGTTTTAAGTATAAGATTTTAGGTTGTTTATGCTAAAGCGTATTAGATGGTTAATAAGTATTTTATAAAATAAATCAAGCCAATCACGTAAGTTTTATTATAACATAGTAAATAAGTTGTGTTCTTGTGTTCATAGAAAAACTATGATCTTCGTCTTAACCTCAATGAGACGGTTCATCAAACTTTAAATGAGCATAACAAACAATAAACCTTTTTGAATAACTTTAAAGGAATACCCTTTGCATTTTTTTAGTAAAGAAAGTACTTATCTCCATAAACCATTTATAATGGGCTAAACATATGAAAACCAACATGTGCATAGACATATTAAGGAGAAGATCAGAATATTATTGAAGCTTGCCTTTTTTCAAGTTCAAACAACAAAAGAGAATATGAAATTTTGGAGTAGATGATCATTTGACTACACGTTTAATGAAGAACCTGATCCAATGCATTCAACCATTTTCCAAGTACCATAAAAACATAACAAAAGTTTTTGGGACCATATGCATCAAGAGTCAAGAGTAATATACCTTTGTATAATAAATAAACCACACTTGGTACAAGTTATGTCGATGACTACTCCTGTCAGCAGTAGTAGTTTGCTCCAATCTACACAGCAAATTAATAATTTAATAATTGAAGTAAATAGCACAATGCAACTAAAGAATTAGATAACAATGTTTAATAAGAAGAATGCAACGAACAATATGGCATCATCCCAGTGTGGATAGTAACAATGGATATAAGTTTAGGTTTCATACGGCCACGTAAGTTTATATATATATATTATAACAATATAAATCTGAGCCAATCACTTATGTTTTATTATAACATAGCCCATGCGCATAACATAAGATTTAAAATTTATGCAAGCATGGTGGTGAACCTGCCATGGCCAGCAACACATTCTTACGTCATGTGTGTCAACGTCATCGTGTGACGCACGAAGATAACTTACATTTAGCTGAATAACTTAAGAATGTAGAAAATTACTACAATGACCACTTTCAAGAAAATGTACCCTAAATTACACCCAATCACAAAGTCGCAATGATTGTGCCCTTAATGTGTTAGGAAAATTTTGTCGTTAACGTAATACTTGCACATTCATCCATAATAATTATTATATTTAAATGATATTGTGTCGAGATAAAGAGCGAGAGATGCGACTTACAAATTTAGATACAAACTATAATCCCTCCAAATGCATGAGTTTTACCAAACCTGAGTTGCAATAAGATCATCAAATCTTCTGGTAAAAACCATAACCATATTCTGGTAAAAGAGTTTATCTGCTGGCCACAAACTAAATTATTTGAATAATCATGGAAACTTTCTATTTTAAAATGACTATAAAAGTAACAATTATATCGACTAGAAATCTCACCTGGAGCAATTCGGGAAAGGTATAGCAACTGCACGAAAGAGCTTGTTAGCCTCCGGTGAATCAAGAATGACTTAATTGGCACTTTGAGGAGCAATGACCTATTTTTACATGAAATAACTTTTGATTCAAGTAAGAGTTAGTTACTTTTGAATTAAAGTATTTTGGATTAGCTGTGAGTGAGCAACTTTTGATAATATTTACCTTTGCTATAATATGGCCTACCGGTTGTTGAGCTATGGAAAAACATGTTGCACTAACATGGGCTCAGATTTATATTGTTCAGTGGTTTCAGTTTATCACAAAATGTCCCAATAGCAAGAAGGGCACCATCCTTTCTTCGGTAAGTCTTTATCTCAACTTGTGCCTCCTGGTATCTGAAATAAGATTTAATATTACTTAATTTATAACTTTCTGCAAAGAAACATGCTATACATATAACTTTAGAAGAATACCTCTTGAAAATCTCCACACACTGAATAATACAATTTTTTGAAGATTTTCTTTTCCCTTTTGTTCTCACAAACTTAGTGACAAAGTCCATTGCTGCAGTTCTAGAACTGTAAAGATCTTCAACAATGTCTAAACTAAAGAAATAATCTCAAATAGTCAGGATCTAATTGATTAGAAGAAAAAAAAATTAATAGTCGTATATGCGAGACTCACCATAATCCTTTCTCACATACTCATATGGATCTTCTTCCCAGAGCTTTTGACCAAAATTTATATGATGATTATGATCATCCACATGAACAGGACCAAAGGGTATATTGAGATTGAAAAGGGATTGACTTGTGGTTCTTTGTTTTAAACATAAATATGATATAACGAATTAGGCCAGTATATGCATTCTTTTTCTATTTTCACAAACATGGAATTGTGGCAATGACATAAATTATTAGATAAATTTTTGGATCTTGGCTTGTGCTTTCTCTTTCAAATCCCAATGTACTGGTATATATAGTCTGTATATATATTATCGGCATGTAATGACTTTAACTAAACAAGAACCCATGAACAAAGTTGGTAGTTCCATCAAGAGGATCAACAATCCAAGTTGGTTCATCAGTGAGGTGAGTTACACCATTGGCGGCAGTGGTTTCTTCTCCAATGAACTAAAATGTTTATTAAACCATGTTGAATAAGTAGTTATTAAGTAGCAAGTACAAGGTAAGTAAGTATTATGTTTAACCTTGTGGGGGGGGGGGGGGGAACGTTTCTTGAGAAGATTAAATATGAGATCTTCATAAGCTTTGTCGGTTTCTGTGACTAAATCCACCTGCATTGTGCAACCAACAAGATACAAGATATATAATTGTGCATCTGAATATTTGTTTTCGACATACTTGTTAATATACTTTACATCATTTAAACATCTCAGCGCATGGAATCAAAAAACTAAAAAGGGGATTTAAGTAAGTAGTACCGATCCCTTATGCTCGACATTCTTAGTCTGGTAAAATCCTTTTTGAATAACTTGTTGTATTACACAAAAGAAACGAATTAGGTGAAAACTTGAATTAAAATAAAACCCAACTTTATAATATATATTTGGATTTACATAGAGGTAAGCAAAACTAATATCTAGGCGTCATAAAAAAGTTTTCAACCAAATACTTTGTAAACGAATACCAGTACATGTTTTATTGTTCCAATCAGGGATTAGTATGTTTACGAATAACATAAAAGGGTGTATTTATACACAAAAAATAGGTTAAAAATATATAAGGTATAATTATCTTGTTAGGTAATATATATCATTTTTTTTATAAATTGTTATCTTCAAAATAGACATTCCTAAAATACAAATTGCAGAATTTTTTAGCATGTCTTTATTTTTATTGATTTGGAACATATAAATCAAAAAACAATTTAGTCTAGTGGTAAGTTGTTTAGATAACATGTGAATGACCCAAGTTCAAATCCAATATATGTCTTCTTTTTAATTAAACATAATTAAAATTTAAAATCCACAAATACAAATACAAACCGATGTTTAATATAAAAAAAATTAAAATTGAACATAAATTAAAAAAAAATGCCACATGTCATTAAAAAAATGCCACATAAATTCAATGATGACATGGAATAATGACATGACATTATGGGATGCCAAGTGGCATTATATGTGGCATGCCTCCTCTTATATATAATCTATACTACATTAAAAAGAAAAATGGTCAATTAGTCAAATGTTGAAAAAGTGAAATAGTGAAATTGTGGAATAGTGGAATCAAGTTAGACAATAAAGGAAAGTATATTGCAATGAAGACTGAAAGTCGTGGTACAAGTTAGACTGAAATGTATAGAAGGAAAGTCTGACTTGTTACACGCCATGAAAGTTAATAATGGAAATGAAAGGCTGGACATGGCTTGAATCTTAAAAAACCTTGTAAACTTAATCTATTAATGGAATGTTTTGAAGCATTAAAATGTACAACTGGAAATGAGAATGTATTCAACCATTGCCTATATAAACACACACTACTATCTCTTTTTTTTCTCTCTAAAATCGGCTCCCACCACAAGCCTATACTTCATCTCCCCCACACAAAAAAGTACACATAAACCCTTTTTTATGTTGCCACTGAAACTGCCGCCACCACTGTTATTTTCTCGGTGGTGGACTAGGTGGTTTCGGTAGGTGGCTTTGATGTGTTTATTTGTGCTTTACGTACAGATCTAGCTAGATCTATGTGGTTACTTTGGTGCTTAAACTGGTGGCGTTTTTCATTTTTTCCTTTTCTTTTCCAGATCTATTTAAGTGTGAGCGAAATGGTGGTGTGTTCGTTGGTTCTTTTGGATGGTGTCAGTTTTCTTACTACACCATCACAACCATTTCATGGTGGTTTAGGTGTTAAAGGTAGTGTAGATTTGTCGAGAGTTTGAGTGTGTTGTTTTATGTTTATTATCGTCTCTAAAGTTAGGTCTATGTGAATTTGAATACGAGGCTGGGAGTTTTGCCGATGATTATCTCTTAGGCTTTATTTGTTTGTCATGTTTTGTCTTTTCTTGCATGTTTTGTGATGTTTGGTTGTTTCTATATCTGTTTCTTTTTTGCTTGGCTAGGCAACATTATATGATGGTTAAGTGGGAAATCCTCTTGCTTGGCAACCTATAGTTTGCTGCCATTTCATGAATTTTTCGTATAGTTCATATAATATCTGAACTTAATTGTTGAGACTTGGATTTGTTAAGATATAAAGATCTACATTTTTAACCTTTTAATGTTTTCTCTACTTTTCGTTTTATGCCCAAAAATGTTTTGGATGCATTATAAGGTTGCATCTAAAGTTGTTGAAAATAAGAGCTTCTGTCATAATATATTCTTTTTTAGTTGGTGTGTGCATTTTTGCATAAAATTAGTGATGGATCTATATGTGGTGCTCAAAATTGGATTAACCTATTAGAATAAAACGATTTTCAAATTTTGGCATGTAGACCAAAAAACTAGAACAAAAGATTCTCCATATAAACAAAGAATTTCATGAAAATGCAAACAGGGACAGTCAATGCAAAAATAGGACATGGATAATGACATGGGATTGTAATCAAAGTCGAAACCTCGTAAAAGAAATACTCAAAAATTCAAAAAGGTATACTTACGTTTGATAAAACTAGACGTGTACTCGTACATAGCAACGAGATTTTATAGCGACAGATCGTTTAGTGATAAAAAAAGTTTATGGGTTATAAACGAAAAATTATAAAAGTTTGAAGATTTGGGGATTAAACATAATGTTTTGAAACTCGGGTCGACCCGGGTGGTTCAACTGGTTGAACCGTTCTGATCGAAAAACGGGTCGATTTAAACCGGGTCAACCCGACGGGATGGTTTGAACACGGGTGAAATTAAACCGGGTCGCTGATTTGTTGATAAATCTATATTGTCGGGGCGCCGTGCAACCACGCCATCAGAAAAATAGTTATCAGAAAAGTATCCTTTAGCGCTACAAATAAAGTTTTTCAAAAGAAATATTCGCCGCCGATATTTTGTTGAAACTAGAAACCGCTGCCGCTAGGCGCGGGTACTCGTCTATGTATATATATATAGTGAAACATTCAAATGAGAAGCCTTATTTTGGTGAGAACGCGAGAAAGCAATCCTAGCTACTCATTTTATCCTTCTTTAGTTTTGATCTAATGGCTAATATTAGTTAAACCAATTTCTCTGAAAATTTTCAAAAATTTTCAAAAAAAAAAAAAAAATTTGTATTTTTTTTTGAAAACAAATGTTTTGAAAAAAAATTTCAAAAAAAATCTTTTGAAAAATTTTTTCGAAAAAGAAAATTTTTGAAAATTTTTTTCGAAATTTTTTTTTATAGTTTTTTTCGAAAAAAAAGTTTTTTTTTAAAAAAAATTTTGAAATTTTTTTTTGAAATTTTTTTTTAAAAACTTTTTTAAAAAAATATTTCAATTTTCTTTTTTAATTTTTTTGAAAAAAGTTTTGAAAAAAAATGTTCGAAATTTTTTGTTTTCGAAATTTTTTTCGTCACATGTGAAGATTTTATTTGCCAAAAATTTCACATGTGACGAAATTCGTAATAGTAATAGAGTTTTTTTTAGTCACATGTGAAGATTTTTTTCGAATTTTTTTTTTCAAAATATTTTTCGAAAAAGAATTTTTGAAAGAAAATTTTCGAAATTTTTTTTTCGAAATTTTTCATCACATGTGAAGATTCTATTTGCGAATTTTTTTACATGTGACGAAATTCGTCATTGTATTAAAGTTTTGAAAAACAATTCGTAACATGTTAAAAAAATTTCACATGTGACGAAAAATTTTAGATTTTATTTTCGAAAAATTTCACATGTGTCGATATTCGTCATAGTATTCGAGATTTTTTTCACATGTGACAAAAAAAAAAATCGGATTTTTTTTTTTCAAAATTTTTTTTTTCGAAATTTTTCAAATTTTTTTTGAAAACTTTCGAATTTTTTTAAAAATTAATTGGAAAAAATTTCAAAATTTTTTAAAAATTTTTTCAAAAAGTTGGTTAACTAATATTAGCCATTATATTAAAACTAAAGAAGGATAAAATGAGTGGCTAAGATTAGTATTCACATTCTCATTAGAGCACTTACAACAATAACACCATAACACCAATAACACCGTTCACGTCAGCGTCACATCAACTTTAACATTTAACATTAACATCCCAAAAAACACTCACAACAATAACATCCCAATAACATCAATAACATTCCCAACAATTTACAAAAACAACCCCTCATTTAGGAGCATAAATGAAAAAAAAAAAGAAAAAAAAAAAAAAAGAAAAAAAAGAGAGCAAATAACGGGCGTTAGCCCTATAACGCCGAAGGACTAACGCCGAAATAACGCCGGAGGTCCAAGGGTAATAACGGCCATAACGCCGTTATTTAGAGTTTAACGCCGTTATGGCGTTAGCTTTGTAAGTGCTCTTATATTTAGTGTTCTCACATGAATGTGCCCCTATATATATATTAAAAAGTTTATTTAAGTTAACCGTCGTTATAAAAATAATTTATGTTAATATGTACATATGCATTTAGTCATCAAAATACTCATACATGAGATTCTTGTAAGTTTTTACCTTTGTTTATAGAAAATATAAGTTTTTCAAAAGTTTTCCCAAAATTACACTTTTAACCCTCAAGTTTCAAAAAGTTACATTTTATACCCCTTCTTAATATATTTTTGCAAAATTAATTCTTGATCTAGTAATTGTCCCTTTTTATCCTTAAACTTTTAGTTTTTACAGTTTTAACCCTTAAAACAAAACTATTTTTCATTTTTAGTCCAAAATAACAAGTTTACACTTTTTACCCCTAAGGTTTAGATTATTTGCAAAAACAAGTCCAAAAAAGGAAATTTTAGTTTAAAACTCAAAGTTTCTGGATTTTACACTTTTTACCCTCATGCAAACGTTCTATTTTCTGTTTTAGACACTAGTTTCCCCACTTGACGGTTTTTACCCCTAATAGTGAAACAAATTGCATTTTTAGTCCGAAACCCAAGTTTTTGTAAAATTTGATTTCCTTTTTATCCCAACCGCTTACTTAGCTTATTTCACTGCTTATTTCACAAAAGGCCGCGTGGTTTGCTTATTGGGCCTTTAAGGCCCGTTAGGGTCCGTTTGGTTTTTTTGTTAAAAAAAACACGACACAACTAATGGTGTTAGGCTTTCCTTATTGTGTCTTCCACGAGTTTAACAGGTTATAAGTAGCTTGATAAATAGTTTACACGCTTGGTTTCATTTGCTTAGGCGAAAACATGTGTTGTTTGGGGTTAGCGTGTTTGTTATACACGTCTTGTTTTAAGAAAAATGTAACGAGGTACTACGAACTAACATGAAACGTATATTGTGATCGTTGATTTTATCAGACGTGATTTTACACCCACACAAGTATTATACGACCTAGTTAAACCTTCCACTATCAACTATATTAACGTTTGTATATGTGGTCGTGCATGTAAGGGTCCATATGACTCTTCTATCGAGTGACATCTAGGATACGACATGCTCAATGTATACAAAAGAAAAGAGAAGGTGACTTACAACACCCTAATGGGTGGGGATGAGGTCATAGGAACTTGGAAACGTGACTAGGGGACTCTTGAACTTCCGTAAACCGTGTCCTAGCTTAACGTCGCCCTAAGAGATTTACTTCCTTCCCTTGTGACCTCAACAGCGAACGATTTCAATGTAGTGTGGAAATATTTTAAGTAAAGTCTTGAAAAATGGTGAGAGTGGTGAGGAATGTTATGCGTTTGAGTGGTTTATATAGTGTAACAAAGGTATGGCTTCTAATATAGTTTAATTGTGATCTATCTAAGTTTCAAGAAAAGGAGAAAAGAGTGATGGAGTCAACAAGCATGCATGAGAATTCAGCCTGAAATATGGGCACGTTTGGTGTTGTCTTATCAAATATAAGGATAAGAGACATATTATTTAGCGTTTAATCAAGTCAAGGTGGTCAAAGAAAGTTTTAGGGCATTAGTTTAATAGTTTAGGGTGGCTAAAGAAGGTTTTGTGTCTCCTCTTGTTAAGTATATCACGCAAGGCCAAGTGAGGGTGCGTTGAGATTGCATGTGTCGTGGCTGTGTGTGTAAACAAAAATGATATATGGTGCGTTGGATAAACAGAACATGGAACTAAAGAAAAGCAAAGCAAAGTTTTTACATTTTCATTTCATAAGGTAAAAGCAAATTTTGGGCTAAGCAAATGCATGAAATGTTGGGCTAGGTAACTAGGCCGAAGCCCATAGTAACAAGGGGTGTTTTGTTTGGTTTATGGATCGCAAAGGCCCAAAAGAAATAGTCAGGTTTGATTAGTCCATTAGTAAATTTAGTTTGGTACGCGTGAAGCTTGTTTATTTGGAATGTGAATCACGTCACATTGTTGGGTGGTAAATATAAAATGAATTGATATGTAAAAAAGAAAAATTTTGATGCAAAAATTGTCGGATAAACACATAAATGGAATATTACATTAGATAATATTATGGGAATTTTTCGGGGTCTTACATGAACCATGGGAATGGCAACAATTTCTTACCATTCGAAATGCTTTGGCAACTGCATTTGTCTCATCCAATAAAGGTTGACATACGATTTCGAGCTTCATTTTGAGTGTCAAAGAAGTAAAGCTGAGCGTACCGTGGTTGAACTCCTTCTTTAGGATGGAGAGACCCAATTAGATGATAATTTTGGCCATTTATTCTAAATGTATATAACCCCCTTCCCCGATTAAACGAATGGTCTATTTTGGCTCCAAAAGAAGTGAAGCTGAACATACCATTGTAGATTATAATTTGGTCTCTAAACCTTGTTCTCGTAGGATCTTCATAATCAAGCAGAGTTTTTAATGGTAACAGAGTCTCCTTGAATTTTGGTAGCAACACTTTACCTTCTTGACAACATAGGGAGAATGATGTATTTACAGTTGTTTTAGCCTTGTTAACCCTCTTTTCATACCACATGTTCGCATGACAGTTAAAGCATTGATACAATAGGGGACCAAGCTTATTGTAACAAATGGGAGCACCTATTAAACAAACACTTAGTAATTCTATAATTTTATATAACCATGTTAATTAATAAATTCCCATTAGTTAAGATTCATGTTTGTGTTTTGTTTTGTAGAACTACCTGTGGAGGTGAGTGTTGTGCGTTTCGGTATCTTGGTCGATGCACGTATTTTGGCTCGCTCTGAAATAACGGTAAGTATGTAAAATATAAAATAAACACTTGAATGAATGTGTAGGATGTTGAAAAAAAAAAATTAATTTAGGCAAGATTTCTTAAACACAATACCTGCAGCCCTCATAGAAGTAGAGTGTTGCTTCTTGTCCATGAGTGGTATGTGTAATAGCTTAGTGCAATGCTCCACCTCAGATAGTATGTTGTATTTTTTTACAGAATAATTTATTGTTAATTTAAGAAAGGTGTAGGCATGTGTATTTACCTATCTGCATGGAAGGCATGTCTCTTAACTTTAGCCCACAATAACTCTGTATTATTCCATTTTTATTAATAGTTTTTTGCAATTCTATGATTATGGAATTGTAGAATATGTTGGAGATGGATGGGATATTCTTAGGATCACTAACGGAACTTGTAACATAAGCATACTCCTTATTGAAGCTACATAGATTGTTTGAATGAATTCAAAGTTTTCAAACTAAACTTATTGTTATTCATCATTGATTGATGATCACTAATGAAATTATGAGCAAATGAGTTTCCACAATTCAGTTGAGGATGTGAGAAGGTTGATATCTATAATACTATAAACTTGAGTCCCTTAATTTAATGTGCAAGAGTGAATGTGCACAACAATTTGTACGGTACAATCCGTGTAAAGCCATATGATTTAATACCAAGAAGTGAAATATGTAATCCTCAATGAAAGCTTCTAGCTATAGTAGACGAAAAGTTCCATCTAATGGCATGAATGCAAGAAGCTCAACAATCGTATTTGTGGTTACATGAATACATTATTTGGTACAACATGCATTAGAACACGAAAGGGCTGCAGTTATGCACCCTTAAAGAAGCCGAATCACTTATCAATTACATATCTCTTAAATGGAAACTCCATAAATGAGGCATGAAGAACAATAGGAATAAAACCAACACATTCCAGTACGTGTGTTATCATGGCTGCACAGGTTGGATGCTCAAATGGTGAGTTGTTCCTAAACGAATTGCATCCTGAATCAACTGGTACCATAGTGTTGATGTTGTGTAGAATGTGGGATGTAAATACTGCAACAGGCCGGTATTTGAGCACCGATTTCTTGATGTCTGATGCAAAGGTATATGCATATGTACCTTCCCAATACCTGAGTTATAAGAATAGATAATAAAGGATTAAAAAATGTATGTATTATTTAACAACATCTTTTAACATGGTTCTATTGCAGGGTAATGTTATCCATTGTACCGCCAAGGCAACCGTGGCTCACAATTTCTTAAGGTTAAAAGAGGGAGGTGTTTACACTGTTAGAAATTTTGTTGTCATGCATAACAAGGAAGACTTTAGAGTTAGGAAGGATGATCGCTTTATGATAGAGTTTGATGGAACAACGTCAATAAGAAAAAGTTTGGTTATATCTGAAGGGTTTGTCAGACATCCTTTTCAGTTGGTGGATTTAGATCAAGTCAAGCATACGGATAACAAATATCTCATTGGTAATTTTCTATTTTGTATGTTTGTCCAGTTAAATCCCTGTTACATAGTGTTGCCATAAAAATTGTTACCTCTTAGATGTCGCAGGTTATGTGACGAATGTTGGAAGGATGAATCATACGAAAGCAGGGTAAAAAAACATTGATTTCTACCTGGCCAATCAAAAGTTCGTATACATGTTATTTGCATTTGATGCTGACAATTTTATAACTCTTATTTGGCCAGTATGTGTTATGAAACTAACCGTTTGATTATTTTTTCCGCGTGACATCAGAAGTCAATCGATACGGGTGACTCTATGGGGAGGGCTCGCTGATATATTGATTGAAAAGAAATCAAAACAGACAGGCATGTGCGCCATTGTTGTTACGTCCATATCTGCAAGGCATTATAACAGTTAGTCAGCTTGGTCTATTTACCTTTTGCATAGTATACGCCTTTATCATGCTAAGTTGGTTTTAAATTTTACCTCTCAGATAAGCTCTATTTATCGAGTAGTTCAGCCACGCAAATACTAGATGCTGTTGACATTCCTGCGATCATTGCATTGAAAAAAGACGCAGGGTATGAAATTGTTTGAATATAAAATTTATAGGCGATACGATTCAAACTACTATTAACTTACCAAGGTGTTTTACCTGTTTGCTAGAAGTGTTGTGTCTTCAACAGCATATTTGGGTGCACACCTCTCAGAACCCAAAGATGGGACAATAGAGAATCTGCTCATGTGGGCACACAACCGGAAAAATGATGTCTGTTTGCTTTTCCCCCCGTTAGCTATGTAGCCTCCTTAAACTGCATGATATTGATGTATTTTATTTATGCAGTCTGCGACTTTCCTATGTAAAGCCAAGATTGATGATGTGCGTACTAGATAGGGATGGAATTTTCCGTCATGTGGAGGTGACAGTTGCAAGAAAGGCGCTACTAGGAAGGGTGGCCATTTTTGGTGTGATTCATGTGAAAGACCGATTGAATACCCTGTGATAAGGTGCTATTATATTTGTGACCCATATGTTAGAAATTTGTATACATTATATATAATTATTGACATTCATACTTACTATCCACTACATGATCTTTACAGGTATCGCCTTGAGCTTGGTATCTCTGATGATACCAGTAGTACTGTGGTGGTCCTTTTTGATGAGGCTTCGGTTAACTTGATAAAGTTTCCAGCTTCGGCATTGTTGACGGACGAAAAAGAGGTACACCTGAAATTTTAGATTTTATTTGCACCCCTACTCCCGTGCCCCATTACTCATGATTTGCTATGCAGTGTCTCGATGATCACGCCAACTTGCCTTCTCCCATACTCGATCTCATTGGCACAACACACGAATTTGAAATCAAAAGTCATACATATTATGAGTATGGGAAGTTTGAGAGTTTTACATGTTGGGCGGTGGACTCACCTCATCCGTCGATTGAAACTGAAAGCTCAAGCACCATTGATAATGAAACTGTTGGACCAGTTGCATCGTCCAAAACCCTAACACCGTCTCCATCTGTTGTTACACCGTCTAAACCTACAGAGAATAAAAAGAAATATAGGTAATCAACCCCTGTAATATACCTATAATAAAAACGTTTGTTCCTTTAGGCCTTTTGCTAATGCAATAAAAAGATACCTGATATGAATGGTTCTCTTATTTTCAGAGTGGACCCCGAAGATTCAGACGTTGATGATGAATCAGACCCAACGTACAAACGGTTGGTCAAGTCTACTCCTGCAGATGATAAGAAAAAAAAAGGTAATCGCGACATAATAAGTTTTGTGACAACATAAATACCAAACATTTTAACGGTTTTACTTTAGGCCTATTACTTACACAACAGATCTAGCATGACAAACATTGTTCGAATATTTTCAGGGCGGATATTGAACATTCAAACACGGATATTGAACTTATATCTGTAGATGGTGACCAGGATGGTCAGGACGACACCACAACTAACAAGAAAAAAATGAGACGGTAAGCACGTGTTGTATACCATATTTGGTCAAATATGGTTTTATATCTGCCCACATATTAATACAGTCCTCTTTGTATATTTTGTGGTCAGGTTAGTCATGGAGGATTCAGAGTGACCCTGAGCCAGATGTACCCGAATAATCCTTATCAAAATAAACTATTATTACATGAATAATAAACTGTATTAAAACTGAGTTTGGGATCCTTTGTTTTTTATGTTTGGAAGGCACAGAACTGTTACGCTTTGTTGCATCATATTCTATTTTTCTTTGATAATTTATTATACTTTTCTGTCATGCAAAATATTGGTTCTTTTTTGCTTGACTTGGTTTCAGGTACATCCAATATGAACCGGCTGTGAAATGGACGCTTACCACAAGATACCAAATGAAAATGCATATTAACAATTATTGTAAAAAAACATACTTTGGGCAAATAACTAATGCAACAACTTATGAATTATATGGAGTACCATTTGTTACCGTTGGCTATAAAAGTTCAGCAATATATTATTTCGATGTCCATACAGTAAACACATGTGGTTCAGAATGGAAATCGTATCACAATACTTACAAACACTTTAATACATGGCTAAAAATGCTTTCGTTGAATTTTGTATTTTTTGGAATTAATTATGATTTTTAACAAACAATATGCAATGGGTTGTAAAAAACAACCACAAACTCACATACTGCAAAAGTATCATGCCCGCATAATCCATATTATAAGAATAACTTGGATGATCAAAATATTGAAGAAGTTTATGCTAATTGCTACATTGAACAAGATAGTCTTAAATTATATTTGTACCATCACCAACAAACTAGACATTACATGTTACATTATGATATGAAAAGTTTTGTGGTTATGGTATATTAAGTAATTACAAGTGTTAGGTTATGATTGGGGTTGTCAAACAACAAATTGTGAATGTTTATATATGATATTTCATCGCCACTTATTATTAATTATACGATTTTCCAAAACTCTTTCTATTTATATGTTTTTATGTCCTATCATACATCTGTTTCATTTTCATGTTAATTATTTCCTTTAACCATAACAGTTGTCTTACAAATAATTGCATTATAACAGTGCAAAGTATTATGTGTTCAGATAATTTGTAAATATAATGTATTGTGTTGTAATCATTATATAACTCAACTTTCTAAAATTTTATGCTCACGGCCATTTCACCCACACTTTGATACATTTTTTAAAATGTGGTCTGCCAGTTGGTTGTCAAAATCGACCACTAAATGACTTGCAAAATTGAATCGTATAAATCACCATATTAAGAATTGTTTTGCAAAGTGGTACTTTTTAAATTCATGTAGACAATACTTTAATTTAAATATAATAGTTTGAACCAAGTTGTGAGTATAAGTAACCAATGAGATGTGACCAAATGAAGTTGAGTTATGTTTTTTCCGATTAGTCTAAGATGCACTCATAATAGCCTTTTTAACCAAATTGTTTCATAAAGATCAGTATCGTTATTAAAACTCAATAAGAATCTATAATACATATAGAGACTTACCATGAACTATAAGTATATGCCTTTTCATTATACACCACACTTATTGCATCAGTTAAGTAGTAGAATCCCAATAGGTGATATACTAAACTTATTAATTCATTATCTTACCAGATCTGCAATATGATCTGTTGCAAAGGTTAATCAGGTCCTTCAAGCATTAAATGGATACAGGTACAATTTACTTTTACAAGTTTACATACATGCCGATTATGTATGTGATTAAACCTGTATTTGTCTTTGCATTGCAGTATCACACGCTGAACAGTCTGAAACTCCATCCCTGTCAGACATATTGAACAAAACTTTGTTTATTCATTCAAGAACTGTAATCAATGACAGTGGAAAGATGCAGAGTTTTTGTGGTTTACGGATGACACAAAATGTTGGACCATCTACAGGTTTGTCCCATTTATAAGACTTTACTTCCATTATGCAATTACAACAAATCTGCAATAATGCATATCTACTTTTGCATGATCAACATACTTTGTTAGGACAAGAATCACACTCGGTAGGCACTTTGACAGACCTGCCACTGAACCAAATAGCTTCAACCTCCAAAAAATCCTTTGTTTATAAAAAAAGAAGATCGGCAGGTAATTAGTACTAAAGTCGCGAGTTTATCGATTTCATAATATTGAATATTACCGTAATGGTTATTCCTGTAGGAACACTTTCTGATCGTGCAGCTAAAAATATCCCACATGGAGCTGCACATGCATCTGCAGGTAATTAAACATTTTATAAGTCTTGCATCCTGTTAGTTAACTTATTATAATGTGGTTCTTATCAATGATATTTACCTTTATTTGCAAGGTATTCCTGTGGTGTACCATGATATTGGCCCGCCAACATTTGAATGTCAAAATTGCAAGGCTCTTATGTGGTACCAGGAAAGATCTAACGTAGCAAAAACCGTTGTAAACCTAACGTTCTCTGTTTGCTGCCAAGGGGGAAAAGTGCTTCTTCCGATATATAATGAAACACCTTCGCCTCTTAATGAGCTTATGGACTACAACATTTCTGCAAACTCAAGTTTCAAAGACCAGATCAGGGTGTATAATGGTATGTTTTGTTACACATCTTTTGGAGCAAAAATAGACCATTCAATTAACACAGGCAGGGGTCCATATACCTTTAGAGTAAATGGCCAAAGTTATCATCGAATAGGTTCTCTGCTGCCTAAACAGGGCGCTCAGCCTAAATTTGCGCAGCTATACTTTTTTGACACTGAAAATGAACTTAAGAACCGAATGGGAATTTTTGAAAGCAAAGATAGTGGAGAGTGCGTGGATGCAAATATAGTAGAAAGCCTTATGAAGATGTTCAATCAAACAAATCCAATCACCAAGGCATTTCGAATGGCAAGGGATTGGTCTGAGACCCATAATTCATCCCACTTTGAACTACGGCTACTAAGTGGTCGAGGTGCATCTCGGCAATATAACGCACCATCTGTACCGGAGATTGCAGCTCTGATTACTACAAATTTTGGTGATGGTATTCCCACAAGAGATATTGTTGTAAGAAACAAAGAGAAAGGGCTGAAACGTATATCTGAGATGCATCCGGAATACATGGCCCTCCAATATCCATTATTATTTCCATATGGAGAGGACGGGTATCATGAAAAGATACTGTATCACAACAACAAAGGTGTGCGCAAAACCAAAAGGCCTTTTGTTACAATGAAAGAGTACTACTCATACATCATACAACATCGAAATAACCAAGGAACTACATTGCTAAGAGGTGGCCAATTATTGCAACAGTTTTTGGTTGACGCATATGCGGCTGTCGAGGAGCAAAGGCTAACATGAAATAGGAAAAATCAAGATACGTTACGTGTGGATTTATATAACAACGTGTGTGACGCTGTAACAAGAGGTGATACAAATGCGGCAGGGTTGGGGAAACGAATCGTCCTACCAAAAAGTTTTATAGGCGGCCAAAGGTATATGATGCAAAACTACCAGGACACAATGGCTATATGTCGAACATATGGAAACCCGGACCTGTTCATCGCTTTCACTGCTAATACAAAGTGGCCTGAAATCTCAGAAATGTTAAAGCACATTCCGGGCCAAAAAGCACATGACCGTCCAGAAGTGTCCACGCGCGTTTTCAAGCTTAAGCTTACTGAATTGTTAAATGATCTTACAAAATGTCATATTTTTGGCAAGTCCCGGGGAGGTAATGCACCTTACCTAATAATGGCAATATGTCTGTTTTTTTATAACAAACTAAGGTATTATCTTATTTGTTTCTCTGTTTTATTTCAGTTGTATATGTAATAGAATTTCAGAAACGTGGACTACCTCATGCTCACATCCTACTATGGCTGAAATCCCCGTCCCAGATAAATGATATAATTACGGCAGAAATACCATGTCGAGAGAATGATCATACGGCTATAAAGTGGTAACTGAATTTATGTTATATGGTCCTTGCGGTAAAGATGCTAAACATGCACCATGTACATCTGAGGGTAAATGCTCCAAACATTTTCCTAAACTTTTCGTTGCTGAAACAATGGTCGATAGTGATGGTTATACTATTTATCGTCGGAGGGATAATAAAGCTTACCATATAAAAGGCAAATTCAAATATGACAACAGATATGTGGTTCCTCACAACCGTTATCTCCTTATAAAATACCAAGCCCACATCAACGTAGAATGGTGCAACCAATCAAAGGCAATTAAGTACTTATTCAAGTACTTGAATAAAGGTCCTGATAGAGCCACAATTGTTATACAAGAAAATGTAAAAAACAATGGTGGTCAGGCAGATGTCAAGATTTTGGAGGTGGACGAAATAAAGAATTATTTGAATTGTCATTTTTTAGCTCCATGTGAGGCGGTATGGCGTTTGTTTTCCTATGACATCCATTACTCAGATCCATCAGTAATTAAACTCAATTATCACCTGCCAAATCAGCATGCAATCACACTTCGTGATTCAGAAAGCTTACCAGCACTAATTCAAAGGGAAGGCATCGATATAACCATGTTCACTGATTGGTTTGACTTAAACGTGCGTGATACAGAAGCGAATAAATACACGTATTCTGAGATACCTGCACATTATGTGTGGCATGAGAAAGACAAAATGTGGAAAGAACGAAAGCAGCATAAATGCATTGGGAGGATTGTTTACTCCTATCCGGCTTCTGGAGAACGATACTATCTTCGAATGTTGTTGAACATTGTCAGAGGACCTCGATCCTTTGAGAAACTCATGACTGTTAACAACAGATTATGTTCCACATTCAAGGAAGCATGTTTTGCATATGGCCTTTTAAATGATGACACAGAATGGAAACATGCAATATCTGAAGCAAGTGTGTGGATGTTCGGACCACAGCTCCGTGACATGTTTGTGACAATTCTATTGTTTTGTGATGTCAGCAGACCTTTAAAATTATGGGAAGAAAACTGGGAATTTTTAGCAGAGGATATCCTACACAAGAAAAGGAAAATGTTCGATTACCCTAACTTGGAACTGACAGATGAACAGCTTCGGAACTATTGTTTGCTTGAAATACAAGAGTTGTTAAATAGTTGTGGAAGATCTTTAGGAGATTTTCAAGATTTACCACTACCAGACCCAATGTTGCTAACCAATATGGACAATCGTCTCATAAGAGAAGCGCTGGCTTATGATATGAAGGAAAGTAAGATTCAACATCAACAACTCCATTCATCATTAAACACCCAACATCGTCTAATCTATGAGGAGGTTATTGAATCTGTAAATGGTAACGAAGGGAAATTTTACTTTGTGTAATGACCAGGAGGAACCGGAAAGACATTTTTATACAAGACTATCTGATAACGCTCAAATTGTGCATGTTTTTAGTAGCGTTATCCGTGCTTTTATGTGTGTTATTTGGTTATAATCATATGCTTTTAATGCTTAATCGTACAAAAGTGTGTTTGCTAGTTCATTTGTAGCCAAGTACAGGAAAGTGGAGAAAAAGACGGAAAAAGAAGTAAAATACGAAGATTTCTCCATGTATGAAGAATTCCCGACAAAAGCAAGACTTGTGGAGTATATTCGAGATATTAAAGTCATCAAGTTAGTGGTCCAAAGACTCAAGAATAAAGTTCAAGAAGGAAAACGAGAAAGAAATGAAGAAAAGAAGCTAAAACGAAGACATATTGGAAGACTCGTTGTTCCCGACACACCTTCACCATTTTGGCCATAACTTTTGCATACGGACTCCGTTTGACCCCCCGTTCGCGGCCACGGAAAGCTAAGAGAAAGATCTACAACTTTGTCGTTTATGACTTTTTGTGATTTTGCTCCAACCGATCGGTCGAGCCCCGTAACCGATCCGGTTGGAGAGCTGTCAAGAAGACCAACCGATTCGGTTGGAGCCCAACCGAATCGGTTGGGAAGCCCTGGACAACCATTTCTGCACTACTAAGACTCCAAACTTGTTCCAAACGATTCTAGTCCCTTCCTACATGGATTCTAGTCCCTTCTAAACTCCTTGGAGGCCAAGTTCAACATTTAATACCCCTAGCCTTGGTTCTAGTATAAATAGAGGCCTTTGCAACCTCATTTCAGGCATCACAACTTGAGAGATCTTCTCTCACACCTTTCCTACCACCACCACTCCTCTCTAGGTGTGAAATTCAAGCCTCCACCCTTAAGGACGAATTTCCACCTAGAGAGCAAACCATAACTTGAGAGAACACACCCACTCTCAATACCTTCACCAAATGTGTGAAATTCAAGCCTCCACCCTTAAGGATGAATTTCCACCAACTATCCTATCCCAACTTGTGTGAAATTCAAGCCTCCACCCTTAAGGACGAATTTCCACCAACTTATCTTCCCCAAAAGACCACAAACCTCTCCCAAATTCGTGTAGTGTGCTCAAGGGTTGTCGAAGGCGTTTGGACATCATTTTCCGGCTTGGTAGAACTATTGTAGTTGATTGGAGGCTTGAAGGTTGCTATAATCCTTCATCTTCGCCTATTGTAATTCATACTTTGGGTAAACCTTGTTACTTTTCTATTTAAAGATGTTTGTTATTGATATGATTATTGAGATTTTGTGTTTGATTGGAATAATGATGAATGTCTTGATACTTGCTTGTTCTTATATTGCTTTTCTTGTTGGTTTGATATGTGACAATCATAACCATCAACTTGTTACTCGTTCTTATATTACTTTTCTTGTTGGTTTGATCCGTGACAATCATAACCATCAACTTGTTACTTGTTACTTGCTTAAACAAACAAATGACACTTGTAGTGCAACCAAGTCTATTGGGACGACCTTGATTTACCATATACTATACTACAACTTGACTAGGGTATACTTGCCCGAATGTGTTCCTAGTTATCCGGTAATTCTTGTTACAAATTTAAAACCTCGTGAAACACATCAAGTTTTTGGCGCCGCTGCCGGGGATTTGGTTTTTGTTCTTAGGTGTTTTTTTGTTTGCTTGTTTGTTCGAATGCTAAATTGCTCTTGCTCATGAATATGATTGTTTCTTTGCTCTTGTTTGATTGCTCTAAATGTTTGCTTGAATGCTTGTCATTTTCGAAAAATCTCTAATTTTTCAAAATTGCTCAAATGATCTTTGCATCAAAATCAAGTTTTTGATGTTGGTATTTTGTTTCATGTGATCTAAAATACTCGTTTCAATGATTGCTTTCGAAGTGTGTTCAAAAGTTCTTGCAAAAAAACAACAAAAACTGACCAGAATCATCTAACCGGATCGGTTGCCTCTGCAACCGAACGGTTGGACCACCCAAACCACTCCAACCGATCGGTCACCACCCGTAACCAGATCCGGTTGTGAGTTCTGTAAAAAAAAAAAAAAAAAAAAAAAAAAAAAAAAAAAAAAAAAAATATTTTGTGTGTCTCTTGTTTCGTAAGTTTTATGTTTTTATATGTTATATGATCTCTTGCATGTCTCTATGTTATTTGTTTTTGTTATTTTTGTTTATCTTAGTTTCGTATTAATTTTGAATAAGATTATCTTGTTTTAGATTATCTTATTTGATTTGTGTTACGTAACTAATTGTGTGTGCTTGCGTCTATGTGATTTTCATCTTCTGTGATTGTGCTTTTATTTGTTTTAAGTGACATTTTATGTTCTTGTTTGTTTTTTTTTATGTGTTTATGTGCTTGTGTTTAGTTTTATGTTCGTAACTTTCTGTGTTCTTATTTTATTTTGTCAATAAAAGTTTTTAAATAAAACTAGTTCTCTAAAAAAAAAAAAAAAAAAAAAAAAAAAATCTTAAAAAAAATCGCCTCTATCCGATCGGTCGCTACCCGTAACCGGATCGGCTGGATGATTGGTCAAATTTGGTTCATTCCAACCGATCGGTCGCTACCCGTAACCGGATCGGCTGGAGTAATCTGTTAAAAAAAAATCCGTTTTTATTTTTTTTGTTTTTGTGTGTTTGTGTTTCGATAAAATAAGTTTAAATGTCTTTTTATTTTCGCAAGAGTATCATTTCTTTTATTCTACTTAATTTTGTTTTTGCATTTTAAATTTTATTAAATATTTGGTACATTGTGAATAAATAAGTACATGTGTTTTAAAGATAAAAGTGTTTTGAACTTTGTGGGTATGTTCACTGGAAACCCTCACGAGACTATAACTCGTCCACTCGGGCCACCGAGAGGTTTAAAGGCTTGTTGCATACGCTAAATGCAACTGTGATGCCTACGAAAGTGAGTTTTAGAATTTTACATGTTTTTGTAGTTTATTTTGTTTTTGCAGATTGAATAAGCTCTTGGAGGAAGGATTGGTTGGATTGTGAAGCTTACACTCTTGATTGGGCATGTTTGGTTGAAAGAGAAATCGATTGATCTCACACGCTTATGCTAGCATTTGCTTAGCACCTTATCATTTGGAGTTCGATCATGATTTCTTTGGCTCGGGAGGTTTCGTTTCACTTAGACTTATTATTTAAATTTTCCCTATCTTTACATGCTTTGAAGTTTTTGCAATTGCTTTATTTTGTTTCTTTGTTATTTTTCCTTTGTTTGTTTGTTTGGTAGATTATTTTAATAAATTGACTTTTTCAAGTACCTCGAAAGTAAGGCTCACCCATTGTAAACAAACTGTGTGAGAGGTATAAGGCGGGTCTCCCTGATTCTCTAAAGAAGTTTGGTTTTTAATATGCTTCGCGCTGACCTGCTTCTCCGCTTCTTTGTGCGTTTCAATGGAGCTACCGAGAACTCGTGGGACAAGAATAAGTCATGTTTGGTTAAAAAAAATAAAAAAAGAGAAAAAGAAAAAAAAAATTCGTAACTAGTTTATTTTTCAATAATAGCAATTTTTTTTAGTCATTAATTTATTTTTCTTTTGTGTGCTTAACTTAAGTGTGGGGGGGAAATATTATTGTGAAAAGCGAAACTAGTTTTTAGATTCCAAATTTTTGGGCCAATTTTTAATATTTGTGAACTTGTTTGCCCTTGTGATCTAGTTGTTTTCACGCTTATAGGTTAATATATTAGAATAACTGGATCAACCCACTGGTGAAATCGGTAATTTTTGAAAAACTTGAGATGTGTCCCGATTAATATTGCAATCCATTCTGGGATCGATGACACCTGCTAGCACATTTTATAACCCTTTCCACTAAATTGTGAGGATTTGAGCCTGTTTCATATATATCATACATCTTTTATGCTTGGATCTTTTTGCTATGAGTGTGCCGGTGATTTTATTTATTCTAGAACTTGTACTTGTAAATCATTACCAGACCGCAGTAAGATCACATTCGTGTGATATAAGTGTTTATGCGTGATAAAGAGGCACCTTAGGAATAAACCTAAATGGCCTTCCGTTTACATCTAATGATATATTAGCTAACCACATCGGTTAGTTAACCACCTTTACATGGACCCATTGTTAGCGCTCATCTTTAGCGCTAGATACCCTTAGTACACCCTCCGAGCCATTCTTTTCTTTTTGTTAAATCCAGAAAAATACAAAAATATTTTACACTTTAAGCCTTAGCCTTCCCCTTGTCAATGTCTAAATGGTTGGTTGCTAGTTGCTTGGTTGTTGGATTGTTTTTGATGATTATGAGTTAGCCGCACTTTGCCATTCGTGTGTGCCATTCCGACAAAGACGAAGAGTGCACCTTCTTATTTGTATTTTTGTGGTGATGCTTATACGAAGTGTGGGGGAGATGTGATGTAAGAAGAAGTGTTGAAAAAAAGAATGAAAAAAAAAGAATAAGTCATCGAAAAAAAATGAAAGAAAAAAAATATGTGATGACAATTATAGCCAATGTGCTATATTATTAGGAAGAGGAAGTATGTTTGAGATATCGATTAGCCAATATGTTAAGACGTGATATATATATTTGGTGATCGATATGTGAAGAAAAGTTAGTAACTATAATCATTTTCGGGTTTGCGGATTGTTTGGTGACTAGCAACATGGGTAGTAGACTTGACTTTATTTTTCTTTAAAACCAATTTCATAAATATTCCCATGCCTTATCCATACCCTTTATTCACCCGTAGCCTAATCGTTATAACCCGAATAAAAGCCCTCTTTAGATGTTTACACTTGGTGCTTACGCCACGTCGGTGGAGTTTTGTTTCTTGTACAAGCCTATGGTAATATTTAGATCATGTCTGAGCAATATGAGTGTACTATTCCTTAATACTATCCATCACTTAATAAAATGAGTGTTGAGTGAATTATACATCCGTTCCATTTTCGTGAGGTGCTTAGCCATGTTGTCAAGCAAGAGAATCCATGGGGTATTGTCAACCATCTCGATTTTTCACCTCTAAAAGCTTAAAACGATGAATCTTATCTTGTACTTGTACTTGGTAGATTTGCATCACATTTTTCTAATCATATTTCATGCACCATGTGGGTTTTATTTTTCTTAATTTCTAGATTTGCTTGAGGGCAAGCAAAACCTTAAGTGTGGGGGAGTTTGCGCTCATTTTTCGCTTGTTTTTGCTTATTTTTATTTAAAAAAAAAAAAAAAAAAAAAAAAAAAAAAAAAAAAAAAGAAACCCAAAAATATTTTATTTTTTATTTTTCTTTTCGTTTGTCATTTAGGTATGTAGTTTGATTTTCTTTTCTTAGATTTTCTTGAGGGCAAGCAAAGTTTAAGTGTGGGGGAATTTGATAACGCTCAAATTGTGCATGTTTTTAGTAGCGTTATCCGTGCTTTTATGTGTGTTATTTGGTTATAATCATATGCTTTTAATGCTTAATCGTACAAAAGTGTGTTTTCTAGTTCATTTGTAGCCAAGTACAGGAAAGTGGAGAAAAAGACGGAAAAAGAAGTAAAATACGAAGATTTCTCCATGTATGAAGAATTCCCGACAAAAGCAAGACTTGTGGAGTATATTCGAGATAGTAAAGTCATCAAGTTAGTGGTCCAAAGACTCAATAATAAAGTTCAAGAAGGAAAACGAGAAAGAAATGAAGAAAAGAAGCTAAAACGAAGACATATTGGAAGACTCGTTGTTCCCGACACACCTTCACCATTTTGGCCATAACTTTTGCATACGGACTCCGTTTGACCCCCCGTTCGCGGCCACGGAAAGCTAAGAGAAAGATCTACAACTTTGCCGTTTATGACTTTTTGTGATTTTGCTCCAACCGATCGGTCGATCCCCGTAACCGATCCGGTTGGAGAGCTGTCAAGAAGACCAACCGATTCGGTTGGAGCCTAACCGAATCGGTTGGGAAGCCCTGGACAACCATTTCTGCACTACTAAGACTCCAAACTTGTTCCAAACGATTCTAGTCCCTTCCTACATGGATTCTAGTCCCTTCTAAACTCCTTGGAGGCCAAGTTCAACATTTAATACCCCTAGCCTTGGTTCTAGTATAAATAGAGGCCTTTGCAACCTCATTTCAGGCACCACAACTTGAGAGATCTTCTCTCACACCTTTCCTACCACCACCACTCCTCTCTAGGTGTGAAATTCAAGCCTCCACCCTTAAGGACGAATTTCCACCTAGAGAGCAAACCATAACTTGAGAGAACACACCCACTCTCAATACCTTCACCAAAGGTGTGAAATTCAAGCCTCCACCCTTAAGGACGAATTTCCACCAACTATCCTATCCCAACTTGTGTGAAATTCAAGCCTCCACCCTTAAGGACGAATTTCCACCAACTTATCTTCCCCAAAAGACCACAAACCTCTCCCAAATTCGTGTAGTGTGCTCAAGGGTTGTCGAAGGCGTTTGGACATCATTTTCCGGCTTGGTAGAACTATTGTAGTTGATTGGAGGCTTGAAGGTTGCTATAATCCTTCATCTTCGCCTATTGTAATTCATACTTTGGGTAAACCTTGTTACTTTTCTATTTAAAGATGTTTGTTATTGATATGATTATTGAGATTTTGTGTTTGATTGGAATAATGATGAATGTCTTGATACTTGCTTGTTCTTATATTGCTTTTCTTGTTGGTTTGATATGTGACAATCATAACCATCAACTTGTTACTCGTTCTTATATTACTTTTCTTGTTGGTTTGATCCGTGACAATCATAACCATCAACTTGTTACTTGTTACTTGCTTAAACAAACAAATGACACTTGTAGTGCAACCAAGTCTATTGGGACGACCTTGATTTACCATATACTATACTACAACTTGACTAGGGTATACTTGCCCGAATGTGTTCCTAGTTATCCGGTAATTCTTGTTACAAATTTAAAACCTCGTGAAACACATCAAGTTTTTAAGCTGCCGGGGAAGTATACCCTAGGAACACGAGGTGCAAGTTTAAAATTTATAAAAGGTGAATTACCAATATTACCAATAACACATACTAGCAAGTATACTCGTCCGTTATAGCAAGATTATGAAGCTAAGTCGGGATCGTTCGCAGGGATTTGAGTGAATCTAAGCACAAGTTTGAATTAACGAAGTCTATCCAAAACATATAATTAAGCAAATAGGTATAATGAAATTCAGATGATTAAAAACTACACTTGCTTAAACTTTTTTCATATCATAGATTAATGTGATTGTGTTAACCTCTTAACATGTTGGTTATGATAATTAGTTGGTGGACTAATCTATTGTTCTTACAAGTCAAATTTTGATCAAGAGTTAGTTTATAAAAACAAGCATTAAGTTTAACCAATCAATTCAAGTTTCATAAGTTTACATACATAAACTTAAACACAAAAACATCCACTTGTTCATCAAATTGCTTAAGAAATGGTCAATACAAAAGGTAACCGATCATAGACAAAAGGCTACAATTGATTCTAAACAACTAATCTTACGACCATTTAGATGTTTCCAACCAATCCAATTCGATAATCAAAAAGCGTTTCTATTACAACCACACCTTAGTTCCTTTGTATAATCAAGAATAATGGGTAAAAACAATCATCCATAGACAAAATGATTATGACTAGTTGAATAACAATAAGTTCTTTCGACCCCAACGTTTACTATCAATTAGCCAAACTTGATTAACAAATGTCACTATGAAACTTTAGCACAATTGGATCTTAGAATCAACTTGAAATTGAATTAAAACATGTTAACACAATCACTAACTAATCATATGATAATCAACATCATTTAAGCAAGTACATAAAGAAACTAGCCACTCATAGCAAACATAAACATAAACTCAGAACTTTGAACATTTGAAAACATGATTAAAAGTCTTACAATGATTGAAATGAGATTACAAATGATGTAGTAATGATGCCTCAAGTATTGGTGATGACTTCTTAATGGTTTGACCTCCAAATGATGACTTCTTGGACCTCCAAAGTTTCCTGGAACTTTATGAACGAATTTAGGCTTTGAGAGATTAGTAGTGGTGGTAAGATAGGTGTGAGAGAAGATCTCTCAAGTTGTGGTGTGTTGGGAACAACGAGTCTTCCAATATATCTTCGTTTAAGCTTCTTTTCTTCATTTCTTTCTCGTTTTCCTTCTTGAACTTTATTCTTGAGTCTTTGGACCACTAACTTGATGACTTTATCTTCTCGAATATACTCCACAAGTCTTGCTTTGGTCGGGAATTCTTCATACATGGAGAAATCTTTGTATTTTACTTCTTTTTCCGTCTTTTTCTCCACTTTCCTGTACTTGGCTACAAATGAACTAGCAAACGCACTTTGATACAATTAAGCAACAAAAGCATATGATTATAACCAAATAACACACATAAAAGCACGGATAACGCTACTAAAAACATGCACAATTTGAGCGTTATCAAATTCCCCCACACTTAAACTTTGCTTGCCCTCAAGCAAATCTAGGAAAAACAAACCTCCACTGGTACAAGATCGTGATTATGAAAATGTGATGCAAATCAACCAAGTATAAATACGAGAGAGGATTCATCAATTATGCTTTATAAAGGTGAAACATCAATATCCAATGACAGAACACCTCACGGAAAAGGAACGAAATATAATTCACTCAATCACTCATTTTTAGTGGAGTAACAAGATAAATCACACTCATTGCTCAGTCATGATTAGATTATTACCATAAGCTTGTACAAGAAACAAAACAAAGAAAATAAATTCGTCAAAGAGGTCTTTTATTCGGGTTATAACGTTAAGGCTAAGGGTTCATAAAAGGTATGGATAAGGCATGGGATAGTTTATGAAATTGGTGTTAAAATAAAAATAAAATCAAGTCTAAACCTCCATGTTGCAAGCCATCATACAAACCACAATCCCGAAAAATGATTATTACTCCTCTTCACATATCGATTCTCCGCAAATATGTATAACTCAATTTAGCTCATTGGCTAATCAATATCCCTCATATAGCTCATTGGCTATAACAGTTTTTTTTTTTTTTTTTTTTTTTAATACTTTGGTGCAACCGGTTCAGTCAAGGACACAACCGTTTCGGTTTGCATTTTGCCAAATTTTGCTTTTTTACATGTTACTTAGGCATTTATCCTCCAAGCAACATTTTTACTCAAAAATTCCTGCTAAAGATTCACACAACATTCATCCACCATATGAAATTTTGAACAATCATCCAATCTAAAAAACTCAACTCATCATACTAATGAACTAATCCAAACTTTTATGAACACTATTTATGGTTGATTATAAGACTACACACAAGTATATATTTATATCTTTGATTCAAATCTCACTAGAACACAATTATTTGAGGAAGCCTTGACAAGCTTTCTTGTTAGAAACTTTTTAATCAAATCGATTTCAAACAAAAAAATCCCTTGGGACGATCCCGACTTACCAAACTTTGCTATTACGGACGAGTATACTTGCTCGTATGTGTTAATAGGTTAGACGGTTAATTCGTGTTTATAAATTTTTAAAACTTGCACTATCGTAGCACATCAAGTTTTTGGCGCCAAAAACTTGATGTGTTTCACGAGGTTTTAAATTTGTAACAAGAATTACCGGATAACTAGGAACACATTCGGGCAAGTATACCCTAGTCAAGTTGTAGTATAGTATATGGTAAATCAAGGTCGTCCCAAGAGACTTGGTTGCACTACAAGTGTCATTTGTTTGTTTAAGCAAGTAACAAGTAACAAGTTGATGGTTATGATTGTCACGGATCAAACCAACAAGAAAAGTAATATAAGAACGAGTAACAAGTTGATGGTTATGATTGTCACATATCAAACCAACAAGAAAAGCAATATAAGAACAAGCAAGTATCAAGACATTCATCATTATTCCAATCAAACACAAAATCTCAATAATCATATCAATAACAAACATCTTTAAATAGAAAAGTAACAAGGTTTACCCAAAGTATGAATTACAATAGGCGAAGATGAAGGATTATAGCAACCTTCAAGCCTCCAATCAACTACAATAGTTCTACCAAGCCGGAAAATGATGTCCAAACGCCTTCGACAACCCTTGAGCACACTACACGAATTTGGGAGAGGTTTGTGGTCTTTTGGGGAAGATAAGTTGGTGGAAATTCGTCCTTAAGGGTGGAGGCTTGAATTTCACACAAGTTGGGATAGGATAGTTGGTGGAAATTCGTCCTTAAGGGTGGAGGCTTGAATTTCACACCTTTGGTGAAGGTATTGAGAGTGGGTGTGTTCTCTCAAGTTATGGTTTGCTCTCTAGGTGGAAATTCGTCCTTAAGGGTGGAGGCTTGAATTTCACACCTAGAGAGGAGTGGTGGTGGTAGGAAAGGTGTGAGAGAAGATCTCTCAAGTTGTGGTGCCTGAAATGAGGTTGCAAAGGCCTCTATTTATACTAGAACCAAGGCTAGGGGTATTAAATGTTGAACTTGGCCTCCAAGGAGTTTAGAAGGGACTAGAATCCATGTAGGAAGGGACTAGAATCGTTTGGAACAAGTTTGGAGTCTTAGTAGTGCAGAAATGGTTGTCCAGGGCTTCCCAACCGATTCGGTTGGGCTCCAACCGAATCGGTTGGTCTTCTTGACAGCTCTCCAACCGGATCGGTTACGGGGATCGACCGATCGGTTGGAGCAAAATCACAAAAAGTCATAAACGGCAAAGTTGTAGATCTTTCTCTTAGCTTTCCGTGGCCGCGAACGGGGGGTCAAACGGAGTCCGTATGCAAAAGTTATGGCCAAAATGGTGAAGGTGTGTCGGGAACAACGAGTCTTCCAATATGTCTTCGTTTTAGCTTCTTTTCTTCATTTCTTTCTCGTTTTCCTTCTTGAACTTTATTCTTGAGTCTTTGGACCACTAACTTGATGACTTTACTATCTCGAATATACTCCACAAGTCTTGCTTTTGTCGGGAATTCTTCATACATGGAGAAATCTTCGTATTTTACTTCTTTTTCCGTCTTTTTCTCCACTTTCCTGTACTTGGCTACAAATGAACTAGCAAACACACTTTTGTACGATTAAGCATTAAAAGCATATGATTATAACCAAATAACACACATAAAAGCACGGATAACGCTACTAAAAACATGCACAATTTGAGCGTTATCACTATCATCTCAAGGCTGAGATCAGAACGTAAAATAGTGCTTGCCGTCGCATCTTCAGGTATGTATTTATACTAAATTTAAATAAACAACTAACTTACACATTTAAACAATTACGCAACTGATAAGTGTCATTAAATTGTATAGGCATTGCTTCATTGTTGCTACCAGGCTGGAGAACGGCTCATAGTCGTTTTGTTATACCACTTGAATTATTAGAAAACAGCACGTGCGGCATAAAACAAAACACGCATATGTCAGAACTCATGCAGCAAGTGAAACTAATTATCTGGGATGAAGCTCCAATGACCCAAAAATATGCTTTTGAGGCGTTGGACAAGACTCTGAGAGATATCTTAGGATATCATGACCTTGAAAGTAGAGAACGAATATTTGGGGGCATGACGGTCTTGCTAGGAGGCGACTTTCGTCAAGTGCTGCCAGTTATACCAAAAGCAAGCAGGCCAGTCATTGTTCAATCATGTATAAACCAGTCTGAGTTGTGGAAGCATTGCAAGGTATTTACCCTTACACGGAGTATGCGGGTCAATGAGTATAGTGAGAATGGACTGCTTGATACTCGAAAACAGGATTCAATAAATGGGTATTGGCTGTGGGAGATGGCAATTTGACAGCAAAATGCAAAGAAGATGAGGACGAGCCATCTTGGATCAACATTCCTGAAACTTTCCTAATCCAATCATGGGACTGTCCTATCGAGAAAATTGTAGCCGAGACATACCCTGATTTTACAACAAGACAGACTAACGATGTGTATCTCAAAGAAAGGGCAATCCTAACTCCTCGGAATGATGATGCTGATACTATCAATGATTATATGTTTAAACAATTAAAAGGGGACTCTGTTACATACAATAGCGCAAATGAAGTTTGCAAGGCATCTGCAGACAATCTAGATCAGCATGACCTGTACCCGATTGAATTTCTAAATTCATTAAATTTTCCCGGGATGCCCCCACATGAACTTCACTTAAAAAAGGAACTACCCATTATGCTATTGCGTAACATCAATCCAAGCAAAGGTCTGTGTAATGGAACTAACATCATAACAGATTTAGGCCAATTTGTTATTCACGCAACGATCCTTACATGTTCAAATATAGGAGACAATATCATTATACACAGGATTATACTAACATCAACGCAATCCAAATGGCCATTTATCCTAAAACGGCGACAATTCCCTGTAAGAGCATGTTATGCGATGACTATCAACAAAAGTCAAGGCCAATCACTTACTTACGTTGGCCTCTATTTGCCTACTCCTGTGTTTGCACATGGACAACTTTATGTGGCGCTGTCTAGAGTTACCACTCCTGACGGCCTTAAGATACTAATGATTGAAGACAAAGACCCTAGACTTAAGAACTGCACACGTAACATTGTTTTCAAAGAAGCTTTCAGTAGCCTGTCTTAGCATATCTATGTAATGTTCAGATATTAAATATAATAAGGTGGTACATTTTATTTCATATATGCATTGTTTGTGTTTCCATATTCAGATACACATAATAAAATTTGAATGGCAACACCTATGGATAGTTCAGCACATTTATTTATTATAACTTTATTACTTGCCACAAACACTCATAAACTTTATAGTATTGGCCCAATTATTAACAGTGGTCCATTATCTATATTCTCATGTTAAAAGACACATAATAAATTGTGACCACCCATATCAAAACCTAACCGCATACTCATCAAGTGCTATTATTGCAGATAATATTAATAATATGCACAAATGTTCACATAAATATATAATAAATTGATTTTATGATTTATTAGGAGTTACATGCCCTTTATTAATTTCAAGTCAGTTCAAAAGTTTGATAAGACATTTAAAAACCAACTTATCTCAGTAATATACACATCTCAACTCCTTTTTTATCATACAGAAATCAGATATCCACATTCTAAAACTATGTCATTCAGCAGGGATGTCGTCTCACACTACTTTCATATGCCCTTACACCGAGCTGGAAAATGCTTTCATGTTGGTTCGTCTCTTTTTAAAGTGCATTGTCGATCGGTTGGAATTAAATCTTGGCCATATCGAAAACTTCTCAGTTTAGAAAAGTTAATTAACTATTTTCAGGTTAGCAATTAATTGACACTAAATTTTGTTTCTGATTTTCATACCACAAACCTGATTTGAATCTGCAATCTTCAATGTTTCCAGATAAAATAATGATTTCAATCTTATAAAAATGGTTTCGCCTATTCGCTAATATATACATATTTTAAGTCACAAACATTAACATTTAACTATGCTTTTTATAGTACGCATTCATATGTTTTCGATATTGTGATATCCAACTTGGTTTTCATAGGGCAAGGAAGGTGATTCAAATACTAATGAAAATATGCAAGACTTATTACAAAACTGCAGGAAGAAAAAAGACGGATAAAGGAAGATCCAGCATTAGCAATTACGAATAACACGAAAAAATTAAGACGACGTTTTTTCAAAGCTACATACAGGAAAAAAAATGCATCAAATTGGATTTGTCGTTAGCACCGCCAATAGTTCTGGATGTGGAACCGTTGCAGGTTATATATCCTAACAATCATGCAATCTGTAAACATATATAGTTCTCTTATGGCAGCAACTATAAGGAGCAATAACAATGGAAAGCTTATTGATACCTAAACTCAAGTGTTCAAGTAGTATTTTTAACAAGTTATTTTCATAGATTTCTTTCTTGAAGTTTGGTATGTTATTCTCTACGTTTTTAAAATGAATAATGCTTAAACTGCAATTTGCGTCCTTTTTTGTTTGGTCAGTTTTAATAATGCATACCCCAACTGTTGTTATTATAATACCAGTTAAGTCAGCATAAAATATCAAAAGTCAATAACTAATAAACTGCATACCTTATTGACTGTTAAGCGATCAGTCGCAGGCATTTTGCACCGCTGTCTCATTGACGAAGTGTCTCATTATTTGCGTATACGAAACCAAAACACCCATCAAGCTTGAAACATCGTTATAACACCAACTCTCATATCATCGCAATATCCTCGACGCCCCCATTATTTGCATCACCTAAAGCCACATCGATATTCACCTACCCACTGCATGTATAACACGTAACCGTTATTAGATCAATTAATGAGCCGTAAATCATCCAACAAATACGCTTTCCTATGCAAGTGACTAATACCCTGACAAAAAAAACGAATATTCTCATGACTTCAACTAAATACAATTTGTCACGTCTCACCGTTATTCAGTCACCTATTATCTATAGCTAAACCAAGAACAAGATTCAAAACAAAAGGAAAACAAATTAATATTTCAGTTTTGTTCAACACACTTTAATATATTTAAAGATCTACAAATATCTCATTTTCTTGAACTCATAACCTCATAAATCTATAAGAAGACAAGCTTCTTTTTTACAAAAACAAAAACGAAACAAGACAAAAACCTTCGCCTACCTGATACGTCATTAATCTTTATCGAAACTTAGCTTCTATATATATCCGAAAAATTAAAAGGGAAAGCTCGAAACATAACTTTCTAACCTCCCTTTCATTCGGTTTAATCATAAACAAAACAATAACACACTTAGAAACATACATGAACTCCTCCAAAGGATCTTGAAGCAATAAAGGTTCTTTGTTGATAGACTATGCTACAGATGACAAACTAGGTAAAGGTATGGTGTGAGTTAATGTTTGTCATGTCTGATTCATATAGTGCGTATCCTGATACATATCTTGGAGCAAACTAAGCTGTTTTTCATGTTTCAAGCTGCTTATTTGAGATAAACTTGAATGGCTTTTAGACCCGTAAAAATCTTAAAATACACAAAGACTAGCTATCCTGTCACGTTTTTCATCCACATAGCATCTTTTACAACATAAGCATATCCAAACACTATTTCATGAAGTGCTTATTTTCAGTTGCTTATCGAAAAGATAAATTAAACAATGCCAAAACATCTATAATGCTTCTAAACTTTATAATGTAAAATCATTGAACCCCAAAAAAGCTCAAACCCCTAACTGGATTATCACTAAAAAATCAAAATTGATCTTACACTTATTCAAACCCAGATCAATGATTACTAATCTCAACATAAAAACAACAAAAAGATTCGAGCTTTATAATGCAAAATTAATAAACTCTGATCAAATTATCATTAAAACATATACTTGCTTTTCAGGATTGAATCGAAACTAACATAACACAATATCAATTATAAATCAACAAACAGCCTAAAGTAACAACATTGCAATAAATTATAACGTTTAAACATTCGCCCTTTCAATCTATCATATTCAAATAGAATACATGAGATATTAGGCTCAATCAGCCGATAATCAAGCACTTTATAATAGCCCTCAATAATATTTGATTGCTTAACATTTATTTTGATTGATTTTTCGATTGATTGAAAACCCTAGATCGGAGGTTTGAATGTAACTGTGTGTTTGGACCGAGCAAAAGTGAAATAGATGTGTGAAACACTTAAAGTCAACACACACACTACTTGACCATTTTATAATAAAAGTAAATAACTAAATAAAAAAACTTGCCTTCTTCAAGTTACTAGACCATCAAATTTAAAACCAGTAAACTGATGATTCATCAGTTTAATCCATTCATAATATATATACTTATAGTTAAGATAATAGAGTAGCAGTCAATAAAACCATATATAAAACCATAAAATTTACATCAAAACACAACCCCCCCCCCACATCTTCCTACGCTTCATCTTCTGAATCATCAGCCTCATCCAAGTCTTCCAAAAAATCCTCCTTCTCCACCAAACTCCAATGACATAGCACCAACAACTGAGCAAGCAAGTCATTCTTTCTTCGGTCCTTCAACTGAATCTCACGAAGGGCAAAATCACCTGTTGCTGCAACTGCATTGAAAGAAAGAAACAATCTTCTAGCCTCATCGATTGTTTCTTCTTTTTTTGCAACAGTCTCTCTGAGAATGGTGCTCTCTTCTCCCAGCTTCTCAATCAACTTCTTCTCCTCTGCAATGTCTTGCATAATCAAAAGCCTAAAAGCATCGCTAAGCTTCCCTGATTCTGTTGCAGCTTTCATTTCGTCAATGTTAGGTGTGGAAGACATTTTTCGATTAGGGTTAAGTTATGATGGTATAGGGTTAAGTTATGATGGTTGTGTTTATGGTTTTGTAAGTATACATAATTACAATGTACTAACTCATAAATTGCACAGATAATTACAAAAAAAACACTCAAGAGGCATTGGGAAATTTAATTTGGGTGTTACTGTAGCCCTTTCATATTCTTCATGCAAAAATCTGATATGCAGTATTTAGGAAGTTATCTCATTTTGCAATTCAAACCCTTCATCTTTTAAGTAGATCTAAACCAGTCCATATATATACAATGCTTTGGCATTAATATCCTAATTTAAAAAAAAATAATGGTAATAACTTATAGATTATCTTTATATTTATATACTAACATTTCCACTATGTGTTAAATGAAACTTTAAATAAAATTAATCTAATTTAAATACACCAAGTATATCATTTGCCATGAAATAAATATATATTTTTTTGACATATCATCATTCCAAAAATAAACAAAACATTCAAATTATTAAAACCAACCAAAGTACCTAAACCCAAACAACTACTTAAACTCATTCATCTTAATGGCATTAGTTTCTTCCTCACGGGCACCCACTTTCGCTTCATCTAGCAGATAGTTTAACTCTGCAAGCAATAACCGATGTCTATCTTGGGTTTTTCTTAAAGCTTCAATTGACTCCAAAGCAACTCCATTAGCACCATAAGCTTCCATGTTTGCCATCATTGTATGGTTCTTCGCTATTACCCTCCTCAAATGTTGGCAACAACCGAATAGCATCTTGGATAATGCATCATCTTCACCTGCCTGTTGCACAAACCACAAGCGCATGCAATTATGCAATTTTGAAGAACCTGCGATATTCGATAAATTACCTATCAACTCTAAATTTGCCATTGAAAATAAAATATACAACAAACCAATTGGTTCTATAACTCATTATGAAACAAGCACCAAATAAATAGACTAAACATTATTTATGTAACCTACTAATATTAAAGTGTTACATATGAAAGGTCTTTTTTTAAATGTAACATATTAACATAAACCTCTTCACATATACTCTTATAAGGTTAATTGTATATCTAAAATAATAGTAACTTAAATTAATGCGAGGGTAAAAAAAATGTAGTCATCTTTACAGTTTAGGACATTGACCAAAATAAAAATTAGTCAACATTATTATGTACTCATCTACAGTAGAGATGAAGAAGCAACTTTGGCAAGAGTTTACCTCCGCCCTACGATAACAAATCTTATGATACCATCAATTTCAATATCTTATATATAACTACTTTCATACAATATTACATAAAAAAGATTATTCATTCGATCCATACCAATACAGTGCAACGCACGGGCTTATAATGCCTCGTGATATATCATGTTTTATTAGAATCATTTATTTTACTGCACATGTTTATCAAACATATATTCCAAGGTTATATGTTTTAATTCTTAAATCTTACAAGTGAAGTTTTATTCCAAACTAAGACTTAACATTTAGCTTACAAGGAATGTTACTTCCTATATGTTATACAACATATAAGATTTAAAATCTTAACATAATACTCCCACTAGCTTTCAGGAATACTTAAAATTTATCTTATTCCAATTATAAATCAAAACTAGGATTTACTAATTAAACATAAGAATAATTTCATAAATGCATGCATTTATCCATTCATGAATTATTGCACTTCGTACACTTTCAAAGATTATATGAATTCAAAAACCTTTCGATTACTTACCGTCCTCGCTCAAGTAATTTCTCGAGAAAGAGTTTTGATATTCCATTGTCATATTTCATATTAATGAAAACAATTATGACAATTATCATCTTTATATATTTAATGTGTCTAGGAAAGAATATTCAATCACAATTAATTGCTTAAGTATGATTAATAATGTTGTCATAAGACATGCATTAAATATGTGTACAATTTTGTCCATATGATTTCTACACAGAGATTTAAACCATTAGGGTTTTTCATCTCTTTGAAGAAACTCATTTCCATTCTCTAGTCTAACTATTAAGATAAACCAAATTTCCAAAATTGATTATCTTTATGGACAACATCTTTAACATTCATAGTATGAGTAATTTACCCAATTCAATATTTGGTAATCCATCATAATGATTATCAGGTTTACTATAATCCTGTAACTCATATTCTTCTCAGCATATAAATCAAATATCTGAGATATCCTTGCAGATCTATGAATGAAAATTCCATCATCTTGAGGTCTAACATTTACATGTCTAACTTCATCATGATATTTACTAGTGTATTTAAGAAGATTTTGTATGTAGTAATTTTATCTTTCAAGAAAAAAAAACTCCCACTTGCCTTTTGTAATATATAGACTATCTATATATATATACTTAGCAATTAGAGCAAAACTACATTGTTCTCTTTTTGGGACATTACAAATACACATTGATAATTCCTGACTTAAGTTTGTTAATAACCTATTCATAAGTAGTTTTAACAAATTCAGAATCTTCAATTTTAAAACTTAATGTAATTCATCACATTCCATAATGAAATGGTGTTTTATTAATCTTCTAGGTTGGAGTCATATTGAGTATATTCAATCCATACTCAATTTTCTAACCTTGTCACTTTTTAAGAAAGAAGTTATGGTTATCTTGAATCAAACAAATCAAATAGAGTTTGATTCTCCTAACTGAACATGATATTCATTAGAATTAATATTGTAAGACAATCTAACTATATATAAGATAAACATATTCCTTTTGGCTTACCTATTTGCCAACTAAGTCAACTTAATGGTATAATAGACTTTCCAAGCCAATTGCATGCTTTATAACACAAGTACTTTTTAACCAAGTCACTTCATATCCATGTCTCATCAAGAAAACATAAATTTGTTATAATCCCATTTAACGTTATAAATCATTGATCACCTCAATGACTTCTTGTATATGTCTTAATTAAAAAAACATAACAAGTTAACGTCTTACTTTATTATAAGTCTTAAAATACTTTATGTTTATGTCTTTTCAATGAATCATAAACATGTTTAACTAAAGTAATTAGGAACACAACTTTTGGTTTCAATAGTAATTTCAAGTTAATTTATTTACTTTACAATAATTTAGGACTACATTATTTTTCATTTATGTCATTCCAAAATACATTAATAAACAAATTGAAGTAGTATTAGATTACTTCATTTATGTCATTTTAATAATACATAAATATCTAATTTGAAGTAGTCTTATATATCATTTTGACACATGTTCTAAATACTTGTCTAATTTAGAAACTGCAAATATGTCCATGTAAGGTCTGACTTCACATGGAGATTTACTTTGTTATTGCAATCTCGCCAAGTTCTCACATGACGTAAATTACACCAAGTGTTTCTTGAATTAGATATGTACAAGTTATATTAGAACGTTAGTCTCTTACCTTGCAGTCAAGAGAATCCATTATATCATATACCTATATGTTGTACCTTACACACAATATACATTTCTCCCACTTGTGCATGGAACAACATCATGTAGCAGATAAACAACACGACATATGTTTGTTTATGTGATCAATATGATTGTGTCATTGATATTAGCATAACTAGTAGATGTAGAACCACTTCATTGTCTAATAAGGAAACGTACATGACTATCCTTGAAAACATAAGTGTCTACAAGTGGAAAGTAATTATCTTAAGACATTCTAGAGATAATCTGGGTTACTACCAAGATGACAAAGCTTGTAACTCTCACTGAATTCGAGATCATTACATTAATTCCTTATTCAGTAATAAGAACACAATGCTCCCACTAGATTTGACAACATTGTAAGTGTTTCATTAACCAGTAAAAGAAAATAGTGTTCTATTTACTTCCCTACACCTTTTGAGAAAGTCCATACATAACAATTACTTATGTACTAAAAGAGTGTATGTAGATGATGAGTTATCCATCAATGCTATTAACTTGAAAATTTGGGCATGCAATTTCTTTCTTAATAGTTCTACTATTCCAACAATTGTAAGCAGTACTTTTAAATGGTCAAAACAAAACAACTAGATAAAATGTGCTAGTTTGTCTTTTACCAATTTTGCAGTAAATTAGTCTAGCTTCTAATTTAATAACTCAGAAATATGCAATTTTCTTAACTATTAAAATTTGCTTACGAGTTATGTATTTCGAATTTAGACAATTCTAATTGTCCTATCATACCTTTCTTCATTCATGAAAAGGAATATGATTGAATCTCACTCTTTCTTATGAAAAGAGTACTAGGTTTATTCTTTTAGCAAAGTTGACTCTACCAAAAACCCTTACAGGTGTAGATCAATTTACCAATACAGGAATAACCTACATTTACGGTTTAATGTTGCATTAATACATTTAAAGAATTAGCAAAGTTCAATTTTAGTATTTTCGATAATTAAACTTTTCAAGAAAATAAAATACCCAAGGTAATATTCATATAACCATAGAATTTTCTCGAAAACTAGGATCCAAATTATCATAGTTCCATTACATCAGTTGATCTGCTAGTAACGAAAGCATATAATAGGGTAATCTGTCGACAATAATTGGCAAACATTTTTCAATTCCTAGATCATTATGGGATTTACATTTTCCAACGCTATTGCAAATGTAAACATGTTTTATCCCATCTTATGCCTTGAGTCCAGGTCTCACTTCCTACTCAGCTTAAGTGTCTAACTTAAAGAACTGCAAATATGTTCATGTAAGGTCTGACTTTACATAAAGATTTACCTCTCCATCACAATCTCGCCAAGTTCTGACATGACGTAAATTGCAACTTCAAGTGTTCCTTTTAATTAGATGGCACATAACTTAATTTATAAAGGGTACTAGTTTTGATTTTATGTGGTCAAATCAAATATGTACAAAGATGTCATGCATTCATCTTGTAGCATAATTTTAATAAAAAACTTTTTATTACCAATTCATAAAGATCAAATTATCAAAGTTTTGATTGAGGTATTGGTTTCGCCAATCAAGGAATTTAACTTTAATTATCGTCCATTATACCGTACTTTTGCATAAGTGTAAACACTTAGTGTTTCGGGTAATTACCACCGAAGTGGCGCATGGAATTAAAACTAATTCGCCCTTAAGATGATTTTGTACATTTATGGCTTACTTGGTAGCTCCAATTTGACTCGCAAGCAAGCGGAGAATTCGGTCAGCGCTGAAGCAATAACCTCCTTCTTTAGGGTCACAATTTAATGCGCTCCCCTCCTTAAACTTCCCACACAGTCCGTCAAAATTGGGTGAGCCGTTCAGACCATTTGTACCAAAATTATCAATCAATTAAACTATTGAAAATTTAACTCTTCAAAACAAATCAAATTTCACCATTGTTTAGTCCGTATTATTTTTCTATTCAAAATTACCCTTTGCTTAAAATTGTCGCACATAATAAACAAACAAGTAATACCAATAAAAAATAAACAACTAAAAACAATGCGCACATAATAAACAATTTATACTTGTAAACAAGTAGCCACATGCAACTTATTCGATAAAACCCTATTAATAATCAATGTCTACGTTAAATTAATGTATATATTAATTAGGGCTTTCACTCTCCCAATTGAAAGTGAGCCACATACATCGATGAATCGATTGCGTAAACCCATAATTAATAATATACCAAATTGCACATAATTGATTCATTAATATATATAATTGGAGTTATCCCCAATTCAAGATTTATCATAAATATACATGTGTATAAAATATATCTTAACAATTAAACAATATCAAAGCAACTATCTATGACAAACATGCATGTATTATCATGGATATATCATAACAATTATACAAATAGCCACAAGATCGCATATTAAAATTCCATGACACATAACAAATTATTCATGAATTAATCACGTAACATATATATTAATTCTAGGTTTCAATAAGGTTAGCAAACAATTTTCAAACCCTAAAAAAATTTAATGTGTGTCGACTAAAAAAAATAATAATGGGGTACGCCCCAAAAAAAATATAATCGACCCAAAAAAAATAATCCAAAACCCTAGATTAACCATATCAAACAACATACAATTATTTGTTTTATTACGCATTTATGTAATTAATTACTCATTAAAAACCAATGGCTCGTGATGCCACTGTTGGAATTATATAACATGACTAATCATAAAAAATATAAACAATAAACATCAAGTACACATGCGGAAGCGTATAGGAAAGATTAACGAATAATTAATTAACATAAACAATAATATGCGTACCTTTCTTGATTCTAGCCGAACAAGAATCAAATCCACAAAACTAGCAATTTGGATGAACCCTAATTAGGGTTTATAGGATTATATGAATTACCCCTTACCGTTTTATAATTCAATCCAAGAATACTAACAATAATGTGTTAGTACCACTTTCTTGTACACACGTACTATACCGAATTAAAGGAATGCTAGTTTTAATTAAACAAAACAATTTTGTGTTTGGAAAAGATGTAGATCGACACCTTGGAGAGGGTGTATGATCGTTTGGAGCAAAACACACACAAAACAATTTTAGGTTTAGCTTAATGAGTACAAGAGATGCAAAACACAAGACCCCTAGCCTTGTATATATACTTAACTAAACTTGGAGAACAAGTTGAGTTGGAGATGGGTTGGGTTTCCTCCCTTGGCCGATCGGTTTGTATCCCAAGAGGAGATTCCGGAACCTTCCAAATATTAATTTGCATTCTAGTCCTTTCCAATTACATTTAACGACCGTTAGTCCATTACACTTAATTACTTAACATCCGTTATGTTATTTCGTTTAATTAATAAATAAATATAACTATTACATTTAATTATTAACTTTAATTCTCATACGCAAAGTGTGCAATCCCGTGGTCTCGAGTTCGATCCTAACACACGTCTATTAATTTATTGTCCATTAAACCAATAGAATTACCATGAATAATCAACTTGGTTATCCTAGCTGTTTACAACTTAATTTGGAAGAAGTTGCATATTTGGAAACCCTTAACATTTCAAAAACCTCACTAGGTATACAATTTTTGGGTAGCGAGAGCCAAGAGAAGGTTGGAAAAGGTCAGGGGATAAACTGGTTAGATCACATACATCTAAATCAAAAAATCGTGCTTTATAAATAGGAAAAACTTCATATGGTTAGGTCACATACATTTGATATCATGTCATATATACAGTATATTAGAGTCAAAAAATCGTCTTTGAATAGGGAAAATTTCATGTGTTTACCGTTTTAACGTTCGATCATGTTCATGCTCGCTCGCGGCTCATATAACTTACAATCACGACCAAGAAATCATGCAACACGACTAACACATGACCCATCTCTCCCGACCTCCTTTCATAACACCAAACGACTCAAGCATGAATTCTGCGATCACCCTTGAACATACCCCTCCACAAGACCACCCTTGAACATACCCCTCCACAAGACCAAGTATAAACCATTTCAATTACACATTTTCATGTTCGATCGCGGCTCAAGAAACTTACATTTACGACCAAGTAAATATATATTATGATTAACCCCCGACTCGACTCCCTAGAAACACTTTCAAAACACTAAACGACTCACACATAAGTTCCGCGATCACTCTCAAACTTACCTCCACAAGACATTTACATACATATACCATTTTTGAATAATATGACAGATTATATTAGCAACATGCCAGATATAGTGATTAGTAACATTTTGAATCGGTTGCCAATAAAAGAAGCGGTGAGAACCTCTAGTTTAGCGAGAAACTGGAGGTTTAAGTGACTTTGCTCACCAATGTCATAGTTGATGAGGAGTTCTTTTATTATTTAACAAATAAGTTTGATGGGGGGCATGTTACTAGACTCTTAAATCAGCTTATGGGTCCCATAAGAAAGTTTATCTTCTTTGTAGAGCCCAAAACGGTGTGTGGAATAGAAGACTTGAATTATGAAGAGATTCATGATTGCCTTTTGTTTTTGGCTCAGCAAGGAATTGAGGAGCTGGCAATTAGAAATTGGGGGAGTAATCACATATTTAGATTAAGATGTAGATTTACTCAAGTAAGTTACTTTCTTGAAAAGAAGGAAGCATTGTAATTAACTAAGATTTAGTAGTACATAAGTTACTCATAGGCAGATGTAAGAAACAATAAACGCTACAATATAAGATAATATTGCTATCAACTCTGAAAGATGTGTATATTTCATGGATCAAGCGAAATACAAATTTGTAAGTTTCTAAGTTTCAACTCTATTTTTTTTAACGTGTTTGTGTGAGAGATTTGTTCTAACCTTCTTTTCACTTTTTGTTTTTTGTTTTTCAGCTTTTGTATCTAGATTCAACAAAGCATGAAAAGATTCCTGTTGTTCGGACACGTCCTGCTATCAGAAGTTGGCCTTCATATTTAATGTCCCAACGACAGGATATAGAACTTAAAGAAGAACGTTTGGGTTTGCTAGAACTTCAACCAGAATGGACTGAATCCGAGGTTCAACAGGCTGAAGGATTTATTTGTGGTGGTTTGGAAGATTCTTATTTGAAAGAGGTTCCTTTAAATTTTTGTTATTTGTTTTTCATTTATTGTTATTAAATGATATCATTGTGAATCCCATGAGATTCTAAACATGATCCCATGGGATTGGTTGTGAATCCCATGAGATTTTGTCAAAATCCCATGGGATTGTATGTGAATCCCATGGGATTTATTATGACTAATACAATGTTTTTTACTGCAGGATTTGTTTAATAAACTTGAAGCAAAGTTAGATTTGATTTGTGATGAACGACTTGTTGTTGAAGATTATTTGACGAAAGCGATGTCAGATTACCCTGGTGATGTAAAGTTGCTTGAACTACATCAAAAGTATATGCTCAAATTTTCAAGCAACCGAAGCCATTAAATGATGATGGTAATGGTGAGGATGACGATGATGATGGTAATGGGGAGGATGACGATGATGAGGGTGATGAGGAGGATGACGATGATGATGGTGATGGGAAGGATGACGATGATGAGGGTGATAAGGATGATGATGATGATGATGATGATGATGGTAATGGGAAGGATGACGATGGTGATGGTGATAAGGAGGATGATGATGACGATGATAAGGATGGGAATAGGGTAAGTTTAGAAGATTCTGGCAATGAGGCCAAGAAACAAGATGATATAACTGTGGTTGATGAATATGAAAAAATAACATAAGTTTTAGTGACAAAATCCAATGTGATTACAGAATCCCATGGGATTCACCAACAAGATAAGTAATTTACTTCATTGATTCAATTATGTCCTCAATTGTATGTGTGTATGCTTGCATATTTTCGATGTCCGGCTAATTTACTTGTGTGTTTGCTTAGATCTATGAAACCTAGGTATTGAATATTGATTGGTTGTCTCTTATCTTAATTGTAATTGACCTAGGATTGCGATAGGTCATTCATTGTGTTTTTAATGCTTGAGTAATCTTTGTGAACATTAGTTTATAATCGCCTAGAGTTGAGATCACTTTCCACTCCCTTTTGTCGATCAAATGTTAGAAAGGCTTTCTGGACATGAATAGTATTCACAATGAAGATGGAAAGCCTTCTAGAGCCAACATCAAACAAGCTCTTGGTGGATGGCATGTGAGATCTATCCAATAGATCAACCATGTGACAACTGGATAGAAACGATGGGGCGATTCAATCTTGAATCAACCTTGGTCCATGAAATGGATTGACGGATACCTTTGAAAACCCGGTCGTTGTGCTCAATAATTCTTTTCTTTAGCACGTCGATTGTGTATTATGTCTTCAAAAATTAAAAGGGTATTTATGATTGATAATTGATTTTCATAAAACCTTCGTTGTATTGCAAAACCCTTTATTAAGCAATACACGATTTTTTTTCAAATCTTTTTCATTAATCAGTGAATCTCAATTCGCTGGTTCACTCACTCTGTGTTGTCTTCTTTGAGATGTTCCGGTTTGAGAATAGCTAGAGCAGCTGTGAAACCTTGTCAAAGAGATTCTTCGGAATTATACATGATCACAGGCAGTACTTGTACTGATCAACGGGGAACCGTGGGCCGTGTACCTCAATTCAACAAAAGTGATCAAAGACACTCTCGTGCGCTTTATTACTAACTGTTGTATGCAGGTACTCCCAACGTTTGCAGCTGATCATAATTGAGAAGTCAATCCATAGCCGCATGCTCATACAACACATTCATTTCTAAAGAAATCATGATAAGTGCATATCGTCATCAACTGGCTCTGATATTTTCACTCCATGCTTCTGCTACGCTGCTGCAAATATCATGAATCAACAAAAGCTTCCGCAACTCTGATGAGAAGAAATCATGATCCAGAATGTGAGCATGTTGGTCCAAAAGTCACAATGTCACATGATGGCAACACGACAAAGGATGAATTAGAGATTATGTATTAATGATGATCTCAATGAAAGCTCCGGATCACATATCAAAGAATCACTCAAAGTCAAGGAATCACTACTATTACATGATGTTTAAGTTGTTGAAGCTACAAAGTCTACGAGCTCGAGCATAAAAGATTATAGATTAATTGCTAGGACGCTTTCAATGTAATTATTGGGGTGACCTCCCTTAGGGGGAGATTGTTAGGATTTAGAAAATCCATGCTGAAGTGTCGGTCACCCCAACGTATGTTTAGCATATTATAGCTCGTAGACGTAACAATATATTAGTTAGATTATTAGTAGTGTAAGTAACACCGTGGAAGAAGGACGGGTCTTTACCCACTGTATGCCTGATCCACATCCCTAAGGAGGGCGGAGTTATTTGTATAAATAACCCTTTCCCACAAGGGAGAGGGTTGGATGTTCATTTGGTAATCTAACCTTTCCTTTGTTTTATCTCTCTAGAACATCTCACTTTCTCTCTCTAGAACTCTAAACCATACGCCCATATTGTGCTTACTTGTGTGATTGTGAAAACCAATATGTTACAAATAGTATCAAGAGCCATGGTTTGATCATTCATCTTTCATGTTCTTGGATTTCTAGTGGTTTTCATACGGTTTTTGGGTTTGAAAGAGTTTAGAGTAGTTTGCATCATTTGGATCATTTATAGTGTTAAAGTTTGGATTTGGATAGTACTTTTGTGTTTAGAATCATTATATGTGTTTAGGTTTTGATTTGGAAGCCTTGAATCATCGTGGTTGGGCTGTTTTTGGATTGAAAAGTGGTGTTTTAGAAAGTTTTTGTTAAGCGATTTGTGTCTCGGATGTGTTTTCTCCTATGCGATTTGTCCCAAAGTTCATGCGATTTGTCCCTTTTGTGCTTGCTTTTTGAAGCAATTTGTCACACCTTTTGTGCGATTTGTCTGTTTCAGAAAAGCGATTTGATAACTATGCGATTTGTTTGTTGAGACAAAACGACAAGAAAGGACAAAAGTAGTGGAAGTAGTGGGTGTACTTGTGTACTAAGCGATTTGTCTGTTTATGCGACTTGTGTATCAAGCGATTTGTTAGTTAAGCGACTTGTGTGTTAAAGCATTTTGACAACTTATGCGATTTGTCGTTTAAGCGACTTGGTAATCCTGGTGCGATTTGACTGGGATGCATTTTCTCAAGTAAGCGACTTGTCCTGAGTGCGTTTTGTCTGAAGCGATTTGTCCTAAAGTGGGCTGTTTCAAGCGATTTGTGTTTAACTGTCTGACATCTAATTGAAAATTAAGACTTGTCATCTGATATTAACACAATGTCTGACACCACTGATCCCTTTATATCCAATGTGCTCAAACTATATGATACTGTGGAAAACAAAGAAAGTATTTACCACTCTGAAAGTTTAACCATGATTGATTCAGCCAATGATGATCTACAATCTTCATACTCGGAGTCGAATGAGAATGAATTACACCTGTTAACGCTACAGAATGCCACGCAAAAGGAATGCGACATTGAACCCTATCAACTACTTTACTCTCACCTCATGTTGCTTCTGCCCATAACTATGGAACGAACGTGTAGTGCCCTCTTCTGTCAGGATTTATCCACATTAACAGGAACTGTGCTATTAAACTTAGAACAATTGAAGCTACAACTCACCAAAGAAGAGGTTCAAAAGGATAGTTCCGGTGCTGCACTTCAAGTAATCCACAAACAATTTCAGTCATTCATCAGCGGGGAATATTCATCAGACTATGATCAACACATGACTGAAATTTCTTTCAAAAAACATACTGGAATGAAAGTCCATGAGTTCATTGATACATTTATCCGTCTTATGAACAATGTGAAGATGTACATTGAGAAAGTTACCCAGAACAGTGATTACATAAATGGATATGAGATGCAATCAATTAAGAGGTATGAGGAGTTGAGTAACCTATCGGGTATTGCTGAAGCCACTATTACAGACACATCAAAGATTGAATGAACAAGCCATTCAGAAACTCTTGGCCCATAAGTGAAGGATGTTGAATGGAAAATGTTGAACGAACAAACCTTGGGTGCAGAATCTTCATTAAGTGCAGAATCCTCGGTAACTCTTATCAATAATCCATCTATGCTTAGTTCTGTGCATACTAATGACCTTACAGAACATGTGGATGATGCATGTCTTGCAACTGAGACTGAGCCAATAATAAATCATATCTTGACTCACAACATGGTTGATAAAAAACTTTTCGACAAACTTTCAAACAAATATTCAATTCTTGAAAAACATTGCATTTCTCTGGAAATTGCAATACACCAAAAGGAAGAAAGTTTTCTTGCTACAAAAGCTTGCATTAATCCGGAATTCCCATAATTTCGAGAATTTTTTGAAATTAATCAGTTAAAAACTCAGCTTCAAGACAAAGACTCAACCATATGTAATCTGAAAAAACAAATCTCAGACCTGCATATGAAAATTAATATGGGTGTTAACAATCTTGATAGTGAGGTTAGTGATGCTGTTAAATCTAGGAATGATGAATTGGCATTATGTTTGGCCAAGTTGTTAAGGGGAATTGAGTCCTTGAGGAAGAATCAAGTAGAGGATAAGACCAAGTTCTTAGATCAAACTAACTCCTTGTTGGTAGACATTGATGCCCTCAACAATCAACTTTAGAACAAGAGCTTCACCATAGTTGCTTTAAAAAATGAGCTTAGGAAAATCACTGGGAATGGTGTGAATACTAAGTTTGCAAAACCATCAACTTTGGAGAAACCAGATTCACAAATTGCAAATGAACGATCTGTAGTTAGGCAACCTAATGCATTTAAGTCAGAAAGATTGAAACCATTCAAGTCTAGGTTAGCTTCCCAAGTTGATGAGAACATTGTTTTGATAAAATAATAAAATCAGTCACTTCACAAATTCATTCCGCTAAAATGAAAAACATTTCTCAGTCTAATGCTCAAAACTCTAGGACCAGGAATATAAGGAGATTATCTAGTGCACATAAGAAGTATCAAATGGCTGACCACTCCCCTAAGAAACAAATTAACTGCAAAATGTCTAAAATCCAGAATAGGGAAATGGTTACATCTTCTTCTGTAACTAAAGGATCTAACTCTCCTAGCTCTTTTCTAAAGTGGATGCTTACTGGTAGATTATTTAAGAACATGGGATCCAAATGGAATCACACACCTAGCTCTTGTCTTAAGTGGATGCCCACAGGAAAAATCTTCAAGAATGTTGGACTTAAGTGGATTCCCATCAGAACATTGACAACTAATGACATTCCAAAGCCTGACTGTATAATATCCAAAGAACAGGACAATTCTGCTACTATCCCATCCAGTTGTTATTCTACATGTGCTACTAGTGCAGATTTTCCTAATTCTTTTTCAGGTACAATGCTCAATTCAATCATGAACATCATGAACTGGTTTCCAACTGAATTGAAGGCTAATCATCAGGGAATATTAGTTTGTCAAAATTAATTTGTATGCACTGTGACTCCTGTTCACTTTTGCTCAGGACTCGTACCTCACTGGTTGACGATTGATTATATATATATATATTTTTTTTGAAATATTTTGAAAAAATCTGAAAATTACAAAAACATAATCTTAATAATGTCATCTGTCATCGATAACATCTACGGACCTAGAAATGTCATTCAATAATGGCACGGGTCTTTAGATGAAGTTCGAACAGATATTCTACATGTCTTGTAACTTGTCCTGTAACACTCACATACCTAAGTCGTCTAAGTTTCATTGCAAGGGTTTAATTCAATCAATGTTCACTCACTCTTATTCGTGACATTGATTGGGGGGAGAATTTTTCAATCTGCCTTTCCTGATTGTCAGCTTGTCTCTGCATGACTTCCATTTGATAAGTTCTTGTGATATACTGTGACCTCAGTTCTCTGGATAGTTGTTGCATGATACTTGGAGTGATTTAATTTGCCAAATCATGTTCTTATATGTGCTATGTGATATGTGGTTTATCCATGTTATGTTTAGTATGAGACTTGTCAATATTAGGAAATGAATGCGACTTGTTTATTGTTTATTAGATGCGATTTGTCCAAACTCTATCTAGTATGGGATTTGTTAAGTACAAGGACTGATAGTGTCAATTATGAAAACTTAAAGCATGGTTATTGGATGCGATTTGTCCAAACTCTATCTAGTATGCGATTTGTTAAGTACAAGGATTGATAGTGTCAATTATGAAAACTTAAAGCATGGTGTAAATCTTGATGCGTTTTGTGTCATTTGGTCAAACGTTTCATATTCCAAGTCAAAATTTCACACGTTTTTCTCTCAACCTTTTCTTCAAAGCGATTTGGCATACCTAAGCTTTTGTGGTAGGATTTTCTGATCATTTAACACACAATTTTCATCTTAAAATCGTGTTTAGTACATCACTCTAACTATCTTTTATCTGCAGAATACCTCGTGCTTTTTCCTTCGTCCCATTCTACATCTAGGTTTGTTTCTATGTTAATATGATAATTGGGGTAGTTTGTAAATGGGTATGCTTTAGGAATTCATGGTACTGAGTAGGAATGGATAGTTAGTTTGTGTGATTGATTATTCCTCGTATGCGTGTGTATTTTGATTTTGGAGAGTTTGTGAGTTGGATTGTTGTGGATCTAAGGTTTTATTGCGAATATGTGTTAGTAATGTGTTCTTGCTTCATCTTGGTGGATTATGTATGCCTGTATCATCTGTTGTGGTCATTGTAATTGTTGTTGGGTTATTTCGTTACTTGTTCTTGTAAGCAACTTGTCTTCAGTTGCTTGTATGCGATTTGTCGTATGTTGCTCTAATGTGTTTTGTCTCTATTGTCTTAAGTATGCGATTAGTCACATATAATCTTGATAAATCGACTTGTCACTTTAAAATTATTGATGCGATTTATCGTATCAATTGAGTAAAGCGGTTTGTCTCTTTATACTCTTTATGCAACTTGTCATAACCTAATTAATGAATGCGATTTGGCTTGAGTGATTTATCCCATGCGTCTTGACGTGTGCGATTCGTTGACTTCATTTGACCAATGCGATTTGTCCATAATGCACTTTTGTCTTTAAATATGCGGTTTGTTAAATGTAAGCGATTTGCAGTATGCGATTTGTCCCATACTTCTTGATGTATGCGGTTTGTTAACAATCTTTGACCTATGCGTTTTGACAAAATGCGAATTGTTCGTTATGCGACTTGTCCTAAGCATCATGCGACTTGATCATAAAGCGATTTGTCTTTACAAATATGCGATTCGTCTGATGCGACTTGTCTGTATAATGATTGTTTCTATGCGTTTTGTCCAACATGTTGTTTCCCTCATTGTATCTATTTGGTCTTTGTGTGTTGATCATATACCTGCTATGTCTGTAAGCAGTTACCCATAGCTCTTTGTATATTCTGCTATGTCTCTGCCTCATTCATATTGCTTTCACTATTGTGTGTATGCTACTTCGTACGCTTATATCACAAACTTAGTGTCTAAGTTATGGTGTTGCTATAAGGTTGATCCAGTGATCTTGTCTAACCTAACTAAATTTCCGGATATTGTTGTTGTTTTATGTGTGATCTACAGAATTACAATGGCAGGCACAACTTCTTCTGAGAATCTTGCTACCAACACTCCACCCGTTGTACTTACCGAGGAGGAAATTCTTCCACATAATGAATGGGTGGACATTGCTAAAAGCAATTGCTTCGTAGATGTGGACATAAACCAACCAAACCCTATCTACCGAATTGCTATCGATATCCTGAAGAACACCAACTTCTTTGGTGCTTTAACCATGAGGTGCACTATTCCTGCCATTTACCTGCAACAATTATGGAACACCGTAACATGGGACAAGATCACTGCCACATACTCTTGTAAGCTGGATGACAAGTGGTATGATATCGACACAGAGACTCTCAGGGAGACCCTTGGAATCACTCCACGAGACCCTGCTAATCCATTTGTTTCACCACCTACTGCTGATGAACTAATGGACTTTGTAGAAGAATTGGGATATCCCATGAAACTAACAAAGGTCTCTGCAATCATCACCAACGATATGTATCAACCATGGAAAGCCATAGCCACCATCCTCAACCTATGTTTAACCGGAAAAACTTCAGGGTTTGACAGAGTAAGGGCTCCAGTTTTACAAATCATGTGGGGAATTGTTAAAAGGGTTAATATCGATTACGCTGAACGCATTTGGGAAGAATTCTCATTGGCTATGGACACATTCATCACTGACAAACAAAATTTCTTGAATCAAGTCAAAGGAATGAAATCCAGCAACAAGAGGGTGATTCCTAGCATACGGTTCTCAAAGTTAATCATCCAATACTTGCAGCAGAAACATCAGTTCAATCCGAGAAGTGAGTCGGTCCTACATGAGGCTGGTAATGAATTTGTGCTTGGCAACCTGAAATATGTTGCCAAAGGAACTAACAAAGAGGTCTTTGGCATGCCAATACTTGAAGCTCTTCTCACTGAAAGAATAAAGAAGGCAGATTATTTCAAGAAATACTTAAAGAAGGCCTCTGGCACAGCCACTGATGACACACCCAATCCTACTCCCACTTAACCCAAATCCAAAAAATTTGTCTCTACTTACCCAAGCCTTCCTAAAAAGAGACAAGATAGATCTTTATCTGCTGACTCTCCAACTCAAAAGCCAAAAAGAAGAAAGAGAGACGCTGGAAAGGGAAATGAAAAAGGGTCCAAGGTACCTGAGAGAGTGATGAGTTTAATGGATGAAGACGAAGTTGCACTACAACAAGGCATCCAACAGAGCCTGGAAAGTCTTAACATGTCTCAAGGACAACCAGTGGGAGGGGTCATGATACGAGAACCTGAGTCAGTACCACGCCATACCACTCCCGTTGCACAGATTGGAAAGATAAAGGAATAGCTGGAGAAGAAGCTGAACAAGCGGCTTAGATGTTGTTGACCATTTCCACTCCGACTCCAAAAACGACAACGCAATTTGAGCTCAAGAAAAGAAGCGTTGAATCATCCTCAGCTCAAGAACAAACTTGAGTGGAAAAGGATGTGTCTGATACACAGGAGGAAACTCTTGCCTCTAGTGACACTCAGTCAGAAAGTCAGGAATCAGCACCTTCTACAGAAACGGTTCCAGTACTGGAAACAGAGAATGAACAAATGGACACTGACAGACAAGACACAGAGGTTGGGGGAAATGAACTGCTGGAAGGTTCATAGGAGATTCTTAAGTCAAGATCTGAGGAACACGTGCGTCTGGAAGAAGCAAACGTATCTACCGGATCTCTGTCATCCCTGAAGAATCTTGAGCCTGATATTACTTATGGTGATCAATTCCTAAAGGACAGACCCTCAGATGTCGAGTCTGACAAACAAAACGATGAAAAAGAAGAAGTAAAGTCTATGTTCTCGGTCACTATCCAACAAGACACGTCTACTATTCCTCCGATGTCGGCACCCGTAGTTACTTCATCAACAACAACTCCACCAATCGCACTTCCACCACCCGCTCCTGTTCAAACAACTGCACTTCCACCACCCGTGTCTACTACCATCTCTCCACCTATAGTCACCGTTAGTGACTCTGTCACACCACCGGCTTCACCACCTCCAACTAAAAGTACAGAGCAACTTCTTGAGGAAGCACCTCCAACGTCGTGTATCCAAGCTAGAGAACCTCAACTTTGACACCGAAGTTGCAAATGCCATTGAAGCAGAAGTAAAAGATGTTGTGGAATGGGCAATGAAAGCTCCGCTGCTTCAGAGGTTTAAGGATTTGCCTATTTCGGATATGAGATCAGTTCTCTCCGACAGAATGTATGATGCAGATGAGCATTTGGACGAAGTTCATAAGAAGTTATATGAGGCTCTCGAAGAATCGATAAGGCATGATAATCACTTGTAGTTTCTGGAGGACATTCGTGAAAGGGAGGGAAAGAAGAAGAGAAGAGTTGTGATGATGGAGTCCATGTCTGGAGTTCCAAAATCTCCACCACCTCCTCCTCCTCCAACTGGTGGAGCTGGAACATCTGGTATTGGTGGATCTTCTGGTACTGTTGTGACTCAAAAGACAAATCCACCCACATCTCCACCAAAACCTTCTAACCAAACTGGTTCATCAGGTGGTCAAGGGTCTCGAAAAAATTCTACAGCATGGACCACGGTTGATTCTCGGTTTACACCCACCTTCTCCTCAGACCCAGAAGAGCAAATGTTAAATGAAGAATCTTACATCATGCCAGAGTCAGAATCAAAAGATGATGACGCTTCCACCGAGCATATCCCTAAAGTTACTGAAGATGAAGATTGGTGGGACGCTTATATTGAGGGTATACGCATCAAAACATCTAGAGTTGCACCATCCAAGGATATGTCTCAAAGCTGGCTAACCAAAGAAAGACCTCAAACTCCTGAACATTCATGGGCCATTCCTGAGTCTGACTTGATAATCCCTGACAATAACTGGGCAACCACCATTACAGTCAACTATGAAGCCCCCTTGGAAGATTTACTCTTACATATCACTGGTGACATGGGAAGCTTCATGAAATGGTTTTGTGAAAAGAAGGGAATCTCGTCAATCACTCCTAAAGATCTTGAAGGCCCAGTCTTTGAAATCGTCAAAGTCTTTCATTCAGATGCCGGTCATCTTCAATACCAGATGGAAGAATGCCACAAGATGTTGACTGATCAAGTTGATGAGAATATCAGTCGTTTTAATGTCAACAATCCTCTTCCTCTTGGCGGTGAACCTGGACAGAAGACTATTCAATCAGAATTCTTCTTCAACCGAGACCTGGATTACCTACGTGCTGGAACTGAAGGAAGAAGACCAGCCTTATCTATTTCCATGATGAAAGTTGCAACCTACTTAGATCCAGGTCTTGAGCAGATGGTACCTGATCATTTCTGGATAGACAAGGAACAAGTATATGACATTGTTGCCTCATACGGCATTTCTCATTGGTGGTTCAAAAAGAAGAAATTCTACATTGAAAGACATGGTGCAGAAAAGAAGCGCAAAACAGTTCGATCCAAGCTGCGAATTCTAAGTGTGGTCAGTGTGGAAATCTTCCCTATTTATGGCTATGATTATCTGAAGAAGATCGTCCTGAGAAGAGCTGACTTGAAAGACCATGTTATTGAAGAAAATGACTTCAAGTTCCCAAGTGACTTTGAAGATCTGTACCTTTTAAACCTCAAAGGGCATATTGACCATCTGCCCGTTCGAGAAAAGAAGTCCCTCTCTGCTGCAGTCAATCTATGGATAAGGGGGTTAGTGATTCGACAAAGAGTAGGTGATTTTCAACTTGGAATGGAAAGCTACCAGACTCAGGTCAATCTCACTAGACCTCAATGGGAAGCCACTGGGCATGAATTCAGACGCGACTACTCAGTGATTGACTCTCCAAGAGCGGTTATCTTTACAGATAAATATGGTTCAAGAATGCTACTGAGGCTGTGTGAGCTATACAAGTTCAGTGATGGTACGCTCAAGATGGTCGAAGAAGAGTTGAATTCAAAGGTAAAGGAGTTCAAGCTTAATTTGAAGCCGGGGAACAACACGAGGTTCTGGACGGAACAAGATGTGAAATGGTGTGAAGATTTCATTGCTGCTATCAGACGAAGACTTAAGACAAGAAAGATTTTCCGCAGCCTTGAAAGTTTTGTGGGTGGGAGAGTACATGAAGGACACTACAAGCTACTTCAAAGAACAAAATGAAGACATCGTCCTTTAGTAGCTATTTTGTTTTAATATAATGTGTAATGTGATGACTATACTATGAACAACAATAACTATAATGTATATAGTAGTGATAGGCTATGGCTTGTAGTTTCCCTCTTGTTCTGAAGAGGGAATTTAGGAGTGTTTCGTTTCAGATCAAATAAAACCGGACACATTTTTCTCCAACAAGATTTTTCTTACATATTTAAATCACTTGAGATCCAAAATCTCAAAGGATTTGAAATTTTTGATCGGGGGAGAAAATGTGATATAAATATGCAATCTGATAAGACGTGATCTTCAAGACTCAATATATATTGGCATCTTTCCTCATATGTGCTAAACCTTTTCGTGTATCGAAGCACACATTGAGGGGGAGCATTTCGAAAAGTTGACAAAACTATCAAGGTACTAAAATTAAAAGTTATTTTCATAAGAGTGCCTTGATAGTAACTTTAAAAGGTTTCATTGGCTACAACAATCGTGAATTTTGCATCATATTCCCCCTGTAAGCTCTAAAATGTATCAAATATTCTTCACATCAAGGGGGAGCAATCTTTTAAAAATCACATCCTTTCCCAGAATATCTTCAACAAAGTAGTTAAAAATACTAATTTTGATCAGGAAAGTGATGTTGATAATTTTAGAAAATGTTGATCAAAGAATTGAATTCTTCATTCTTAATCCAAGATTTCTATGTCCTCTTTGATAAGATCGTTTATGAGCTCGGCTAGGGATCAATAACAAAGATAATAACCATAATACGCAGCGGATAAATCAAAACAATACTTTGTTATTGAACAAGGTTTTTCAATCACTAACACTAATAATCTAATATTAGACGTTTATAGGAACACGTCTACTAACTAAACTAATAACCTAGGCGTTTACATGAACATACGCCTAGGGACCACTAATCTAAAACTAATATCCTAGACGTTCTTCCCTAACGTCTAGGCTAAACACACACCTTTTACTAATCGACAACATTATTGGAAGACTTCATTAAAAACCTACACCTATGTCCTCTTTATATACTAGAGGATAAGGACTAAATAATAAAACTTCTTTTGCAAGCAAGCCCTTCCATCTTTTAGTATGCTCTTCTTTGCATTAGAGAACCATTGGAACACGTACCTCTAATGCCAATATCTAAAGTGAATGAAAATATCTTCTTTTATTGAAATCGTACCTCTAATGCCAATCTAATAGTTTAGTTTAGTTTAGTTTAGTTTAGTTTAGATTTGACAAAGAATATGTACTTTCAATAATCTTAGTCACGTACCTCTAATGCCAATATCTTCTTTGCTAAGGTTTTTCATTCACTAATACTCTAATAATCTTAGACGTTTATAGGAACACGTCTACTAACTAAACTAATAACCTAGGCGTTTACATGAACATACGCCTAGGACACACTAATCTAAAACTAATACCCTAGACGTTCTTCCCTAACGTCTAGGCTAAACACACACCTTTTAGTCGACTACATTATTGGAAGACTTAATTAAAAACCTACACCTATGTCCTCTTTATATACTAGAGGATAAGGACTAAATAATAAAACTTTCATTGCAAGCAAGCCCTTCCATCTTTTAGTAGGTTTCCTTCTTGTCATATTAAGTCCCTCTTGTTTCATTCTTTTTGTCTTTATCAACTCAAACTTGTAATTCCCAACAATCTTCCCCTAGTTGATAATGACAAAACCATTCTTGAACGAACTTCTCTAGACGAAGTAGCAGAAGTTGAGATAAATAAATCTCGCCATAAATGAAACAAGTATGTCTTCCTTTGTCTTCCCCTTAATCCATGCCATGTCACTCAAACATCTCTTCCCCTTTTTGTTATTATCTAAATAAGGAACATATGCAAACTTGATCTTTGACCACCACGAACCAATATCATACTTCCAATCTAAGCCATCCAATGCTTCAAATCGCCCACCATTACGCATCATAAGAAAAATGGATCCAAAACAGTAGAAAACTTCAACTAGCAGTAGTAATAATGATCAACAGTGGTAAAAATCAAACACTTCCCCTTGAGTGATGCATGTAGATGGTTAAACTTTTAACAATAAGCTTCTCCTAAAAACCATATGTTAACCATCTTCTTGATTCTTCAAAATCTGTAAGCTCCTTGTAATGATCACTTTGTGAAGAACACCAAATATAACAAACTTGATGAAGAAGTAAAATTTCCCGAACTTGTGTCTTAAATCTTTACAATCCACGAAACTCCATACTTATACGAACCACCAATATAAGTAGAGCGCAATCCCTTGAAAAGAATCCTCAACTATATGAGACACTGAGCACTACAATGTAACTCCTTCAAGTGATAGACAATGTGTGCATAGAGCATTATAAGAAAAATCACACATTGCTAGATTCATCAAGCTAGATGATAAGAACACAAATCAAGCAATTTCACTTCACCTTCAAATAAGTGATAAATAATCCTCTTCGTAATCAATTCTTCAATAAATCTCCATAACGAGCCTTTTTAAAAATCCTTTTAAGAACATAAATTTCTTCCTGTGTGTGTAAACCAAATAACCATTCTGTGTGTGTCTCCAAAAATCATGCTCGACTTCCCCTTAAATCAAAAATCTTCTCGTAATAAACCATGAACAGTATGTTGGGAAGGAGCAGTACTTTCATAAAAATCTGCAGTACTTTCATATAAACTGCAGTACCTTGAAGAAAACTTTCATTAAATATGCGCGAGCAGTACTTTCAAAATCTCCGAGCAGCACTTTGAAGAAAAATCAACAGTACTTTAAAAATAATCATCAGTACTTTCCGTTAATTCGATCAGCAGTACTTTAACAAAATTCTCGAGCAGTACTTTAAAACAGTGAAGCAGTACTTTCAATATTCAAACAGTACCTGACCATAAATAACTTCTCGAACACAAATAATAAACATATCGCTTGAGATATTAAAGGTAGGGCCAAAGTCTGTTTCCCCATGTGACAGCACAACCGAATATCATGATAGCCAGCCTCAATTTAACCCAATAGTGTATAACCACGTGACCATTGATCCCCATATTCTCCAATTCGTAAGTCCCATTAACCCATGTGATCACTTGACCAATCATGAAACATGACCACCGTAATAACCATGTACTCCATTATACCGAATCCTATTCACCTCATATAACCAATCAGATATAAAAACCCACGTGATATTTAACACATATCTTTGAACAAGATATGCGATGTAGAGGATTAAAACCTAAACTAATATTAAACCCACGTGATCATCAAATAAAAGCGCTTCCATTCCAACCAATCACAAGATCATTCAAATTATCAACCAGCGGGGCCCACAACTTGGCAGTATTGATCCACGCAGCAGTAATATAGTTACTTTCAAATTCATGAACATTAAATTCATGAACATTAATGTATAAAACGAGTGGGACCAGTATAAACCTCATGAATTAATGCTTCTTATCGCCACATCAAACGAATAGATCAGATACAAACAATCGATTATCTCGTTATTAGATTTTTCCGAAACTGCATCAGTCGACAACAGTAAAAACTTTTTCTTCATAAACACGATTCAAAAACCTTGTAGAACCCTATATCAAGAGCTCCCCGCTCTGATACCAATTGATAAGATCGTTTATGAGCTCGGCTAGGGATCAATAACAAAGATAATAACCATAATACGCAGCGGATAAATCAAAACAATACTTTGTTATTGAACAAGGTTTTTCAATCACTAACACTAATAATCTAATATTAGACGTTTATAGGAACACGTCTACTAACTAAACTAATAACCTAGGCGTTTACATGAACATACGCCTAGGGACCACTAATCTAAAACTAATATCCTAGACGTTCTTCCCTAACGTCTAGGCTAAACACACACCTTTTACTAATCGACTACATTATTGGAAGACTTCATTAAAAACCTACACCTATGTCCTCTTTATATACTAGAGGATAAGGACTAAATAATAAAACTTCTTTTGCAAGCAAGCCCTTCCATCTTTTAGTAGGTTTCCTTCTTGTCATATTAAGTCCCTCTTGTTTCATTCTTTTTGTCTTTATCAACTCAAACTTGTAATTCCCAACACTCTTACCTCCATGTGCTATAACAATTTCAACTATTAGATTCACATGTTGAGGGGGAGCTTTTTCTAAAAATATCAAAAACGATTCAGGTACAAAATGCTTTGATCTTGTATCACAAGTACCTGGATTGTTTTTCAAATGGATTTCAATTGATTTCAATGGCAGAAGAACAATACCAAAAAGACCGACCAAGTTTACTTTATGCATGGAGATGTAAGGATGGTAAGGTTAGGTATTCGTTCCCACGATCCCGCTAGAGCCAGAGGGATCTACCCAGGGACAATCCACTAGATAGTGTAGAAGTCCTTAGGTATGATGAAAAAAGGAGAAAAGTGAGAAATGGGAAGAGTGCGGACTGAGATAGAGCTAGAACTGGAATAAACCCAACAAGGCTCTAGTAATGAAATCTCGGTAAGCACTGAAGGGGTTGAAGAATGAAAAAGAATTAAAAGTAAAAAGGGTGAAAAGATATAGCTGATGAGTGTCTAAATACTCATCATTTTTGTACAAAATAAACTGCAAAATCATCTGAAAACACTCAGAAACACATCAAAATGATCAAAATATCACAAATCAGTGTTTTATGTGTTTTAAATGCAAAAATATCAAAATCAGATGAAAAACATATCAAATTTGCAAAAATTGCAGTTTTAGTCCCCCAAGTTTCAAAAGTTGTCAAAAACAGTCCCTGAGTAAATAATTTCAAAAGAAAAATCACCAAAGGTCCTTTTAAAATCATAAGTTGTCAAATTAAGTCCTTTGGTGAAAAATATAAAAAGTTTGAGAAAATTACAAGTTTAGTCCTTCAACTTTGAAATTTGGCAGAAATGGCCCCTGGAAAATTGCAAAATGGCAAGTTTGACCCTTATACTTTTGAAGATTGTCAATTATGGTCCTTGGAGAAACTTTGTTTAATTGGCAGAAAAGGTCCTTGCAATTTCAGAATTTACAACTTTGGTCCTTGATTATTTAAGCCTTTTATACACTTTGGACCAAGTCAAAAGCCATTGACCCCTGCCTTTTCCCTTTTGACCCCCTGCCTAAACAAATGACCCCTCCCTTTTTGAACCTTGGTCAAACTCAGTCAAATACCCATTTACCCGCCCCCACCTTATCTCCTTCCTCCCCAAGTTGCTCTGCAACTCCACAGCCACCATCACCTCACCTTTCCACCTTATCCCTCCCCCTCATCATCACCTTACCCTCCACATTAAATGCCACCCCCCCTAGTGCTAGTTTTCAGAACCCACTATCAAACCAATTTTCCCGCCACTTTTTGATCCAAAGGCCAAAAAGCATTCTAGTCATCCAATGGTCTAGATTTTTGATGGGATTCACTCAGAAGAGAGAGACAAAGACTTTGGGTATAAAGAGAAGGAAAGAGAGGAAGCAAGGAGTAGTAGTTTTAGTTTTCAATTTACTCTTATGTCGTTTTTTCTAATTATGTCTTAGTTAAACTCAAAAGTTGTAATAATTTGTTCTTAAGTATCAAACTCAAGCTACATTTCCAGTTTATTCAAGTTTTAGTCATTAATTTCAAGTTTAATTCAGTTTCATTGTTAAGTGCTTACTGTTAAATTTTCAAGTTTCCATTTCATAAAAACAAGCTTCATACAGCTTGTTAATCAGTTACACTAAGCTTATATAAGCTTTTTATAGCTTTTCATAAGCTTATAATCAAGTCTCAAGTTTTTTTGAATATTGGTCAACCAAAGTCAACATGGGTAAGAAATTGAATCAGAAATGGCAATGGGTTGGTGCAGACATGTTCTTGGGCTTGGATTAGAAGCAGTGGGTTGGTATAAATAGGTTAGAGATCCTTTGGTTACTGTTTGCATGCCATTGTGGCAGAGGACAATTTGTAAGTTATTTTAAGGTTTTCTTGCATTATCTTCAAGAGTAGTTAAAACTGGTTATAGCCTGTTTCAGTAGCTGTATTTAGGATAATCAGAAGTAGTTTGATCATTAATATCAGTTGGATCAGGGTCTAGCTCAGTTTCTATTGCAAAACAGTAGTTATAGGGGTGTTTGGATAACTTGCTTAAACTGATTTCAAAACTGTTTGGGTATAAGCTTATTATTGCTCTAGTCTCTATTATCTCTAGCATACTTATTCTAGTCACTTTATTGCATCAATAAACATTAAAAGTCAAAATGATGTGAATCTGTCTTGTATCACTTAACTGTTGGAATCAGTGTACTCAAAACCAATCAAAAAGGTTTAAAACTTGTTAAGCTTGCTTGATAAACTTTCATTACATCATATTTCACCAAGATCAATCCTAAATTTGCATTGGAATCTCATCAAAGTCAAAGTTTAACTGATTTTCAAAAGTCAAAAATGTGTCAAAAGTGGAATTATGCAGAACTTGCAGAGTGTGCACAGGTTTCAATAAGGGTTTGTAGGGTCTGATTTTTGGTCTATAAGTAGTCTACCAGGTGGTCTATAAGACCTCATTTCTGTTTTTGGCTAAAGATCTCTAGATAAGCCAGTGCATAAGCTCAAAGTGAGGGTCTGATCATTGTTGCTGTCTTAAATCAGTTAATCCATTAAGTTGTCAAACTGCTTATCAGAGGTAGGGAGTAGTTAGATTTAGCTTGTATTAGCTTATATTAGTATAATTTTAGGTCTATAGAAGTTTGGTGGCTTGTAGTGAATGTTTGCTTATTCTTAAGTGCTTATTTTAGCTTGAATTACACTGCAGCCCTTGATTTCTACACATAAGCACTACATTTCTCATTTTTCATAGAACCAGAATAACATTTTAGTATTTCCCTGAAATTTTCATTATTTTTAGACACTGTTTGCTATTTTTCTTAAATAAAATTAGTTTTTAATCATTTTTAATTAGCTTTAAATACAAAAAATTAAGAAAAGGTTCAAAAAAATAATTTTTCATTTTTATTAAGTTAAGATAAATATAAAAAGCCAAAAAAGTATTTTTCCATATTTTTCTTAGTTAAAATTGTATTTTTAAATAATTTAATTAGTTTTAAATAGTTTAAAATTCATAAAAAATAGAAAAATAATCAGAAAAATACAAAAATAGTTTTGAAAATTCTAGTTTGATATTTTAGACTTTTTCATTTCATAATTTTATTTTTCTAGCTTTGTTTCCTCATTTCTTGTATTTTAGGTAATTATTAAATAGTTAAAAATAGTTTTTAATTAATAATAATTAGATAAATAGTTATAAAAATAATTTTCTTTTTCTATAAATTTTCTTTTATCATTAGGATTGTAAAAATGTATTTTTCATATTTTTAGGATTTATATTGTGTAAGTTTCACGTTTTTACTTGTACGTAACGTAGTTTTTAATTCCAGTTTTATAAAAACATAAAAACAAAAACATCATTTTAAATATAGTGATAGCGTTTATTTAATAGATTTTATCTTTTTAACTTTCTTTAATTTTCATTTAAGCCCCTGTAGTTTATGGGCTTTTTCTGTAGTTATAATAAATCAAAAATCCTTTCCCGTTCAAATCCCTTGATCACTACACGTTTGACTATTCTCGCACAGCTCGTTGGGACTTAACGACCTGGGGAAACACTATACTCTCCTGATCTTCATTGCATTTGTGTCTGAACTGTTTTAAGTTTCTTACAGCTAGCCATTCACAAGTGGCTGGCTTGCGTGAGATAACTTGACGGTTTTGCGCGGATCAATAGCCCTCCATTTATTCAACCTTAGGGCAGAAACCGGGTTCAATTCATATGCTACTGGTGGTTACTAAGGTAATGCTGGTATTGAAGACAAGACGTCATGGACCCAGAGACGCACTGCACTAAACTTCCCAAGCTACTAAGTTCCTCTTAAAAGGGCTTGTTTCATTCTCACGGGGAACCTACATAATCTATCGACTTTCTCTTAGAGATTGCTGATATTGAAGAAGGAGACCCTCTCCCTAGTCTCCGGCATAGGAAACCAAAGTGCACGATTGAGTCTAGAGCCATGAGATCATCAATAAATCTCATTAGGACACATTATTCTTGAAGACTTACTGTTTTACACAATGTGGAAAGTAAGAATATTATTAAGAATCCTACGCATTATCCTTGTGGTATTGCCAGAACATCCGAGTGATATGTATAATATTCACAATGAAGATGGAAAGCCTTCTAGAGCCAACATCAAACAAGCTCTTGGTGGGTGGCATGTGAGATCTATCCAATAGATCAACCATGTGACAACTGGATAGAAACGATGGGGCGATTCAATCTTGAATCAACCTTGGTACAGGAAATGGATTGATGGATACCTTTGAAAAACCGGTCGTTGTGCTCAATAATTCTTTTCTTTAGCACGTCGATTGTGTATTATGTATTCAAAAACTAAAAGGGTATTTATGATTGATAATTGATTTTCATAAAACCTTCGTTGTATTGCAAAACCCTTTATTAAGCAATACATGATTGTTTTTCAAATCTTTTTCATTAATCAGTGAATCTCAATTCGCTGGTTCACTCACTCCGTGTTGTCTTCTTTGAGATGTTCCGGTTTGAGAACAGCTAGATCAGCTGCGAAACCCTGTCAAGGAGATTCTTCGGAATTACACCTGATCACAGGCAGTACTTGTACTGATCAACGGGGAATCGTGGGCCGTGTACCTCAATTCAACGAAAGTGATCAAAGACACTCTCGTGCGCTTTATTACTAACTGTTGTATGCAGGTACTCCCAACGTTTGCAGCTGATCAGAATTGAGAAGTCAATCCATAGCCGCATGCTCACACAACACATTCATTTCTAAATAAATCATGATAAGTGCATATCATCATCAACTTGCTCTGATATTTTCACTCCATGCTTCTGCTACGCTGCTGCAAATATCATGAATCAACAAAAGCTTCCGCAACTCTGATGAGAAGAAATCATGATCCAGAATGTAAGCATGTCGGTCCAAAAGTTACAATGTCACATGATGGCAACACTACAAAGGATGAATTAGAGATTATGTATTGTTGATGATCTCAATGAAAGCTCCGGATCACATATCAAAGAATCACTCAAAGTCAAGGAGTCACTACTATTACATGATGTTTAAGTTGTTGAAGCTACAAAGTCTACGAGCTCGAGCATCAAAGATTATAGATTAATTGCTAAGACGCTTTCAATGTAATTATTGGGGTGACCTCCCTTAGGGGGAGATTGTTAGGATTTAGAAAATCCATGCTGAAGTGTCGGTCACCCCAACGTATGTTTAGCATATTATAGCTCGTAGACGTAACAATATATTAGTTAGATTATTAGTAGTGTAAGTAACACCGTGGAAGAATGACGGGTCTTTACCCGTTGTATGCCTGATCCACAGCCCGAAGGAGGGCGGAGTCATTTGTATAAATAGCCCTCTCCCCACAAGGGAGAGGGTTGGATGTTCATTTGGTAATCTAACCTTTCCTTTGTTTTATCTCTCTAGAACATCTCACTTTCTCTCTCTAGAACTCTAAACCATACGCCCATATTGTGCTTACTTGTGTGATTGTGAAAACCAATATGTTACATAAGATAATAATATCTAAATAAGCAGTCCTAAAAAACTAAAATAACAAGAATGAGTTGTTGACCAAACTGCAGGCCAAACAGACTATGAGGGGGCTACTTTAAGCTCCTGGATAAGCTATTAGACTAATAAGCTAAACCTAAAAAACGAACAACATAGACAACCGACTAAAGAGCGGTCATCTTGTTCTTCAAGGTGTTGCTCGAAGTCAGGGCCTTGTTCTTCTACTGTGAGTGGCCTTTTCCTTTTATCAGTATTTTCATGTTCATCATCAGACTTGTAAGAGTCGATGTCCTCCTCAAGTTCTTCAAGTGTATGACTTTTCTCCTTTTTCTTCTGTTTTGTAGTAACATCAGCATGAACTTCATCGTAAATGAAGCAGTCATCTGATTCAATTGTTCTAAGCTTTGCTATAGCGTGGTGCCTAGCTCGAGTCACTTGGGCCCCTGCTGAGATCTCGATTGTGTTGTGGATTATTGATTGGATTGATTGTTGATTGGAATGTGTGTTATATGTCTGACTTAGTCGCACATAGCGATTAAACTTTATCAGGTCCACTACTGCTTTTGTAACTAAACTATATGAACTCACCAGCGTAAGCTGATCTTTTTAGCATGTGTTCTCAGGTTTAAGGCGATAGCTCACTATTAGAAGACGCTTGACAAATGTCATATATTTTGGTTGTACATAATTTTCTACCACGGCATTCTTATTTTCCGATGTTTTGGAATGTTTGTCTATTTCAGATTGTTTCAATAAAACTGTTATTCTAGCATTACTATGTCTAAAACTAAAAATACCTAACAAAGTACTCCGTAATTAAATCACATTAGTAACTTCGTTATGTTTATGATTTATTCACAAAGCCCACTTTATTGGCAGGCTAGGCCCATAAACATTCAACAAACTAATGGGCCTTAACTCCAAACCGACTTAACCCGGTTCAACTAAACCGGACATAAACCTTAATCTCAAAAACCTATATATACCCATCTTTTCATATTCATATTCTCATAACACACCATAATTACAAACGTCGTTCCACTTGCTAGAGCATCTCTAGCGTTTTCTTTTTCAGACCTTCAACGATGAGTTCGGAAGGCAAAGGCGGGCGAGGCAAGCCCAAGTCATCGAAATCAGTCTCGAGGTCTCAAAAAGCTGGTATCCAGTTCCCCGTTGGTAGGATTGCTAGGTTCTTAAAAGTTGGTAAATATGCCGAACGTGTTGGTGCTGGTGCTCCGGTTTATCTTGCTGCGGTTCTCGAGTACCTTGCTGCCGAGGTTGTTAATTTACATTTGTTACGTTAATAGTTTCTTCGAATAGCAAGATACTTTTACTCGTTTATGAGTAGAATTAATCGTTACGAAATCGCGGTTTTATTTTGTTGCCAATGATAGTTTTGCTAGTTTTATATAATGATATGGGTATTTAATGTACTTTTAGTGATTACCATAAATTACTAGGAAGATTATAGTAACAGAATCGTATTTTATTGTGTTACCAATTATGCTGCTAGTTGTATTTGGTAAAAAAATTGAAGAGAGAAATAATTGGTAGGAATAACAATATGACTAATTTCATGGTTAGACATGAGTCAGGGCTTGTTTGTTTAGTTTTTTTATTAAGTTCTGTTAAATTAAAGTGTCTATCTAGATATATGTTGTCTGTTTGTAGATGGATAAATGGTTGTTTGTTTTATGTGCTGAATGAGTGTCTGAATTAAAAAAAAAATTACTGTTATACCCTTACATTTGAAATAAAGTTAAGAAGTGGAAGAGTAAATATGTAAAATTAGGATAAAAAGGATGACTTAATTTGTAGACCCTCATCTCCCTGGCTTTTTCTAGAAAGTCACATGTTAGTTTTAAGCACTAAACAAACATTCATTTGATGACTTAATTAACTTACATAATTTTCGATTAAGACATGTTAAGTTATTATCAAACACCATCAAAATGTTGGCACGCGGGTTTAGACATGAAATTAGTCACATCTTTAGATTTAACAATCATTTCTCCCTGTGTTGCGTTTTGATACCAATATATGATAGTGTTGTTAGTTCGGTAAAGTACTAAGAAAATTGTCAATACTATTCGTACTTGCATTTTGCTACCATTAGTATTTGATCGTTAGTTTCATATAATCAGTACAAGAATCACTATGATTTTAGTAAAATAAAAGTAAAGGTCTAAAAATTTAGTAGTACATATATTTTTTTTTTAATTTTTTTTACAAATAACAAGTAGTATCATTAAAAGTATCTCTATAGCAGGTAACTAAATTACTATGATTAAAACGCACTACCTTCCTGTTGTAAATAAGGTAGATACGTTTCTAACTAGTAGGTAAATTACTAACTTATCTTCTATTATGAACAATGAATTTGCATTGTTTTTATTTCCTTTTTCTTGAATTGATGTGGAATTCGTTTGTTTAGGTTCTCGAGTTGGCTGGAAATGCAGCTAGAGATAACAAGAAGAGTCGGATTGTTCCAAGGCACATACAACTAGCCGTGAGGAACGATGAGGAACTAAGCAAGCTCTTGGGGGCCGTTACAATTGCTAATGGTGGTGTTTTGCCTAATATTCATCAGCATTTGTTGCCTAAGACGAATTCAAAAGAGAAGGATGGGCTCGGGTCTGCTTCACAAGAATTTTAAGGGACTTTGGTTCTTTATAAGTGGCATCGCCATTGTTTTGAAAATTTTCCTTAAAGTTTGGGTGGATTTTCTTTGTTGTCATGATTTTTGAATCAGAGTAATTTTGCTATATATCTAAAACATATTTGATCAGTTGATCCTGGAATGTTTGAAGACTGAATGGATTTTGGTTGTTTCTTGTTATATCGCGGTTTTAAGTGTGACGGTTTTTCGTTTTGCTATGTGTTGTGCTAGTGAACAAGTATACATGAATGATCTTTTTTGGTTAAGTTATGAACACTTTACAAAGTGCATATAAATTGTAGTTTTGACATGTAGTATCTTTTACCATTTTTGCAGAAGATTATTTCAAAAGATTACCACTTTTTATATCAAAAGGCATACGTTTTAAAAGTATGTTTGTCTTTGTTGAACAAAATTATCTTTATGAGACACCTTTTTTTGCATTTTTACCCAAACACTTTGACAAAGTAATTTTTGCTGATCTAGTTGTAGAGAACTTGCAAATATTTCTGTGTGATCATTTGCTCGCGATAATTAGGTCTTGATGGGTAGAAGACTTTATAACGTTTTTGTTCTCGCGGGCTGTAGATGATAGGAATACGAACCTAAATATTAGGTATTTCTATCTCACTATGTGCTGTGCTTGGTCGGGTTGGACGATAACTAAATGATGTCGGGTTCGAAGAATTTGTTTGGAAAAACCAAATAAACAACTTGTTTATGTTCACCTATGTTTCTTGTTTTTGTGACTTGTTACCAATCTTAGTACACAAGGGATGTAATTCTTCATCTTGTCAGGCTAAAAAATGACCAATGACTTGGGATGAGAACCATGTGTGGAGTTCACATGGATATATAGTTGATGTGCTCATTGATAATTAAGTCATGTAGATGATATAAGACATGTAGATGATATAAGACAAATTAACACGACGGACGTGCAACATGAAACGAATGTCGTAGAGTCAAATTTTTGTCCCATTATTTCTATGTTTAATCATAATACTACGCGATTTACCTCTTTTATGTTGACGATAAATCAGTCGATAAAGACAACCAAAATGTTTCATATATTACAACTTCAAATTTAGTATGATGATGACGAACAAAACAAGCAAAATTCAATTTTAATTCTTTAGGCCAATGCTAATAGCTTGGTTGGTTGACCCTTCAATCAAATTGGCGTTTCCTCCATTAGTCCAATCGAATTGGTGACCAGTTACCCTAACCTTTTCAAATTTGTGGTTGGTCTGTCAACCGAAAGTTTCATTCTCTTTTGTGTGTGTATTTTTTTTAATAGTTTTTGTTGGGTATGTTTTTTGTTATGGTTGTGGTCGTCTTGGAAAGATAAAACCGATGTAACAGAAGTTGACTACAATATTTATAATTGCCATTAGCATCGGACTATAAGTATCTTAAGCTCTAGTTTCACAAATAGGAAAATGCATTTTTAGTTCAAACAATAATTCAGCCTTTTATTTTGTTTCACTATTTTAGTAGTAAAATCACTTTCAGATTGTTAGCACTTGAGCATCATAAAGAAAGTACAGGCTTTCAAACACACAATTTGGTCTTTTGCTGGCCCACTAATACCTTCAGCCAGCCCCCACCTCCTTTGTTTACACTTTATACATAGGTGTCTTTCAAGATTTGAAGATATATTCTCCAATTGTCTCAATTATATGTATCAAAAAGAAATTCTCATACTCCTGTTGTTTCTAGCTCATGACTTTTAGCATTGACAAATACCACCTATTGATTTGAAAGATAATTTGTAGTTTTCCTTCCCTTCCGACGTTTACTCATCTTCATATTTTTCTTTCTAAACTTTGTGCAACATTTTTTCTCTTTTATTAACACTCGACCACAAAAAAAAAAAAAAAAAAAAAAAAACCCTACTGAAAGAAGAGGCATTCTTGCAACTTAGTAAAGACGGGGTGTTGATCCCGCCCTCCATTTTGTGTTCGTAGCTCGTTTCTCTTCATTGTCACCTTTAGCGATTGCTTAAAAGAAAAATGTTTTTATAAAAAAAGTTATTTGTTAATATAAGTGTAACAACTCATCCCATATTGATTATGAGATAAAACATTTGAGCCATCTATAAGTTTAAAGTTGTGCGCTACCAATATCTTCGACCTTTGTTTTTAGTTGAACCATAACAATATCCAAGTAGTGGATCGTTAGTTTCACAAATGATATCATAGCCATAGTCTCCTTTGAGATGTGATGGGCACGAAGTTCATGCATCTCATGAAATAAAGCATTTGAGCTCATCTAAATCCATATAATAGAAGTTTTTGATAAATATGACTGGATTGATGACGTTATATGTGACATATCAAGAAGGGATGACGTGACATGACAATGTGAAAGATGTTAAAATAATGAATATATTGAATGGGGACATAGTTTGAAAAATCATTTTATTTATCTTTCTAAAATAGTTCACAATTTTTTATTTATATTTCATACTCTTTAACTATAAACTTTTAATATAATAATAATCAACATAAACATGTACAAAACACATATTAAATCGTATTTTTAAAATGTAAAATTATATTAATGATGCTCGTCTTTACGTCACGACTAATACGGACAGAAATATATATATTTTTTACATACTTATTATATTTATTAATAATGTAAAACCATGCAAAAGGTGTAATTATTTTCAAAATATGTCAACTTTGAGTTTGCACCCTAAGTAGTATGAATATTTATAATGTGATTGCCAAAAATTACTCCCTGTTAATTAGTCAACATGACAATAAGTTTTTAATGTATCATCTTCATGTTATATTTCTCTAACCCATATTATTTTTTATCATTTATGCTAAACCAAACCTTTAAGCTTATCAACTAACTCAGCCAAACACCCTCATTACTAGTCATTAAAGTTTAGGGCATGTTTGGTAGAGAGAATTTCATATATTAGAAATGAAGTGATGAATTAAATCCAGAGAAATGGAATTGAATGAGAAATAAATTAAATTCTACTGTTTGGTAGTGCCAGAGAATTAAATTAATTTATAGGGTATGTTTGGCACGGAGGGGTGTGAAGCTTTTTGGAGCGATGAGCGGTGAGCAATGAGCATTTTGATTTTTAGTAGTCGTTTGGCAAAGGAGCGGTGAGCTTTCCTATTTTTTAGGAATGCTCAATTTTCCAATGCTTCTTTAAGAAGCTGTGAGCGGTGAGCGGTGAGCTGCACAGCTACTGCTCACAGCTCACAGCTACTGCTCACTACTACTGCTCACAACTACTTTTTCCAAACACACCCATAATCACAAAACTTTTTTTTCCTTTGAAAAATATATTTCGAGCAACATTTTTTTACAATATTTTGAGCACATAATGTTGCAACAAAATTTTATTAACAAAGTACATCCTTCAATAAAATTATAACTTGAAGCGAAAAAAAAAAAAACTCATTTCTTTAAATTTATCACCAAAATAATGAAAATGAAAGTTAACCAAATTAACTATCATTTCTCTCCAACTCTCTACCAATTTCCTTTCAATTCTCCAGTTTTTTTATTTCTCTCTACCAATGAAATTTAATCCAATTCCATTTCTCCTATTTCTTTTCTCTCTACCAAACACACCTTTAACTATGTAAAACAAAATACTTATGTACGAAGGGGGAATTGGCCCAAAAATTGGATAGGGGTCAAGACGCTGTCGGGGCGCCGACGGCTGACTCAAGTGCCCTCGAACTGCGCGAAATGGTCGCCTATTACACGGCTCACTAACTATGCATGGAGCGGTGGTTCTAAGAAAAGATATTAATAGATATCGGTAGTTGTCCGGTCATACCCAAACAATAAGGTTCATGAGGAAAATGCACCTAAGATCAAATATTTCGAGCCGGCTTCCGTGGAAAATTCAGACTTTTCTTCACATTTTTAGTCAATCAAGTGAAGAAAAAGTACTAAGTAGCAAATCAATTTTAACAAAATGAGTTTAACTTTGGGTTAATATACAAAAAAGTTACTAAACTTTCAAAAAAATTTGTCCTAAGTCACTAATGTTTCTCTTCTGTCATCTAGGTTACTATACTTCACGTAACCGGTTATCTAGGTTACTATAGTTCACACAACCTATTGTTGCCGGTAAAAATGCTGACGTGTATACACACCAAGTTGTGGCACATGTTATCTAAGTTACTAAACATTGCGAAAAATTTGTCCTAAGTCACTAATGTTTCATTCCTGTCATCTAAGGTACTCAACTACACGAGTTGTGGCACATATGTTACTAAAACTTTATGTTTTCATCCGTTTTTTTTACGTTTCAATCTTTTTTATACGTTTTCGTCCGTTATTATTCGTTTTTGTCTGTTCTTATACGTTTTTATTCGTTTTCATCCGTTTTATACATTTTCATCCTTTTTTATACGTTTTTTTCCATTTTTCTTATGTTTTCGTCCAATTTTCTTACGTTTTCGCCAATTTTCTTATGTTTTCAAACATAAAAAAGGGACGAAAACGAATGAAACATAGAGTTTAGGGCAAAAACATAAGAAAAATGGACGAAAACGTAAAAACACATACGAAAACGTATAAAAACGGATGAAAACGAATAAAAACGTATAAAAAATGTACAAAACCATATAAAAACGAATATAAACGGATAAAAACATAAAAACGGACGTAAAAAATGGGACAAAAATGGACTAAAACGTATAAAAACGGATAAAAACGTATGAAAATGTATAAAACGGATGAAAACGAATAAAAACTTATAAAATTTGTATAAAACGTATAAAAACGGACAAAAACGTATAACAACGGACGAAAACGTATAAAAAAAATTGAAACGTAAAAAAAATGGATGAAAACGTAAATTTTTAGTAACATATGTGCCACAACTCGTGTAGTTGAGTACCTTAGATGACAGAAATGAAACGTTAGTGACTTAGGACAAATTTTTCGCAAAGTTAGTACCTTAGATGACAAGAATGAAACATTATGTGCCACAACCGGTTGCCTTTCCATGTAGTGACTAGGGTGTCACATATAAAAAGGTTTAGTAACATATGTGAAAAACCCGTGAAGTATAGTAACCTAGATGACAGAAGAGAAACATTAGTGACTTAGGACAAATTTTTTTGAAAGTTTAGTAACTTTTTTGTATATTAACCCTTTAACTTTTTACCTAGCAACAAATCCAAATAACACCCTAGTAAAAAAATCCCAAAAATCTTGAATCCCATTAATCTAGTGGGGATCCACAAAACAAAAATTCAAAGATTCAATAAACCACATTTCAATAAGTCAAACTTCATCTCCCATTATTATTAACAAACACTTCCATTTTCACAACCACCATATCTCCGCCGTACCACGACGGCACACGACGGCCTTCAAAACCCAGATCCAAAATCACCTCCTCTCCAATACCCACTTCTCAGATTCCACTAATTCGACCTATTTCAAAAGCTAGGGTTTCTAGGGTTTGATGGGTTCAAAACCATGGCTACAACCAGCACCTTCATATCATCCATTAGAAACGTATTGGGATAATGAAGATGATGCTCCTGGTCCTAGATGTGCTCATACTTTAACTGCCGTTGCTCAAACTAAAACCCAGGGACCTAGGCTTATATTGTTTGGTGGCGCGACCGCTATCGAAGGCGGTGCTGCGTCCCCGATCCCGGGAATTAGTAAATTACTTGAACTTTTTGGGTTTTGAGTTTAAGCTATGAAATATGTTGAATTCATGTTATTTTTGTTAATTGTGTCCGCGGATGCCTTAATTAGGATATAGATTTTTGGAGCCTCTAGAATATAATGTTTGTTTGGCAAAGAGCATTTTTACCTTTTGGATTTTGTTAAAAGAAGCATTTAGCGTTTAGCTTTTAAGTCACCTTACACTTTATAAAATGAACTACCTAGCTATTTGCTAATTTTGCCAAAAATGGCGTTAGTAAAGTTTTGAACTTTATACTTTTTAGGATTCTGTTAATATAAATTATGTTGAATTTATGTTAAGTTTGTTGATTTTAGGTTCGAAGAATTAGCAAAGTTTTGAACTTTAAGTGTTTGGTTGGGTTTTAGGATTTAGGTTATGAAAGATTTTGAATGTAAATTTTGTTGATTTTACGTCTTAGGGATTAGTAAAGTTTTGAACTTTATACTGTTTGATTGTGTTTTTAGGGTTTAACTTATGAATTGTGTTGATTTTACGTTTTTTTTACTGTGTTATAGGGTTAGCTGGCGTGACTAATTCGGTTCATTCATACGATGTGTTGACCAGGAAGTGGACTAGGTAATTTAATAAGTCGTTTTACGATTTATGGGTGTATCGAAATGCAATAAGTAGATAAACTGTTTTTAAAAAGCAATTGCAAACAGTACAAAACTGTTTTATATTTTATTGCATTTTGAGGTAAAGGGTTTACTGTTTTGTCTGCTAATTGCGTTTTGACAAGTCGATAAGCAGTTTTGAGGGTTGTTTCCAATTGCTTAATTGAAATTGGTTATCTGATAATTTATGAGTGGAATAAGCTGTTTTGAATTACTAGTATTTTGTAAATGCTTATTCAAACAGCTTATTTCAAAAAGTAATTAGCAGTTTTAACTGGTAATACCAAACACCTTAAATGTGATAAACTACCCAACATTTTCTTATAGATAAAATGCTAATTGTTAAAAAATTCAGAATTAGACCAGCGGGAGAGCCGCCTTCACCTAGGGCTGCTCATGCAGCTGCAGCTGTTGGAACCATGGTTGTATTTCAGGTAAATTTAAGATTTTGATAAAGTATAAATAACAGCGAGTTTTTTTAATTTATATTGTTCTGATTTCGGTTTTTGATGAATTGTATATGCGTCATTAGGGTGGCATAGGTCCTGCGGGTCATTCAACAGATGATCTTTATGTGCTTGACATGAGTAATGACAAATATAAATGGCATCGGTAACTTTTTCCTGAGATTTTACTTATAATATATTTTTTGAGTGCTTTACTAATTTTATAAAGTTTTTTTTGACTTGGATCTTTGTTTTCGATGCAGACTGGTTGTTCAAGGCCAAGGTCCTGGCCCTCGATATGGTCATGTGATGGACTTAGTTGCCCAACGTTACCTTGTTACTGTTAGTGGCAATGATGGTGAGTTTGTTTCTGGTTTAGTTTACTGCTTTTTGTCATTGTACTTGTAGGACGACAATGCACTTGCTAATATGACAGTCTTGGAACATAAAAATATCAACTGATTTTTTATACTGTTGACCTTTTGCTAATAGCTTTCCCAACAGCTTGCTTTTTATAAATAAACATGCTAGATGAAAGAGAGTAGGAATGCAAGATCAAAGCCTTAGCCCTCTGACTTAATGAATGTCCTATTTGAAATTCATCAAGTTTAAGCTTCCGATTCTTGACTAGAATGTAGTATCTATTGAGTGGAAGTTTTAGTTTGCCTCAGTTTGCTAAGAATTATCATGCTGTTTCAACATGTAAGTTGAACTTATTGTGCAACTCTAGTAGCCTGTCACATGACAATTACACAAAGAAGCTGAGTGGATACATCGGCATAAAAATGGATGGTTCTATGAAATTATCTTAAAATGAAATTCTAATTTCTAGGCTGAAAGTCATATATATTGGCAAGAACAGCAAACATGTATCGACGCTAGCAGAGGCACATTTGCATTGTGCATGGATGGTTCTCGTCTTCTAGACAAGTTTTTCTTCTTTATAACACTATTATCTAGAACTTGTTCCTCAGAACCAGTATTCTTTACAAGTTCGTTTTACTTTTTGACTCGGGGCACTGTACCAACTTGAGCTTACTCTGCGCCTATCATAACCCTACACCTTTAAGCATATCTAAAAACCTCAACAACCACCCTCTCAAGCTTTTAAACTTGGGTTAGGAAATCATATAATCAGTGTCCATTTCGCTTCAAAACCATAAAGTAGACCTAGATTCACTTCAATTATTTGATTGGTCTGTACATGTGCACCCCTTTCTTGACTTTATATATATTTCTGATTTTAACATGCAACGAATGATCAGTTCATTACTGTCATCTTATCTCTCTAAAATAGGCGACAAAGCGAAACAAATTTATCATTATCACACACATCACACATGTATTAACTAGAAACCAAAGATTGCCTCGTTGAGCTGAGTGTTTCTGCTTTAATTTGATTTTTACTGGTTACAGATGTTTCTCAATAGGCATCCATTTATGTATTATCCCTTTTTGACTTTCTGCCATGTGTATGAAAAACGTGAATAATAGGCTCTCTGAGTGTCTTTAAATTAAGATTTTGAGCTCTAAAAACATCGTTTAGGTCCACTTTTTAGTTTGAACTTAAACTTTCATAAAAGAAATAAGCTACAGCCCACTTTACTTAATATACCGCACTCTAGCCCACAAAATCTCATAATAACAACTACTTGGGTGGATTATGAATTGTGTAACAGATTTAATGTATCCTTGCTGGATCTACCACGACATAAATTATTTCATCTTAGGCCTTTTGATATAAAAACTAAACATTTATTACATGTTTTCCTTCTATCACTGATCAATATAATGAAAAGTAGTCTCTGGGGCAAATGGGTTATATTTTTCTAATCTCTTACACTAATCATAGATTCTACGTTTTTTCTCTAGGAAAGAGAGTACTGTCAGATGCTTGGGCTTTGGATACTGCTCAAAAACCATATGCATGGCAGAAGCTGAATCCAGAAGGTGATAAACCTTCTGCTAGAATGTAAGTGGATATTTTGATTGTAAGTGCGGAATAGGGACTTAATAAGCGCATATGTGCTGTGACTTTGACATTGTTGCTTTATTTTTGTTTGTAAAGCCGAGATTCTACTTTAGTTGGAATATTAATTGCATGGATAATTTAGAATTTTTTTACAGCAACCTTTTAAAATAATGCAACCTTTGTATGGTAATAAGATTCGCGGTCATTTACATGCTATAGTGATCTAATAAGACCAGATTTAGCTTCAGAAACTGGAGATGTAGAGTTGCTTATTCACCATTTATTGACACTTAGGCCTTCGGATCTTAAATTAACTGATGGGCTTGCACTAGTTCAAGTCAGTAGTAATTGATGGGTGTTAATCTGTTTTTCCAGGTACGCAACAGCTAGTGCCCGCTCGGATGGAATGTTTTTGCTTTGTGGTGGAAGAGACACTTCTGGCACGGTATGGGCCATTATTATCATATAGACTTCGCATTATATTATAAATTGTGAACCTCCTAAATACCTATTATGAATTTACAGCATTCTGATTATAGCTCCAACTTCTTAAGTGTCGTGTATTTGCTTTAACAATGGACCATGTTATCATTACTACGATACTACTATGCCAGTTGTGCAAATTAACTTTGCTTTAACTTAGTTGGCAGAAATTCAAAACAATGTTCACTCATTGATGACGCTGTATTGACGTACACAATGCATTTCCCTGTTTTATTGATAATATAGTAGCTATACTTGTTGCATTTTGTTTTATCATTTACGGACCAACCAATATTACTAAACTAATTGTCATATCACTGTACATTGCAGTGACGCTTGTTTATAACATGAACATAAATTACAGTGTTTTAAAATCTGAAAATAGACGCTCTCAACCATTTTCTTGTGACATGTAAGAATATCTTAAGTCCCAACATATTCTTATTATACATATGCATAATGCTTATACCTCTAGAATTAGATGAAACTAAATGTCTGAAACTTTTGCGTAATGCAAGTGATTGGGCTAAAGATAATTATATCTCGTAATTGAAGGGTACCAAATATGAACGTGTTGCATCCCATGTAACTTTTCTGATACGTGTATATGCTCATTGCAGCCCTTAGCAGATGCTTATGGACTGCTCATGCATAGAAATGGCCAGTGGGAATGGACTCTTGCACCTGGAGTTGCCCCATCATCAAGGTATCAACATGCCTCGGTAAGTAATAGGATTTTACTTGAAGCACATCTCCGGATGTAAATACTGGTGCATCTTTTGGCACACTTTCCAGCAGATTGTGTTGTTCTAGTTATCTTTTAGAGGCGGCAGTTTCAAACCAGATACTTAGAAACGGCTTTATAGTTTATAAAGGTTGTGATTAATCTCAAACAGGTCGAACAAAGGTAGCTACTAGGGGAATGGGTCTAACGGGGTAAATGTTGCCCAGAGTCTGTTCTTTATTCCGAGGTCTAGAATATTTTATCAGTTGACTATTTATAAGACAATTTGTAAATGGAGAAAAGTGGTTCCGGGTTAACCTGACCCGTACAAAAAATGACCTGTTTCACAGTTGACTGTCCTGCTCATCTTGCCACCTGTAATTCGATATTTTGTCCAATGTATGTCAGTATGTCCGTACTTATCGATTCATCTTCTCGTAATCAGGTCTTTGTTGGGGCTCGATTGCATGTTACAGGAGGTGTTGTCAGGGGAGGTCGAGCAGTAGACGGTGAAGCAGCTGTTGCAGGTTATTTTTGGTTGAGTTTGTGAATTTGTAGTATTAATCGTTTTTAACAGATGCATAATTAGAACCTTTGTAATGCGAATTTACAGTTTTGGATACTGCTGCTGGAGTCTGGTTAGATAGACATGGCTTGGTGACTGCTCAGCGCAGTGCCAAGGGGCCTGAAGATCCTTCTTTGGAGCTCATGCGTCGTTGCCGGCATGCTGCTTCATCCGTTGGTGTTCGTTTATATATTTATGGTGGTCTTAGGGGCGGTAAGCCTATAATCATTGACTCATAGTACCCATGATTCCTTCCCTAAGGATGATTGTGAAAAATAGAAATCAACTGTATGTCTGATTATCTGATTATTCAGAACTCAAATAACTAGTTCTAAGGGTAACCTAATATTTCATAAAAATATTATGTTCGGCCATCTTGCAAATTAATATTCTAAATAATAAAAGCAGCTACAAATAATAGTGTCTGGAGTAGGTTTTTGTTTGTTTGTTTTTGTTTTTTGTTTTTTTTGTCAATTTTTTTATTTCCTAGTTTTAATGCTTCATAACATAATTTGTTTTATGTGCTGCAGAGTTGTTGTTAGGTGATTTTCTTGTAGCAGAGAATTCGCCTTTTCAGTCTGATGTGAATACACCCGTACTTACATCAGAACGTGGATCCAATATGACCAGTCCAAGGGGAACAAATAATTTGAGCCCATTTGATCCGATATCTAGTGATAACGGATCCGAGAGTCCATCAGGGGCATCAAGGTTTGGACTTTTTATCACTTTCGGTCCCAAAACTTACATTATGTTTCTTTTTCTCACCTATTGAACTAATTTTTATGTTTGCCAGCATGGACAAAGAATCTATGGATAGGCTAGTTGAAGCTTCTGCTGCTGAAGCTGAGGCTGCTAATGCAGTTTGGCAAGCTGCGCAAGCACAGGCTGGAAATCCTGAAGATACATCTGTTGCAGATGATAATAACGCACAAGCTGCAGAGAGTAATTCAGAGGATAGTGATGGAGAGGGAGATGTTCGACTTCATCCTAGAGCTGTATGTTTTTCTCGGTCTTTTAAGTGTGTTTGTTACAGCCCGGTTTATTACAACTCACCATTTGATTATGATTGTTCAATATCACAGTCAAATACATATCCAAACACCTCGTGTAATCTGTGTGTTCGACTCTATATAAGCTAAAGAAACTTGATGTTATTATGATGCAGGTTGTGGTTGCTAAAGAGGCTGTAGGTAACCTTGGTGGATTGGTTAGGCAGCTCTCTTTGGATCAATTCGAAAATGAAAGCAGGCGAATGGTTCCTGTGCAAAATGACATGTCATATTCTGCCAAAAAGTTCCAAAGGCAAAAGTCACCACAAGGCTTGCATAAAAAGGTAAGAGTTGCGATTTATCCTAGGATAAAGGTAGAGGGGCTGGAGGGATGTGTTGGGAACTGATTGTTACAACTTCAATTGCGCATTCAAGCACCCCTTGAGTATGGTCCCATCTTTTACCGTCAAATAAGAGCGACTGTTGATAATACTTATCTATCTGCAGGTCATAACTCATTTGCTTAGGCCTCGGAACTGGAAACCTCCTGCGAACAGAAGATTTTTTCTCGACTCTTATGAGGTGGGAGAGCTTTGCTATGCTGCTGAGCAGATATTTTTGCATGAGCCTACAGTTCTTCAGTTGAAAGCCCCTATCAAAGTGTTTGGCGATCTACATGGTCAATTTGGTGATTTGATGAGATTGTTTGATGAATATGGCTACCCTTCCACGGCTGGAGACATCACGTATGTCTGATTACATGCTATTGTATACTTCTAATTTCATGAAACTGTATCTAACGGACCCTTTTTTATCCTTTCAGGTATATTGATTATTTATTTCTTGGGGATTATGTTGATCGAGGACAACATAGTTTGGAGACGATCACCCTGCTCCTTGCTCTAAAGGTAAGGTTTTATTCAACTGCTGACATGTTGATCTAGTGTCATATTGAAACCTCACTCCTTTCCTATTCGTGTTTTCAGATTCAGTATCCCGAGAATGTTCACTTGATACGTGGGAACCATGAGGCTGCTGATATAAATGCACTCTTTGGTTTCCGTCTTGAATGCATTGAAAGAATGGTACGTAGCAACATATCAGTTTTTTTGTGTATGTTTGGCGGATGTGGTAGTCTTGTAACCAATTCTGAACTGCTTTAAGTTAATCCGGTACTAAGTATACCCAAAATGATCCGTTTTGACTTTTGAATCTTCACCGGCCGCTCATTTTGTCACTTCTAATGTTTATTTTTCTTACTGTCAATTTCTGCTGTACAGGGTGAGAATGATGGGATCTGGGCATGGACGCGGTTCAATCAGCTATTTAATCATCTTCCACTTGCAGCACTTATTGAGAAGAAAATTATTTGTATGCACGGTGGTATAGGGAGATCAATACATTTAGTTGAACAAATAGAGAAAATAGAAAGACCAATAACCATGGATGCTGGATCTCTTGTCTTAATGGATCTGCTATGGTAAGTTCATTACTTCATTGAAGTTTTTCCTTCTTTTTTTTAAGTCTGTTGTTATAATATTCTGTTCTTTTTGGCAGGTCCGATCCCACAGAAAATGACAGCGTGGAAGGGCTGAGACCAAACGCTAGGGGACCTGGCCTCGTCACTTTTGGGGTATGCACGTAGTCTTTATATTGCAAGATTCAAAACTTCTATCTGATGAGTGTTTCCTAGATCACTTAATCGTTGTTATACTAATACACTGTGGATTCTATTGTCCAAGGAACAGCAACAGCTTTTTCAATAATGTGATTTATAACGTTTTATACAGCTTTTTCACCCCACTTTGACCAACCCCCTACACAACAGCCTTTTCACCTCATGTGATTTAGACTTGTATGACTTCTGGTTGACTTGCAGCCTGCTTGGACAATCTATATATTTTAGATCAACATATTTGATGGAACATAACCAGATCGACCGATTTTGTGTCTTAATGGGTCTAAATTTCCAATTTTGTGTCTCTTTGCTAATATTTTTATAACTACTTGCAGCCTGACAGGGTCTCAGATTTCTGTAAAAAGAACAAACTTCAGCTAATTATAAGAGCACACGAGTGTGTAATGGATGGGTTTGAAAGATTTGCTCAGGGACAGTTGATAACCCTTTTCTCTGCAACGAACTATTGTGGTAAGATTATAGCTTTTTAACTCGATTCAGTCTGTTTTGTATATGGTCGTAGTACAATGGTCTAATGGTGGTCGAAACTGTAATCAGGTACGGCAAACAATGCTGGTGCTATATTAGTGATTGGCAGAGGATTAATGATCGTTCCTAAACTTATTCATCCAATTCCGCCTCCACTTCAATCACCAGAAACATCTCCGGAACGTCTCCAAGATGACACGTGGATGCAGGTAAACCTTTTTGAATTTTGTTAACATATGAGTGTATGACCCCCTCTTCGAATCAGAGCCTAAAATTGGTAACTACTGCAAATCTGACAGGCGGTTCATTTATAAGCAAAACCGATTATGAATGAGTGACTAAAAATTCTTAGCATTTTTCGTTGCAAGATGCAAAGTTAGCACACTGCAAATTTGCCACTTTTCCGTGTCTCGATTTTCACAAGTGTTTAAATGCTAAGTATGATTAAGAAAGACTCATTAAGTATGATTAAAGGAAATAACTTTCTGTTAATTGCAGTAAATACGTTTTGAAACAAGACATCTTAGGAGATCGTATGCGTCTGTTTTTATAAACTGGGTTATGTTTTACCAAAGTGACCTGTTCAACCGGTTTCTTTATATACCCTTTTGTTAAATTGATTGATCCGTTTACTGAAAATCAAATGAAATGTGTTTCCTGTCGTTGCAGGAGCTTAATATTCAAAGACCGCCTACTCCCACAAGGGGCCGTCCACAAGATCATGACAGGAGCTCGCTTGCATATATCTGATCAGCATTTGGCATTTTTGCAGTAGTCGTATGTTCCCATGACGGAGCCCAGAAAATGGGAAATTTACATATGAAGAACAGGTTGCCTTGTATTTTTAATTTATAGATATAAGAATTATTGACAAATGTCTGTAGCTTGCACATAGCTTTATTTATAAGGGGGTTTGTTATTTCATTTTAGTTCGACGTATGTATCTGTAAATTCGGGGATATGTATTTTACATCCAACATAACTGTACGACAATAAGAAAAGCTGGTGAGTGTAGCTCTTCGAACATTTTGCATTTTGAATTTTTATGAAATTGATTGTAGTCTTAATGTTTTTTCTTGTATGTTCAATGGTTGAATCAACAACCGCAAACGAGTCGTGTTTCTATCTTTTTTGGCTAAAAGAGATGATACGGCAACTTGAATTTGTTTTTAACTTCTTATCAAGTTTATACGAGGTATTATTGTATAAAGTTGGTATTATGATATGAAAACCTTAGTTGATTAATTAAATATGCTCTGTTTAACAAAGTGTTATCTGAAAGATGGTAATAGTTGTGAAAAATATAGTTCAAATGGTAAAAATGGATTATACTAGTAATATGTGATGGCATATGGGAGTTTTAGCCTAGCAGGTTAAAGCCTTTACACTCGTAATAGGCCCGCGATAAACCCAACGGAGGCTTAGGATTGCTATAACCGGCCTTCCCAGGCCGAACGAACAAGATCATGCCAATACATGGACCTTGTTCAGAGCATCGTTCAAGACTGTTACAACTTACAATGGACAATATGTGCCACTACCTCATTTGAGCAGAGGTAGTGTTGCGTACATTATGCCAATACATGATGCTGCACACAAGACATTCCATGAACCCCGCCATAGCCAAGGAAGAACGGCACGTGTTGTCCTTGTCTCCTCCCTTGGATCTCCACCACATGGACCATTCTGGCCGTTAAGATTGCATTCATGGGTTGCATGAAACCTTAAATGCATTCCAATAAATACCGGACCATTTCCTTGAAATGGACCTAGTCATCTTTGACATAAAAATACACACTCCATAATTGACTCGTGAGTGTTACCCCAACTCTAGGCCGCCGGTCTTACCTTTGGGGTCCTTACCGAACGTGGGAAACCAAACGATGGACTATCATCCACCTCACCCAAGACGTACCATACACAAACATGGTGCCATCCGTGCTACGCGAAACATAAAATAGACACTATTTTTAGCTTTTCCGTTCACCGGCAAATTTTTTCTCGAAATTTTTTATTTCACCAGGAAAGTCGAAGAATCTACATTTTCACCACAAAATCTTTGATTCTCAGTTACAAAACCTTGTTTTACAACCATGCTAAAATCAACAAAGTCATTCAAAACCCAAAAACAATCACAACAAAACACAACCACTTCACGTCCACATGATTCAAACGTGGATTCCGGACAAAAAGCGAAACAAAGAAGTACTCGAAAACTGGGCTACGACAGCCAAAGATGACTTTCCGTGGGAAGGGTTCATTACTTCAAAGGATCTAGTGATTAATTCACGGCATTGGGTGCTTCAAACAAAATCAGTCAAGTCTACATGGACGAGGGCAGCTTAGCCAACGTCATGTATGATCATACAAGCACGTCCGACAACTATTCCACTCATCGGATTCTCATTCGATAGGTCCATACCTGATGGAGTAACTCACCTAAAAACGACAGTCGGATCTCATCCACTAATAGGAACAGTTGTCATGGAATTCCACATCGTAGAGTCGAGTTCTAGATACAACATCTTGTTTGGCAGAACAACAATACCATAACTATGTGTGAAGGTGTCAACAATCAAGTTACATGTGCAATTCCCGACCAAGTGAAGGATGGTTGGTTATGAGAAAAGTTCCATACGGAACAAGTTTTATTTAAAGAACAAATAATTAGATCTCAACCATCCATCCATTTGAATTCAACGGATTAGATTAATTTACATTTTAAACTAAAATTATACTTAGGGGGTCATTTTTGTAAATTCACATTATCATTATACATTTTACGCATTCGGTGAAAACACACACACTTCACTCACACGCTCTCAATCTTCAGGTCCCCAAAACCATCTGAAACCTTAAACCATCGCAAATCCACCCCCAAACTGCCCCCAAACCACCACCAAAACCACAGCGAAACCGTAATTATTCATTTAAAATGGATATTCGAGATGAATTAGCCCTATCTAAAGGCGATTCAGTGGCAAAACCTGCTTCATCTAACGTTTTTGATAAAAGTAAGCTTCGAAATCCATTTTTTAATTATTTTTTGATTAATTAACATCAGTAGCTTATTTTTTTATTGAAGTTTTGTGACTGAAATTTGTGATGGATTAAAGTTTGTGTTATAGGAATCAATAGCTAGGTTAATTTGCTTTTTCTTGTTGTTAGGACAGCCATAATAATCAGTTTTCAGCTTATATGCCCATTGGGATGTGATTAGATTGCTTATTTTAGAGCCTAATTTGTCAGCTTATTTTAGAGTCTATGAGGAGACTGCTAAGAGAGGGGTGTTTGATCAGGTTAATTTATGTTTTTTTGCTTTCTCGAATTTGTGGATATATGTTATGAAGTTAATGCTATGTTTGGCGAAACTAGCACCAGTTAGCGGTATTTGGTAGCGTAGTTGTAGCTTTTGATTGAATGTGCAAAATGACATAAAAGTAGCGTTAGAAAAAATGAGGTTTAAAAACTTTGCAAATGCAAGCCGCTTGTTGCCAAATAAGCTCCAAAATGCTCTGTGGCAACACACCTGACACCCTATTAATGTTGGTTTTAAATTTGTAATAAGTTTTGTAAGATAGTTTGTATCTTTGGAAAATGACTGGTATGGCTTAAAATGAAATGTAGCTTTTCCTAAGTGAGGTGTTTTGAGCTTATATCATGAGCTTCAGGTGGCTTCTTCTTACACATTTGACGTTCATTAGTTTAGGTTCTTACACATTAGCATAAGTGTGCATTTGTTTAGGGTTTTACTTTTGATGTTTGTTGTTGTGTTTGTGTTTATTCATGTTTTGATACATTTTGATGGTGTGAGAATGTTATTACTAGAATGTTATTACTAGCGGTATTATGAATGATATTGCTAGATTCTTCGGATTATTCTGAATCCCATGAGATTCATACTGAATCCCATGAGATTCATACTCAATCCTATGGGATTCAGTATGAATCTCATGAGATTCTTAATGCTCAGTTATTGTATATCTAATGTTTTTTTTATTTTTTTTATTTTTCATGTTAGGTGTTGTCAGTGGTTCCCCACGGAAGAAGTGGGTTACAAAATTTGATATCCTTCAAGAGAAGGCATCGGCTGAAAAAGAGAAGTTACTTGCTGAAAAAGAGAAGGTGTCGGATAAGGTGGTGTCGGAGAAGGTGGTGGCTGAAAAAGAGAAGGTTCCGGCTAAGAAGGTGTCGGAGAAGGCACCTGTTGAAAAGGAGAAGGTGCCGGATAAGGTGGTGTCGGAGAAGGTGGCGGCTGAAAAAGAGAAGGTGCCGGATAAGAATGTAAAGGCACACGCACAAGGTAAGGAGACACATGGTAAGGATGCAGAGGCTAAGGAGCAAGAGGGTAAGAAGGTTAAGAAGGCAGTTGGCAAGGAGCAAGGGGGTAAGAATGTAAAGGAACAGGCAAAAGGTAATGAGGCAGTTGTTAAGGAGACAGAGAGTAAGAAGGTTAAAGAGGCAGTGGGTAAGGAGCGAGAGGAGAGAGAGGTTGAAGAGGCAGTGGGTAAGAAAGTTAAGGCACATGCAAAGGGAAAGGAGAGAGAGGTTAAGGAACCAGTTGGTAAGATGAGTAAGGTTCAGGCACGTGCGACTGCTTTTATTGAGCCATAAGATACCATTAATGTTAAGCTGTCTAGTCTTCTAAAGAAGCCAAAGGGTAAGTCTGCTAAGGTTGATAAGTCGGCTAAGGATAAGCCAAAGGATAAGCCAGTTGAGACTGAAGATAAACAAAAGAGTTCAATAAAACTGAAGGTCTATCAGAAAAAACTGCAAAAAATGTATATTTTTGATCTCATGGGATTTTGCATGCTCCCTTTTTAGTTGTTAAACAGTTCTAAATCAGCTAATGAATCCCATGGGATTGTATGTTTTTTTTATCAATATATTTATATTATGTCTTTTTTTATGTAGATTCCGCTGTTGAACCAGTTCAGTCCAAAGATGAAGTGAAGAGTAAAAGGATTTTGTCTTTATCTAAATTAGAAGAGAGTAGAAAAAAAGTGAAGGTCAAGCAACAAAAAGGTATAGTTTTTAGAAATTTGTCTTTTTTATGTTTTTTCTGTGTTTTTGATCTCATGGGATTCATATTGAATTCCATGGGATTTGGTATAGAATCCCATGGGATTCAGTATGGGATTCATTGTGATCCATACAGATTATGCATACAAGTTTTTGAAATAGAATTTAAGTATGGGATTCATTGTGAATCCCATGGGATTCATTGTGAATCCCATGGGATTCATTGTGATCCATACAGATTATGCATACAAGTTTTTGAAATAGAATATAAGTATATTGTGAATCTCATGGGATTCATTGTGAATCCCATGGGATTTTGTTGACCAACATATTTATAATGTCTTTTTTTTATGTAGATTCTGATGACATTGAAGATACGAAAAAGGATTTGAAGGGAAAGGGTTTGTTTAAGAGAAAGAGGGAGAATTCTGATGACATTGATGATAAGAAGCAGTTGACGCCTGTAAAAAAGGAAGAATTTGATGAAGAGGCAAAGTTGAAGAAGAAAGGTAAGAAGGAGTTGACGGCTGCAGAGGAAGCGCATGAAAAGTATGTTGCCATGTTTCCAATTCTTCATGCACGGACAACACCTACAGCTCTTTTTTCTGCCATCCGTGACTCTAAGGTTGATATGAGGAGTTTTTTGGCTGACATCGAATTTAGTTCGTTACACAATGTTAACATAGATCGCATTCCTTCAAGGTTGGGAAGGTATGTAGTTTCTAGATTTAATTCAGAAAGTTGTGAGTTGATTTTGGAGAATGGCAACTCAATCAAGGCCACTACTTCCAAAATTCATGAGATATTAGGTGTTCCGTTTAGTGGTCGATCTCTTTTTTCTTTAAATCCTAGAACAGAAAATGATGAGTTTGTGAGGCGTTGGATTGGTCAGTTTCATCCTAAAGCACTCAAGGATATCCGTGTGAATGACATTGCTTTTAAATTGATTGAGTCTCGGGAAGCTGACTTCCTTTTTAAAGTCAACTTTTGTACCCTTTTTGCAAACATGATGGGTATGGTTGATGGGTTAAAGGGGCAGATATGTTTGGATGTTGTGTTAAGATTGCGTGAAGATATTAATGTTAAGGATATTGATTGGTGTGACTTTATTTTTTCCTGCCTTAAAAGCCATAAGTCCCAACAACGCTATCTAATCATTATACTGGTCCATATACCTTCCTCGTTGTAAGTTTCTAAGTTTTGAACTCTATTTTTTTGATTTTTAAACGTGTTTGTGTGACAGATTTGTTATAACCTTCTTTACACTTTTTTGTTTTTTGTTTTTCAGCTTTTGTATCTAGATTCAACAAAGCATGAAAAGATTCTTGTTGTTCGGACACGTCCTGCTATCAGAAGTTGGCCTTCATATTTAATGTCTCAATGACAGGATCTAGAACTTAAAGAAGAATGTTTTGGTTTGCTGCAACTTCAACCAGAATGGACTGAATTCGAGGTTCAACAGGCTGAAGGGTTTATTTGTGGTGGTTCGGAAGATTCTTTTTTAAAGAGGTTCCTTTAAATTTTTGTTATTTGTTTTTCATTTATTGTTATTAAATGATATCATTGTGAATCCCATGAGATTGTAAACATGATCCCATGGGATTCATTGCAATGTGCTTTATTATCACTTACAATGTTTTTTGTCGAAATCCTTCACATACAATCCCATGGTATTCAGTTAGAAATCCCATGGGATTCATTGCAATGTGCTTTTATTATGACTTACAATGTTTTTTGTCAAAATCCCATGGGATTGTATGTGCTTTATTATGCCTTACAATGTTTTTTGTCAAAATCCCATGGGATTGTATGTGAATCCCATGGTATTCACATACAACATACAATCCCATGGGATTCATTGCAATGTGCTTTATTATGACTTACAATGTTTTTTGTCAAAATCCCATGGGATTGTATGTGAATCCCATGATCGGATTCACATACAATCCTATGGGATTCAGTTAGAAATCCCATGGGATTCATTGCAATGTGCTTTATTATGACTATTACAATGTTTCTTATTGCAGGATTTGTTTAATAAACTTGAAAAAAAAAAGTTAGAGTTGATTTGTGATGAAAGACTTGTTGTAGAAGATTATTTCACGAAAGCGATGTCAGATTACCCTGGTGATGTAAAGTTGCTTGAGCTACATCAAAAGTATGCTCAAACTTTCAAGCAACCGAAGCCATTAAATGATGATGGTAATGGGGAGGATGACGATGATGAGAAGGATGATGATGCTGATGGTAATGGGGAGGATGACGATGATGATGGTAATGAGAAGGATGACGATGGTGATGAGGAGGATGATGATGACGATGATAAGGATGGGAATAAGGTAAGTTTAGAAGATTTTGACGATGAGGCCAAGAAACAAGATGATACAACTGTGGTTGATGAATCTGAAAAACAAGAGGATGATGCAGTTCCTGAGAAGGAAGTTGATGCATCTGATAAAGAAGAAATATGTGAAGAAGAAGAGCCTGAGATCACGTGCACACCTGAGGGGTTAACGCAATGGTTAGAAAATAATTTAGATACGGTTGATGAGATTATCAATTGTATAGCTGCTGGTACGCATATGTAATATTCTTGAATCTCTTTCTTTTTTACTAAAATTTTATTTCTTTTTAATTAAATCTTTTTATTTTTTTCAGCAAGAATCGCTCAATGGAGGTCCGGATCCAATGAATCCGGAGGGAATGAATGTTGTGACTCCTGAAAAAATGGCTACTCGTGCTGGAAAGCGTGTGGTGAAACCTTCTTCGTACCTGTTATCTCCCTATATGAATAAGAAGACAAAGGTTGTATCCAAAATTACAAAGCTGGAGTTTATTCTCGGAAATAGTTTGTTTGCGATGCAAGGCGACAAGCTGTAAGTTTACATGTGTATTTTTTATAAAGTTAATAAAAATTCACATCTAATCCCATGGGATTTAATACAGAATCACATGGGATTCTGTATTGAATCCCATGTGATTCATACAAACTCCAATGTGATTCTGAAATGATTTTTTTCTTTTTCTTGTTTACTCATATAGTGAGAGAATTTTTGAATCACATTCTCGGGAGTTCACGGTGTTTTCCATTCGTTTGACTAAGGAAACGTTAGCCCCAGGTTTGTGGATTGATGCCAGTGTTGTTGACTGTTGGAGTGCTATTCTAAATTATGAAGAGAGTTTTAAATAACATGGTTCTCCATCACGACACTTTTTCCCAACAGGATGTATTGTAAGTATTTGTTTTTTGATTTGCTTAGTAAACTTCTTATTTGTTTAATAAACTGCTTATCATCTTATCTGACTTACCAAACACCCCCAAAGCAATACAAATCATAACATCATCTTGTAAATTGCATATACAGATAGAATCTATGCTTGATGGAACGTTGGCGTCTGAGGACGAGAAATTTGAAAGTTTTGAAAATTAAATTTTAGCTCAGTTTGCAGACAATGTTGCTGGCTTGGCTCTCGACGGCATTGACTTGGTATTTTTTTTGTTATAAATTGTTGTTTGTGTTTTTACTTTGGATTCATTTTTATTATTTTTGTTTTGTTAAAACAGGCTTTCTTTCCAATTCGCAATGTTGGCCACTTTTATGTCATCGTCATCAGCCTTACCAAAACAATATCAATAACGATACTAGATAACAGTGATTCGGGAGCAACATATGATTCGAAATATAAAGAAGCATGTGAACTACTTGTAAGTATTTACTTTTCTGTTTTTAAAGGGATTCATAAGTAATCCCATGGGATTCATTAGAAATCCCATGGGATTCATACAGAATCCAATGGAATTCATACATAATCCCATGAGATTCTGTATGAATCCCATGTGATTACTGCAGAATCCCATGGGATTCAGTATGAATCCCATGGGATTCTTTGATGAATACTTTATGATTTAAACATAATCCCATGGGATTCATACAGATTTCCATTTGAATCGCTATTGACATTTTCCCAGAATTCTAGTAATTTATGATCTTTTTTTAATAATTTTGTAGAAAACGTTGTTTTCCCATCATCTGAAGCTGTATGGTCACAAGAAACATGCTAACATTCTTAAAGCCAAACCAAGAATCCCAAAGCTCAAATGGAGAACAAAGAAACTTTTTTGTGATTGCGGTATTTTCACCATGGTACATATGGAATGTTACAACGGTGAACCTGCTACGAAATGGGATTGTGGGCTGGTTGTCGAGTCTGGACTGCCGACCGACAAGTTGAGGCAGTGCGACATGTTGAGGCGACTGAGATTCAAGTTTGCTACTAAGATCTTGTTACATGGGATTTGCTTTTTTCAACAAGAATTGAATCTAAACACTTATAAACCAGTGGAATCCCATGGGATTTGCATTTTTACAACAACAATTGAATCTCAAGGAATTTACCAGTAATTTCATTCACAACATCATCTTTATCTTGACTTTCATCTACTGGAACTTCAATTAAATCACTTTCATCTACTGGCGACAGTATTTCCCGGTTAATCGGTGGTGGTTCCATGGTGATTGCTACGGTTTGATGTGATGGTGATGGATCCGACGGTGGTTTCATGGTTACAGCCGTGGTTTGATGTGATGGTGATGGATCCGACGGTTGTTTCATGGTGAGAGTGGTGGTTTGATTTGATTCCGGCTGTGGTTTCAACGAATCCGGCAGTGGTTTCATTTATTCTGGCGGTTGATTGACTTATTCCGGCGGTGGTTTTGGGGATCCGATCGGTTTTGGATTTGGGATTTTTTTATGAGAGAGAAAGTGGAATGTTAAATGAGAGGATTTGGGATTATTTTTTCTTTTTATTGTAACATGTGATTTTACTAATATGCCCCTATTTGTTATTTTCAGATGAAATCTGGACCATGGGATGAAAGAAGATTGGATGGTTGAGATTATCTCATTTGTTCTTTGGATAAGATGGGTTTTGCATGGATCTCACCTCGGTTGGTTATTTAATTTGCACTACTAAAAATTTAAGCTTTCGCCGACGGATAGTTTTCTATCGCTATTTATTGATGCTTTTCCATTAATAACATATGTTGTTGCTAATTTAGAACGACGTTCTCCGACTAATTTCCGACAGCTTTCCGAGGAAGCTGACTTTCGTCGGATTTCTGTCGTGGATTTTTTTACTCACAATGACTACAAATTGAATTTAGAAGTGTTGCATTAAGGGTCACACAAAAACCACGAGTTCCCACACGTCTATTTTGTTTATTTTTTGAACTAAGTCTAGTTTATTTATTGGGTGAAAATCATGAAATTGTAACCAACTTTTATTTTTATTCCAATTTAGTCACCGTAACTTTTTTCTTTTATTATAAAATAATAATCAAGTTTGAAAAGTGTTTTATTTTAGTCACTCAAAGTTTCAATAGTGTTCTATTATTGTGTAATTTTTATGTTTGAGCGACTAAAATGAAACACTTTTCAAACTTGGTTATTATTTTATGACATATATCTCTTTTCACATGTGCATAAGTTAGTTGTATATTAAGTTGGTTGGAGTTATTGAAATTCAGGGGTGGGTATTTATTGTTACGGTACAAACAAACAATGCACATATCAAAATATCCTAAAGAAAGTTTTTTGAATAATTACACAATAATAGAATAGTATTGAAACTTGGATGGTTTTTGTCAAAGTTTTCAAGACCGGTATCCTACCCAAGATCGTTTTCGTCTTTGCATGACCGTGATCGTAAGATCGGATCGGGATCTTAAGATCCTTCTCTAATGTTATTTCTTAATAGTTTTTGTAATATTATACAAATCTACAAATTATTATACATTATAAATACAAAATACATAACATTTTATTTTTTAGTTCTACAAAAGAAAACAACCCATAAATTTGTAGTTATTAGTTTGTAAAATAAGATCGTATGGTTAAGATCGAGATACTATAAGATCTTAAACTTGCAAACATCCTATGTAGGATCCAGATCGTTTTTCTTTGTAGTATCATAAAATCGTAAGATCCTAATATTAGAATCGGGATCCTGACAACTATGATTTTTGCGATTAATTTAAAGTTAGTCATCAAACTTTGTTACATTCAGTTTCAGACTTCACTTTTCCCGCATCATTGCCACCATTTAGAATGTATTATTTTCCCTAATTTTCGAGTGTTTGGATAATCAGAATTGTTTATGAGTGTTAGAATCAATTAATTAGTACTTCATATGTTTTGGATAATCAGATAAATCCTTGTTTTGATTACTTTAGCGTAAACATGACTTTTAATCATTTGTTACTTTTAATTTAGGCTCTCGATTTTTAATTAGGGTTAATTTTTAACTTATCATTTTTTCTACTTCCATGTAGTCATCTTTTTTCCCCTATTAAATACCTAAACATTTAATTTTGCTCATATTTTAACACTCACTCTCGATAGAGTTGTTACGCGAAATATAAGGGTAAAATGGTGATAGGATACAAAAGTTGTGTGTTTTTATAGGAACATTTTTACATGTTGTTATTTACTGTTATGCCTAATTATATGTTCACCCGCTAACTTTGACTATGAAAATGTATTCAAACTAATAGCCCATACGTTAACATTTTATCAGAATTTCTTCCAAAATTCGAGTTTGAGCTCGTACATTTGCCAAAATTTGTGACTGAACTCGTACATTTGCCATTAATTATATAGAATTATATGTATGTTTATCATCTTATTCCTGTAAAGTCATAGGGCAACAGTTGTCACTTTGGCTAGAATCACACAAGTATGATTGAAACATTTTATTTTGGTACTATTAGCCAAAGTTCGATATTCTGCAAATTCTACATCAGCAATGGATATGGAAGTGGATGCCTCTGATGTAAGTGTAGTGTAGCTATTATTAACGTATATGTTTTGTATAAATGTTTTTATAAATTTACACGTACGATGGCATTGGTTTTGTAATACAGCAAGATAATAATAGATGGAGCCTTCGAGAAGAAGTCGATACGCTAATTAAAGACATACTGGAACTTAGTTTCTCTGAGTTAAATGAAAAGCCTATCCTTTTCTTTCCTGCCAACGAGGAGCATGGTGACTACCAATGGTAACTATATGTTGTTTCTGCGTTTTTACTTTCTTTGGTATATATATATATACATATTTAATTATCTGAATTATGAGAATTTTACAGCGATAATGTCCTGAGCATATGGACTAAGTTAAGAGAAAAAACCCAAAGAATCAGAACAAAAGTATCCACATATTAAAAAACCAACAGACGTTGGAGAGGTAATATTGCCAATCATGGTTTTTGAGTTTTTTTTTAACATACAGATAATGTCTAATTTTATGTTTTGGTGTGGCATGTATTATAGGAAATCAAGAAACATCTTGAGAAGCGGGATGACATGATAAAAGAAGCGTCCATACACGATGTTGGTTTTGTGACTTTTAAGTTATCAGGGAAATGGATGGCGAAGGTCCTTTTATTTTATTCTCTTTTCTTTTCCAACTCTTTTAAAACATACAGTTTTCACCTATATTCTTGTCTACACTATTTTATTTGCAGAGCATTCATAAGATGCTAAGGGATGGTATAGACACCTGGGCACCAGAACTTACTGTGGCTAAGGCGATGATAATTTCTCCGTCATTGGATAATGATATAGCAGAGGGAACGCGTGCGGCTAGGTTTCGACGCTCTTATATTATAAACACGCTAATTCGTACGCTCAAGTATTCTAATGTTGCTGTCACCATTTTTAAGGAATATCCGCAGGTATATAGGAAGCTGATTTAGCTGTTTGAATGTTTGTTGTGTTAACATTTTACATTTACTTCTATTTATATTCTATGAAATTACATTTTTCACCTCTGATATAAAAATAGCCGTATTTTGCTGCTTATGAGTTTAATAATTCCATTTATTTCAGGAGAAGGACAAGCATAAAGCTCAGCGCAAAGTGAAAGAATGCTTTTCGATTGAAGAAAGAGATGGAGATGTGACGATATCTGTTGGACCTGAAGGAGAACGGAAACCTTTTATTCGTGGAAAGAAAGATGGAGGTTTTGGCAATGCTTCTAAAGATCTCAGCAATCTGTGGTACTTATACTTGTTGAATTTATCAATAACATATATATCAATTGGCTAGTAATTTGTAACCTACTTCCTAAATTGTTTACATATTTTGCCTGTTTGCAATTTATAAACTATCTTATCAGTAGTGCGCCTGAACTAGTAATAGTTTAATGTCTCTTCATGTGCGCCTCTCGTAATATGTATTAGTGTAAACAGTGTTACATTTCACCAATGATACATGAACAGTGCTTATCTGTCTGCTTATGTAGGTATGGACTTGAATGTGAAAAAGCAACTTGGATAGTAAATGTGATTCCCGTACAACAACAAGAGTATTATGAAATGTGCTTCACTGTAAGTACTTTTACAAAGCAGCGTAACTGATAACATGTTTAAATTTACAAGATGGAAAACTGAATACTGATTTTTTTTTTTTTTTTTTTCCAGGCTGCTAGACAAGCAGGGTGGCTCCCAGAGGATAGGTACGAATCTCCTGGCGCAGGTTATGCAGGATATCAAACTTGTAGTTATGAAGTAGAAGAGTTAATCATGTCTCTTCAGCAAATGCAAATGGAATCTGCTGAGTTGCCTACAAAATTACTAGATAATGCTCTTGCGTAAGATTATCATGCTTTTATCATAGTTTTTACCCTTATTGTACTTTTGCTATCAGTATTAATAAGACGAGTAGAGTGGTAAATCTAAATTTTCTATGAACTTGCTGTAATCAAAATTTATTTCCAGAATCTTTTATATCGAATTCAACAATGTCTACACCAGCGATTTTCTTTGTTTCAAAAACTGAGATACCCTACTTTTAGGTCAAGTTTCGTACTTATTCATATTCAGTGCTTTGCGTTTTCTGTTCTTAACAGGTGTATATTCTTGAAAGCCCATAGATTGGCGCATTGTAAATTGGATCCTGCTGAGATTGTTAAGGCAGAGGTATACATTTGTAATTGATGTTGAAGCTATTGTATATTGTAACTCTCATCAATTTGAAATATTTACACCGATTTTGTTTTTGATCTGTTCAATTTCATTGATTAATAGGGAAATACTCTTCAGAATTTATTAAAAACACAAGCAAATATTCGTTCATTTACTACAAAATCTTGTGTAGACGTGGATGAGTTAAAGAAGGTAAGAATTTCTTTTTGTCTCATTGCTGTTACAGTTTCTCATTTCGGCCCCTATTATATTGCATTCTTGTTCTTGAATAATAAGTTAACTGATATTGTATTTCAATGGTGGTACAAATTTCTCATGTTGGCCCTTTATTGTTTGCAACAGGCTTCAGATTTAACATTGGGTGAAGGTGTAGAACGTGTGCTGGGATTGCATTTACTCATGTTTACTGAGGTGTCTTCATTAACTTTATTACTTTTTTGAACATATACACCTAGTCGAAGTAATAAAGCTTAGTTTTTGGACCTGAATACTTATTTGAACTTTACTACTTGGTATACTTGATATGTAGCTTACTGGACCATAAGGAAATTTTGAGAATAATGAAACAAATAATCAGACGGTATACCGATTAAAAAGGCTAGTTTGGTTTCTAACTCGGCAGAAACATTCAGTTGAATATTTTATACATATTCTGTATGACTATATATATATATATATATTTATTATTGTATTAATAATCTTACTTCGTTTTTCAGGTTCTCAAAGAGTCATGTGCATCTATCTTGCCACATATTCTGTATGAATACCTTCACGATTTATATGAGAAATTTGAGCTTTACCACAAATCTTACGATCCCTCTGTGTGCGAGGTAAATTTGCTTACATATGATTTTTCTTACACTATAGAATTTCATTTTACTTTCTCTTAAACCAAAGTTGAATTTTATAAAGTTAATTTGATTTTAAAAAGGGCAAATGATGATTTTTGTCCTGATTTAGCGTAATTTTGAAAGTTTTGCTAGGTTAATGGGTATGCTAAGCAGAAAGCAGATCATTGATATATTTACTTACCAAATGCTTTTTCTCATACAATATTGAATTTAATTTCCGGTTCTCTTAAACCAAGTTAATTTTCTAAAAGTTTATTCGATTTTTAGAAAGACATGTGATCATTTTTTGTTGGGATTAAGCGTAAGTTTTGGCAGGTTGGGGTTGTTGTGGAGCCAACCAGATTATTGCTGTATGAGGCGACTGCAGAAGTAATGGAAAAATGCTTTTATCTTTTGGGGATCAATTCGGTATGCATTATCTAGTTGAATTTTTTATAATATTGTTTCTTTTTTATCTGGGATTCTAATATGTGGGACTATCTTTTGAGATTTATTCAGTTTTCGGGTTTAAGTTCTCTATTTTAAATTTGTTTGGGTGTATAAAAAAGCTTTAAACATGTTTAAATTGGTTTGGGTTAAAAACTAGGTCAAACAATTCCACATCTTCTATCAAGTTTTAAACTTCTATTTTGTGTGTGTGTGTGTAGGAATCTTCATCCCCGGAGGGATCAATTGCCCAATCACTGTTAGCACTATCATCCGCTAAACGACCAATGGATGTAAATGCTCTTGTAGCTGATGCGGAGTCTGATAACAAAAAACAAAAGAGGGCTATTGGTGGCGCTCCTGATGATAGTGTCATTACTCGTTTGCTTGCTGCCAGGTAACTACCAGTTTCGATATAGAAAATAATCAGTCTTTTTTATTCCAAGTTTAATTCATTTCATGCAACATAAGTAACTATAGGGTGTTTGCATAAATTATCTTTTCTTTTCGTTATGCCTATGTAAAATGAATTTGTGTAAAGGCTGGGTTATCTGTAATCGTAATATCATAAATAATCTGTCATCTGCAATCGTAATATTATCAACTTTGCTAGCTTTAATCATTTTTTAAAGACTTACTTTACTGAGTATTGTGGTTTTGAAATGACCCAAAATGGCTACAAACAAACCCATTTTCTAGTGACTCAGAGTTACAATTTACGTTTTGATTTCAGTCTGGATTTTTTTGTTAATTTTGTTTGCATCAATAAAGTACTTATCAAAAGATGGTTCAACTTCAACATCAAAATGTCGCCATCATGGACTTGAATGCAGTAGTTAAATATACCTTCTGTATAAGAATAGGGAATTATGTCATTGCTTTGGGGTTGGATCTGGAGATTATTATGCATCGAGTTGGAATTGAATGAACAGATTCTAGTTGCGAAAGGTGAGGTTTATGTAGGATGATTAAAAACTTTATCTTCATAAGACAGATGACGTAGTAGAACTATTATTGACACCCTCATTTTATGCTCTCACTTTCATAAGCAATGTCAGATGAAAGATAATGTGAGAGAATAGAGATTGAGATTCATTATTTCCCCCCTAATCAGCATTTTTAATCTCTGTCTTGCCTAATGCTAACAAGTGTTTTTCATGCTTACTCTCTACTATATACATGACAAGGACTTTGCATAACTTAATGCTATACAACTGTTGAAAACTAGCCGATTTCTACACTTGTAACATTTCTGTTTTTTAACTTGTGGTTTCTGTTTTGGTTTTCATCAGAGATACACCTAGAAATCCTCGGTTTGAGCCATTTTCGATTTGTCTCAATATTACAACCGATCCCAAGCTTAAAAGGGGTAAGCTGCTTGGACATATTTCTGTATCAGATAATATTGGATTACTATCAGATGCGTGGGTGGAAACATTTGAGCCCGAATGTGGTCTTGTTACATTATTCAACCGTGACTGGTGTGATTCCGAAGACATCATCAACTATGGGTATTTATACTTTGGCAATATCTGTTCGCATCAATCAATTCCATTCTCAAACTATATGGAGATTTGTATGAAACTATATGTCACTAATGAGAAGGATGTTGTTTATCAACTTTGTGATCACGAGTCTGACATAAGCTTCCCAAACTTTTGGCAAAGGGATACAGATAGTACCTGCTGTGCTATTAAGGTTATGGGTGAGGATGGTTATGTAATGATGCATTACATTTTGTTAAAGGATGCGGTGGATGCTGCAATTGAGTTAACATGTACATCACTTGATGATAATCGAAAGGTTTATGGAAGGATATTTGCGTATTATGGCAATAACTTTGATTATCAGTGCAGACCTGAATTTCTGAGCCTTCAGCTAAATTTCTACATGGCAGTACTCTATGAAAACCTTGCTAGTTCTATTTCAAGTGGTGCTAAAATTCCGCTGAGGAAATCCTTGATGGCAGTACCAAACAAGGGCGGTTCCCTTGTAATTGAATTCAGGCTAACGGATGAGTCTGGGGATGAGATTCTGAGTGAGTGTTGCGAAATTCCTTCACAAACCGGAGGCAGCATAGTAAAGACGCTTGATGGGTTAGGTTGCTCTTTCAGCGTTAAAGTGGTTTGGAGCCAAGGTAAAGGTTGCGACAAAGTTGGTTCATATCTGCTTTAAGCGCCTGTTTAATAGAGGGAATTCAAATCAAAGAAATGGAAATGCCATGATTTCCCTTGTTTGGTGAAGTGGAGCAATTAAAAAAAGCGGAAAAAATGAAAGTCTCAGAATTTGATGCCTTATCCATTCTTTATGGTGTGGAAATCAAATTCACAAACAGTTTTAAAAATTGTTGATTTATGAATCATCATATCCGGTTAGGTTTTTTTGTCTCAGGTAATTGGTTAAGTTGAAAAGGGATTTTCACATTAACTAGTTTCAATCGATATAATTTATGGAGTACTGGGTTGTATGCAATTTGGTTGTAAATTTGCAGTTTAATTTATGTCCAAAACCCACTTTATATATTTTGATGGGGCCATTTTGTTGTTGCTTGCTTTGTTTATCCAAATTACTACTATTATTTTGAATTGTTAAGATTCAAGAACTTGTCTCTAAATATATATGCAGGTAGTAACATCATAAGACTAATGCCAGTGGTGACCATTTTTTCACCCAAGCAACCCCGCCACCTCAGCTTTCTCTCTCCACAACTCCACCCTAACCATAACTAGCTAGTGGTGACCACAAAAGCATCCCCGTAAATATACGTATAACAGTAACAAAAGTTGGAGTTGCTTTGTTAAATGTTTCGGTCACTCAATCAACTGAAACATTGAAATGGTCATCAAGCAACGCGTCGCTTTGGGGTAAGCTAATAGTGCAACGCATTGCTTTTATGGGGTTGTGGTTGCCAAGCGACTCCCATTAGCATTAGTCTAACATTTGTTCATGTTCTTTATAATACTGATTTCATGAATCTCTTGGCATGTCAGTTTTCATGGCATAGTTATATATATATATATATTTACAGGTCCTTCAAATAACAAATCTAATATACATGACAACTATAATTATAAAAAATATATATGTATATTTTTTTGAAATATTTTTTCTTCCATAGGCTATGTAATTATTAGTGGTTAAATGCAAGAGTTGATTTACCACTTTTTTTTCAACCACGTTTATTTGCCACTAGATATCGGTTGTTAGAGTGAATTTGCCATCGTCGTTAAATAGCTGATCAAAGTATATGAGTCGATTGCCGTTTGCTTTTCCTTTTCGATCTTGATTTCATAGTTACAACTTTAATTGTTATATATTAAGTGATAATAAATTTCAATTGTTTTCAAATGAAAAAAGGGCTATATATTAAATCAAGTTTCATTAACTAAAACTATAATAAGTGTTAAACTTCTACAGTTCTACCTAAACTATATCCATAACCACATATTCAATTTCCATAGATGGTTTATCAAGGGCTGATCATTTTTAAATGTATCTAGCTTTACATTTTTTTCTATTTTGATGTACCAAACTCTAGTTTTGCAGGTCACTTTGGTGAATCTATTTTGTAATATGGTCACTTTGATGTATCTATTTAAAATTTCAATACTTACTTTCTGAACTATTGAAACGCTAAACTTTTAAATTGATACGCTATCAGTAACAATGTATTTTGATTGACAGATAAAATTTACAATCAATTAAGAACAAAACTTTGTGAAAGAATCTAATATTAAATTTGATCTTATGAAAATAAGGCCTTATACTTTTTTCTAAAAAAATTAACCATTATTATTTTTATGGGATAATAACTTTAAAAGAATTATACTCCTTCCGTCCCATATTGACTGTCGTGTTTGAATTTTTCAAGTCTTTTTTTCTCAACTTTGACCTTAAATACTTGTTCAAAAATACTCTTCTGAGTATCGAACAATAATTTTTGCTTATATGGATACTAAACTTTTAATTTCGGACTTTTTGAAGTACTTTGTGACATTTTTACCCTTTAAAATGTTAAAAATCTAGGGTAAAAAATGTCACGAAAGTACCTCAAAAAGACCGAATTAGAAAGATTAGTACCTCAAAAAGTCCGAATTTGAAAGTTTAGTACCCGTATAAACAAAAAAATTGTTCAATACTCAAAAGAATATTTTTGAACAAGTATGATAATTTTTAAAAGGGTGAAAGCTAAAAACACGCAACGTGATTTTTCAGAACTACCGATGTACTCAACGAATTTTGAAAATTACCAATGTACGCAATATACTTTCAAATTTGGAACAATGTACGCAATATGACCGGTAACTAACAAGTTACCAGGTCATAAACTTTCAAAAATGACAGAAATGGTCCCTGTGACTTGCGTTGACTTTCGCAGGTCATCCCTTGACTTTATTTTCGGTTAAAAAAGTTTCAGTAATGGTCCTTATGGTCATTAACTTTTAGATTTAGTCCGTTTTTTCCGTTTTCATCCGTTTTTGTCGGTTTTTTTTACGTTTTGTCCGTTTTTCTTACGTTTTTATCGGTTTTCATCAGTTTTTTGCCCTTTTTCTTACATTTTTGTCCGTTTTTATCCGTTTTTCTTACGTTTTGTCTGTTTTCTTTCGTTTTTGCCTGTTTTCATCCGTTGTTTTTACGTTTTGTTCGTTTTTCGTACGTTTTTATCGATTTTAATTCGTTTTTTGTCCGTTTTTCTTACATTTTATCCGTTTTTCTTACGTTTTTGTTCGTTTTTGTACTATTTCAACATGTTGAAAAATTTTTCCAAAAAGAAAAAAATTGGAAAAAAATTTTCCAAAAAAAAAATTGGAATTTTTTCGCAATTTTGAAAAAATAAATAGGAAAAAAAATTTCCGAAAAAAAATTTGAAAAAAAATTAAAAAATTTGAATAAAAATTTCAAAAAAAAAATTGAATAAAAAAAACATTTTTCAAATATATATTTTTTTTAAAATATTTTTCAAATATATATATTTTTTTTTAAATCTTAAAAAAAAATATTTGAAAATTAAATAAAAAAGTTCAAATATTTTTTTTTAAGATTTTTTTAAAAAAATATATATTTGAAAAATATTTTTTTTATTCAATTTTTTTTTTGAAATTTTTAAATTTTTTTTCGGAAATTTTTTTTCCTATTTATTTTTTCAAAATTGCGAAAAAATTCCAAATTTTTTTTTTGGAACATTTTTTTTCTTTTTGGAAAATTTTTTTAACATGTTGAAATAGTACAAAAACGTAAGAAAAACGGACAAAATGTAAGAAAAACGAACAAAAACGAATTAAAACCGATAAAAACGTACGAAAAACGAACAAAACGTAAAAACAACAGATGAAAACAGGCAAAAACGAAAGAAAACAGACAAAACGTAAGAAAAACGGATAAAAACGGACAAAAATGTAAGAAAAATGGCAAAAAACGGATGAAAACCGATAAAAACGTAAGAAAAACTGACAAAAACGGATGAAAACGGAAAAAGCGGACTAAATCTGAAAGTTAATGACCATAAGGACCATTACTGAAACTTTTTTAACCGAAAATAAAGTCAAGGGATGACCTGTGAAAGTCAACGCAAGTCACAGGGACCATTTCTGTCATTTTTGAAAGTTTGTGACCTGGTAACTTGTTAGTTACCGGTCATATTGCGTACATTGTTCCAAATTTGAAAGTATATTGCGTACATTGGTAATTTTCAAAATTCGTTGCGTACATCGGTAGTTCTGAAAAATCACGTTGCGTGTTTTTAGCTTTCACCCTTTTTAAAATTAGAGAAAAGTACCAAAAAGTGCCAAAATCTTTTTGGTAGTCCCCTTTGTGGTCAAAATTTTCTTCAATCTCCAAAATGGTCATGCGCAGCCACTCGACCGCGCAGCTCCACCAGAAACATGACACGTGTCATAAGTAAAATCCACTTTTTACTTTTTAATCTATCCAAATAACCACCAAATTTGCGCAACCGACGGCTACTCAACTTACTTTTACTCGACTTGCATTTTTCCACGTGCAAAAAGAACAAAAGGTAAAAAAAAAAAAAAGTACAAAACTTCTTTTCACTGTGTACCTTCTTCTTTCTTTTCCAATGAACCTGGAAAACCGATCGGCAATAACCATTGTATCATAGACAAGACTAAATCGATTCATGATTATCAATCCAAATCTGATTATCATTCTCAAACTTAAACACAAACACAAACACAAAACAACACCAAAGGGATATTGTCGGCGATTGAGTTGATAGGATTTTTGTTTATTTCCAATGGATTCATCGTTTCATCGTGTTGATGTAAGTATCATATTTAGATGTAATAAATGTTTAATCCTTTAGTTAGGTTTGGGATTGTTAACGATCAAGTCTTTTGGGTATATCAATTTTGGTTGAAAATAGTTGGTATTTTGTATTTTTTGTACCAGTAACACAATATACCCATGAAGACTGAATAATCTTGTAGCTAGTATCATGTATAAATTAGTTTTATTTTTAATATTTTGTTTTTTGTTAACCTAGGTTTATGATTCTAAGGTTAGTTTGAGAACTAAGCTACACCTTCTGAAAACAATATCCAAGAAGTTGTCTGAAAAAAAGGAAAGGTATAACAAGTTTCAAAGTAGTGTTTTTGGCCCTTGGTTGGATATTAGAACGGAGGACCATGATAATCTTGCCCTGAATTTTTTGCTTCAACACCAAAGGGATATCAAAGATGCTACTACTGATACGCCTTTTATTTTTGATATTGGTCACAATACATTAGAGTTTGGTAGGAGGGAATTTTGTTTGTTAACCGGTTTCAAATTTGGAAATCCTTCTTTAGACCATTTGAGTCAGAGTGTCTCAAATTTCCATAACCGGGTATTTCCTACTCTACCAAGAATAAAGGGTGAAGATCTTAAAGCACTTCTTGAGACAGATAAGGATTTTAAAAAGCTATCTCATGATGATTCAGTCCGTGTTTGTCTGTTGCTGGCTTTAGAGTATGTATTCATGGGTAATGAGCTTAGGCATGTTATACCCTATGAGATTTTGGCTCTAGTGGATGATTTGTGTGCTTTTGATGCTTTCCCTTGGGGACAATATATTTGGGAAGAGCTTCACGTTAGGGTGTATAATGTTGATTCAAGACACCGTAAGGATATTTTGCAAAAAATTGCAACACACGGGAAAAAATACAAGCCTCAATATTCTTTGAATGGATTTGTTTTCGTCTTTAAGGTTTGCATGCTTTTCTCATTTATTGCTTGTCTCATGTATTGCTTGCCTCATTTATGTCAATGCAGTGTAAATGTTGACCCAACCCACCCATACCATAAATGTTGACCCAACCCAGCCTTTAGTATCTAAATGCTATGTTTGACTCCCCAAATCCACTTTTAAGTTTGGTTTTAATCCAATAGCTATAGTGCAACTGCATTGTTATCAGAATATGTGGTCATATGGAATAGAATACCTCATTTATTTTGACGTTTATATGAATCTAATGACATAATGCAGTGACACAATTTTGTCTGACTTTTGAAGTACACAGATTTTATCCGAAACTCTTAGATTAGAAACAGATGCTTGACTAATAATTGCTGAAACGCAACATGTTCTTATTAAGTGCAAACTTGTAGCTGAAGTTTGATATATCTTTGTTACGTTCCCATATACAAGTTGTTACAGATCTAGTTTTAAAAACTTTACATATCTGGTTATTGGACATTAATTTAGTTTACAACTAGCCATTAAGTTAGCTTATTTATTTAACATTAATGGTTTTAAATTTTTTACAGATATGGTTATTGGAACTTTTTCCGAATGCTACAAATTGGTGGCACAAAGTCGATGATGTTGTACCCCGTTGTGTTTCATGGAGTAATGGTATAACATTTACAAAAGGTGATTGTGAGAGGCTATTCTATTCTAGAGAGTCAATTAATACACTTGTCCCCACTGAAATGGAGATCAATACATCATGGTGGACATGTAGTTTAGACTATTTCAAGAATGGGTCAACAGAAGATGCATCTCATAGACCTTTGAAAAAGAGGAAGGTTATTCCGCGTAAACATGTTCACACGGAGGTTCACCGTGAGGTACATGTTCGCACTGAGGTGCATGGCTATGAAGGATTGGATGACCCAGCGCTTGCAAAGAAGGTTGAGGATATTGAGCGTTCATTTGGGAGGCGTTTAAGTGCACTTGAGAAATGTGTGAAACCCCCAAAGGATGCATCTTTTATGCAGATGTCGAGTGAAGTTGATCAAGACTCAAAGGTTTGTTGTTTATAAACAAAATTTTATTTTTACATTGAATGTGTAAATAAGATTATTATATATTACCTTATTTTTGCAGTCCTCTAGTAGATTATCAGAAAATTCTGAACCTCGAGGTGAGCTTATAAAGAGGATTGAGTATATTGAAGCATTCTATGGGAGACGTATAGCAGCACTTGAGCAACTTGTTAAGAATGGCACTAACGAGACTATGGAGCCTTGTAGTGTACATGATGATGAACCAAATGTTGTTAATACTGCAAATCAAGAAAAGGTAAGTTCTTGAATTTTGTTTCCTTATCAACATGTCGTATATTATTACAAGAAGATTGTGAAGGGCTAAGATTAGTTGAATTTTTGCAGCCTTCTGTGAACGAGACTTTTGAGCCCTCTGTGAACAAGATTTTGGAGCCCACTAGTGTGAAGGTCGATAACAGGTTTAATGATAGTGTGGAGCCCACTAGTCGAAAGGTTGAGAACAGCTCCAACGATAATGTGCAGCCCTCTCTTGAACCTGGCAATGCAAATGAAGAAAAGGTAATATTATTACATAACGAGAGTATGGATATTATTACATAACACTCGTCATACAATAACGAGACTATGGATTTTTATACTTCTTATGCAGCCCTCAAATGCATTTGATAATGATGTCAAATTGCATCCTGACATGGATATTCAACATGATTATTATAACGGTGGAATCAACGAAGCTGATCCTGAAATATTGGATTCAGAATATAAAAACATGTTTGACACACCGTTTGATAATCAGGTAGTCAGTTTTAACCATATTCACCGTTTGTATGACCGAAACATGTTTATTTGATCATATATCAGTTTACTGAAATAGAATGGCTTGATTAATTGTATTTCTACAGGTAGTAGAGGAACAAGAGGAAGAATGGGCATTGAAGAATATGGGTGATCCGCTTCAGGAACAAGATTTAATGGCAGTGGAGACTCTTATGCAAATATGTGTATTTAATACTCCTGAAAAGGTAAATTTAACATTTTTTTGGTTTTAAAATCAAATAAGACAATCTTTTTATGCTATTTTTTTTTTTTTTTTTTTTTTTTAATACAGGAAAAAGACAATGATTTGCAGTCTCATTCAATGAAGGATCGAGATTCTGTTCCTAGTAATGATGATATGGAGAAATTAGCAACGAAGCATCCCGATTCTGTTCCTAGCAATGATGATCAGGATAAATCAGCAATGAATGTTCCAGATTGTACCCCTAGCAATGACCATAACGAGAATTTAGTTGATATCTACTGTTATGGTGACGGGCAGGCATCTATTAAAAAGATACCGGTTAATTATGCCCGAGAGACTAGAGCGAGCAGGTATCTTCAAGACCCGTACACGAAGCAGCCTTCAACCACTCCACAAAAGCCTAAAGTCCGTGCCAGGAAGAAGAAATGTGTTAAGCGTTTTCAGCCGTTGGTTTCACATGGTGGTGAAGAGATTCCCCCGTGGAATGAGGTAACTTATTTTACTTATTATTTATTGCAGATGTTGTAACGTTGGTTAAGTACTCTGGACTAGACAATTCTGTATGATATATCTGCAGGATCTAACTCGTCCGACAGGTTCGCGACAATTAAGAGTGATTGTCCCGAAAGAAATTATGGATTTTTTGAATCAAAAGGAGGACAGGAGATTTTATTTTCCATGGGGAGGAGATGGCATTTATGCATATCATGATTTTTGGGAAAGGTTGGTGGGCATCAGGAAGTATAGAAATGGATGGCTTTCTGATACGGTAAATTTCATGATAACAATTTTTAATATTTATGGATAATGTTAACTACTTAGGTAATTTATTATTTTTATTTTTATTTTTTTTGGCAGCATCTTGATCTATGGATAATTTTTCTATGGCATTTTAGACCTGCCGATGCTGATTGGGCCATGGCAGGTCCATTTTTTAGCTCCATGATTCTCACCAACAGGATGCCGGGTTTTTTTGCTGACGGAGTAACTTATGGTCTCCCCTGGTTTGCTCAATCTGTTGAAAAGGTGTGTTTAAGAAATTTTTGATATTCGTATAGTAGTATTTGATGGTTCTAATTGATATGTAGTATTTATTAGATCACAATCAGGCATGACCATAATAAGTAACCTTTAGTTTTCGCGTTGATCACACATATGGTTGAAAAGTCATTTTCTAGTAGTATTTGATGGTTCTAATTGATATGTAGTATTTATTAGATCACAATCAGGCATGACCATAATAAGTAACCTTTAGTTTTCGCGTTGATCACACATATGGTTGAAAAGTCATTTTCTAGTAGTTTAAGGAAATTCCTAAATAAGGTAATGTGAGGCTGTTTTTGGAGCTTACAACAACAAAGTTAGAATAGTGGTAATCCTAAAAATGTAACTTGGGAAGGGCATCTACACAGATTAAAAATAACTGATGCAGAACAGGTAGTTGTGCAAAAACAGATTTTTAACTCAACTTTATACTATGCTAGTGGTTATTATAGTGCACTAAACTGAAACTAGAATTAGATGGGCATACAAGGATTTAATAAAAACAAAGTTTGCACAATTTGAGTACCGATTAGACTAAGAAAAAGGGCCCATAACAGCAGTAATGCTGTTGTCCTGTGCCAGTGCAGAAAAACAGTTAAGCTCTTATTTTTACCAAATCCTAACAAAACTTATGCAACCTTTCTCTAACATTCACACTAACCTAAGACTCCTAATAGAAGTTTGACTAGGTAAGTCAAAATGGTTAAAAACAATTATTTCACCCTTTCACAGCCTTGACCCAAACAGCCCCTTGTGTGAGTTTCTTTGGAGAGAGAAAAGGGGGCTTGGGAGCTGAGTGTGCTTCTTTTGAGCAAATCTGAGCCCTTTGATTCAATATTTTAATTACAATATTGTTTTTGTTGTCTTATGTTTGTTCAACAATATTGTAGGTCTATTTTCCTATCAACGAAGATAATGTACATTGGGTTCTGGGAGAACTCCATCTACGTTCCGGTGTCATAACAATATATGACAGCCTCTCCAGGCCTCTAGTTGAAAATCGAATTTGGTGGCTCAACATGAGGAGATGTTTTGAATATAAAATTCCAAAGTTTTTACAAGAAACCGAAGTAATGGAAAAAAAGGGAATTGATCCAAAACATTACTCCATCACCTTCCGGTATGCGGATAATGTGCCAAGGCAAGGCCCTCTTTATGGTGACTGCGGTATATGGGTGATGATAAACTTGTATAGGTTGTCGAATAATCTTCCATTGGCGGATGGTAATCCTACTTTGGCAGCTTTGGCATATAGGGAGCGATTGGTAGATTTCTTTTGGAAGTACAAGATTGAAGTACCTTTGGCACAAATTGATTGAAGCCGGGGTTGAAATGTGGCGCTGAAAGGTGAGAAGCTGTAGTAGTTGGTAGAAATAACTCATTGATGTACAAGTTCAAATAACTCAACTGGTGGTTGCAAATGTATTTTGTAGTTTGGCATAACTTTGGTACTTTGGTACTTTGGTAGTAGTTTTGTACTTTGGTAGTTGAAACTGTAATAGTAGTTGCAAATGGTAGTAGGTAACTGAGCATAATATATTGTAAACGAATGGTGTATGTTTTGTAAACCAGTGTGACATATGTATTGTTGAAAACAATTTTGTTTAATCATCTCATCCAGTTAAATCTGTTTGTCTCATTCAATGTGACATATATGCTATTACCATTTACCAAGTGAAAAGTTAAATAGGCATTCAGTTGGAGGTATCAACATTCAGTTGCAACATTCAGTATAAGTTGGATCATGTTTTCTATTTTGAACTATTAGTCAATGTAAACTTGTTACTGAATGATACATATGTTAGCAAACAATGATATCTATTAGTATCTATTATCTAATAATAAAGGTTAAGGGATCGAGTTTAATGTTGCAACTGAATGTTGATACCTCCAAGTTCTTTAGCATACTTGACTCTTTGCTCAGTTGGAGGTATCAACATTCATTGGACCATTTAAACTTTAAACTGGATTAGCCGAGGCCTGGCCACCTCTTGTTTTCACAATCTTAAACATCAAATTGGTCTTAATAGGATACCAAGCATCAACAACTTAGATTCAGCGTAACCATGTAAACTACCAAAACATTCATATGGTTCTGCCGTGTAGACCCACAAGTTCCTAAAAGTAGACCCACAAGTTCCTAAAAGTGACCCACTTTATTCAGAGTAACCATGTAGACCCACAAGTTCCTAAAAGTGACCCACTTTATTCACATTTAAAATTGACCATTAAACCAAAATCTAAAAACTTACCCACTTTAGTTTGGGTTACATGTCATTTCTAAAAGTGACCCTTTCTAAATTTGACCATTAAACCCTAATTCCATTACAATGTGATTAACAAAACTGAAACAACATCTACACTAGAATTGCATATACAAAATGGCAACAAAATCAATAAGGATAAACTAAATATTATAACGATTCATTACCATAAACCATCATTTCAGTACAAAACTTCATTGGACTAATTATCATCCAAATACTTACATCACTTCATCACCAGCATATTCAGAAACCATAAACCAAACTATGATTACATACGAGTTATATATAAATATACCATACAAACCAAATTACTTACTAATGATCCATACCCAAAACACATTCACATACTTACAACTTGAAAACCAAAAAGCTTCAACCCAAAAGTGACGATGTCACTAAACACCAGTCATGTCTTCATCAATCTCCATCAGGGTCACACCATCTTGCTTCTGCTCAATCCCATCACGAATCAAATGAACAGAAGCTTCAAGGCCCTGCAAAATATCACGATCATCTACATTCATCTTCACCAGACATGATAAAGCATCCACCCCTTTCTCATGGTTTGGGCCAAGATAATGGAGCTCCCTAACTGTCCCTTCACGCTTCGCAAGCACATCGCCTAGCTCTCTGCATATTGCTTCCAATTTGACTAGGCGAGCTTGTGCTTCCATCACTTCATTGTTAAAGAGATGCTTGAACATGGTTGCAATATCATCGGAACCACTAGCTTGACGCAACTCATCAAGACTTGGGGTTTGGTTTGCCATTGATTTTGCAAGGCGGTGATTGGGGATTTGGGGGTGTGTGTACAGTAAAGATAGATGAAAATTAAGAGATTAGGTAGGGTTTCAATTGTTATTAGGCGTATAAATAGATAAATCCAACACATTTTTACTCTCCCCAAAATTAATTAAAGCATAAAACCGTGATCGAAGAGCATGATTACAAAAGATAACTAAAGCCACAGCATTTGAAAAAAAAAATGAAACTTACAATAAAAAATCCTTACACCATGAAGTATGAACTAATACAAAAATAAAAGAATGACACAAATAACCTTATATTTCAATTACCTTGTTAGAGACCATAATATACTGATAACATTAAATACCAACTAATACATTACACCATCTTGGATGACCCACAAGAATTAACACATGTTAAATAAAAGCACTAGTACCTAAATTACAACAAACAAGGCAATGAAACATAACCATCATAAATTACAATTAAAAATGCCCATCATAAATTATTGTTATCACCGTTATTGGACACATAAGGAAGAGCACTAGAACCTTCATCAAATTCATCATGAGCTGCATCATCAAAATCATCAAAAAGCATCCTTGGTGTAAATAGACTAGCTTCTTTAAACGGCTTTTCATGCGGTGAACTTAAGTAAGCCGGTGATTGAGATTCTTCATTTTCCCATGCACTAACCTCTTCCAACGACATACAATGAAAACCTTTCTTTCTTTTATCATGGTTTTTTAATTGTGTTGTCACCTCCTCATCAAACTCATCTTTACACAAGTTTTTGTGATAGTAATCAACTAGGAATGCTTGAGGAGTATGGGAAACATATACCTCAATTTTACCATGTAGTTGAGCCAATTCATACATCTTCTTAACATCTCTATCACTTTCCACTATAGTCAAACCTTCTTCCAAGCTACATTTTGGTATACAATAAAACCAAGCCCAAATATCTTTTTTTATTTTTTCTAACAACATGTCGCACATTTGGGAATACGACAACGTTTTAGACATAGATAGTTTAATTTCAATAATTTTTCCACCTGCGTACCTTAGGGGAAAGACGTAGAATATGCCTTTATTGAAAACTTCGAATACAATATCATTAGAAATATTAGACATCTTGTTTTTAATAGAAAAAATCCGAATTAACAAAAATAAATTAAGCCAAAAATAAAAGTGTACAAAAATTCTTCTAGTATTAGTGAACAAACACAAATGAAGTGTGTAAATAACAAAAAAAAAAAGGATTAATATAGTGATCTGATTGGATATTACCCGATGGATAATAGATCTAATTCAAAGTCGAGTGGTCGAGTAGCTGATGGTCGAGTATCCTAATATGTATTAACTACAACAACTAACACCTATTAATTGGTTACAACAACTAACCTTTTCCCAACTAACACATACTATAATTAATGTGATGGGGTATATGATAATTATATAAATAGAGGTGAGAAACATGTGATAAGATTACCAAACCTTAAAAGCTATGCAATGAATTCACCACCAAATTACGAGTGGGAAGAATTACTTGATATAGACGACTCTGATCTCCGATTATCCGCCACAACACAAAACACAATATCCTCTCAAGTTGATAATTATTTCGAAAATCCTGTTAGAAAAATACCCGGTCCTGCAGGTATTCGGGATGGTGTGGACGATGGTGTAATGATCACACAGGAGTTTATTAGGAAAGTTGTTGACGATTTGGTTGAGGATTCGGATTTTAAAAGTGGTCCATGGGTTAACGCGGTTGAGTTTATGAATGCTGATGGCGGGATCATTGTTGGTTGTTTTGCCGATATAAAAAAATTTCTTAAAAAATGGAAACTTGAAAAGGTTGTTGCTATAATCAAGTCTTGTACTCCGAATGTTTTGGGTGATCTAAAAGTAACATTGAAAGACGTTTCAGGGTTTATGTCAGGTTCAATACATCACAAAGTTGTTAATGATGAGAGGTTTAAAAACCAATTTACCGTCGGAACTGTCTTGATACTTCAAAATGTTTCTGTATTTTCTCCCAAACAATCTGGCAATCATTATCTTAACATCACAATCAAAAATTTGGTCAAGGTTTTATCCAACGATGAGGTTCTTTGATGAGTGTGTAAATACTCATCATTTTTAGTCAAATCTGAACTGCAAAACGTCTAAAAATGCTCAGAAATGCATCAAAATACTGAAAATATCTCAAAATGTCATTTTATATGTTTCAGATGCAAAATGTTTAAAATCTGATGAAAAATGAGCAAAGTTTGCATAATTGGCAGTTTCAGTCCCCCAAGTTTCTAAAATTGTCAAAAATAGTCCCTGAGTCAAAATTTCAAAAGTAAAATCACCAAAGGTCCTTTTTTAAATCATAAGTTGTCAAATTTAGTCCTTTGGTGAAAAATGTCAAAAGTTTGAGAAAATTACAAGAATGGTCCTTTAACTTTGAAAATTGGCAAAAATGGCCCCTGGAAAATGGCAAAATGGCAAGTTTGGTCCTTATACTTTTGAAGGTTGTCACTTGTGGTCCCTTGGAATAACTTTTCAAATTGGCAGCCTTGGCCCTTGACTTTTCAGAAATTACATAACAAGTCCCTTTAATTATTAAACATTAAACCATTTTGGACCCTTACCAATTCTGGACCCCCTGTCATTTATCCCACTTGTGACCCCCCTTTTGATTATTAACCCCGGTCAACCACAGGTCAAACCAAACCCTTGGCGCCAAAAACCCTCCTTCCCCACTTGTTTCTGCAAGTCTCCTGCTACACACAACCAAACCTCACCTTATCTCTTCTATGTCTCCCCCCTCCTCCACTACATCCAAAGCACATTTATTACCTTCACCCTCATCACACTCAACCCTCCCTACTGCTAAATACTTATTTCCCGCCAAAATCCAATCCAGTGGCCAAGATCACTTCAACTCATCCTATGGCCTCAAATGAAGGTGGGAACTGTTCAGAAAGAGAGAGAAAGGAAGATGGGTATAAAAGAAAGGAGAAAGAAGCAGTAAAGGGGAGTAGTTAGTTTTATATAAATTTTACTTATGTCGTTTTTTAGATTATTGTCTTAGTTTAAATGAAAATGGTGTAATTTCAGTTTCATTGTATTACTTTCAAGTTAACAAATCTTTGTATTAAGCTTTTGAGTTTTCAATCCAAGTTTTTAGCTAAACTCTACAATTCAGGATACTGTTGAAATTGTCAATTTTAAAATCTCATGTTTAAGCTTGTAGTAGCTTGTATTTCATCTCAAACAATCTTGTATAAGCTCATGTGAGCCTTGTGTCAGCTCACATTCAAAGTTTAAGTGATTTTAGTTAATGGTCAATAAAAGTCAACTGGAAACTCAGTGGGGTTTGGTAATTGCTAATGGGAGATGCAGTGGTGATGATTGGTTGAAATAGGTTAGGGTAATGCAGGTTTGGGGTTTGGTTTAGCTTACAACACCAGTTGGACAGTTGTAAGTAAGTTTCTCATTTTCCAATTTCTAGTCAATTTGCAATTTTTGTCTGCCCTTATATCTTTGGTCTTAAACTGCTTTAACCTGTTTAAGTAGTTACATCTAGGTTATATAAACTCAGTTTAATCAGTTAGGTTGGTTAGTTAAACAGTTAGTTCATTTTAAGCTGCAAAACATAACTTAAAGGTGTGTTTGGATCTGCCTATCAATCAGTCTTAGAGGCTTATTCTGTTGCAAACTCTTGTTGCCTGTTGCTTGTTTTGTATCTTTACACTCATACCTGTCTTTAACTTGAGCCTACTAAGCTCAAAAGTCAATTTCACTTGCATTCTGTCTTAGCATCTTACTGTTGGAAATTTTGAAAGAGCAAAAGCTCATTTTGTGTTCAAAATACATAGGGGTTGATTGTAGTAGCTCTATTTCATCATTTTAGATCATAATCAGTCCTAGGATTAGCTTCAAATCTCATTATAGTCAACTTTCCACTTCTTGCTCAAAAAAGTCAAATTGCATAAACTTGTTTTAGGCTCAACTAGGCAGAATTTTCATGGACTCATTATTGGGTCATCTTTAGTGAAATTTGTTGCTTTAAAAATTTCTACTGGTCTAATTGCTTATAGTGATTTTTGTGGAATTTTGTTAATTTTTTATGGGCCTTATAATCACTGTTCAAAATAGCTTAAATGCCCTGTGCCAGAAACTCAGCTTATGCTGAGTTTTTCTCAGACTTGTACAGAGTTGCACAGAGCTCGATAGAACTCACTTAAGCCTGGTTTTTGGTTTATAAGGTCTCACCCAGCTCTGCTTTAAGTTCCAATTTATAGTTTTCCTTTTCAGCTTATTTTAGTGCTTATAATTTAGCTGCAAGTAGGCCACCCAAAATCTGTTTTTGCATTTTAGTCAAATCACTCAAATCTTGGTAACATGCAATTCAGTGGTTTGGAGTTGTTGATTTTAGTTCATTTTGAGTTATCTTAGCTTATTATAGCTTCTGTAAACATTTGGTAGCTTTTGGTCTTCATTTAGCTTATTCAAGTGCTTATTTATAAGCACTTGATTCTTCAGTTCTTAATTTATCCACATAAGTGCCTATTTTTCCATTTTTCTTATATTCCTAGTATTAATTTAGATTTTTCCTGAAATTTTCAGATTTTTCCAAGCTTGTTTGCTATTTTTCTTAATTTAAATTAGTTTTTAAGCATTTTTAATTAGCTTTAAATACAATTAATTAAGAAAAGCTTCAAAAAAATAATTTTTCATTTTTCTTAAGTTTAGATAAATATAAAAAGTCAAAAAAGTATTTTTCCATATTTTTCTTAGTTAAAATTGTATTTTTAAATAATTTAAGTAGTTTTTAATAGTTTAAAATTCCTAGAAAATAGAAAAATAATCAGAAAATTACAAAAATAGTTTTGAAAATTCTATTTTGATATTTTAGATTTTTCTAAGTCTTAATTTTATTTTTCTAGCTTTATTTCCTAATTTCTTATATTTTAGGTAATTATTAAATAGTTAAAAATAGTTTTTAATTAATAATAATTAGATAATTAGTCATAAAAATAATTTTATTTTTCTAAATATTTTCTTTTATTATTAGGATTGTAAAAATGTATTTTTCATATTTTTAGGATTTATATTGTATAAGTTTCACTTTTTATTTTGTACGTTTACGTAATTTTTATTTAAACGTAAGTTTTAAGTTTTTAAGTTTTAAACGTTCATCGATTTTAAATATAGTGATAGCGTTTATTTAATAGTTTTTATCTTTTAAATTTCCTTTAATTTGCATTTAAGCCGTTGTAATTTGTTGGCTTTTCCTTAGTTATAATCATATTCACAATCCTTTTTCCGTTCAAATTCCTCGATCACTAAACGTTTGATAATCCATTGCATAGCTCGTTGGGACATAACGACCCGGGGAGACCCTATACTCCTCAGATCTTCATTGCATTCGTTCCTGAGCCGTTTTAAGCTTGTTACGGTCTGCCATTCACAAGTGGCAGGCTTGTGTGATAAAGCTTGACTGTTTTGGAGCGCATCATTCTTGAAAGTGGCAACGGTGATGGTGGTACTGGAAGTGGAATATTTATGTAACCATTGTTGTTTGATCCAATGTAATTTCATTTAGCGAATGTAGTAGTATAACGAATGTTGTAGTATAACTTATGTCTAGTTACTAGTTTGGTTGCAGTATAACTTATGTTGTAGTATAACTTATGTTGTAGTAAATCAATTAATTCGAAAATTTAGTTTTTACATATAACAAATTTACTTGTTAATTCGAAATGTGAATCAACTATACATTAATTCGAAATTTTAGTATTGAATCTACTACATATGTGTGTTAGTTGAGAATATTAATGATATGAATAAATGTAAAACTTAATGTAGTAATTAATGCACTAGATACTCGACTACTCGACCGACGGCTACTCGACCTATGGTTGGGTAGATGTAGTAATTACTTGTACACATAAATACGCATTTAATATTGCTTCTACTACATATGTGTGTTAGTTGAGAATTTAAATGATATGAATAAATGTAAAACTTAATGTAGTAATTAATGCACTGGATACTCGACTACTCGACCGACGGCTACTCGACCTATGGTTGGGTAGATGTAGTAACTAATTGTACACATTAATATGCATTTAATATTGAAGCTACTACATATGTGTGTTAGTTGAGAATTTAAATGATATGAATAAATGTAAAAGTTAATGTAGTAATTAATGCACTGGATACTCGACTACTCGACCGACGGCTACTCGACCTATGGTTGGGTAGATGTAGTAACTAATTGTACACATTAATATGCATTTAATATTGAAGCTACTACATATGTGTGTTAGTTGAGAATTTAAATGATATGAATAAATGTAAAAGTTAATGTACTAATTAATGCACTAGATACTCGACTACTCGACCTACGGCTACTCGACCTATGGTTGGGTAGATGTAGTAATTACTTGTACACATAAATACGCATTTAATATTTCTTATACTACATATGTGTGTTAGTTGTGAATTTAAATGATATGAATAAATGTAAAACTTAATGTAGTAATTAATGCACTGGATACTCGACTACTCAACCGACGGCTACTCGACCTATGGTTGGGTAGATGTAGTAACTAATTGTACACATTAATATGCATTTAATATTGTTAGTAGGGTAGATGTGATATGAATAAATCTGCGTTTGGTTTAAAAATTAATGTAGTAATTAATGCACTGGATACTCGACTACTCGACACACTTATATTAAAATATTTCTCACAAACACTAACAATTTATTTAATAACTAGATTAGCGGACATGAAATTAGATGATAGGACATGAAATACATTGTTCTCATAATAAGACAACAAATTAAAAAAAGGAATCATCCGAGACCCAACCCTCGTCACTAGAAGTATATGATTGCTCAGGTCCAAGCCCCATTTCCCATCGGTATTCAAATTCTCGTTGTTCCTGCTCTCTACGAGCAGCTTCCTCACGTTCCTCGGCTAGTTCAAACTCAATGAGTACTTCCATATCTTGTTCAAGTAGTCGAAGTTGATCCTCAGTTAACCCAAACGGATTGGGATCGTATTCCAAAGGTTGGTTTTTTGCCGGCTCGTTTTAGAGTGGGATGTTTGCCGCTTCATTTTCATTTGGGATTACCGGTAACGGAACTTGCGGTTGAACGTTTGCTACTTCATAGTCATTTGTGAATACCGGGAAGACATATTCAGGTGAATCGTAAGAAACATGCTCATTTTGTGGTGGACTAGGGAATTGTTGAGAGAAATCTTTGTGTGGTGGACTAGGGAATTGTTGAGAGAAATCTTTGTGTGACATTTTTGAAAATCCGTCTGTGAGTTGAGTATATGAGTTGTGTATGTGACTTGAATGGGTATTTATAGGCTAGGTTTTCGAGTAGCCGTCGGTCGAGTAGTCGAGTATCTAGTGCATTAATTAGTACATTAACTTTTACATTTATTCATATCATTTAAATTCTCAACTAACACACATATGTAGTAGCTTCAATATTAAATGCATATTAATGTGTACAATTAGTTACTACATCTACCCAACCATAGGTCGAGTAGCCGTCGGTCGAGTAGTCGAGTATCTAGTGCATTAATTAGTACATTAACTTTTACATTTATTCATATCATTTAAATTCTCAACTAACACACATATGTAGTAGAAGCAATATTAAATGCGTATTTATGTGTACAAGTAATTACTACATCTACCCAACCATAGGTCGAGTAGCCGTCGGTCGAGTAGTCGAGTATCTAGTGCATTAATTAGTACATTAACTTTTACATTTATTCATATCATTTAAATTCTCAACTAACGCACATATGTAGTAGAAGCAATATTAAATGCGTATTTATGTGTACAAGTAATTACTACATCTACCCAACCATAGGTCGAGTAGCCGTCGGTCGAGTAGTCGAGTATCTAGTGCATTAATTAGTACATTAACTTTTACATTTATTCATATCATTTAAATTTTCAACTAACACACATATGTAGTAGCTTCAATATTAAATGCATATAAATGTGTACAATTAGTTACTACATCTACCCAACCATAGGTCGAGTAGCCGTCTGTCGAGTAGCCGTCGGTCGAGTAGTCGAGTATCTAGTGCATTAATTAGTACATTAACTTTTACATTTATTCATATCATTTAAATTCACAACTAACACACATATGTAGTAGATTCAATATTAAATGCATATTAATGTGTACAATTAGCTACTACATCTACCCAACCATAGGTCGAGTAGCCGTCGGTCGAGTAGTCGAGTATTCAGTGCATTAATTACTACATTAAGTTTTACAACCAAACTTACATTTATTCATATCATTTAAATTCACAACTAACACACATATGTAGTAGATGCAATATTAAATGCATATTAAATTTGTACAATTAATTACTATAGGTCGAGTAACCGTCGGTCGAGTAGTCAAGTTTCTACTAACTTTAAATACTACATTTACTTTACATCATACAACTAAGATAAATAATTTACACCAAAGAGCTATATATATTAATGTACTTATTTGAAAGAATTAGATTGTTCACTCAAAAGAAATGGGAGAATCGGCTATTGAATTTAGTGTGTATTTCGTTTACGGAGATGTGACTTTTGGTGTTTGCCTTAAAAGAAATATTACTTTCAATCAACTGGTAGCTATTGTGAAGAAAAAGTACAAGTTTAACGATACGTGCAACCTCATGTTTACGTACAAAGTTGGTACAAAGTGTGTCCACATTGTAGACGATGATGATGTGAGATTTTACACAAACGAAATTTGCAAAGGAAAAGGTACGCCACATACTATTTTTATTGAAAAGATTGAGCAATGCTTTGTGGGAAATCCTTCTTCTTCTAGTTCTTTGGGTATAGATCTTAACGTTCCTTTATCTCCTTTTGATTTAAAACAATACACTGTCTACAATGATTCCCGAATACCAAAACAAGAATATTTCGAAAATCACCGTAATTTAAACCAACAATACAATATTTACAATGATTCAAAATTACCCAAAAAAAAAATTTTTGATTGCCATAATGATTTTATGGCAAGAGAAAAGTTTGAGCATAATTGGCAAATGAATACTTTAAACAACATTCACAACCCACCAGATCCACAACCTATTATAAAAACTCCAAAAGGAAAAATTGATCATGCTAGATGTATTTTGGAAACGGGTGAAAGATTTGATAATAAAAAATGTGTTATGAATAAAATTGGTTATAAAGCTCTTTTAGATGGTTATGAATTTAAGGTTAGAAAATCAGATCCGGTAAGGTATGATGTAATTTGTGTGCATGAGGGTTGCGAATGGAAAATAATTTCAAGTAAGTGCAAATTTAGTAGTGAATGGGAATTAGGAACGGTGAACGACCATCACACTTGTTCAAAAACAAAAATAGGTATGCATCACCGTAATGCTACGAAAAACTTGTTGGGTCATTTACTAGTACCTAAGTTCAAAGACAACAGCCGTATATATACGGCAAAGGACATACAAAACGACATGAACCTTGAATTCAACATCGATATTAGTTACAAACAAGCATGGAGATCGAAGAATGTGGCATTGGATACGCTTGAAGGTTGCCCGAAAGCATCATTTGAACAGTTACCGGTTTATTGTCATAATTTAGAATTGACAAATGACGGTACTGTAACACATATTGATACTGATGATGAAGACCGGTTTAAGATGGTTTTCATAGCTTTTGGTGTAACGGTAAGCATATATCTATATATTTACTATTTCTTGAGTATTATTGTCATATAACTAATCGTTTAAAAATTAATCAGATTCGAAGCTTTCTACACCATATGCGACCATTGTTAATAATTGATGCAGCTCATCTTAAAGGTACTTACCTTGGAACAAATCTGCTGGCAGTTGGAATGGACGGGAATAATCAAATTATACTTGTTGCAACGGGTGTGTCTCAGGGTGAGACTGGTGAATCGTTGTAACACCCCCGAAAATCTTAATGACAGCGGAAGACTAATTCGGGTGTTACTTGAATGGAGATCATAGTCAATAATTATAGAAAACAACTCGAAAGAGACGTTTTATTAAAATAGTTATCATTCATCGAAAACTCATAGTTTGTTACAAAATATTGTAAATAGATCAAGTGTTTTTCCCAAAAGAAAGATCATGAGTTTGAAAGAATGATAACTTTTATGTTTTACACCACCAGATAAGCCTTGCCATGCCCCGTTCCGCACCTTGGTCATAATCTTCACTGATTACCTGAGATAACATGCTTAAAAAGGTCAACAAAAATGTTGAGTGAAATCCATAGGTTTAAAATAAGTTGAACACAAGTATAAGATCATGATCATTGTAAACTAACAATATCATAAGAAAAATATCACCGATTATTATGCGCTAAGCTCATGAAACCAAAACTCAACTGCATACACCGAATTACCAGTGTACGTAAATATGCCCCAAAGGAGGTAATAGCCAATTACCTAAAGAAATTCGATATGGTGCGCCCCGGTTATTTCCGATAACCGAAACGGGGTTCGTTATTCCCCATAGTACTATTCACGATATCTACGTTCACTCGCGGTGACTAATGGTTCATGATCAGGGGACTTGTGGCTAACAACTTAGGCAATACCAATAATCAAGAAGATCAAGCATTTATGAAAAACCCTTGTGTTCTAGTTTAGAGCATGTATCTCCCTCGCGGGGTTTGCAAAAATAAAGTAAAAGCGAGGCTATGAACTCACCTTGATAATAATGCACACGCACAAATAGATCAAGCACAATGTAGCGGAGGTTCCAACTCGAAACCTAAAATGATGAGATGGCGAGTCTCAGTAATGAGCATTTTGGTTCGCGACCAAAATAATAGAGCATTGAATATTCTTATTCAATAGATCATTGGATTGTCCAATCCAATAGTGTGCGATCGTGATTAACGTTTAAGTTAATTTATATGCTACATTGCCTTAATTAATGATCCTCACTTACGCATAAGTGAAATGTTCCCCCGTTGTGATCTTAATAGATTTGTTGAGTATTTTAACGTGTTTGAATAAATTCCCCGTGTGTTTTATCGGATTTGATATATATATAATTATAATCTTATAATATATATATATATATATACAAGTAATACATTTAACGTTATCCGAAAATAAAATACTCATATGATCAAGATACTTGTTTTTACGAAGTTATTATGGGTTTATAAGTTTTTCTAAACTTTTCCCGAATTTACACTTTTTACCCTCGAGTTACAAAAAGTGCAAGTTTAGTCCCTATACTTTTAGAAAATGACACTTTGTACCCAAAATATTATAGGCTTAAAGTTTTCGGATTTGACACTTTTAGTCCCTCGGTAAAAACTGATTTTTACAAAGTTAACTTTTATTACACTTTAAAACATTTACTTATTTAGTTATAAAGTTATTGATAGTGTAGGGGTATTTGTTGCCAAACTGTGAAAGTTGTAAAATAAAAAGAAGAAAAAGCGCCACAGGGTGGGTTTCGAACTCGTGACCTCACGCTCAAACACACACGCGCCTACCAACTGAGCTAGGCTCGTTTTTGTGTTATATTTATACGTTACATGCTATATATATCATAAAGCTTCTGTTTTAAAAATTCATGCATTTTGGCTACTGTGAACGTGACTTGCATGGTATACATTTCTTGTTTCCATTTCTACTTCTTCTTCTCAAGTTAAGCATTTTACTTCTTTATTATGTCTATGTCTTCCACAAGGTGGTGAGCTTATATGTTCGGCTTATTACAAATAAGCTCGAAAGAAAAGCTCTTGGCTTCCTTGGGCTCGAAGTGGGTTTAGTTAATCCATTTGGTGCATGTATAAGTGTAACATTATACTTGTGATAACGAAAATAAGTATCGAAAATGAAAGGTGAGAAGGTTCTAATGAAACTTACAACACTCACTTGGAGTGGAGATGATACGTGAGATGTGTCGAACTTGTCGAATGAACTCGAGTAATCCTTGTTCTCCTTATAACTTGTTACCCGTATTCTTATCTTACTCGAGTATTCTTCTAGCTTAAACCTTTCTTCTAACGTTATTACCCCGAAATACTTTCGTTTTTCCTTCGATACCCCACAGTGGACGAATGGTGGAATAAATGTGAGTGTTTTGAGAGTTTATTGTGAGATATCCTTTGAGATTTTGCTAAGTGTTGAGGAGTTTATAAAGAGAGTATGAGCATGGCCTTCTTAATATTTTATTCATAGCCTTCCTAACTCTAGGCTTATTAGTCATGTGTTGTATTGAATTTGTTTATGTTTGTGTCTATGTTTCTTGGCGTGGGGTTGAGGGCAGCCAACATGTAAGGCATGCAATGCCTAGTCAAGTCAATTGAAACATAGTATCCATTGGTTAAGGAAGTCTTGGTTTGAGTCAAAGTGTGTTTAGAGTAGTATTTTATTGGTTTAGGGTGGCTTGGAAGTGATCTTGTCTCCTCTTTTGTTCATGCACACACGCAAGGAAACAAGGTCAAAGTAGATGAGAGTATATTTCTAGTTTGGTTACTTGTTTTGGTTTGCTCGGTTATCACAGAAAGGAACTCAAAAAAAAAAGTCATTTACTAACTCTTTTATTGTAAACTTGGGCTTGTTTTGGTCTTGCTAGACAAGGCCCAAAAAGGGAAGAAATAAAAGATGGTGTTGGGCTCCCTTTGTGTGCGTGAGCTAGGCCAAGGCCCAACGAGAATTGGTGAAATTTTTGGTCCGGTTATGAGGCCCATTAACGAGTCGGGTTGAGTCACGAGGTGAAATAAAGTCCAATGAGTTCCGAGGCCCAATACGAATTTTATACATTTTTATTATAATTAAATTCGTAATTTTTACAAATTCTTACGTTTTCATTACGTATTTTAAAGTTATCAAGATCGTGGGGAAATTTATTTAGATCACAACGGTATATTTATGAACGCTCAAACTGCGTTGATCATGCATATGCCAATTGATATGCAAATGTGATGTTCAGAAAATTTCATGACTAAATAGATCGTGATTAATTCTTGATTAAAACGTTAAGTACATTGAAATTTTCCGGGAGCTTACAGTACCTACCCCTTAAGAGAACCGCGTCCCGCGGTTAAACTCGCAGAGGCTGTCATGGGTGATCTAGATGAACAGGTGGGGATACTTGGAACGCATTACATCCTCGCGCTCCCAGGTGAACTCTGCACCTCGTTTCTTATGATTCCATCGAACTTTAACGATAGGAATGCGGCTTTGCTTAAGCCTTTTAACTTCTCTGTCCATGATCTCGACTGGTTCTTCGACAAAGCTAAGTTTGTCATTGAGCTGGATGTCCTTGAGTGGTACGACTAGAGTTTCATCCGAAAGACACTTTTTAAGATTTGAGACATGGAACGTGTCATGTACTCGGCTAAGTTCTTCGGGAAGATCAAGTTTATATGCCACTGGACCAATTCTTTGAAGAATTTTAAATGGTCCGACGTATCGAGGTTGGAGCTTTCCTCGTTTTCCAAATCTGACCATCCCTTTCCAGGGTGATACTTTGAGCATTACACGGTCTCCGACTTGGAATTCCATTGGTTTTCTTCGAACATCTGCGTAGCTCTTTTGTCTATCTCGAGCTGTTTGCAATCTTTGCCGAATTTGCATTATCTTTTCAGTTGTCTCTTGGACAATTTCGGGGCCTGTAAGTTGTACTTCTCCAACTTCCGCCCAGCAAACTGGCGATCGGCATTTTCTTCCATAGAGTGCTTCAAAAGGAGCAGCTTTAATGCTGGCGTGATAACTGTTGTTGTAAGAGAATTCAGCCAGAGGTAAGTGCTTATCCCATCCTTTTCCGAAATCAATCACACATGCTCTTAGCATGTCTTCCAGAGTTTGGATCGTTCTTTCACTTTGTCCATCTGTTTGAGGATGGTACGCGGTACTCATATCTAAGTTGGTACCCATGGCTTTTTGAAGCGTTTGCCAAAATCTTGAGGTGAATCGGCTATCACGATCAGATATGATTGAGATTGGTACACCGTGACGAGAAACAATCTCTTTGATGTACAGTCTAGCGAGTGTAATCATCTCGTCGTTCTCCTTGATTGGCAAGAAATGAGCGGACTTTGTAAGACGGTCTACAATAACCCAAATGGTGTCAAAACCATTAGAAGTTTTTGGCAACTTTGTGATAAAGTCCATTGTGATTCTTTCCCATTTCCACACGGGAAGTTCTGGTTGGGTTAGCAATCCAGATGGCTTTTGATGTTCAGCTTTAACTTTCAAGCATGTCAAACATTTACTGGCGTATACAGCGATATCAGCCTTCATATTAGGCCACCAGTACAAAAGCTTTAGATCTTGATACATCTTGTTGGGACCAGGATGTATGGAATACTTCGATTTATGTGATTCATGCATGATGAGCTCTCGGATACCTCCAAAGAGTGGAATCCAGCTTCGATTTTTGAAACATAGCGTTCCGTCCGATCTCTTCACAAATCCATTCTCATTCTCCGGCATGCCATAAATCTTCTCATTCGGCCTATTCTCTTCTTTAAGGGCTTCGATTTGAGCTTCAAGAATTTTCGATGGTAGGGGTGAATTGATTACCATTCCCAATGATCTCACTCTAAGTGGCTTAGGGCGATCTTTTCTGCTCAAAGCATCGGCAACTACGTTTGCCTTTCCAGGATGGTAACGGATCTCGCAGTCATAGTCACTAAGCAATTCGAGCCAGCGACGTTGACGCATATTCAATTCCTTTTGATCTAAGATGTGTTGAAGACTTTTGTGATCAGTGTACACTATACACTTGGTTCCGTACAGATAATGTCTCCATAATTTGAGTGCAAATACCACGGCGCCAAGTTCTAGATCGTGAGTAGTATAATTCTTCTCATGAGTTTTGAGTTGTCGTGACGCATAAGCAATCACTTTGTTCCTTTGCATGAGAACAGCGCCTAAACCCATATGTGAAGCATCACAATATACTACAAAATCTTCGGCTCCTTCCGGTAGTGCCAAGATAGGTGCTTCGCAAAGCTTGTTCTTCAGAAGTTGAAAAGCTGATTCTTGATCGTCTCCCCATTCGAATTTCTTCGTTTTCTGGGTTAACTCGGTCAATGGTTTAGCTATTTTCGAGAAACCTTCGATGAATCTTCGATAATAACCAGCAAGTCCTAAGAATTGACGAATTTCAGTGGGATTAGTGGGTACTGGCCAATTCTTAACAGATTCAATTTTTGCGGGATCCACATGGATTCCTTCACTGTCGATCACATGACCAAGAAATTGGACTGTCTCAATCCAAAAATCACACTTGGAAAACTTTGCGTACAATTTTTCATCCTTAAGTAACTTCAGGACAGTCTTCAAATGTTCCGCATGTTCTTCTTTATTACGAGAGTAGATAAGAATATCGTCGATGAACACAATGACGAATTTATCCAGATATGGTTTGCAGACTCTATTCATGAGGTCCATAAATACAGCAGGTGCATTAGTTAAACCGAATGGCATTACTTGGAATTCATAATGGCCATATCGAGTTCTAAATGCGGTCTTGGGTATATCTTCTTCTCTTACCCGTAACTGATGATATCCAGATCTTAAATCAATCTTCGAGTATACACTCGAGCCTTGTAATTGATCAAATAGATCATCGATTCTTGGTAAGGGATAGCGGTTTTTGATTGTGAGCTTGTTCAATTCTCTATAATCGATACACATCCGGAATGATCCATCTTTCTTCTTAACGAATAATACCGGAGCTCCCCAGGGTGAGGAACTTGGTCTAATGAATCCTTTCTCAGATAGCTCTTCTAGTTGTTTGGATAACTCTTGCATTTCTGAGGGCGCTAAACGGTACGGTGCTCGTGCTACAGGAGTAGCTCCAGGAATAAGATCGATTTGAAATTCGACTTGTCGAGCAGGTGGAAGTCCAGGTAAATCTTCTGGAAATACCTCAGAAAATTCCTTGATTACAGGTACATCTTCTAGTCGTTTCTCTTCCGACTTCTTTTCCGTTACTTGAGCTAAGAAGGCATAACATCCTTTTTCCATGTACTTTATTGATTTCGCACAGGATATGATACTTAAGTACTTTCTACTTTGATCTCCTTGGATGACTAAGGTTTCACCGTTGGTCGGGATATGAACGGTTTTCTCGTCACAAACAATCCTAGCACGGTGTTTGGACAACCAATCCATGCCAATTACGACATCGAAACTTCCAAGTTTGATTGGTAAAAGATCTATGAGGAACGAATGATCTTGTAATAGAATAGGACAATTACGGATTACGGTGTTGGTTCCTATTATTTTCCCATCGGCAAGTTCTATCTCATAAGTTGTATCTAAGGCGATTGGGGATATTTCAAGTAATGGTGCAAAAGTAGTAGATACAAAACTCTTATCGGCTCCAGAGTCAAACAAGATTTTTGCAGAATGATTGTTAAGAGAATACGTACCCGTCACAATGTCAGGGTTCAACGGTGCATCTCCATCTCATAGCATGTACACTCTTGCACGCGCATTGTTTGTTTGAACGACATTTAACTTTGGGCATTGACTTTTGAAATGACCAGGTTCTCCACATCCATAGCAGTTCATGTTTGTCACAGTGTTGCCTCTTCCAGGGTTTCGACAATGTTTACCTTGATGACCTACCTTGTTGCACTTATCGCACTTCACAGTACAAGGTCCAGAATGGTGCATCAAACATCGGTTACACTGGGGATGTGGTCCTACGTACCCTTTTCCAGCAGTGGGTGCAGCATAAGCCCTTGCGGCTTCTTGCCTTCGGTTTTGCCAATTGTGGTGTTGATTTCTGTTGGGATGATATTGGTTGTTGTTGTTCCGATTGTTGTTGTTGGATCGATAGTGGTTGGAATTTGAGGTTTTCCGATCATCAAACTTTCTTTTGTTGTCACTTGAGCCTTGTGCATTTGCAAGCTTTAGTATTGGTTCCATAAGACGGTGGGATACAAGGACAACTTCTTCAACAGTTTTTGGCTTCGAAGCGATGACATCTCCTTCGATGCTTCGAGGTAAACCTCCGATCAAAGCTTCCAAAAGTTTTTCATTGGTGGGAAACAAATGAGGACATAGAGCTCTTAGCTCATGGAATCTCTTGAAGTATGTCTTGAGATCATTACCTTTAGCAGCCAAGTGGTAATACTCATCTTCGAGTTTCTTGATCTCAGTTCTCGGGCAATACTGTTTCATTAGCAGTTGTTTCAGATCTGACCATGAAATCTTACAAGCTTCTTCCATTCCAATTGGTTGAGCATGGCCTTTCCACCAAGATAACGCATCTTCTAACAAAGTTCCAGTTGCAAACTTGACTTTGCAATCATTTGTGCAGTCACTTAGCAGAAATACAGTCTCGGTCCTCTCAAACCAATGAAGTAAACCAATAGCACCTTCAGTGCCCTTGAAGAATGTCGGCTTGCAGTTCATGAACTCTTTGTAATTACACTTGCGAGTTACAGAGGACTCACTTTGATTTGGAGTGTTAGTTGCATTTGAGTTTGCCATTTCAAGAAGGCGTGCAGCTTCTGCGACACGATTCTCTTCAGCAATGCGAGCAGCTTCAGCCTCACGTGCTGCTTGAGCGACACGCTCAGCTTCAGCCTCTCGAGCAATTCGGGCATTCTCAGCTTCTCTTGCAATCTCGGCTTCCCTTGCAATTTCAGCTTCACGTGCCTCTTGGGCAATTCGTTCAGCTTCAATGCGTTCAGCTTCGGCTCTAGCAGTATCAGCGACATGTTGTGCTATAGCTGCGCTAACACTTTCAGCGACCATTTTCTGAATAGCTGCGGGAGTGATGGTGGATGAGGTAGCTTTCTTCTTGACCATTTTTCTAAAATTTTCAAGAATAAATACCAAGGTTAAGAAATTATTGATCGATGATAAAATTGATTTCATGTTATACATTCCATAATAGTCCAGATTACCACTTTAAATAAGTGATATGATATGAATATGATTTTTCTCGACAAATCATAATATATATATAAGGACATAAGGATTGGTTCGGCATACATCACCGAGGAATAATATCATAACATCGGAATAATAGAAATACAACCATGGAATACATCGATACATAGTTTTGTTCACAACCATGAGTTACATCATCATAATTCTTGTTCCAAGGTTACAAACCAAAAAGATACAAGCCTTAATGTCTCATATGGCGGCTTTATGATACATACTAGGATAAAGATGACTAGGATCTACGCATCTCCCGATGCGTCATCCTGACGACGACGAATCTCCTCAACCATAGCTGTCAAGTCTCGAATCTGCTGCTCACGGGCTCGATCTCTCGCCTCGAGGTCATCAATCCTCTCCTCCAGAATAGCAGTGTGAGCATGAGCAGATGCAAGCTCGTGATGTAGGACTCTCTCTCGACCCAAAGCAGTCTCTCTCAAAGTGCTAGCATCACGAATAGTAGTCTCCAATCTCCGAGTCAATTGGTTAACGGCCTCTCTTGCCTCCACAATCTGAGTACTCATCATATCAAACACAATCTCTATGGAGTAGCGACCTACCACGAGGTTCTCGACTTCTTCCTCCAAGCTCTCTATCCTCACTAGTGGAATCTCATCATAATGTGCCATGAGCTCATTCAACTGATCTTCGTGCCTGATAAGTCTTGTAGCCAACAGAGGAATAGTGTGGTGTACTGGTTCACCGGTAACAGGTATGACTGGAGCTGGTGCAGAAGTTGAGCTTTCTCCAAGCTCAAACGAACTAGGTGCTCCCTCGTCTTCTCTCCAACGTCTGAGTAAAGGTATCAAGAATGACCATCTCCTAGCACCGGATTTCTTCCTTGGTCCGGCCTCGTTGTCCACTTGAGTAGGCTTTTCAGGATCAGATAGTGATGGTGGATAGCATTTGATGCAGAGCGGTAAAATTGGCTCACTAAAAGTGTCCAAAGGAGGTGATGCTGTAGGTGGTGATGAAACAGGAACAGTAGTAGTCTGATGGTAGAACACAGTAAGTGGCAGTGGTGGTGAAGTAGCAGTAGGTGGAACAGCAGGTGTAACTGGTGATGACTGAGCAGGTGGCATCACATGAGTCATAGTGATGGGTCGTACACGCTTCCTAGCGGTGAGTTTGAAGGTCTTTCCTTTAGGACGTAGTCCATAAGGTACTCCAAACGGCTCAGGTTCATTAGGCTTAAGAACACGAATCCTACGTCGATGACGACGGATAGCTCGGGAAGATGATCCAGAAGAATCTGATGAAGTAGAGTCAGTGCTTTCTGATGACTTGGATGATCCATCATCCACAGCAACATCTGAAGCAGGTAGCCATTGCTGCGACTCATAGTACTGATCTAGGGTCATGGAAGCAAAAGCATTGTACTCTTGAGGATGATCAGTCATAGCTGGAGCAGTAGGAGTTCGGGCAACTTCACCTTCCTCAAAAGGTTCAGTTTCGTCCGAAACAGCAGCTGGTATGACAGGACTGGGATGAGCTGGCATAGTGACAGTCGTAGAGGACATGGTATCATCCATCTCAGTGTCTGAGGACAGAACAACTGGGTGGGATGCAGACATGGTACTGTAACAACCCATAAATTAATGTAAGTAAATGCCAAATAATATAATTATTTTAGTTAGCTAAGCAAATCTCCATGCCTAACTTAAAATGAATGTCATTTACTTATGATCTAGTGATGCATCAATCCTAATGCATAGAGCGGTCACGGAAGGGCGTAAGGCAGTGGTGTAAAATAGTCCCGTTTTAAAAGTGCGGTTATAGTCCAAATGATTTTGAAAAACTCTTTGGTTCTCTATAACCTTGGCTCTGATGCCAATCTGTAACACCCCCGAAAATCTTAATGACAGCGGAAGACTAATTCGGGTGTTACTTGAATGGAGATCATAGTCAATAATTATAGAAAACGACTCGAAAGAGACGTTTTATTAAAATAGTTATCATTCATCGAAAACTCATAGTTTGTTACAAAATATTGTAAATAGATCAAGTGTTTTTCCCAAAAGAAAGATCATGAGTTTGAAAGAATGATAACTTTTATGTTTTACACCACCAGATAAGCCTTGCCATGCCCCGTTCCGCACCTTGGTCATAATCTTCACTGATTACCTGAGATAACATGCTTAAAAAGGTCAACAAAAATGTTGAGTGAAATCCATAGGTTTAAAATAAGTTGAACACAAGTATAAGATCATGATCATTGTAAACTAACAATATCATAAGAAAAATATCACCGATTATTATGCGCTAAGCTCATGAAACCAAAACTCAACTGCATACACCGAATTACCAGTGTACGTAAATATGCCCCAAAGGAGGTAATAGCCAATTACCTAAAGAAATTCGATATGGTGCGCCCCGGTTATTTCCGATAACCGAAACGGGGTTCGTTATTCCCCATAGTACTATTCACGATATCTACGTTCACTCGCGGTGACTAATGGTTCATGATCAGGGGACTTGTGGCTAACAACTTAGGCAATACCAATAATCAAGAAGATCAAGCATTTATGAAAAACCCTTGTGTTCTAGTTTAGAGCATGTATCTCCCTCGCGGGGTTTGCAAAAATAAAGTAAAAGCGAGGCTATGAACTCACCTTGATAATAATGCACACGCACAAATAGATCAAGCACAATGTAGCGGAGGTTCCAACTCGAAACCTAAAATGATGAGATGGCGAGTCTCAGTAATGAGCATTTTGGTTCGCAACCAAAATAATAGAGCATTGAATATTCTTATTCAATAGATCATTGGATTGTCCAATCCAATAGTGTGCGATCGTGATTAACGTTTAAGTTAATTTATATGCTACATTGCCTTAATTAATGATCCTCACTTACGCATAAGTGAAATGTTCCCCCGTTGTGATCTTAATAGATTTGTTGAGTATTTTAACGTGTTTGAATAAATTCCCCGTGTGTTTTATCGGATTTGATATATATATATAATTATAATCTTATAATATATATATATATATATACAAGTAATACATTTAACGTTATCCGAAAATAAAATACTCATATGATCAAGATACTTGTTTTTACGAAGTTATTATGGGTTTATAAGTTTTTCTAAACTTTTCCCGAATTTACACTTTTTACCCTCGAGTTACAAAAAGTGCAAGTTTAGTCCCTATACTTTTAGAAAATGACACTTTGTACCCAAAATATTATAGGCTTAAAGTTTTCGGATTTGACACTTTTAGTCCCTCGGTAAAAACTGATTTTTACAAAGTTAACTTTTATTACACTTTAAAACATTTACTTATTTAGTTATAAAGTTATTGATAGTGTAGGGGTATTTGTTGCCAAACTGTGAAAGTTGTAAAATAAAAAGAAGAAAAAGCGCCACAGGGTGGGTTTCGAACTCGTGACCTCACGCTCAAACACACACGCGCCTACCAACTGAGCTAGGCTCGTTTTTGTGTTATATTTATACGTTACATGCTATATATATCATAAAGCTTCTGTTTTAAAAATTCATGCATTTTGGCTACTGTGAACGTGACTTGCATGGTATACATTTCTTGTTTCCATTTCTACTTCTTCTTCTCAAGTTAAGCATTTTACTTCTTTATTATGTCTATGTCTTCCACAAGGTGGTGAGCTTATATGTTCGGCTTATTACAAATAAGCTCGAAAGAAAAGCTCTTGGCTTCCTTGGGCTCGAAGTGGGTTTAGTTAATCCATTTGGTGCATGTATAAGTGTAACATTATACTTGTGATAACGAAAATAAGTATCGAAAATGAAAGGTGAGAAGGTTCTAATGAAACTTACAACACTCACTTGGAGTGGAGATGATACGTGAGATGTGTCGAACTTGTCGAATGAACTCGAGTAATCCTTGTTCTCCTTATAACTTGTTACCCGTATTCTTATCTTACTCGAGTATTCTTCTAGCTTAAACCTTTCTTCTAACGTTATTACCCCGAAATACTTTCGTTTTTCCTTCGATACCCCACAGTGGACGAATGGTGGAATAAATGTGAGTGTTTTGAGAGTTTATTGTGAGATATCCTTTGAGATTTTGCTAAGTGTTGAGGAGTTTATAAAGAGAGTATGAGCATGGCCTTCTTAATATTTTATTCATAGCCTTCCTAACTCTAGGCTTATTAGTCATGTGTTGTATTGAATTTGTTTATGTTTGTGTCTATGTTTCTTGGCGTGGGGTTGAGGGCAGCCAACATGTAAGGCATGCAATGCCTAGTCAAGTCAATTGAAACATAGTATCCATTGGTTAAGGAAGTCTTGGTTTGAGTCAAAGTGTGTTTAGAGTAGTATTTTATTGGTTTAGGGTGGCTTGGAAGTGATCTTGTCTCCTCTTTTGTTCATGCACACACGCAAGGAAACAAGGTCAAAGTAGATGAGAGTATATTTCTAGTTTGGTTACTTGTTTTGGTTTGCTCGGTTATCACAGAAAGGAACTCAAAAAAAAAAAGTCATTTACTAACTCTTTTATTGTAAACTTGGGCTTGTTTTGGTCTTGCTAGACAAGGCCCAAAAAGGGAAGAAATAAAAGATGGTGTTGGGCTCCCTTTGTGTGCGTGAGCTAGGCCAAGGCCCAACGAGAATTGGTGAAATTTTTGGTCCGGTTATGAGGCCCATTAACGAGTCGGGTTGAGTCACGAGGTGAAATAAAGTCCAATGAGTTCCGAGGCCCAATACGAATTTTATACATTTTTATTATAATTAAATTCGTAATTTTTACAAATTCTTACGTTTTCATTACGTATTTTAAAGTTATCAAGATCGTGGGGAAATTTATTTAGATCACAACGGTATATTTATGAACGCTCAAACTGCGTTGATCATGCATATGCCAATTGATATGCAAATGTGATGTTCAGAAAATTTCATGACTAAATAGATCGTGATTAATTCTTGATTAAAACGTTAAGTACATTGAAATTTTCCGGGAGCTTACAATCGTGGACATGGTTTCTGTCAAAATTGAGAGAATGCATTGGTGAAGTTCCAGATTTAACTATCATATCAGATCGACATGTAGCAATACAATCTGCATGTGAATCTGTTTTCCCGAATGCATTCCATGGGCATTGTTGTAGGCATTTGATGATGAATTGTAACTTGAAGGGTAAAAAGCATAAGGCTTTATATTGGAAGATGTGCAAAGCCTACTTAATCGATGATTTTAATAGAGCATTAGACGAGGTTAAGGGCAAAAGAAAAGAAGCCTACGACAAACTGATCGAAGCTGGGGTTGAAAGGTGGTCAAGGGCATATTCCGCTGGTAATCGTTACAATTACATGACATCTAATAGCGCTGAGTCAATCAATTCGTTAACAAGAGATGTCCGAAAAGTACCCATCACTAACCTAATGGAGTGGTACAGAGCCCTTGTCCAAAAGTGGTACTTCAATCGTCGAGAAAAATATAAAGGTACGCGGTTTATGTAATTTTTTCCTAGAAGTAAACTATTTAACGAATTTATTGTTTACAAATCATAAAATACTGACGAATATTATAATTTAGATGCAAAAATGGATGAACTAAGTGATTGGGCAACTGCAAAAATAACAGACCGAATGTTAAAGAGCGCTCATTGGACTGTGGTCGGGATTGAGATGAACAGGATTTACCAGGTCGATGATCGACAAAAAATACATATAGTGGATTTAGGTGAACGTTCATGCACATGTAGAAAATGGCAAGTTTCTGCTTTGCCTTGTGGTCATGTTTTAGCGGTTTGTAGAGTTATGGGAATGACGGATTGTAATCATTTGGCAAAAGCATGGTTTAGGAAAATTGAGCTTAAAGCTACGTACCAAGACTTGGTATATCCAGTTGGAGAAGTTTCAAGTTGGGAGTGTCCAAGTTACTTGCAAGTTGTTAAGCCACCACTTATGGCTAAACCCCAATCTGGTAGACCCAAGAACAAAGATCGTATTAGATCCCAAGGAGAGGAACCGGTACCAGTTAAGTGTGGAAGGTGCGGTAATGTTGGACACACCCGACAAAGTTGCCGAGAAACATTGCCAAAGAAAAAAGTAAGTTATGTATTGTTATTTAAAGCTCATTATTTAGGATAAAGATTATTAACTCATAAATTGATTTACACAATTTTTAGGCAAAGCTACCTGCTAGAAGAAGCTCACAACAAGCAATGCCAAGCTCACAAGAAGAACAAGTCAACTCACAAGCTGTTAATTTGGATGACCCATAGAGTGGCATACTTTAGTTTATTCTAGTGTGTATGGCAAACAGCATTAGACTTTTAATGAAAGTTGCAAGTTTTGCGATTTAAAAGCTGATTATTACGCTTAGTTTTCAAAAACAAATGTCTATGAACCATTTTGTGGATGAAGCAAATTTTTAGGGTCTTTCAAGTCAGTTTTGATTTCTTATCTTCTTCTAGTGTGTATGATACTCTTTAGTATGATATGTTTTATCTAATGAATGGGATTTAGTTGAATGGGCTACATGGTTCAATTGAAAGCACAAAACACATTCATCAAACTTTCAATATCACAGTTAACAAACATAGCATAGCCAAAAGCAACACAAATAAGTATTTTGCCCAAAAAGCAACAGTTAACAAACACAAAAACACAAACACAGTCATTTGCTACATGGTTCAATTGAAAGCACACAAACACAGTCATCACAACTTTCAATATCACAGTTAACAAACATAGCAACACAAATAAGTTTTTTGCCCAAAAAGCAACAGTTAACAAACACAAAACACAATGTAGCTTTTGCCAAAGGTAACAGGTCACAATAGCAATCACACCTACACAAATATCTTGTGCTTGAAATAGAAACGGACCATCTGTTCTCGATATGCAAGGGCTGTCTGGACGGCATCTTCAACAACCAATGGCATCCCATGAGATAATCTGTTTAGAGAACAAGAAACAACAAATTAAAATCATGCATAAAGATAACCCATATTGGACTAACAAGTAACAGTTAACATGTATTTGACTCACAAGTAACAGTTAAAATGACTCAAATATTTATGCAAAATTAGTTGCAGTAATCAAAATGCAGTCATTATGCAGGCATTGATGATGCAACAGTATCAGTCATGAAAAGCTGTTTTTTGACTAAAATAGTGACTAAAAACAAATTGATCCTACAATATATAAGGCCACAATCTCAATTGCATTTTCATCAAACATCTATAACAAAAAACAAATAACTAAAAAAATGAGTGGTAAAAGAGTTAGGTTTGAGCATAATCATGATGATAGGGAGTGGTCAATAAAGGTAGCAAGAGAGGTGATGTTTCCCGAGATATGGGAATTGTATGGACCAAATGCTGAACCAAGTTACCGATTACCAGCTGAAGTGCTAGAAGAACTAAGAAAACAGATATACGGTCAGGAACAACAAGAAAACAGTGGCGGTGGTAAAGTTAAGCAACCACATAGGCAATTTGCGGGTCCTAGTAGGAGTAACACTATTGTTGGGAAGCAACCTAATGATGATCCAAAGAAAAAAGGAAAAAGAGACTAAATGTGATTTCCTAGTTCCTAAAAGTGATGTGTCTGGTTACATGTATGAATATATGATGTATGTATGAAGTTGGTTTAAGTATCACTTAAACCAAAATTAATAAAACTGTTGTAACCAAATCTTACTATGAAATGTTTTATGCTTATGCAACACTGCTGGTTAAATGTATGAATATATGATGTATGTATGCAGTTGGTTTAAGTAACAGTAGGTTAATCATGTAAAGGTTAGTGGTATACTATATCATTATACTTCTATGCAAGGACTCCTAGGATAACATGCTTGTGTGTGAGTTGAGTACAGGTTATGAATTCCAAACTAAGTAGACACTATTAAAGACAACATTAAAGAAATAAGGCTTAAAACTATGTAAAAAACAAATTTAAACAATCACCAACCTGTAAAGAAATAAGCATACAAAGACGCCGCAATCACCAAATACCCCACCCTGCTTGGGGACGTTACGTGCATTCCTAAACTTAATGCTGTATTCTAGGGGATCGATTCCTTTGCTTGCAAACACATCAGTCTTCTCTAGAACTACCGGAAGCTTACACTCCAAACAACTCCTCATATTCAAATACCACGGACGAGTTTCAGGTTCTTGATATCCTTCACTGTCATAGAATGTAACGATTCCAGTTTTAATGTCAAACTGCGCTAGGGACCAATGTTTCTTGGGTTCATTTATGGGTATGAAGACCTACAATGTTTAAAAAAAAATTGATATAATCCACATAATTAAACTATCATATTCTAAAAGATTGGTTACCAATGAATACCTGTTCCACATTCCTCCACGCAAATGGGTAAATATCATCAGTTGCATAAAACAGTGGCATTGAGTCTTGAAGTAGAAGCGTTAAAAAGTAGCAACTAACCATTGACCAATCTGCGGAAGATGGTCTAAAATACCACATATACCATACCCAAAGATCAATGTGCTGAAGGCAATAAAAAGACAGAATTCAACAAAAACTTTACATATAGCAAAAAATAGTTTTATCCAAAATATACTGTAAATTGTTATTTTAACGTACCTCGTCAAGTAACCAACCTACACGTTTATCGTCGAGCCCAACTAAAGCATCCCAGAAAGTACGATCAACAGTAACGTCACTATACCAAGGAAACTTGCAACGAGTCTGCCCAGGGGTAATCAGAAACTTCTCCAACTCTGGGCTAAATGAAATTTTATCGATACATTTGAATGGACGGCTTGCTTCCTAAACAAAACAGGTTAAAGTTGAATTATAAGACTTAATTGAGCCAATATCTGATGTTGTAGTTGCAGATTCATAAAGGTAATACCTCTTTCCACGGTTCGAGATCTTCACACCTTTTAGTCATGAATGCATCAAGGACATTTGTACGTTTCTTTAGTGCATCCATGCTAGGGACGTATAAAGGTAATAACTCCTCCCATGGTTCCATCTTCGGCCTGACCACGTTGACATACCTCCTCTTGAAAGTTCCACATCGCTGTAAAGCAAGTTTCATGTGACTGGAATTACTATGCTGTATACTCTTCATCCTCTTTTCTTCTTCCAAAATTAGTTTCGTCCTCTGTTTCCTCTGCTCTGCCACCCTATAAATCTCAGCAGCTTGCTTTTCAGCCTTCACACAATCATCCTGCAATTACATCACAATGGATCGTTGTTATTACCTAAGATAAGTCTTGAAAACAGTTAATATATTCTTGAAAACATGTATGTGATCACCTCAGATAAATCTTCATCAGACAATTTGTCCACTTCAACCCCACCATTCTGTGTAAAGTTATGAAACAAGTTATAATAAAAGGTACAAGACAAATAAGAGTAATTTGAAAGTTGCAGAAATCAATTACCACATAAAATTTATGGGAGAAATTATCCAAACCATCTACAAATCCATTGGCAGTGTGTTTGTTGGATGTTAGAATAGGCGAATCAAATAATTCAAAAAAATCACCATCTAGATTACTACAATACTCGTCACCGAGATCACACTCCACGTTATCCTGTAACATGTGTGCACATACTTAGCTAAGTAAATGACAAGAAAAGATAAATTTATATGTATATATGTATACCTTTTGAACAGATGAGTTAACTTTGTGCTCGTGTCCAACTTTTGTTTTCAGAGTAATATACTGCATCACAAAGTATTTTGCAAAACATGATAATTAGACATTAGTTAAATTGTGGCATACGTAGAAAAGGGTTTGTGTCAAGACTCACATGAATAATACTCTCCAGTTTGTAGACACGTTCTTTCAAACTCTTGATCTCTTTAGGCAGAATCAACAAACTGTCACATAAACGCTCCAAAGCCTTAACGCGAAGCATACAACTCTGCCTAAGTGGATGTGCCTCTCTATCTTTGTCCTTAGATGTGCGAGCTGATGACAATTTTCTTAGATAATCACCAAATACCCCCCCCCCCCCCCCCCCGTATTCAACAGGAGGAGGTGCTCTTGGTGTATACCACTTAAAAAAAATTAGGCTTTGTCTAAACCATTCTGATTGGCCCTCAGCAATATTGGCATATAGGTCATAATTTGGATTTTTGTCCTAAGGCATTTAAAAATAAACTTTAGAAAGAAATAAATAAACTAATTTAGAGACTAGATAAGCATTTAAGATTACAAAACAACTAAGATAAGCATAAAACATGTTAAGCATATATGCAATTAACCTACACAACAACTTATAAATCTTACAATCAAAGGAAAAAATTTGGCATATATGCAATTACATTTAGGAAAAAAAGTTGGCATATACGCATTAACTGACCTCGGGAAAAAGTTGGCTGTATGGCTCCCAATTTTGAAATGGAAAATGCTTCGACCAGGAACATCCTCTCGGGATCACATCAGGGTCATTAATCCACCAACGCTGTGTCTGAGATGAAGACTCTAGAATCCATATCTACAAAAAGTTAATGAATAAGTCAAATGACAAACAAAATATTTGCATGACTTGACAATGATTTGGACTAAAAATACAGACCTTGAAACTCAGAATGAATCCAGACAATGAATACGATGGAACAAAATTGGGGTCTTTTTCTAATGCTTTATGGTGCTCATCCTTATGATTTGAGTTAACATTTCTAATGGCAGCGTATAACTCCCGCCAGATGTGCTCTCCCCAAGCAAACTCATCCCAAGCATCCAGATTTTCTACCATCCTTAGATATACATCATCAACAACAGATCCTAACTCACGACCCATAAATATAACTTCCAAACATAACAAAAGACAAACTCGTATTGCATCTTCATCTGATAGTTTCGTGAAACGCTCTTCATCCTCAATCACAGATAGAAGATCTATGTTTTTAACATAGCGACCTATCTTCTCCGGAAATACACGGTCACGAAAACTGATATCACCCTCTCTAAACTTTCGGAAACTGACCATCCCAAACTTGAATGCAGTTATGAGGCAAAATTCACGACGACCAAAGTGTAGAAAATGATTGTTAACATTATAAATGAGGGGTAAATCATAGTGATCATTATCAGAGAAGACTTGCTTCTGTATCATAAAATGTATAAGACCCTCTTCATTGTCAACATAATCCAAATCCAGCCAATGCCCAAAACATGTCGACCTAAACAGTACAGATCGATCCAAACCTAGTCTATCTTTGATTAATGGAAAGTAATTGAGTTTGCTTCTAACATGTACCCTCGCATGATATTCCTAAAGAGATTACAATATACAAGAATTAGCATAGCTGGGATAAGATAACAAGATTAAGCTAAGAAGAACTTTTACTTATGGGCTTATAGTTGCAATATGGGCTTCTCTAAACAATTAAAATTTCGCCTTAATACATCAGAATACTAGGCTTATAACTAGTTACACACTTTTCAAATATTCAACCTAAACAGTTTATAAACACTGTAGAATAGCATTGAGCAATGTTAACAGATTTGCATGCAGACACGATTATGCAGACATGTATAAGCACAAAACTGCTTATTTTCTTAATAATTAGCAAAAAACACTTCAAAACAGTTGATTTTCTTAAAAAAAAATACCAAATAAGAACTTTAAATCTGCTTAGGTTATTAGAAATGACCGAAAAAGCACTTCAAAAGAGATTACAAGATACAAGAATTAGCATCGCTGGGTCCTAGTTAACAAGATTATGCAGACACGAAATACGCTAAGAAGAACTTTTACTTATGGGCTTATACTTGCAAATATCAGCTTATATACATCAGAATACTAGGCTTATAACTAGTTTCACACTTTTCAAATAGTCGTCCTAAACAGTACACTTAAAACTATAATTTCAACCAGTTTATAAACACATATATTTGCATGCAGACATGATTATGCAGACATGTATAAGCACTTTTTTTTAAAAATTGCTTATTTTCTTAAAAATTAGCCAAAAACACTTCCAAAACAGTTGACTTTCTTGAAAAAAATACCAAATAAGCACTTTGATAAGCACTTCAAAACAGCTTATTTTCTTAAATAGAAACTAATTAACAACAATAAAAGCAAGTAACCCATTTTCAGAAATACCCAAAAGGATCTAACAAAAAAAAAAAAAAAAAAAAAAAAAAAAAAAAAAAAGTTAGAAGACTACCAGGGGTTTCATGGTGGAATGAAACAATAAATTGAGTGTGTGATAATCTTGTGTGTATGTGAAAAAGTAATTCATCGGAAAGTAATTCAAAACATAGATCGGATAATAATTCAAAATCTAGAACGGATTTCCACAAAGTTAATCGGATATCAAGGAAAGTAAAAGTCAACGCACCTTTATGTCACATCTTGGCCGCCGGTTGCGCAAGCCGCCGATTGAGTAGCCGCCGGTTGCTCAATGATAGAAGTTATCTTGGGAAAAAGATAAGATAAAAGGTGTGTTGGTAGTTGGGACACGTGTCATGTTTCTGGTGGAGCTGCGCGGTCGAGTGGCTGCGCATGACCATTTTGGAGATTGAAGAAAATTTTGACCACAAAGGGGACTACCAAAAAGATTTTGGCACTTTTTGGTACTTTTCTCTTAAAATTATTATCCCTATTTTTATTATATTAAATTAATCATAACACCCAAAATCTAGTATTTGCACTTGATTATAAATACTAAAATGAAAATGCGGATTACAGTGATATGCAAATAACTACTATATATAACGACTTAAGTAAAATGGTATTTAGTATTATAAGGTGCAAAAATGCGTGCGCAAATTACTTATACAATATATAAGCCTTCATTGCATAAACTTTGTAGATGTAGCTGGGGAAACATGGTTTAACAAGAAGGTAAAGAAGTTAATTATCGTGAACGAGAGACCAACAAGTCTAATTGAATATGAACTGCAAAATACAAGGTTCGAAACGAATACTTATAACGTATACTTATTTGTTTTACTAAGTATGTTCTTTATTTATAATAGTGGCATGAAAAGAAGACGTGTTTTATGGGGAGATGATGATGATAATTTGTAAGACTACATCAACAAAAATATTACAACAACGAACCCTTTGTCATGATTATTCAGTTAACGAAAGTTACCATTTCGGATTGCAAAACTTATGTATTTTAATCGATAATAATAAAGTAAAATGCAGAAATCGTCCATGTGGTTTGCCAAGATTGCATGAATCGTCCCTGGTCTTCCATAATTGCAGGCGGCCTCCCTGTGGGGAAACCTTTGGATCATTTTAGTCCCTGACACTAACGATGGTTAGTCCTTCATCGTTAAGTAGTATTATTCGAAGGGCAAGTTTGTCTTTTTGTGTGGTCCCATTTTAATAAACAAATCCAACCCGACACAAAGTGGTCCCTTTTAACTTTATATGCATATATAAATAAGTTGTAGGATTATTTTTCCCCATATTCTTAAACACATAAAACCCTAATTTCTTAAACACATCAAAGCCAACAAATTAAGGGAAATGGTGAATTGTTTTTGTCAAATTCCATCAGTTATTAACACTTCATGGACTCACACAAACCCTGGCCGTAGGTTTTGGTCTTGTGCTCAGATTGTAAGTTCTATTTTTTCTAATTGTATTTCAATGTATTGTGGTTTTTTACTTATGTATTGCTCTTAATGCTTGCTTTTAGGCTACGAATTGTGGTTTCTTCTTATGGATTGATCCTCTTATGTGTGCTCGTTCAAGGAATATTATCCCTGGATTGCTAACCTCATGAAATGCACTACAAGAATCTTTGAATAGGATGGCAATTTCAAACCGTTGACTCAAGATTTTGTTGATTTGTAGTTGGTTGTTGTTTGTTGTTATGTTCTATATGTAAGCTTTTTTAAGTTGTCTTCAAGATTAAGTGAACTATTAGTTGACCTAACAGCTTTGTAACGGTCAACAAATTTTGAAATGGTTATTGATGTTCAGCTTATGTAAAGCTAACTTTTTAAGTTAAGAATGATATAAAAAGTGATTTTTGTGCAACACTTGTATGCTATAGTTAATTTATGTGCAACAAACTACCAATGCAGCAATATAACCAAAATTGAATTACAAACTGTTAAACCCAAAACAAGTAATATAAAAGGCCATTTTATTACATTGTATTACAACTGTTTAAACCCAAAATCTGTAATCAAATAGCCATAGAGACATAATGTCTAAAGATTCCAAATACATTGTCTTAAAGCAGTCATAACTACACAAACAGTCTTAAAACAGACATAAACACACAAACATAGTCTTAAAACACATTGTTTTAAACATGAAAACAGATTCATGAAGTAGTACTGAACTACTTTGGTGGAGTAAGTCTTGAGGCAGTTTTCTTTGTTCTTTTTGTTGGAGTCACAGTTCCAGCTTGACTTCCATGTACTTGACTTGCACCAACACTTGGAGTTCCAAGATTTTGACTTGCAGCAATACTTGGAGTTCCATGAATTTGAATTGCAGTGACACTTGGAGTAACAACACTTGCAGCAACTGATTGACTAGCAACTTGGGTTACATCTGCATTGGTTCTTGGTTTTTGCTTTCCATCTGTTTCTCCTTGATTTGCTGGTTTACCTGGACAACTTATTTTGTTGTGACCTTTAACCTTACAAAGTACACAAGTGACTGTTTGCCCATTTCTTGTCAGTTTTTCACACCATGTCAATCTCACCAGCACTCTTTTTCCTATTCTTTGGTGGCCTGAGGGTGTTGCTTAGGTGGAAGCAATGTAGTTGGGCAATAATACTTCTCCCAAAATTGTTTACCATTAACTTGATTCACTTTGAAGGAATAGACATCCCTCAATGTCTGAAGAGTGTATGACTTGTGAACCCAGTCTTCTGGCAACCCAACATCCATTCCATTGTCCTGCATATCATGTATACATGCAACTGCATGTTTGCAGGGAATTCCAGACACTTCCCACTTCCTACAACTGCATACCTTTTGATTCAAATTCAAAACACACTACTCACTCATGGACCCTTGACCTAAAATAAATCTGCCCCATTCCAATCCACAGTATTAGTTTATTGATGCTTCTTTAATTGCTTTGAAATTACTAGTAACAACTGGAGTTAATGTCCCTCACTTTTTTCAATTACTTTTTGGACAATAACTATCCTCTTCATGAGGTACTCTCTAACATACACTAAAGCAAATATAATTGAACTATCCCTAGCATCCAATAGTTGCCTAGTGAATACTTCACAAATATTGTTGATTAAAAGATCACATTTAACCCTCCCTATAACATTTAGCATTTAAGTGTTTAGGAATAACAGATTGAAACATACAAAAATTGTAGACAATATACAAACAAAAAACCAAATCCAATTAACATAAGTAATTACCAGAGAAGTGAGATCTGCTCCAGTGCTCAGGTGTTATTTTCTTTAACCAGTCATGTGTCTTCTTGTTGTATCCTTTCAGTTCATCCATGTGTTTGTTGAAATCAACAACTGTTAAAGCAGTAGCACACTTCCACAACATCCCCTTGTATTCACTACCTCTCCAAGTGAGATTCATATTTTCATGGATATGTCTTACACAAGTTTTGACCAACCACTTGCCTTTATCAGTCTTTGAAATGTACAAAACCCAAGGACATGCAACTTTGTCTTCTTCCTCTTCTTCAATGACCATTTTGCTCTTACCTTTACCCTGTACATTTACCTTCTTAGCCTTCCCTACTTCTTGTACATTTACTTCCTTTTTTCCCCCTTCACTTTTGTTATTCTCTTTTGTCACAAGAACAACACCAAAACACTTAGCCCTTACCCTTATTTTATCATTCTTGGTAATCTCATTGTTTCTCCTAGTCTCCACATCATGTGCTCTTATCTTTTCCTTTGCAACATCCCTATTTGGAAACTCCTTACCAACATAGAAACTGGTTTTAAAACTAGAGCTACCAGCAGCCTTTCTTAATTTTCTAAGTCCCTTTCTCCTTGCACATTCTTTGTCATCTTCTACATCACTTTCAAAAGAATCAAAATCTAGGACCTCCAAATCTGTTTCAGTCATGTTCAGCTTAGGTTGCATTGTGTCTACTAAATCATCTTCTTCCACTTCATCTATTATGTTCTCCTTAGCAACTATACCATCTTCCCTATTACCATCATCATTAGCCTCATCTCTACTCTCATCCTGAGCCTCATCCTCTTCTCATCCTGAGCCTCATCCTCACTCTCAAGCTCAGTCTCATCTAGTGCCTTACCCTCAGTCTCATCATTAACCACATTCTTAGAATCAACATTTTGATTTCCTAAAACATTTGAAGGCCCAATCACATTACCATGCTCAACATAGACATAAATAATCTTATGCTTATGAACATATTTAAGCATTTCAACAATATCACTTTCATTGGCTAAATACCTTAATCCAATATCCAAACTTTTTAGTGGTATCTTATAGTGATAAAACAATTTACCTTCAATACCTAAACTCTGGTAAATTACTGTGTCTAAGATGTCAATTTTACATTGAGCAACGTCTATTAAGTCCATGTAGGTTACCTCACCATCAATATACTTCCTCTTTGGTGGTTCTGTGAAGCTTCCACCATGATGGATCATCATTAAAAACAAGCTTGGATATATTTCTATTTAATAATCAAACATTAGTTTATCAGTAACAAATGCATAAAAACACAATCAAAATAATCAAGAAAATGACAAACGCGTGAACAAAAGATTATTAGGGCTTTTACCATAAATGGATTTAGCATCAAACGCTTCTTCATCACCTCTTATGTGCCAAAGCTGGATTGGTGAACTAATGTTTTTTGTTGCCAATTTTGGGGATTGTAAGTGGAATGGAAATAAAATGATGAGGGCTGAAAGGGATTAAATTAGGGTTATAGTAATTGTTTATGTTTGTGTCAGGTTGGATTTGGATACTCAAAAGTGATAGCACTTTGTGTCGGGTTGGATTATGATAGTCAAATGGGACCACAAAGAGAAAAGACAAATTTGCCCTTGGTATTATTCCACTTAACGATGAAGGACTAACCATCGTTAGTGCCAGGGAGGCAAGGACTAAAATGAAGGACTAACCATCGTTGGTATTTATTCAGAAATTTGTCATTGCCGAATCTTATCTAAGTTGACAACATAAATGACAACTGGTGGTGCAGTACGACAATCACAAAGTCAACATATCATGACACACATGTATATTCTAGGAATCACTACTTCATACTCATATAACAAGAAACAAGTGACCAAGACGTACTTTGTAACGGTAAACCTAAAACCACATTTCCAGCATGGTTATCTCCTTCAATCTAATGAGGTCAAACTCAGCTCTTCTGTTCATCTTTCTTATCTTTTTACACTTCTCTGTGACCTCTGGTCTCAGTACTCTTATATTGTACGGGCCTCCGAAACTTTTTTGCTTGATCATCCTGTTCGTCACCACTTTTGTTCTTGGGGTGTCCCCTTACTTTATGAGATTGAACAAGAGCTTTTTATTGTTCGGCACTCAATTTTCTGGCGGAGTGTTTTTAGGGACGGGCCTCATGCGTTTTCTAAGGGATTCTAACAAAAAATTTGGCCTTCTTACCTATAATTCATACCCATTTGCTTTAATGTTGGCACTGGTTGGGTATCTTTTTTCAATGTATGGTTATTATATTATGCTAAATGTCAGTAGAGGAGCTGCTGCAGGTGGTATTGATGGTGCTGATACTGGTGGTGGCAATGGTGGTGGTGGTGGCGATGGTGGTGTTGCTGTAGGAAGATGGGAGAATAGAGTGGTGGTAGAGGTGGAGGAAGGGAGGAGGAATCGCGGGAATAGTGTGGAGCATGGGAAAGAGACTATTCGTCATGCTGCGGGTTTCACGATTCTACTTATATTGGTCTTGTGTTTCCATTCAGTTATCGAGGGTATCTATATTGGGGAAGCAAGTAAGCTTCTAATCTTTGTATTCTTTTACTAATTAGGATCTCTACGATATCACAATGTTAGTCGTAAACATATACCGTCTATATGAGTTAGTTATTTGCTATGATCTCCATATATATGTAATCTATTTGAATTGCATACGGTCATAAATGACATTTCTGACCAATGGAGCATTAGTCCAATGGTTGGAGCACTTGTACTTGAGTCAATAGACACAGGTTCAAGTCTCATCCTTGGCATTTGCTTCATATAGGTAACCACTTCCGCAAAACCTATAGGCACACCGGAGAGACTTTGTGGAATAAGAGCTCAGGGGTCCGAGTCTTGGCTCGTGCTCACTCCAGTTGGTGCCCCACTGGGCCAGGAGAGTTGCCGGAGCTATTCCTTGTGGGGTGGACAATGGCTGGTGCCAAAAGGCACCTGGGATCAGGGTATTCCCGCCAATCTACACCTTTTGTGGAATAAATGACATTTCTGAAAATGTACAATGCAAGAGAGTAATGATATATAAACTCAAAAATCAACATAAAACTATGTTGAATCCGCTTAACAACTGAAACAATGAGTCAAACATACCATACCATATCAAGAGCACCGACGGTTTATAAAGTTGAACATAAATATTTTGTTTTGATTTTCTTACAGCTTCAAATGCAGAAGCATGGGGATACCTAAGGCAAATCATTCCTTACAACATTTTTGCATCCCTTGCAATGGGAATCACGATCTTGAGTTTGATACCGAAGAGGCCATTCTTGTCAATTGCTGTCTACGCCTTTGCCTTTGGGATCTCGAACACGATTGGAGTTGCAATAGGAATCGCGGTTAATGTGTTTGCGTACCCTGAAGGGACAGCACTTGACTGGATATATGCAATCTCAACAGGTATCGCTTGTGGGGCGCTTATGTATGTTGCTATTCATCATATCATTTGCAAAGGATTTAAACCACAAGAAGACTCTAAATCTGACACACAATTCATCAAGTTTCTCGCTTTGCTTCTTGGGGTTGGAGTCATTGCAATTGTGATGACTTGGGACTAACAAATTTGTTGTTGAAAGGGTTTTGAGGTCATCTTGATCTTGTATGTGGATTGCTTTTTTTTACTACTGTGTGTTCAGTAAATTCATTGTAAATTGATTTTTAATTCAAAAGGTATGACACTCTACGTTTTCTGATCTTTCTGGGATTAATGGTATTGGGTAACTAACCCTGATCACCATCATTGATTCATTGGTAGCTAGTTTGGTTTAGTAGTAGCCTAAATAACATTGAACATTGTTAATTTCAACTAGAAACTTGCATTTCATTCTCCCATAATGGCAAATATATCTAAAACTGTTGGGCACACTCACATACCACTAGGCAAAAAACCTTGAGTTGTAACATTGCAATCATAAATCGCACAACCTAGATAAAGGGTAGATTTTTTACGTTTTATATTTGATCGATTCTTGCTCAACTTTATCCTTTAGAGTAAAATGACTTTGTAACACATACCCATTTTTCATACATCAATATAAATCATCAAGAACCTTAGCTGGGATTTAATTTCTTGGTCACAGTTTAAAACACCAACATTATATTTCTTTAAACCTTATTAGTTCTTGGAATTAGTTCTTGTTTTAGAATTTGCCTATTAGTCTATCATGGCAGTTTTGAAACAAAATATAAAAGATGGTGTTTCTATTGCCTTATCACCTTATGGTATATTAAAATTTAATCTTTATTTGGCTAATAGCATTCTTTCGATTTACATAGAGGTGCAAGTCAAACGAGCAACAAGCTGCGCCATCAGCCCTTTTTGAATTGCAAAGCCAATTTTTTTAAAAACTACGTTTGTAGATCTAGGTATCATAACATTGCTATGCGTAACTCGTTGGACTCTATTGAGGTCTTGAAGAGCTCCACGGCCTCACGTGCAAGGAAACCAAAAGTATCAAATGCGAAAGGAATAAAAACATGTTGATTTTCAATCAACGCTTTCTCGTGTTTTGCCACTTTGTACGAGACGGCTTTCAAAACAGCTTGTCCTACTGTAAAACCTCGGCTACTCAAACCACGAGAGGAGAAACCCCTGTTAAATCTACACATGCATTTTTCCCTCCAACCCATCCAAACACCAAAACGTCTGCCGGTCTGAGTGTGGATCTTCCATCCAACGGATCAATCAACAAGTTAACAGGTGCTTCTTTCTTGACGGAGATCACAACACGCCTACAAACGTCAAAAAGGACAACCCTAACCATATTGTATTTGTGCTTAAAGCCCGAGAGCTCTTTGCAATGAACTGCGTATTCCTCAAAGGAATCCAAACACGCCTTGCGACAAACTGGGCATATATCATCAACCGGAAATAAATGAATCATAAGGCGATATTTTATGATAGTAACATATTTCACCGGTGACATATGTTGTCCTAGCCCGTCTACAGGGATAGCTAGTAGAAAATCTTAGGCATGTGAGGCCTGTAAACACTCAAAAACTGCTTACTGTCTCACAGTCATGTCAAAGTATTATTTGCTAATTACGTATGGTTAATTATTTTTTCAAATCAGATTAAAGTTACTAGTTAGAGTATGGCTACTCGTGCACAAACCCAACCCCACCAGCAACTGCACTATCTACAGCAAATTCGTACAATATCGACCTTCCTGATCTCAAAGGTTGTATGTTCCTCGCATCATATCAAGGCTGGCTCCTTTTATTCAAACAAGAAAAGCGATCCATTTTCTTGTTTTCACCCTTTTCTCGAGCCAAGATCCTTCTCCCTGATATCCCATACAGGCACATACGACACCATGCCACTGCCTTTTCCGACCTACTTACTGCCCCTCAATGTATCGTCTCCATTAGGACACCATATGAAGTCTCATGATTTCTAAGGGTCAGACTGCTTGGACTCGCCAAAAGGTTCCCAAAAGCATAATTTGTTTGTGGCGTGATACTACCATTATGAGTTAAGCAACATTTAACCACAAGACCCAGTTTTTTACTAAGATTACAGGTATCATGTGCTCACATTTCTGTCAAAATAACAAAGAGAAACCTTATCCTTACCCACTAAAGCCCAAAGATGTAGACAGCTTGCCATTTCGTTTTGTCGACAATCCTTTTACTGAAGCAATCAGGTTTTACACGCGTCATTATGAAACAAGAGACCCTTTTCAGCTTCAAGAAGGCAAACCATTGAGTCTTCGCGGTCTTTGCGGTTTGTACACTAGACACCTTCCAACCCGGCTGTCATCATCAACATTTGTTTCCAAACCAATTTGTAAATGCTTATCCTACTAAAAAAACGCCGTGACCAACAGGCTAAAAGACTGACAAGCAATGGGGTGTTTGGATTCAGCCACAATTCTTTCAAACTCAGCCTGACCATCATTGGTAGCCATATATGTTCTGTTTAGTAGTCAACTAAATAACAATACCGTTATCAATTTCCGCTTGTAACTTACTTTTAATCTCCTTTGAGGTTATAATAGTTCTGCTTATATAACATTGCGATCATAATTCATACAACATAGATAAACTAAGGGTAGAATTTTAACATTTTGGATGACTGTTACCCTTCAGATTATAATACTAAACCTTATGCTAATTCTTTAAGGATTAGCTTATTCGTTTATTAGGGCAGTGTCAAAACACCATGTAAGAGATGGTGTTTCTAATTTCTTATCACCTTACTGAAACAGTTACTTATACAAATTGTTTGGTTTGGCACAAACACGATGTATTTATTGATTCATAAAACAAAACCCTTGACTATGACTACAGCTGTTGAACAAAGATTTGTCAATATAGTCTAACACCAACGCCACAGTGAAAGTAAACAGAAATTAAAAAAGGTTGATCTAAATTTAAAAAAAAAAACTAAGATACTAATTACCTGTAGATGCCTTAATGTTACATGATTAAACAACAATCTACATATCTCTCTCGATCCTATTCGCCAAATATACTTGAAGCACGCAGCATCAACGACCCTCATCTACTTAGTTCAACCCCCCAAAATTGATATTTCGTGAGTTTGAGAACCCTGCAAAAAGACATATTGCAGATTAGAAACAAAAGAAGGAACTGTTTTAGATAAAGTACAAACGTATGTTTTATGCAAAGGACTATTTGCAAATACTGGTCAATCACACATGCATAATTTGTATGTCATGTGCAGTTAACAGAACAGAGAATTTTGACTCACTAACGGCTAACCTATGTTTGGGTTGATTTTATTTACGTTTTATCTAATGAGTCGAATGATTATATAATAGCTAGAAACAGGTCTAAAATTGTCCAAACTGTAATTATTTATGCGCACATCAACCTAAGTTGCTTTATGTATAAGATAGAAAGGTCATACTCATATTCATCCTAACTTGATAACCCAAAAATTCGAGAAGCTTAACGCTCTCGATCAAGAATCCATGTAAGAGTGATCAGCTCTATGAACAACTTATTCAAAAAGAAAACTGGCACAGGACTGGCACAAGAAAAAACACTGGCAAGTAACATTTTATCACGCACCTGATGTTGATGCGGCTAAATTCTCAGGTTCTCCCCTTGATGCTTGCCTTCTATTTTCCTCTCTAGAAGTCCTAAGGGCCCTGAGTTTTGCAGATGCCAATGTTTGCATTAAAGGCATATCTTCATCATCGTCCACTTGGTTTCTCTCCTCATCTGGACCATCACTTATTTCATCCTCTTCTTCACTTGAACTGTTCTCATCAAACAGTTTCTTCCCTTCGATCTGCTGTTTCTTAGGAGGCCGACCACGGCGTTTAACCGACGTCCTTTCTCTCTCGTCTGAAAATCATAGTTGTATTAACAGAGCAAGATATATATATGTATCAATATAAACAGTACCAGCGGGCCTTTGGCCTAGCGGTATGTGAGTGGCCCATCAACCAATAGGTTGTGGGTTCAAATCTCATTTGAGACGTGTGAAATAGTGTGAGATAATTAGGTGGTGTATAGGTGTGTGAATGAGTTGCCATTCCAATAAAGATTTGAAACATCAATAAAAACAGTATGCAAACTATGTGAAAAATGATTAATCATCACGACAAGGTAGTATCAATATAAATATCATCAGAACCGGAATATTTTCTAAAGGTGGTAAACTGAAATTTTTGTTAATAAATTGATTCAGGCTACGTTATCTCTAATAGGCCAAGAGGGTAAATTTAACTTAAAAAAGGGAAAACATATTTTAAAAGGGCCAATGGATAGAACACGCAGAAAAACACCCTGAGTGTATTTTTAGTGCATAAAATCATCTATCAGTTATATTAATAGATATTACTGAAGAGATATAAGTGATGTAACCATATTTATGACACTAATTATCTATTAACAATAAATTAGACTAAAAAACAGTTGAACTGTCTACGCACATCGTTTTAATCCGCATCATGAGTTAAACCATTTTGATCAATTACCCAACCCGCCCATGTTATGAAAAAATATTGAGGTTTATTCAGCATCAAGATTTTGAGACTGACAAAGAGAGGTATTTTACTTCCCGGAATATTCTCATAAATCTACCGAGCATTGGAACTCTTATAGTAAATCATGTCAAACACATCACATACTAACCTTCTTTTTTCAAAGATTTTTCCCGTAGGGTGTCTACAAATGTCAAGTAAGGACGCCAGCCACTTGGATCTTCGTCTGTGTTTATATTCCTTGTTCGATCTTGAAGATTCTTTAAACTGTTTGTGCAAGCTGATATTAGTGCTTGTACATGATAAACCTTCATGTAGAATTCACCTTTTGGGTGTTCGCCATGATAAACAGAAAAATAAAGAATAATGGATCACAGAACCAGCTTTGATGCCAACCAGTCCAGTTCCAGTTTAAGATTGGTTGATTTCAAAACCAGACCATAATCCAAATGTAAACTTTGGAGAACAGTTAAGTTCATATTAATAAAACACCTTTTTAAGTTTGATAGATACATATTCTAGTAAAAAAAACTTTAAAAAAAATTGCCAAAAACCAGACAAAATATAGCCAGTAACAATTCAGTTCTTCAGTTAATTCGCCTAAGCTTGAAAGATAAGGTGCTTACATGTCATAAAATCCAGCCCTCGGAAGTTTGGATGCAAAGTTTATAACAGCGCATGTCAAGAAAGATAGACGACGTGGAGCATCTGTGAAGGCATGATCAATTCCAGCTTTCACAATTTTCGAAATCACCGCAATATGCTCTTCACGTGCAGCACCAACAAAGAAAGAAGAAAGCCGATTCGCCAGATCTTTACATTCCTTAAGTCTCCTGGCAGATAAAGATTCATCGTTGGAAGTAGAAAGGGCTGCTAGGTAGCGTCCATGTGCCTAGCCAAAAAGCAATAACCATTCAGAATAAGTTTGGCTGTTATCAATCTTAAACAAGAAGAAAGGAAGACTTTAGCTACAAATGAAATGAGGCCAAACGTGCTAAAAGTTGCCAAAAGTGTACAATCCATACAACCTCCTTTCTCTGCAACTAGTACTATCAAGAAGTCAAATGATAAGCATGTGCTTCGTTATGTATATAATATGGGTCAAACAAAGGCTTTATCAACCCGTCTCATGTATGTTACTACCTAAACGGCTACACTGAATATTTCAACCTATTTTTCTTTTCTGAACTCATCATAATATTAATAAGAGCTTGAGTCAAGACTTAGACATTATCCTTGTGTAAGTAAAGGATTGAAAAAAAAAAAACACCCCTTAATGAAATTTAGCTCCAAAAAAACTAGAAAAGCATATAAAAGGTATTTTGTTAGGTAATGTTAGTCTTACCTGTTTCAATGCTTCCAGAAATATATCAGAGAAATCAGTCTCACTTTTTTTAATACTGGTGACTAGATGTTTAACTACTTCAGCCACAGTTGCCCCATGCATCACATAATGAGAAATTATATCCGGGGCAAGATACTCCTGCATTTGCCATCAAAAGTAAAATATGTCAAACAAATCTAAAAGCATAAAAGAACAGTAAGAAAGAGTATATGTGTGTGTGTTTTCCCGCACTACTGGCGAATTTCATACATTTGCACTGAACGGTGATTTTGGGTGAGTTTTATCTCTAACTAGTAATAATGAAATGTAGCAGATGGGTTGAATGGCTCAAAAGTAACCTTAAGTGTGATTTAAATGAACTTACCGATCTAAATCATTGTTCTGAATTATAAACTTTGTGAACAACTAAACATGTTTGACAAGCTGAACATTTATAGAAGAATTAGGGGGTGTTTCTTTTTTATGTTAATAAGTCTTAATGGGGAGATAGTGGTGGGGCCACACATATGATATGTTTATTTTTCTGTTAAATAGTCTATATGGAGAGAGAAACCAAAGGGTGCCCCTCCCCATTAAGACTTATTAACAGAAAGGGGCCCACCCACTTAATCCAGAAAAAAAACAGAAAGAGACTTTAGACATAGTCTTTCAGGTAAACCGAACCTGTTCGACTCATACCAAAAATTACCCGATTTTACAATAACCCATGCTGATACATTACCCAACCCACCCAATTTGCAACATTTATGCATCATAAATGCAAACAACTAACAATAACAGCTGAATCTCCATACTCTTGCCATACGAAATTAAAACTACAGTTTTAAATAAGTACAAAATGATAACCTTGCGAACAGCTCCAGATGCAACTAATTTGGCTGCAGCAATCATAATAGCATCTCGATTTGTCTCTTCCACATACTCTTTGTTAGCATCTTCGTCTTCAGTCTCATCTGCAAGTTGGTTCAAGGGTCAGTTCATAGATGCAAAAACTTAAATGTGTCTCTACACCTTCCTGTTTCGCTAAACGGTTATTACTAGTAGAAAAAATCAGTTTTAGATATAGTTTTGTTAGCTGGGACAATCTGGTTAACCCTCCTGTAGTCCTATCATATATATCTGGAACTTTATTATATCAAAAAGACCCCAGTGGGTTGCGCAGAGCCCAGTTATTTCCAGAGCATATTCCACAGGTTGCTTCTATATAATGGTGGCAATTTTAATCCATTTACTTAAAAACGAGTCATTTTAGGTTATACTTAAAACGCCTAACAGTTCAAATGGGTCAAATGCCAAAATTATGAATTGAATGGCATGCAGTATCTTCCACTTATTGCAAAATAATGTTCCTTGAAATAATTGCAATTTCCTGCCAAGTTCTTGTCAAGCATAGAATAAATTTAAGGTTCAGCACTTACAACTACTGTATACACAGCTTTAAGATATCAAACTGCAGATACCTATCTTACCTGAAATATCAAGCTGGTACTCACAAAGCTTCCAGAATTTTCCGAGCGTAGAAATCTCCGGTTGGTATCCTAAGCTTTCTACCTTAGATGAACTGTAAAGTGACTTTTTGAACAAGCACCATAATTCTGCTAGTATTGTACACACCTGGGAGATACGAAAGATTTAGTAAAACAAAAACTGCTTCCGACGGTTCAAACAAGCAATATACTTCAAATCAAAGCTCTAAACATGTTTGTAAGAATGCTCACCCTACACGCAAGAAGGTTTCGAGAAGTTCCTTTTCCTTGAGCTTCAAGTAAAATTTGTAGAAAGTATTCGAGTTCATCAAATAACGCCTTCCGCTTGGTAATGAGAGAAGACAATGATGCCTCAGAGACCGCCTTTCCACTCATGATTGAGTGTAAGCACCAGGTAACATGCAAATACATGTTGAGAAGCAGAAAACCAACAACCTACATAACAAAAGAATAAAGTGTGAAAACATGTAAAGATGTGACTAAGGAAGAAAACCAAAAGTATATTGCAATACGTTTAAATCACACACCTCGTCATCTATATTCCTGTAGTTTTTTAAAACTACAATGATATCATCATACAAACTTTCAATTGGTACAGGCCTTGTCAACTGCAGCTCGTACAGCCTTTTCATATTTACAAGAAGTAAGTACTCGTCATCACCATTCTACAAGAAAATTCCATGTCATGTTAATTACATTGATATAAACTATTCACACTATAAAAAATTACTTACTGAAATAGTATAGCAAAAAAAGAGGTTATTAGATTGATATAAAAATTTCCATGCCATACCGCTACTTCTCTTATTGCAGCTTTCACTTTAACCACAAGCTCATCCTCAACCTCCTTCAATTTATTTTGGGCGTAATCTTTTAGCTCTCCCCGGCTTCCAGATGAGCAATAATTGATAGCCCTCACACAAGCTCTGAGAGCATCTTTGTCCCCATGTTTGAAGAATGTCTCTTTCATCAGCTGAAGAACTGCTTTGAATTTCTGTAAAAGAATAAAAGAAACATATGGTAAAACTTATATGGTGAAAGTTTATAGCGATGTATCATAGACAAAAAACTTAACCAGCATACCTGATCTTGACTCTTCAGGGAGTAGAGCTCAAGGTCCATGTGAACAATAATTTCAACAAGTGATGGAACTTTTGTTTTATCAGCCATATACTTGCGCATAAGTTGTGGGTAGTTCTTTATCATACAAACAGTTATACTCTTTTTGCTGCTTTCGATCATTTCCTAGCAATCAAAGCAATAAATAGTTGGCAACACTCATAAACATGTGAACCAAGTACTAAAAAACTAAGCAATAAGTATGCAGCATGAAATACAGAGGTGTCTAACTTCATATCAGATGGAAAGCTGAAACAAGCTCACTCACCCTCTGAGCTTTAGTGTGATTCGGCTTTCGATTATCAATAGCAGGAACAATCCTCTCTCCAACAGCCTTCTTGACAGATGCACAGAACAATCGAGTCAAGTTTGTAGCATCATCGTCTGTAAGCTCAATTGAGGGATTCTCATCCAGCAGCATTGAGGTTATACGCTTCCAGTCCTATAAAACATATATTAGAACTTGTTTAACTCAGGGGTTGAAACCATTACACCACAAGCATGATGAAAAAAGCATAAGAGTAAAGTTATAAGACGTGTGTAATATACAGCTTACTTTCATGGCATCCATGAACTCCCAAATGTCATCAATGACATACAAACTCAGTACTTGATCTGTCGAGAACTCTCTTAATATTTGCAGCATTCTGAGAAGATGGATCTGTGACTGATCGCCTTCATCACCTGCAAGAATCAAGCTCACTAACGTGAAAAGCTAACTCGACAATGTCAGAAAACAAGACAATTGGTGCCACCAGCTAACCTGATGAACGAGACTGTGAGCTATTGAACTTCTGAGCAATTACATGATCATACACAAGCGCCCCAATTGCACGCCTGATTTCGGGGGGGTCGTCAATTAGTAAATCATATAACGAGCCCAAATCATCATCAGGAACCAACTGATGTCTGCAATGAGCACCATTCAATCAATAGGTCAAAAAATTCACATTTTACTAATTCAAAACATCAAAAAGGGTACGCCGATAGATACCTCAAAAGTTGTTTTACAAGGCTGATGGCACATACTGCAACGGAGATGTCATTATCATCAGCAAGATCCAGCATTCTTTTATAAAATCTCTCAGTGAATAGTCCAAGAGATGGCACGTTGTCATCCACGTCATAGACATCTTGCAGTGCAAGAATGGAGGCTTTTCTTACACCAGCACTCTTTAAATAAATACAGAACATTAATCCTTCGCCTTAACATTAGCATATTATAACACAAAACTATGACTAACAGAACGTTTTCAAAAAGTACAACTTACTTTGTCATTTAATGTCCATCCAAGATACTTCAAATACAAATCCTGTAAGAAAAGTGATGGATATGAAACAATCCATGCTCCAAGTGACTGTATGCATGACATGCGAATATCAGGGTCTATGTCTCGGTAACGATGCACAAACAACCTTCAAAATAAACAATGAAACAATTATATAAGAAGCATAAGCCAAATATTAAGATAGTGTGCATGAACTGGACCCACTCTACTACCATAGATCTTAAAAGCACAAGCACTAGAACTTATATTAAACAAATAATACCCGGTAAATATTTTCCGCATCATCTCCTCTATCATTGTGATCTTTTCATGCGTCTCTGACAACCTCTTATTAAGTGATTCTATATGTGGCCCATCAGAGGTTTTCTTCTTCTCAGCAGTTAACTGCCTTTGCATAGTCTGCCTTTGAGCACCAAGTATCTTGGCAACTCCTATGAAGGACGTCACCATCTGAAGCCCCACCAAGGAAGCAACCTGCCGATAAACTCTGGGAGGAGTACTGCAAAAGTGTGTATACTCAGCCGATTAGCCAAATTAAACAGCCTCGAATAAAGAATATTGTATTTCAGATGTCAAGTGACAATAAGTAGGAGTACCAACCAGGACAAAGCAATAACATAGTCCATGCACTTGTCAAACAAGACTTGATCAAACAAAGGTCCATTTTGGCACTCTGACACCAAATTATCCCAGAAGGACACTAGGTTTTCCTTAAAACTTCTAAATTCCTTCTTTTTTGAACTTTGATAGTCTTCAATTGTACCCTAAATCCCATCACATTAAGCGAAAAACATAGGAATAGATATCATAATACCTTTAAATATTATAATAGTGAGTTGGCGATCAATACTTTATCCCATTCTACTGAAATAGTAAAATAACATGGTATTTCATGCAAAAATTGTTCAAGTCATTCAATAAATGTACGCGAAAGTTCAGAAAAGTCAAATGACAAAGGATACTTGTGCAGCCATATTCACAAGAGCAACTACAACATCGTCAACATTAGTCTCATCCAAGAATTCTCCTAGGATGCGGTATTTAGCTCCACAGGCCTGTAGAATTGCATGTTCAATCAGTTGCACGCTAGACTCGATGAAATGATGTGAGTGTGCTGTATCTTTTTACTACTAAAAGGTACCTAGGTTTAAGATAGAAAACAGCCAGATGCACAATTACCTCAAACAGCATAGTCAAGAGTTCAACCATTGCGGGCTTTGAATCCTTCTCATATTGTTCAACCCATAATTTGACCACTTGGGGAATATGTTTACCGTTCTGTTTAATCACCTCTAAGAAACATGAAAGAGAAACAAAAGAAAATTATTAAAAGAGTGAGATGAATACAGGCAAAACACCACCAAACAATTAAAAGCCGAAACAGATTTATTTCTTTGCTGGTGAACTGCAATGTTTTACAATAATGCTACCAAAAGAGAGAACTTTGTCGTCATTTCAGTACATTTACAGGAATATTCTCTCTATCTAACTCCTACTACCATTAACAGCATATACAATATTGAAACCCGCCTAACTAATAACTTGACACCAATCTAGTTTAATCACTTTAACTTTGTACTCCTCAACTTACAAAAATTTACAGTTTTCCTTCTCTGTGACGATAATAAAACAACCTTGATATAAAGCTAAAACCTACAAGTATACAAAAAGAAACAATCTTTACACAAAATATAACATTCTTTACACAAAACGTTATCACCATGAAACACGACGCAAACATACTTCATTACCTATTCACTTCTTCAGCATTACAGCTACAACATCAACACACATTGTAACAAAAGCCGCCTACCTAATAATTTCACACCAATCTAGTTCTATCACTGCAACTTTGAGTCCTCAACCTACAAAATTTCATGATTATCCTTTTTGTACAATTTAAAACAACCTTGACATAAAACTACAGCCTACAAGTGTATATAAAGAAAGAACATTTACACGAAAAACTTTCGCACCACGGAAAAACAAACACAACGCAAACATATTTCATCCCATATTCATTAACGCAGCATTACAACTAACATTAACATATATAATAACAAAAACCGCCTACTACATTCCGTGCTCACTAATTTAGTATTACAACACCACGTGTTACACCAATCCACTAAATTCACAGTAACTCAGTAGTCCTCAACTTACAAAACTACATTACTATCATTTATTTAAAATTAGTACCAATCTATACACTTTACTACAACCTACAACTATACAAAAATAAAACAACCTTTACACGAAAGGTTCGCACCATCAAAATATCAACACAAACAAACATCCCGTATCCAATAACGCAACATTACAGCTACCACTAACAACACATACAAATAACCCGCAAACCTAATAACATCACATGTCACGCCAATCTAATTTAATCACGGTAACTTTGTACTCCTCAACTTACAAAACTTCCAATTTTGAACCAATCTATACATTTTACACGAAATGTCCGCACACAAACATACTTCATCCCGTATCTACTAACGCAGCGTTAAAGCTACCATTAACAACACATATCATAACGAAGTATACCTGCCTAATAAACAACCTCTTAACCTAATAAATTATCGCAGCAAAAAACAACACTCATTAACGCAACACCACAGCTACGATTAACAACGCATACAATAGTGAAAGCCACTGAAAATAAGAATAAGCAGTATACCGATCAAATTCTCGAAACTGAGACTCGCCGCAGCCGCAGCAGCCTCCTTTGCACCATCCGCAGGCCGACTCCGGTTCACTTTCCGCCGACTCGGCTCCAATTCGGCAACGAAATCATCATCAGACTCAAATCCGTCCCTAATTCGACTCAACATCCCGTCGAAAGCTTTCGTCGGAACCCTAGGTCGTTTCTATCATCATAAAACACACACACACATTTAAAACACATAGTTATACAAGTAAGTAAATAATTGAAAAAATCGAAACCCTAGGTTATGAAATTAGGGCTAAAAAACGGTTAATTGTTAACGGAAAGTGTAACTAACCGATCTGCGAACATTTTGATCGGTGATTTCAAGTTCTTCTTCCATTGATTCGTGAAATTGTTTAACTGTGTGTTTTTTGAGTGTGTGTAAATTTGGGGAAAAAATTAGTTCCCGCCAGGAAGTGAAAGTGAAATTATTTGGGGGAGAAAGATATGTTTATAATACACTTTTGGAGAAAAATAACCTATTAATAAAATTATAAATTTTGTCTTTTTACGATATATTTTACAAATGACTTCAGCGAGCCTTGAACCCATATAATTTATTGCGGATTTTAGAGAATTTATCGTTCATAATTTTATACAAAAGTTACTTTCGAGCAATATGTCCGTAGACAGTGAAGTAAATGTAGTGTTATAATTTCGATGATTCTTGTAGTTGAGTCGGGGACAATAGTCTTGGAACTTTAATGTTTGTTTTAAGTCTTTAACAAGATTTTTAATTAAAATGTTAATTGCTTTAAAATGCTTCATAATAACACATAATCTATCGGAATTAAAAGCTACTCTATGTAGTTTATAAACTTAGGTGGTGTTTGCTTTGAGGTGTTCAGATTGATGGAATACTTTCATAGGCATGATTAACTGTTTGTTGAACCTCGAGGAAATCAAGTGATAGATTCATGTAATAAAAATGATTCTACAATATAAAGACACCTTTTGCATGATTCCTGAATCATTGATCATCCATCATTTTATAACCACAGATATTTATTGTAACACCCCGCCTTTTCGGACCGTTAAACCCTCTTATTTACCTTATGTCAGCGGAAGCGTCTAGTCTTACTCGGTATCAATCAAACTCAGGGGCGGAGCCAGAAATTTTTATTAGGGGGGGCTTGGATATTTTGAGATAGTCATAACGTTTTATGTTTTTTTTCGAACCAATGATTGAATTGATGAACCTATTTGCACTAAAATGAAGAACTTGCACAATTAGACATATATCTTTATATTTATAAACGTTAATAGATTTTTAACCATTTATGAGATCAACTTATTGTCCATAAAAGATGCTAAACTAACTTGTTAGTCCACATGCTAAAGTAACTTATGTAGTAGATTGTCCGCACGATGCGGAGACTTCAAAGAAAGCAAGAAAAATGGTGGTAGATTGGCAGGTCGCGGTTCACAGTTTTAATGATTATGCGGAAATAATTGTCATGTTAAATATATAGAGTATCACTGAAGCATTTATATAACCTTTTATTTTAAATGCGAAAATACACATGTTATCTATCATTACTTAGTTACATAAACCGTATATGAATTAGACAATGTCAAAGTTATATTAAACTTTAAAATTGGTAGAACAAATAGAACTGGCCAATAAAATATAACAATGACATGTTAAAGGTTATATGCTCAAGCTACCTAATTATATTATTAGAGTTTTACTTGATTAATTTGCATTTTTTTCATGTAAAACATATCTTGATAGTAAAATGGTGTGATGGGCTCCTAGATATATTGGGCCTGCAAAAGTCAAGTTTACAAGTAAATAGGTTTCCTACTTCATTTTGTTATGCCGTCTTTTCTTTTTTCTTGTCTTCTCTCTCGTTTCTTCCTCAACATCAGTCATCTTCATCTCCATTACTTTTTTCTTTCTTTCTTTCTTTTGAGTCTTTCTGTAGCCCTTACCATCTCTCTAAATACCGTTGATAACAGAGTTAAGCCTTATAGCAGGTGCCAGACTAAAAACTCGATAAAACACCGGCTCAAATTCAAGCTTTAAGTTGGACAAGTTAGGCCGGTTAGGGGTGGCTGAGCACCCGCTAGCCACCCTATTGGCTCCGCCTCTGATCAAACTCTTGATACCTACAGCGACATATCTGGGTTGCAAAAAAAATTTAAAAAGAGTTTTGGGTTAGCAAAAGGCCTAGTGAGAATTCACGGTTTTCATGTACAAAACAAATTATGTAATCCAAACACTTTTCAATAATAACGGAAGTGTAAAAGGATCATGCAATTTTCTTAAATATCTTATAAGTGCTATTCAATGATAACTTATTCTTATTTAATTCAATACCAACAACTCATATAATAACCCAACAATTCAACTCTTTTCATATACAACATATACCAATTTTTCATATAATTCCGTTTGGTTCAACGGTTCCAACGATTCATATTTTTACATGTTCGGTTCAACGGTTCCAACAAGTCACATTTTTACCCGTTCGGTTCAATGGTTCCAACAATTCACATATTTACCCGTTCGGTTTAACCGTTCCAACTTATTCATAATTCCTGATTTACAATTCACAATTAACGGTTCACGATTCACGGTTCACGGTTCACGGTTCAAGATTCAACAAATACTACATCACATCCTATAAATATGACAAATTCACAACTTTGGCATATAATGGAGCATCTAAAACATGTAGCAACTTATGATCATTTAAACTATTTTGCATGATAGTATCTTTTCAATAAAAATGCAACCCAAATTAAAAGCACATGAAAACTCACCTTGAAATCTCTTACTAGCGTTTAAGTCTTGTCCAACAAAACCTCCTACAGTTTCAACAAAACAAAGTCTAAAATTTATATACAATACCACTTACATATTCTATAGTACCCGATATCAGTTGGTCTAGTTGTTCTCCGTTAGTGTTTAAACCTTATAAAATGATTAACAGTTCCATACAAAAAATTCCATTCATTAATGCCATGCACATGATTTCTAATCTTTTACCAGATACATATGCATACATGTGCATATACAACTTCCTTTATTCTATTAAACAATATAATAATGTTAACTATTTTACTGTATTTGATAATGAATGTGCAACTGAGTTTTAAACATGTGTTTTAACTCATCTCTTTCATGCACACATATATATAGTGCCAAAACTCCATTAATATATTTTCAAACTTAAGATGTATCGTTCATCTCATACTCATATACTAATTCATATTGTTGTGATTAAATTCAGTTCATTATAACCCAAAACTAAACTTGTAACCTGATTAATGAAAAATATATCGGTGACACTTGGAGACTCAACCATTCGAGTACTAAGTAAGTGTGAACCTAACGAATAGCAAAAATCTAAACTGAATAGCAAAAATCTAAACTGATGATTACCTTACTTGGCTATCGAAACGCAGACCCGAACCTTAGATTTAAACACTTGATCAGCCCTTGTATTGTCGTTCTCTTTGGTTTCTAGGGTTTATGTGTGTGCTGTATTTTGTGATTCATACATAGGGTAACCGGTGATATTTAATAGACCATCTTGGGCCAAAAATCTCGTAAGAATCCCGTATAATTCTAAAAGTTCCGTAAACCACATCTAAATAAACAACTCATGCTATATTTACATCCAAATTTGAGAAGATATTAAATATCTAACCCGTTTACTTTGTGGTAATACAAAACCACCCTTAAGGATTTATCTAAACTATATGTAGTCCTAAAAGTTTAAGAAGCCACAAATTTATGAAATTTCGGGTATTACATTTATTATATTTTTTTCTTCTCTATCCAATTTTTAGTTTTAAATATATTTTTAACTTTAATATTTTAATTTAAAATACATATAATTTATATACTATATATTTTCTCTTTCCTCAATTATTTCATTCAAATGCCAAATCCAAATCCTATTCCATACCCATCAACAAACAAACGCACCCTTAAGCTATGGTTTTTAGTTATTGTTGCAGCTTTAGATCAACTCCAGCATTGACTATATTTGTCTAATATGCCTTATATATAAATCGAGTCAAATAACTATTAAGTGTGCAAATAAGCTCTAAGTTTTCTTTTTGTTTTTATGGTTTCTGATGTTTGACCAACTAATTCACGTGGTTTGAACCTATCACCATGTGTACTTAAACTTAGTAAATCTCTTCTTTTTCACGAGGCTAGCACAATCACATTGAGATTATATGTATTAGCATATTGCTATCTATGATGTTTTCCCGATGAGTTGTTAGTAACATCCCATGATTCGTCCACATTTAGTTCACGAAGCTTACCACCGGCCGCTCGCTTAATGGCTTGCTTTGTGAAGAAATTGACATGATCATAGAAAATTTGGATTTGAAGCAAAAGATCAATGCCATGGTGAGGGACTTTATGTAGTAAGTCCTTGAATTGAGTCCACGCTTCATAAAGAGTTTCACCTTCATGTTTTTGGAACATCAAAATGTTATTCCTAAGCTTAGTAGTCCTTCCCGGTGGAAATAATTGAGCGAGGAAATGGGTGGTAAGATCATCCCAACAAGAGATAGATCTCGCTGGTAGACGCTTAAGTCAATTGCTAGCTTGATCACATTGATAGAATTGGAAGAGACGCAGTCGCGTTGTCTCCCGAGTAGCAACATCAAGGTCAATTGAATCGACTATTTTAAGGAAATCCTTGAGATGTTGATTTGGATATTCGGAACGAAGTTCATGGAATGCACATCCGTTTTACACCAGCCGAATGGTGTCAGATTGCAGGGTCATAGTTTAAGCTTTATGTGGTAGTTCAATGGTGTTTCTTATAGCCTTGATGGCTCGGTCTAAAGTATTCACCAAGAGTACGGGCTCTTGGCGGGTCTTTTTGGTTGTGAATGGGTAGGCCTTATGGTGGTTGGTCGTGTTGTGGTGGTAGTTTATGAATTAGTGGGTCTTGGTGAAAAGGCATCCCATTCACCATGGTGGCAAATGATATGGTTTTATGAACAAAGCGAACAAATAAAAAGATAGACTAGTAGGAAGCTAATAAAATGAAAATAAAATTTAACTTGATAGGAATCTAGTGAGTAGACCTAGACGAGATAGAAAACGAACCTAAACTATTTCCCGACAATGACGCCAAAAACTTGATGCGGATTCTTGCAAACCTCACACGAAGTTTTACAATCCTCATAGGCAGTGTACCTAACCGTTGTAGTGTAGTATAGGTAAGACTCGAGAGATTTATCGTTCTCTAGGGAAATAGTGTTGGGAAGGTCAAAATATATGACGAATATGTCTAAGGTGAGGGATGATTCTTTTTATCTTTTTATATTTATAGGAAAGCATGTGAAATCTCGGTATTGGATTGGGGGTTTGATTATCAACTTCTTAAACTACTAATTGAACTAATTAAAACTAATAATTAAACTAAATGACAAGTGAATTAAATGAGATTCTTATGATAAGTAAAAGCGTGTTTACTTAGATTTCACTACTCCCTAGTTATCTCCTATTGATTAGTCGAATTTCCACATCCTTGTTTAATTAGCGCATTGTATTCCTAAGGTCGTAGGGAGTAGCCAAATGCCCTATTATATGAATGTATTGATCTCCTCTAAGAAACCGAGATCGCCAAGTAACCTAAGTTATCTCCCTAAATCTCCTATTATCAACAATCGCAATTCACGCAATAAACACAACGAAAAGTCTACTAGTGCACTCTAGGACATGAATACGTTGTTTAGGACGTTCAAGCTCGCAACACTAAAGGAAGAAGCAAGTTTTCCTAACCTAACGTGTAACAACCACTTAAAAAAGAGACGACAATCAATACTTAACAACTAGGTTTCATTAGATTTAAGAAAACACTGTATTAAATTAGCCCGACATGTAAAAGATAATGAAACAAGTAATCATAAGTAAGCATAAATTAAGCATAATGATAGAAGTAATTAAGAGACTTATCTCTTGTTGAATGAGGGTGTTAAAACCCTAAAGTTACTGTGAGAAAACTAATAAAATTCGTACACCACGATTACTTTCCAAGTGTGCACACTTAATGCAAAAGATTCTAAAACTATATATAGGATTACACATGCAACGACGTCACTTTATAATTGGAACGCTGTCAAGTCGCCGCCATTAGGGTTTCGTCTCTTCCAAGCCATCCTTGTGACGGGGTCGCTTTATGCCTTCAGACGCCGTCTAGGATACTCTGACGACGTCCCTCTTTGATTTTTCCAGGCCGTCACCTTATCATTTCTACAGAGAATTCTAGCTCCCTTAACAAGTGACGGCGTTAGTTGTTAATTCTTCAATTATTCACTGAGCCGTCTCTAGTAAAGTCTGGCATGTTTTAATACTTTCATTTGCAAGTGACGGCGTCACCTTGTACATTGTGACGCCGTCTGGTGCCCTTTTTTCAGACTTTTCATGACTTGGTCGTTTTCTTCACATTTTCATCCAAACATGCATGATTTCCAGCTTTTGCTTTCAAAGTACCTAAAAAGTGAAAAGGAACGAATTTAGGCAATATTTGATCATAAACACATTAGTTTTGGGCTTAAATGACCCCTTAAAAACGTACATTTTAAATCCTTATCAAATATCTCTACACTTGGAATTTGCTTGTCCTCAAACAAATGTGCTTTTATCTAATCAATTTACAAGTTAGGGGCTATTTAACATTGGATTAAAATAGTTTACAACAAATACAAGCTCTACAATAGTCATAACAAGCACGAAAATTATACACTAGCACCTCACATATACTGTTTGGATTCTCTCATCTCTCGGGTGTATAATAAATATAACATGTATGGAAATGGAAAATAACACTCTCTACTTGTCATAGCACATAGATTACCATAGGCTTGAGACTAGATCAAACTTTCACTGCTTTGGCGTAAACACCTAAGATAAACTATCAAAGAGGGCTTTTTAAAGGGTTTTAGAGTTAGGTGTAAGGGTATGGAAAAACACAGGTTTGTTGGATATGGGGAATTTACTGGTGGCAAGTAAAAAATCTAATCTAATTACATGTAAAACGAGGCGTTGGTCCATGGTTGGTAGCCACAAACGGTCGGACGTGTACCTTGTTGGTCCAGGAGGGTTGGTAGCCCCAACCGCTCGGACGTATATCTTGTTGGAAAGTATGAGTGTATTGGGATAAATACTGCGCTAGGTGCTTTGTGGTTGTTTGGTGTTGATGCACGCATAAGGTCGAGCTTTTTTTTCATGACTTAGCCAGCGTAATAGATATTTTTACTATGCTTATGTGACACTTTATGCGTTGTAGAGTTTACACTCTTGATTATGGTCCTATTTTTCTAATGCTTATGTTCTACTTTACGGATATTCTTTTTGACACTGTGTATTAGGCAGTGTACCCTTAAGCTAGATTTGATTTGTATGTGAACAATTATTTGCACTCGAAAACCTTGTGGTCCACATTACTGTTTTACTTAAAGGTAAACTTTGTTTACATGACATTGTGGGTGACACAATGATCACAAAGCTCTCTTTTGAACTCACGATACTTTTACGCAAACCAATAAACTCGCCAACCTCGTGTTGACACTTTTAGCATGTATTTTTAGGATCTTAAGGCGATAGCTTACTTTGGAGGCGCTTGGCAATGGCATGACATGGTTATAGGAACAAGATACTCTGATATTTATTTGGGACCATTCAAATTATTTTATTGGGCCTTACTTGTGCACCATTTTGATTAATGTAAAACTAAATTCTTTTGAAATATGTGATGTTTTTCTAAAACAGACCAGGTAGTCCGTTTTCTATACTTTGTGTTGTGATTCCAATTTGGTAGCACCCATGACTTGTATGCTTCCGCTGTACATAATTTTGGGGGTGTTACAATATATCTATCATCAAATCATGCATTAATGTTTGTTATACATAGTCTACATAATCCCTATATTAACGACACCTAAGTGCCAAAAAACTATTGACCCATAAACATCATATCGTGCCCAAACATAATCTATCATAACCTCTCATTGATGAGGTATCGATGGTCCGGTCCCGAACCCAATCCATCTGCAGCAAAAGCAATCTTGCGGATGCCGCAACAGTCCTCTGGAGATACAAACTTTCTTAGCCTCGTTAAGCGCCACTTGCTTGCATATTCCGTAACTTCATCTTCAGAAACTATCTTATATAATGAACACTAAAAGGGAAACCAAATCAGTACATCAAAGCATATATCGCCTAAATTAGATATAGAAAAACAACCTACGAATCAGAAAACATAACACACCAAATGCACCAACAAACCAAAAAACCGCAACAAACGAAACATCGAACAATTTGTAAATAAAAAATGAAACGTTTAAATTGCGTTACATGATTACACCTTCCCAACTACAACCACATTTTAGAAGGGAAAAAAATGTATAGACATTCTTATAACTTTAACACGCTCCAAAGGAAGCTACGACATCAAATAGCACTTATTTTACAAAGACAAAAAAATAGCTTGAACCACTTAAGAAAGTTGTAGTTATCACCACAACTTATATATAGCATATAAAATCAGTATCTATGACCACATATCAAAATATAGAGGATATTACAAAGAACCCACAACAACATATTATACACATGTATAAAACCACCACCATGATCACAACTCAAACTGTAAAAGATATTGAAACCCATAAACAAACGGAAACACACATATATTGCCTACTTAGTACACTTCCAATACAATGCTTGAAATCGAAAGGGGGAGAAAAAAAGACTACCATATCACATCCGATAATGTAAAGTATGACCTTTAAAAATAACACTTGTACTTGTCCTACATCTAACATGTTTGTCGGAGAGTTTTGGCGCGCCAAGAACAAAACTCCTATAGTAACAACATCATCAACAAGCTCAAAACATGAACTAAGATATAAGAACATACCCCTAATGGACTATGAAATCGAAAAAATACATTGAATAACACTAAGCGTAAAAGATGGTAAAATATGTGTTTTGTCTTTTCAAACCGACCTTACATTTCGACACCACAACATCATATAGCGGTGTATACATCTATCTGTCACGTAAGTAACCACAAAAACAGACAGGCAATAAATTTAGGAAATAAATCGTTTAACTCAAATGTTTATTAGAACGGGAAAGGTTTGATCACCTAGTTTGTGAGTATCATCTCAAGTATCTTGTTGATGTACTTTCTACTACATATGTGAAAGAACACACATCATTTTGGATTCATCTCCCATCTCCTCTTCCGCTTCCGATGTCGCTACCCTATTAATCTGACCTTACTTGGTAATGAAAACATCCTTGAAGCATCATACGAAACCGTCATATCAATTTATCCCATCCTCCTCATGCCAAAATTACTTCTTGGATAGCCTAAATACAAAAGAAAAAAACATGTTAATAATTTATTTGCGTAAAACCATATTTCCCAACATTTATTGGAAAGTATCAGTGCTAAAAATAAAACATATACCCGTAATGCAGTTAGCCTCTGCGAAGAAGAGTTTTGCTACCGCCATTTACAAAATTCCTAACCATAACGACATCAATTCCAGGCTGAAAACATAAATTGAGATATAAGAACATGTATGCAATAAATTTCAAAACTATAAAGACGATCGAAAAGCCACATTTGAAACAGATTAATCGCAAAAGATGTTCGCACTCATACAATGTCTGGTGAACACCATCTCATCAGTGTTGTAGCTGAGATTTTGGAGCTGTGCAAAAACTTATGTCAGAAACTAAACATTATAATCAAATATTTATCATATCAACTATTAAAACAAAAAACCGTAAAAAAGTATACATAACAGAAAATCATATATCATTAATTTTTTTCAGGAGTAAATTTAAGGCCACAAATAAACAAGGAGATATATATTTTGAGGCCCTATGCGATTGCACACCTTGCACACCCTCATATACGGCTTTGCATGTGATACATCAACATGACATCCCTATATCATAAAAAGCTATTGTAAACACATCGGACTCTAATACAAACAATCGGTTTCCAATTTTAATTAACATCAAAACATAAGTTATACATAGAGTATAAAACCAATACCTAGCCAAATTATAAAACAACTTGAGTTTGTGCTCGAATATCATATTGGGTGCAAACCACGGCTGTAGTTTATGCATGCCTGTTTTCGCAACACCAACATTGCGGTCACATTAAAAAAAAACTTGAATTTGTACTCGAATATCATATTGAATCATCATAGCCAAAGAAATACTACCAAAATAGATCTATAAAACATATAACAATCATTGAAAACGACATATAGTACCCTGGCTCAGACATCAAATAAGTTAAAAAACACGATTACGTTATATGCCATACGATTCTCGCAACACCGAAACTAAATTTGACTGGCATTTCATGTCAACCGATTCTTGCCAAAACCAAAATAAGAAGGATCATAAAGTAACAAACTTTAAGCAAACAAGTCATGAAAATCCCATTCATTAACTGGGGTTGGAAAATGCAGTTAAACAAAAAACAATGAATAAAAATACAAACTTTTTATAAAAATAAATAACCCTGAATCCAGAAAATAACCACATACGTGACCCAAATCCTATACTGTAAAACATCTGATCTTTAACACAAATAGAAAACTCCATATCTTTAAACATGTCTTTAATTAGCCAACGTAACACGCACTCCACAAAATAGGCCAAAACAAAGCCTTGAGCTGTTTCTATGCTATCCATGGTTAACCTAAAAACAACCTAAGCATGCATAAAGTAAGAATACATAACAATATAAAATACTCAACTTTAACCACATTTCACTATCTTTAGACAAAATAGGAAGATCCCACCAATGAACTATAGCTGCAAACTGCAATTAAACCCAAATCAGCAAATAAAAATACTAAAAATTTGTTTAAAAAAATTAAAAGTCATAAGACTTATGAAATCAACAGCCACAACCACGGGTTATACAAAACTCCTACACACCTTTATGACCGCATGTCATACACAGTTTATGCTACAGGTAGGTTGCAACTTGTGCAATTTGTCATTGCTTATATGCATGTATATTGGGCCTCGATATTTATTTTTCCTACTCGCATTATGCTTGATATTGAGCAGCTCATGAGAAGCTTTCTTTGGAATCAGAGTGACACTTGTAGATAGAAAGCTAAATTACATGGGAGGTTGTTTGTTTGCCTAAGGAGGAGGGTGGGATTGGTATTAAAAGGCTTGATGCTTTTAATTAGGCCCTCATTTTGAGTCATATTTTGAGTATCCTTACCCTTAAGGAATCATTATGGGTCAAATGGATCCATGCTTATAAGTTGAGAGGGCGTAATTTCTGGGATTATCCTTTGTGTGGTATGATCGTTGTTGCCTTCAAAGTCCTCTTTTGAAATTCATTTCGAGTCGTGACATTCATAGAGCTGGTTTCAATTGCTCATCTACGATTATGGATGTTTTTTTAACGGGAATTGGATGTGGCCGCTTGATTGGTATTTGAAATATCCTATGCTTGCTACTATTCCTACTCCTATTCTGATTCCTAATTCTAGGGATAGATTGGTTTGGAAGTCTCATAATGATGTGGATATCGAGTTTTATGTGGCTTCGATTTGGGATTCTATTCGGCCTAGAGGTTTGGTGGTTGATTGGTATGATGTGGTATGGTTCTCTTGGTGTATTCGTCGCCATGCTTTCGATCTTTTGTTGTTAGTTATTAAATGAAAATTGAGGACTCAAGACACGTTGAGACAATGGGATGATAACAAAAATTCTAACTTAAATATGCTTCTGTGTCCCTTGTGTAGTTCTCAACCGGACTCCTACAAAACACCTTTTATTTGCTTGTTCTTTTTCTTTTCAGGTTTGGGATCAAGTGAAGATTTATGCTGGTTTACCTAATGTTGCGGCTTCTTTGGACTCTATTGTTTCTTACCTCATTCCTATATCGAAAAAGCATTTTTCTACAAGTGATGTTGCTAAGCTTGTATTTGTTGCTTCATGATATTTTATTTGGAAAGAGAGGAACTTCAGGTTATTCAAGAATCAGAAGAGGTCTCATGCTCAGATTGTGGATGTGATCAAGTCTACTGTTTGGCTCAAGCTACTCACATGCAAGTTCAAGATGTCGAACAATGTCCAGGCTCTTTTGCATCTTTGGAAGTTACCAGACTCGCTCATCGAAACGTCTCTTTAATGGATTGTTTCTTTGTGGAAGATTGGGTTCGAGTGTTCATTTATGTTGTTGGTTGTGTATGGGTTCGAGGTTGGAGTGCCAATTAAGAGTTGTACTCTTTTTTCCTTCTCCAGGGTTTTTCCTCAAAAGGTTTTTTTTAAGGAGGCAGTCTCTTTTGGCTTGCTATACTCATAGTGCATTCCTGTCGGATTGTTTTGGGGATATGTGCTTGGTTAGGTGGTTTTTCCAATTGGTGTTATTGTTAGTGTATTATGGATTTAATTCGTTTTGTGTCGTGTCATAAATGACTTAGTGGTTGTTCAAGCGTATGCTTGAGGTTTATGTGGTAATTCAACCACATACCATTGTATTTAATATTTTTTTTGTGAATATATATTTTACCGAGGTAATCCCCTTTACCCATAAATATTTTGTGCACTACACGGAAATTTGCAACATTACAACACCTTAATCAAACTTTACAACACATAAATCAAATTTTAAACAACAAATAAAACCAAATAACTCTTCTAGTAATGATAGAGCAAGCACAATTTCCCATAGCCATAAGTTTTGCAAAATCACAACATATTAGTCAAATTATTAACAGCAAGCTCAAAAAAATTACAGCCCAAAATGCGAAATCAATTAAATTAAAACTTAATCAAGTATTCTACTTATCGATCCCACCAAAAACCCAAAACAATTTCGTATTTTTATCCAAGAAATAAAAAAAATTTGGCTTAATTTTTCTTACCAGCACCTATCGCGTATGTGCGAGCATGTGTATAAAAAACCAAACAAATGAAGCACCGATTCCTTATGTCAATTGTCTAGAATCAACAATGAAAAATAGTTGTACAACATGCAGCGAACCCCCAAACTCTCACAACGAAAACCGATAATGCAAAAGAAGTGTATAACATGTAGCGAAACACAAAATTAAGTGGCAACTAAGTGGAAACCCACTAAATATTTTTTTAATCTCTTTAAGCCGACGTCTCGGCTTGGCTTGACATGTTAACAATGCCGGTTTGAGCCGCGGCTCCACAGTGCACCCAAGTTGTACCACTCTCTCAAGCCGACCTCCCAATCGGCGACTTCAAAATAGTGCTAGCTTCAAGTTCCACTTGAATAAATATTATAAAGTATAATTAACAACCATTTTAGGCAACAAAAATCACACAATAACTAAACGGGTATAAAGAAATTCAATTACCAAAATATTTTATTGACAAAAGTAATTGTATATTTTATAACTAGTGATAATACTCCGTGCGCACACGAGCTTTTACATTAATTTTTCATTATGATAATATTAATTCATATTTATCATCTTTTAAATAATAAGTAGTTTTCTAAGTGTATTTTATTTTCATATCAATTTAATTATAAATTTATTTCACGATTACTCATTATTTGATTGTGGCGAGATATCAACTATGCATGTTATTAACACATGAAGCTACGTTTTAATTCGTATAGGACTGACTTGTCTAGAGCCATGGGTGAGCACAAAAACTTAAAAACCCAAAAAACCGCTTCGCCTCACCTTTATCCATCTTTCAAAAAATTTAAAATAATCTTATCTATTTAACTATATTAACAAAAAAATGTGGTATATCTCTTGGGCTATTACCAAAAATTGTTTAAGACGTTAAGACTTGCAATTCATATTTGTATGAATTTTTAAATGATTGTTCATACTTTATTGCTAGCTTTGGATGATTAAATGTTATGCTTTTATTAGTCTCACTTGAGTAATGATGATTGAAAACATAAGTTTTATGTTTAATGAAAAACTTCATATCAAGATAAAAGAGATTAAGAGTTATTAAGGTTAATAACTCAGTAGTTTATTTATCGGTATAAATAAAGGAAAAGAGGAAAAAAAAAAAAAAAAAAAAAAAAAAAAAGCTTGAAACCAAACCAATTTAATTAAAAAAAATAGAGAAACCAAAATTGGAAAAACAAAATCAAACGATTTGCAATTTTCAATAACCGAACTTTTCGGTTTGAGGTTTGGTTTAACCAAAAACCGCCTTAAACAACCCGATACTCTCCCCTACTACACCTCGAGTCGAGGCTTTGATTTGCACTAAAGATTATGTGAGAAAGTGAAAAGAGATATAACAAATGACATTGATGATATAATGATAACAATGATGTTGAAAGGTAATAAGAACTTTCTTTGTTGTAACGTATACATGGTATTCTAGCGAGTAGTAACTTGTATTGTTTGTTATCTTATATGTCGAGATGGATGATAGGGCCTAATAAACAAAACGAGAAATCTTTAAATAGAAGTAAATTGATTGTATGGGAGACCTAATTACCAAAAACTTAAGTTAAACCATATAAAATGCATAAACAAATCATTAATAGTAAAGGGAGTTTCCAACAAACTTGGCATTTTTCGGTAACATGACCAAAGGAATGGGTGTTGTAAAACGTACAAAATATTTTTCTTGTTCAAGTTATCGGAGACCATCTCGGACATTGTCTTTGATCACCCGTCCAAATTTTTACAACTTGTGATAAGGTCCATAGCCATACCACGAGCCCAGCCCATTTGATGGTGGTTAAAGGGTCATTATATTTTGCTATTCGATGATAAAAAAAACTGAAAACCCTTGTAAACCCTTTTCATGGCGGGAGGTTCATCGGAGGTAGCAGCATCCGTGCATAAAGTCTTGTCCAATGACGACCTTTTGATGGAAATCTTACTTCGATTACCAATACTCTCACTTCATCTTTTCAAACCGGTATGCAAACAGTGGCTATCTCTCATAACATCTCCTAGTTTTACTTTGACACGAACCCGAGTCCCTACTGTTGAACCTCCTTCTGGTCTCATTATTGGACGATGGTCTTTTGGTACCAACCACAACGATTTTGTGTCATTTGATCCCAGAATTCCAGCAAAAAGGCCAATACTCTTTCCTTTTAGCTTAATGGGAGGGATTTGGGAGTCGTGCAATGGTTTGCTTCTGTGTTATGACAGTCATGGTAATTATATTATCTACAATCCATTGATTAATATGTTTAAGATGCTTCCACCAATACATTATTTGAATTATGATAGATCGGGTATTGATTACATGAACTTGGCATTTGATCCTACCAAATCACCTTGTTACAAAGTCGTACATGTTGGAAGCACAGATGATTATGATGATGTTCCTTTTTCCATTAGAATACAAACTTACTCTTCCGAAACTGGTGCTTGGAGTGTCTGGGATGATCGATTTCCTTCTGACAGTTTTGATGATTTTTGCAATGGTATATTTTGGAATGGTGCCATTCATTGGTTAAGTTATTGGGAGCCTTTCCATGTTAAGTTAGATATTGTGGACCGTCCGGTTTTAACTAACGTACAAACCTCCCTTCCTCATACTGTCAAAGGGGACGTGCGTTTTTATTGCAAATTGTTCAAGTCTCATGGGAGTTTGCTTCTTCTTTGTAAGAATTATGCTCCTTCCCGACATTTGAATATTTATGAGATGAAGAATGAAAATTCTGAATGGTCGGTTAAGTACTTTGTTAATCTTGATGACATGATGAGGCCATATCCAACATGGAGGATGCCCGCTGACTTGGATTGTTCTCATATTTGGAGCATCGTTGTGGGAGAACGGGATGTGGATTCGTTTATGGTAATTAAACTGTGTGGAAAGGTGTTACAATACAGCTTCTTGTTAGGGACTGTTAGTGAGATCTTTGATTTGGGAAAAGGGATTGATGGTTGTAAATGCATAGACTACGTTGCATCTTTTGCTCATGTGTGATTCTGGATTTCGATTTAAGGTTTGATTGTTCTAAATTATGTTGTTCTATCACTACAAGAATTGTGATCAATAGTTGCACCTCTTAAGAATTTTGATTTTTCTAGATTTGGTTTGTGTGAAATCTTTGATGAATTTGGTTTTCTTATAATTTCATTTATGCTTTACTTAAGAATGTCTTATCCTGTCTAGTTTTGTATCAAAGCACGTAACAGGTGGCTGTTCGGGATTTCTGGAGAGCTGCCTATGTTTATAGTCAATGTTGATTGTAACTAGAGCAGTTGAAGCGGGGATTCGTATCTGACATTATTGTCACTTGTCCTCCATATTCACTCTTATATATTTGTGCACTCTCTATCTATTGGTAACTCAATTAGTCAAGTGGGTTGCTTTGCAAGTCTTACTCCAAATGTTTCCATGAATACGAATCAAGCTAACTTCTTCTTTGACATGCAACTGGTTTGAAGTTCATGGCAATCTTATAAGCAGGTAGTAGCTATTCAAATGTCACTGAAAAAAAGTAAAAAAATTCTTGATAGTTTGTCCTACGTCCTATAGTGCTACGGGTATCCCTTTTATCTTTTTTTTTAGAATTACACTCACAAATCTGGTTTGCGTGTACTATATATGGTCCGAGCTTAAGCAGAAACCATACTCAAGTACACCAATGGTGTTTGCTAGTGGATCTTATGGTGACACAAGTTTGGAAAGACCATTACTTATGCTAAAGGGTTTTATTTATTTATTTATTATTACTATTATTCTTTTTTAATATTTTTTACAGTAGGAAGCAACAATTCTATTGATGACAAAGCAAAGATCCCACCACCTTAAAAAGTCATATTTGAAAAATTAACATTACAGCCCTAATGTTAAAAATAACATGTCATTTAAAATTAGGGATTAAACTTTGCTTAAAATAATTAAGGATTCCAAGTTAATTCTATCTATATAGTAAACCAGAACGTCGGTGACTTTGTTTAATAATTTTTCAATTATCTTATCTTTCCGGGCTACTTTATTGGAAGTGGGCCGTTATCGTAACATAGCAGCCCATACATGAATCGAAATACTAGTAATACATATATAACGAGATAAGGATATAACACCGCCTCAACCAGATCCTTACACACCAAATCCACATAGTATATTTGTTTATTTATCCTATTAATTATTACCATTTCATTATTTTTGTTTATTTATAATCGTTATATGTGTTACACATTAATTAAATTTTTAGTGCGAATATCTAATACATTTGCTCAAAAATTGTGAATTCAACAATAACATAAAATTATTTCGAAAACGAACATATGAAGTGAAATCAACTATGTATCATTTCGTTCATAATATACACAAGTTTAAAACATTAATTTACGTTATTCAGACCGTTCATTCAGAATACCTATCAAACAATTTGTTTTCATTCAGAATCAGATTCACACAGAGCCTTTGGTTCATTCAGAGTTGTAAATGATTCAGTGCTAAATTATTAAATTCTATCAAACAGCCCCTAAGTGTATTTATTTTCATATCAATCTAAATATTTCTTTATTTAACGATTACTCATTATTTAACTGCGGTGAGTGATATGTGCTTAAACACATATCTTTTCATTAGTAAATCTGACCCAAAATAACCAAGAAAGAGCCGTTTATTGCTAATATTTGTGGTTTTCTTGAGTTTGTGCTTGTGCAGGTACGGATATGTAAAAAACACACAAAAAGGAGCCAAATCAGATGTAAATCCGAGCACGAGAGATTAAGAGAGCTTAAGCCGAGCCGGAAGATCAACATTGAGCATTTATGAAGATTTTATTCTCCGAGGATGATTTTTGGAAGAAATAACCAAGTTTGAAGATATGTCAAGAATGGCCCCTCAAGTTTGAGCAATTGGCAAAATTGACCCTTGAAGATTCAAAAAGTTGCAAATTGGCCCTTGGTTTATTTGAAGATTGTCAAAATCAGTCCTTGGAAGATATTTTCAGATTCACAAGATTGGTCCCTTAAAATTCAATTTATACAACTTTGGTCCAATATACAATCCTAATCCATTATCCAACACAAACAAACCTTCGGCCCAATCCTAAACTATGCACCCGGCCCAAACTTAAAAACACTATCCAATCAACACCCGGTATACTAAACCCGAATGCCCATTACCCGTTATTTACCCAGGTCAACCCACCCATGCCCCGGTCAACACCTTCAAAATAATATAAACAATTCCAAACGCGCCCCTTTACCCTTCTTCCCCATTTACCCGTTTACCATTTACCCACCAATCCCAAACACCTTACATAGTACTAGCATCTTTCCCAAGTAGCCTTCTAGAAGCTGACATGTCAGGAATAGCTGCTTACGTGGACAAATGGAGCTCTCCTATTGGCCGTGACACCTCATATGGTGAATTGGTGCTCTCTGATTGGATATGATGACAATGGATTGATTGTATGGCTGAGATTTGCTTCTAGGCTCTTCTATCAAGAATCCCAAGACCTTGTGAAGGCTATATAAAGACCCTCTTGGCTCACAATTGAAGTCGTGCAATCCTTTAGTTTCATTTAGCTTATTGTTATTGTATTTCAGTAGTTTCTTAAATGTTTTTCTTAAGCTTTTATTGTATTCTCAGTTTCTTGTAAACCTTTTTCAATATTAATCAAAGTTCCAAGTTTTTAGATTTCATCTTGCAATTCGTATTTAAAATAATCAATAAGCTATATGGAGTAATGGAATAAGTTCATTTCAGCTTATTATAGCTTTGGTGAGCTTACATTGCACCCTCACTGTCCTTTTCATTCATTTTCATTCACAAAAGACCTCGGTCAACAAAAGTCAACTATGTGGTAATCTTGGCTCAAAAATGGTTAATGGTTGATTGTGATGATGGATCTGGGTTGAGTTGATGATATATGGGTTAGGTTTAGTGGTTCTATTGCTGGTTTGCAAGCCATTGTGGTTGGACCTCTTGTAAGTGGAAGCTTGTTCTCATTTGTAGCTTATTAAACAGTGGTAGTTGGAATTTCTCTCATATCTGTTATAATACTGCTATTTGCTGTCATACTAGCTTGGTTTCAGTATGTTGGATCTATTTTGATGTTAGAATAAGTTTGTTTGTGTTATTTGGTTGAAAGAATTGCATAAAAGTCACATAAAGGAGTGTTTGGTTTAGCATTAAAAACTGTGACAGAGGTTTAATCATAGTAGTAGTTCATTTGGTTTAGGCTTGATATAGTTTATTACACTCATCTCTGTCATTATTTTGCATAATTTTCATTGTTAGTCAACATTTCATCTTAACTGATCTTGTTCTCAAAACTGTTGGAATCAGTTAGTGTAATTTAGCATAGAGGTGTATAATCTGATAAGTAAGCTTGCATTGCTTCCATTTCATCATTTTATATCATTGTCAGCTCTACATTTGATCTCAAATCTCACATAAGTCAATCTTCATAACTGATTTCAAAAGTCAAACATGTCAAAACTGGTTTTATGCAGAACTTGCAGCATCTGCACTAGGTTCAATACAGCTTGTCATGGTCTCATCTTTGGCACATTTGCAGTCTGCTAGGTGGTCTTTAAGCCCACATATCTGGTTTTAGCATTAGTTCATTAAATAAGCCTATAGAGTAGCTTAAACTTAGGACCAGTTTGCTGTTGTGCTCTAGAAATCAGTTAGCATTTAATCTTGTGAATCTGCTTATTTGAGGTTAGGAGCAGCAGTAGTTAGCTTATTTAGAGTGGTCATAGTATAATTTAGCTTGTGTAGCAGTTTGGTAGTTCATTGTGCTTAATAGCTTATTTTCAAGTGCTTATTTCCTATCAGTTTGTACTGCAGCTCTGAATTCTTCCACACAAGCATCATCTTTGATATTTTTCATAAAACCAGAATAGCTATTTAGAATTTTCCTAAGATTTTCATAAATTTTGGTCACAGTTTAGTATTTTTCTTAATTAAAAATAGTTTTTAATCACTTTTAATTAGTTTTAATTACAATTAATTAAGAAAAAGTTCAAAAAAATAATTTTTCAATTTTCTCAGTTTAAGAAAAATATAAAAAGCATAAAAAAGATTTTTCCTTATTTTTTCCCTTTTATTTGGTATTTTTCACAATTTAAATTAGATTAAAATAGTTTTAAATTAGTAGAAAATAGAAAAATAATCAGAAAATTACAAAAATAGTTTTGAAAAGTCTCTTATGGTATTTTAGATTTTATAAAAATAGTTTCACATTTTTCTCCTTGATTTTCATAATTTTTAGAATTTTAATTTAGTTTAAATAGTTAAAAATTAGTTTTTAATTTTAATAAATTCCAGAAAAATACAAAAAAATAGTTTTAATTCTAAAATAGTTTTCATATTACATTTCTAGAGTAAAAGTAATTTTAGGCATTTTTAGGTTATAATTTAGACGTAGTTGCATTTTAATTACGTTTCGTTAATTTCGTTTGAGTATTTTTGCACTTAGGATTTCCCGTAATATAGATTCCCTTAATTACTTTCCCCATTCCCGTAGTTTAATAAAATCAAAATCAAACAAATCAAAACATCGAGCATTAAATTCCAAACCAAGAACGACGTTGGCAATTCACGCCTCGTTGGGAAACGATTCGGGTTGACTAATCCGTATACACGATCACACACGGGATTTGATTTATTATTCTTTTTCCTAAAGGAATTTGAATCTATCTTCGTGATTATTTTTGATATCGATATTGAGGTTTTATCCACACACATACCCTTAAGCCTTCATTATCAGCGAATCAGTGTCTGAACCGTTTTAAGTTTCTTACGGTTAGTCATTCACAAGTGGCTAGCTTGTGTGAGTAAACTTGATGGGTCGTTCACTGCTAATCAGTGAGATATCAACTTTGTATGTTATTCATTGTTTAAATCAAAGTAAATTGATTATATTTGAGACCTAATTACCAAAAACAGTTAAACGGTATAAAATGCCTAAACAAATCAACCATTGTTGTATAACAACGAGCCTAGTAGCACAATAAGAACAATAAGCAAGAGAATATAAGTGAGTATGGAAGAGAAAGATAGAACTTGTTATTGGTGTATCTTCACATTACATTAGGTGCCTTTATTTATAGGGACCTTAACATGAATGGTATTAAGTACAATATTAAATGTTACAAGACCAATCATAAAGATGGAGGTTACAAGTTAGGGGATATTAATGTGATATTGAATGTGTACAATCAATATAATAAATATTCATAACATTCCCCCTTGATTGTACATCATTCAAAATACGCTTTCGATACCGCCTCATTAAAAACCTTGCTAGGAAAAAACCTTGTGGGAGAAAAACCATAGCTAAGGGAAAAAGAGTGTAGTGCGTATTATTCCCCCTCATAATCACTTTACTTGAGCTCATTGAAATGCCGCATTTCGATGCCATACATCAATTTATTAAATGTTGACGTAGAGAGCGCCTTGGTAAATAAATTTGCTAGATTATCGCTTGAACGAATCTTTTGAACAATAATATCGCCATTCTTTTGTAAGTCATTAGTGAAAAAGAACTTCAGTGAAATGCTCTTGGTTTTGTCACCTTTAATAAACCCTTCCTTCAATTGAGCAATGCGTCCCAAACACTTTCTCGGCTTGCTTCATGTATCGCTAGAATTTCTTCATGGTTGGATGAAGTCGTTGAGATCATCTGCTTAATTGAACGCCATGAAATTGCGGTTCCTCCTCTTGTAAATACATATCCAGTTTGAGATCGATTATTGTGAGGGTCAGACATACTAGAAGATATGTACTCTCCTTATATAACTCAAATACGTCTAATCAATATCCTATAAGATATGGACATCCATATTATAATTATCCATAACACTCCCCTTGGATGTCCATTTGAGGATTATGCCTCGTTAAAACCTTACTAGACAAAACCCGAAGGACAAAAATCTAGTGAAGGAGAAAAATACATAATTCCTTTATACGTTCGGGTATGTTACCTCATTAAAAAAAAAGCCTTGCCGGAAAACCCTATGGGGAAAAACCATGGTCAAAGGAAAAAGAGTGCAATGTGTATCTTCTATCCCCCTGATGATCACATCACTTAAATCTCTTAGTTGGTGCAATCCAATATAATAAACCAACTTCTTTAATGTCAATATAATAAGTGTCTTGATAGAATATATGTTTGATTCTCATATAAACAAGTGTTCTCTACTTAACATTCACATATCAAGAAGGATTAAACATATGTCATACTTATCATTATACGAGTACATCCTCGTACTTCACAAGTTATATAGTATCAATGAATGCAAAGTAAACGATACATTATATCATTTATGACCACTAGTGAGAACAATCAATTTTTTTATATACATTTAACTATGACACCTATAAATCGATATTCTGATCATCATCTTTATAAGTAAAGGGGTATTTCTTCATCAATTGACCTCATAAACATAAGTGTCGTTTATATATATAAAGATATATAGCATCTTTCTTTAGCTTTCATTATTCACAATGATTTCATCTTTAAGATGTTTAATTGATAAAACAAGACAAAACTTTATGTTTCATTTCAAGGTATTCAACCGTCTTGAAAACCTCCATATGAGTTTCATTCACATTTACCTCATCAAACCATATGTAACTTATACCATATTCAAATACAAATCACTTTAAAACTAACATGGGTAAATTTGTTATTTCAATGGCTCATTTTAAACCAAAACCATATTGCCTTTCACTTATATAGTGATTTATTCAACTTGATCAAGTGTTATTCATGAAAACTTTCTTATATGCTTTCAGCATTTTAAATCACGAGACATGCTTCATGCATTTTATATCCCTCATGGAATCTCAACTTCAAATGAGCTCTATTCATTTTCTTTTAGACGCATATCAATTATTTATCATATTTTCAGACTTATACAATATTAAAATACATTATTGGATCCACCATATGTCACAATTTAATTTCGCTATCTCATAATGACAGATGCATATCCAATAAGTTTACACATTTATGTATACTGACTTTAAGTCCCAATCACATGTCTCATCACACGAGACTTCAATCCTTCATTATTTACTTGCGTCATTAAATTTAGCCATTCATTAATCCAAGATCCTCACATTCATTTTAGCCCTATATTGTTTACTTGCATAATCATTCATATGTAATAGTACTATCGACGTCGATTTATTTATTTTCGATTCCACACTTTACTAGACATTATATTCTATCATTTGTTGAGATCTCAAAGTTTTTCACGTACCCGGGGTTTTCAATAACCTTCATGCCTAGTTTCAGTTTAAGAGACTATTATGGGGTCTTTATTACCTCGATTTGAACATTTTAACTTTCTTGCTCCATTTCATTTATTCATTCGAGGATTTTTACTTAAAATCGATTAGTCTATCACGCTGCAGACGTGCCATAGACTTACTACCAATAATTGGTTTTACTAGTGGGACACACATTGTAATCGGAGCATAGCAGCGTATATATGATCTAGTAACTTTCTTTAGGTCACTAGACATGTCTGGCAATTACTAGATCTGGAATATCAATTGTCCCTTGAACTTCAAGTTCATATTCATTAGTGTGAGGATCAACATTTATATTATCGTAATTCATTCCAAATTTTTCGTTGCTCATTCTCCCCCTGAATGAATTATCAATTTCAACATCCTAAACTTATGTGCGTTGTGGTGGATTTATAATAAGAAAGGTCGTACAATTTCAAAATCTCACTTAGAAAGTATGGTTTGTGATCAAACCCATTCTAATGGGGAGGATTCATTATAAATTGTTGGCAAGATGCGAATTCATATTTTATAACATGCCCCATAAACTAAGACTTTTGTTCTCATAATTATTGGTTTGCAATCAACTGAAGACATTTTATAAACGTTCAACAAAAGCAATTCGTGTATGAACATGGGTTACAGAATGTCCAACACTTATTCCAATAATTGGCCAATACTTGAAAGTATTCACCACCATTATCAAAGATATATTTAGAAAATCATGCTCGCATTTGATAACTCGAGCCACTAATCACACTAACTTTAATATGCGTGTTTGATAATCATTTTGACAATGCATCGATTTTAAAATTCAAAATGATCCACATGACGGATGTATAGGCCTACATACATCATCGTTATATTCTTTACAAAACTTTATAAGTATGGTGGTGATGTATGATCAATTAGCTTTTATTCTATTGAGAACAATCAAATCTATCTTTGAAGAATCTTATGGTTCTTCTATACATTTCGCATCATCATTAACCCGGGATGGTCCAACCGGTCATGCCAATTACTACAATAATCTTGGTTCATAAACTTATACTTTATGACCACATATACTTCAATTGCACTTTGTTTTATATAAAAGTTAAATGATATGTAAAGCTCAAATTTCTTTGATTAGCTCTTTTATGTCTTTCACACAGTTGTAGATAATATTCAAATTCTCATATAGCATTGTCTGTAAAAAAAATAACTAAAGCAAATTTAAGTTCATAAGCCAATTTGATAAAACATATAATATTAGTTGCAGATAAATGAGACCGTGCCAAGATCTTAACCTTGTCAGGGTATATCACAATACTGTATGTTAATGTTACATGGTACATTCACCAACCTCAAACATATAACAGAAATTAACTTACTCATGTTAAGCAATAGAACGAATCTCCAATTAGAGTAAAAACCATCAAAAGCAAAATATCTCCAACTACTACGCAAAAATAACTAACATATACATCAAACAAAAATATCTTTTCCATCACCATATTAATGGGTAAGTTATAATATATGATAATATCTGCACGAGCGAGTCAATGATTTAGGATCCTAAACTATATTATGCAGAAGTACTAATGTGGGATAATTAAAGTTGAACGATAATCTTCTTGACTTCACATGCACTTCATACATATACACAAGGCCCGATTCAAATAATTAGCTTATATGTGTCATATTCTCAATTAATAATTTCAGCAAGTAATGACCAACTTAAATAAGACACAAATTAAATTAAAAGTTGAATGAATATATTACGTACACTCAAATTAAATTAAAAGTTAAATGTAACTCGTCTTTAATTGCATTGATTACATTAAAAATATAACTCCATTGTTTAGTGTAGTATCATGCATATATTGGGCAGTAATTAAAAGACCAAACAAGAAGTAACAAAAAATGTGAACTAAACAAACAATATTACACAAGTTGTACGTTGCTATTTACTTTCCACATCATGCAAGATTTGGCCAAATAATTTTGTGGTTTGATTTTTCCAAAGTTTTAACGGTAATAAAGAACAAACACGAAGTATAAAGTCAACGATCATAATTACAAAATCAACTCGGATCAACATTTTACGAGATAACAATCAAAACAAATGATGTTGATTTAGTTAGGTAATAAGAGGAATTTTCATTTGCTTACCTTTATTTTGATGCTTACCGATGGACAAATCCCCACCATCCATCTATTTTGATCTAATGGTGGGGATTAACCTAAGATTTAATATACTTAACCTTAATTCTCCCAAATATATAAAGCCTTTTCTTCTTCTTTTTTTTCATTCGTTTCATTTTTTTTCACACAGTTACTGTGTGTTTTCCTCCCAACCTGCTCTCATCATTTCCCTCCAAAAATTAGTTATGCTAATCAACTATTACCGTTTGATCATCACCAGTTGGATCACCATCACCATCACCATTCCAATCACCATCACCATTCCAATCACCATCACAATTCTGATCATCATCTCATCATCACCTCCCGATCATATCATCCTTTTTTTATGTCTTCTTTTGATTTGCATGAACCGTTTGTTTCAGAAGCTGATTTGATTGATGTTGTTGCGGTTGATAATGTTATTGATCGGTTGTTAATTATGTGGATCAAGTTGTTAACATTCCTTCTTATTAAGTTGCACACCAAGTGTTTGATGAAATGTGTGAGTAAAAAATGTTTGATAACCTTGTTATCTGCTCATGTAATTCTGCTTATTAGTTTAGTTGTTAGTTGGATTTTTGTTTTTAACTGCATCTGAATGTTGTTTTTATGTCTGATTGTTGTTTCGAATCTGCTATGTATCGTACGTATAATATCACCAGTGATATTTGAAGTTGAACTGTAAATGTGTATTATCACTAGTGATATTTGAATTATCACTTGTGAAATTTTGTTTATTTGATACTTTTAGTTTATGTTTTAGATTATGAGCAGCTTTAGGTTTTAGTATGATATCATTTTGGGATGGGTGAATTGATGAAAATTTGATGCATGGAAGGTGTTTGACAAAGTGCCTAAGAGAGGGATGCACAAGTTGAGAAGCAATCACATGTTCCTGTTTGTCCATCATTTCATATATAACCAAATCAAAAATATTTATTTGAATAAACAAGCTTTATGGAATTAATCAAAGTGCACTGTAGTTATTGTAAATGAGTAATCATATCCTATGTTGCATTAGTTGATGCTTATTTTCATTTTCTGAATGGCGTCCTTTTAAATTATTTTAGTGCGTTTTGTATTTTGCTTTCTCCATCACTCCATATCTGAGGTGATGCAAATTTGATGTACTGTTCGATAATTGCGCAGTGACCTAGAGCTTAAGCTACAAGGACTGCTTACCTTAACAATCGTGAAGAAAAATAATTTGAAAAACATGGAAATGATTGGGAAGTCTAATCCTTATGTGATTGCATATATTCGACCACTTGAAAAGTTCAAAAGAAAGGTTGTTGATTACAACTTAAACCCTGTTTGGAATCATGTAATTCGGTTAATTGCAGAATACAAGAAGACCCAATGTGTTGTACTTGAGGTTACGCTTTTCTCCTTTTGCTTTTCTGTATTTCTGGTTTCTCAGTTGTATCACAGGTGATATTAAATGTGATATTACATTTGATATCAAAAGTGATATCACTGGTGATATCAAATGTGATATCACCTATGATAGCACAGGTGTGTTAGCTTTCTTTTATTTTGTTGAATCAGTTTTGATAATGGAGGATCTTATGATATCATAGGCGATATCAAAGTTGTTTGAGCTTCTTCAATTTGTTTTGTGGAGCTGTTGTGCTTTTTTGAACCACAGTTGCAGTTGTTGTTGATTATTTCGTTTGATGGAGCCGTTTTTTTGCAAATTGCAATCACAAATAGTTTGGTGATATCGTCTCTTTTTATGCCACATACAAAACAAACAAGTATATTTTTTAATTTGTAATATCTCCTGTGAGATTTCATTGTTTTTTGTACATTTTGTATATATTATCACCTGAGATATTTCTCTTTCCAGGTACATGATGATTTTTGTGCCTTTTACTGCAATTGACAATCACAGGAGATGTGTTACTGTTGGTTCTGGTCTGCTTAAGAACGAAACTACTGAATCTTGTGTATGGTTACTCCAAGCATTCAAGAAAGCTTTTGTGATTTATCCGAATATCATTGTAACTGGTCAAGATGGTGCTATGCGAAAAGCAATTGCAATTGAGCTTCCTAGTTCCAAGCCCCGTCTTTGTCATAAATTAGAAGTTATGTATCACTTGTGATAAATAGCTGAATTAATTTTTATGAGTTCTTTGTGAGTTTATGAAATATTTTGTCATTTTATAACTTGTGATAAAGCATGATAATGGTGAAATATTTACATCATTTATGTGTTTACTTGTTTTTACTTGTTTATGACATGTATTACTTGTGATATTATTCTTTAATTGATATATATGTTGACCTTTTTTTGCCGAATCTTTATGTTACTCAAAAGCAATGCTTAATTAATCATATTCTTGTTTGATTTTGAGAATATGTCATGTTTTTATTTTCATAGTTTTCTTCATGAAGTCAACGATATTTTTAACTGACTTTTCATTAATATCACTTGTGATACTCTAATAAAATTACCAAAAGAAGGCTATATTCAGATAAACCAAAAGAATTGTTTACAACTAAATATATATTACCATTGTTTACAATTTAAGTATCAAGAGAAAATTACAATTTAAGTAGCAAAAGAAAATTACTAATTGATGCTTTTGTCATTTTATTTTCTACAACTTTCTTCTTGCCATCTTTATGAGCATCCCCTCATTTTGTCTTATTTTCCACTTCATTCTTTTTAGTTTGCAGCTTCTTCTTCTTCATTTCTCTTCTTCTTTTTCTGCAACTGTCTTTGATTTCTTACATGCAGTCTCTGTTGTCAGTTCAACAGTTACTGTTGGTGGTTGTAGATTCTTTTATATCACATATGATATTACATATGTTTCTTTCAGTATTTGTTGGTGGTGTATCTGTTTCTATTTTTGCTCTTCGTGTTTTCTAAGCTTAAACGTCTAGCAGCGGATTTTGTTAATTTGCTTGGTATTGTTAGCGTTGTCGGTGACGATGTTGTTTCTTTGTTCACTTCTTCAGTTTGACTTGGTTGTTGTTTCGCGAAGGTCTTTTTCCTTTCACCTTCAACCCCTACTTTTTTGCTTCTTGATAGTTCTCAATTTTATATTCAAATCTGCATAAAATATATACCATGTTAGTGTATAAATAGTTCATTGTTTTTTAATATCATACGTGATATATAAACTGAATAAGTATACGTCATCAAATATCATAGGTGATATATTACCAACAAGCAATCATTACAACTGTTGTATCACAGGTGATATACTACAAATAAGCAATCGTTGCAACTGTTGTATCACAGGTGATATATAAACAATAAGCAATTATTGGAACTGTTTTATCATAGGTGATATACTACCAACTAATACTAGAGTCAAATATCGCTTTTAAATATATCGAAGCATGCCCAATCTATCCATTATGCACATATATCTACCACAAATCTAACAAAAGCATGTTACAGTCACACTATTTATTTTAACATGTTAAGTCTCTCATATTATCTCAATAATTATCTAACTTTCACAACAATCCATCAATAAAATACTAAAATCTACAAAAACAGCAAAGTGTTCATACTGTAGAATAAATATCTGTGATTTTAGGGATACCATTATAACATTCTACTGAAAGTATACATACACATTCTACTGAATGTGTATGTATCAATGGTGATATAACACATAAGCTAAATGTTAAATCAAATACGCCGCATACATTCAGGGTTTATCACAGTTAATTCTTCTAAAGGAGACATGCTTATACATTACAGTATACCTTTACTTTTATAAATCTTTGGAGATAGAGTCAAAAATTTGATTGACGTCAGAACTGCATTTACTCACAGTAAATAGTATATCATCAAAACTTTTAGCAAAAAAAAAAGTTTAACTATGATTATAAAACAATAACAATAAAATATCAAAACTGATACAATACATGACATGTAATAAATCTTAAGAGGTAAACAAAAAAACCTATCAAATAAACAAAAATTTCACAGATGATAATACAAATATCACTAGTGATAATACATGTATATAGTAAAACTTCAAATATCACTGGTGATACTACACGTATGATACTTTTCACTCACACATTTCATCAAACACTTGGTGTGCATCCATGTATACAAAGTGTTTTACTCAGAAACTCAACCAAATTTAAACACTAAAAAACACAACCAAAAGTATGTCACAATCACAATAAAAGTCACACCAAAACAAATTCATTTTTCTGTATTTATTAATAAACAACTAAAATCAACAAAAAGCAAAAAAAAAGTTTATAAACATTATCAAAAACAGAAATATAAGAATAAAATCACAACAAATAGTTAATAAATAACAAAATAATGAATCGAAAGCGCCGTACCATGTTTTTTTTCCCCGGATCTGGTTCTGATTGCCTCGATTCGTTCATTTTTATGTGTTTTCTTTGATTTTGATGGTTAAAATTGGATGATTTGTTGTGTTTTTGTTTTATTTTGAAGTTTTCATTTACAGAGAGAAACTGATTGTGAATGGTGATTCTGAAAAGTGATCAATTTGGGAGTGGGGGTTAGGTGGGGTAAGTTTGCAAAAGTTACATAAATGGTCCCTCCGTGTTTTTTATTCTTAAAAACTGTTTTTTTGATCGGACGGTCCACAATTGTCCATTGGTATGCAACAATTTAAAGGTATGTAAAATAAAGTGCCTCTAGGTAATAATATGAAAATATTTGACGTTGTTCATTTAACAGGTGGATAATAGTCCACATGGCAAAAGTTCAATATAGAACCAAAATTTACCATAGATCCAATCAACCAATAATAACCATTCTTTTTTTTATTATGATAAACTTTCACCATTTTTAAAAAAATTAAATATCTTGCAAACCGTTAATCGTTAGGCGATAAAAAATATACCATCGTGATGAGAATTAAATTATCTTTCTATAGATATGCACTACTATATATTTTTAACAACTTTTTTTTTGTCAAAATTTCGGTCAACAAAAATCATATATGATTTGTGAAAATCATATATGATTCGATTTTTACGAATCACATATGATTTTTGAGAATCATATATGATTGTATAAATCATATATGATTCGTAAAAATCGAATCATACATGATTTTTTTAAATCATATATGATTCGTAAAAATCATATATGATTTTTTCGGACGGAGTTTTTGAAAAAAAATGTTTGTCGAAAATATGTAAAAGTGCATATCTATAGAAAGATAATTTAATTCTCGTCACGATGGTGCATTTTTTATATTTTGAAGATTTACCGTTTGTAAGATATGTTGTTTTAAAAAAAAAAGGTGAAAAATGATTTTGTATTAATTTAGATAAAAAATGGAGGGTTATGATTTATTTATTTGTTCTATGACAAATATGAGTTCTATATTGATCTCAACTCTAGTCCACATATACACCGAAAGATTAGTTTGCCAAGCTTAGGACTCTAAATAGATAATCAATTTTACTAAATGCATAGTAAGATATGAAAATAGTAATTCGATGCAAATCTAAACCTAAACAAGAGCCTTGTTTCTTTCGCTATGTAGCTTTCATATTATAACCCCGCTACATATTATGAATTAAATATAAAAACAAGAAAATCATAATGCATAAATATTTAATTAAACCATATTGATCAAAAGAAAATTTTTCCTACATCATTAAATTAAAATTGACATATGATAACAAACCAACTAGATAATCAACGTAAACTTATTTTAGTCGACAACTAAACCAATCAATATGCTCGAATCACACATCTCTAAATCCAAATTAATATCATGTTTGATATACATGGCAAGTCCACGTATAGCATATACAATTTATATCTTTTTGACATTGTTCCTTCTATATCATGATTTGATCTAATTCATGTTTGGTTTTATACAAACACAACAAACAAATGTTAAACACCTATGAAACATATATTTATTTTTAAGTTTTACAAAACACAACTTCCATCAACACATCATAAATGTAAAATTAATGCAAGTTTCTTAATAAATTATCATTCATACCAACTAAAAACAACAATGACTTTGAATGAGATGGTTAATTTGTAAATCAAGAGAGGGTGTCTTATATTTGTATATATAAGGATAAAATCAAGTGTTAGTGCATGTATACATATGTAATAACTTATAAGTTTCTAAATATTTAGATAAATTAATAATTCTTTACGCAAAACGACTCAGCCATATAACTAGCTAGATCTTACATCACCCTATCTCACAAGAAAGAATATGATATAAAGAATTATAAGTTGTAATTTTCGTAGTAAAACAATATCAGTTCAATTAAAGTAATTACAAAGTTAATTGATTTTTCTGATTCTATAAAATTATGAACTTATAGCACCTAATTTCATACACCCCATACATAGAGCTTGTTTTTATCAACTTTTCATATTCTTTATCATTGTTTATATGCCATGTGATTTAGGGGTGAGCAAAACCGACCGAATCCCGAATCCCGTCCCGATCCCGAGTCCCGAACCATGTTAGTCGGGCTTGTCGAAGTCGGGAGTCGGTTTCTGTTTTTCGGTTAGTCGGGTTTCTGGCTTGTCGGGATCGGGTCGGGACGGGCCGAAAACCAAAAAACAATAAACAAAACCGATCAAATCCCGAATCCTGTCCCGATCCCGAGTCCCGAATCATGTTAGTCGGGCTTATCGGGGTCGGGAGTCGGTTTGTGTTTGCCAGCTTGTCGGGATTCGGGCTTGTCGGGATTCGGGTCGGGCCGGGTCGGGATCGGCCCGATGCTCAGCCCTAATGTGATTGTCATATAATTTTCATTATTATACGGGCTCTAACAAGTTACAAAATTAACATATAATTTGAGTGGGAGACTTACCTCTCGTGATTGCTCAAATCAGACTGTTTCCTCTTTTTTAGTTGTCAACCCAAACGCTTTAATTAATACATCTTGCTAAGCACGTAGGCATCTCACGTAAACTAGAATCACTAGAGCGTGCTGATAACGTGTTGTATAACAACGAGCCTAGTAGCACAATAAGAACAATAAGCAAGAGAATCTAAGTGAGTATGGAAGAGAAAGATAGAACTTGTTATTGGTGTATCTTCACATTAAATTAGGTGCCTTAATTTATAGGGACCTTAACATGAATGGTATTAAGTACAATATTAGATGTTAAAAGACCAATCATAAAGATGGAGGTTACAAGTTAAGGGATATTAATGTGATGATGAATGTGTACAATCAATATAATAAATATTCATAACAATCATATTAAAAAAAGTTTCCAACCAATTTCACCTTTTTTCATAACATGACCATTGGAATGAGCGAGTTATAAAACTACGTATTCTTTTATGCTAACAAAATCCATAAAACAAAAACAAAAGCCTGTGTTTTTAGATTTGGCTGTTGTAAAACGACAACCGTACAAGATATTTTTCTTATTCAAGTTATTCATAGAGAGTGAGTTTTTGATTTAGATATACGCATTTATCCGGAGAGTCGGAGACCATCTCGGACATTGTCTTTGATCACCCATCCAAATTTTTACAACTTGTGATAATGTCCATTGCCATACCACGAGCCCAGCCCATTTGATGGCGGTTAAATGGTCATTATGTTTTGCTATTCGATGATAAAAAAACTGAAAACCCTTGTAAACCCTTTTCATGGCGGGAGGTTCATCGGAGGTAGCAGCATCCGTGCATAAAGTCTTGTCCAATGACGACCTTTTGATGGAAATCTTACTTCGATTACCAATACTCTCACTTCATCTTTTCAAACCGGTATCCAAACAGTGGCTATCTCTCATAACATCTCCTAGTTTCACTTTAAGACGAATCCGAATCCCTACTGTCGATCCTCCTTCTGGTCTCTTTATTGAACGATGGTCTTTTGGTCCCGGCCACAACGATTTTGTGTCATTTGATCCCAGAATTCCAGCAAAAAGGTCAATACTCTTTCCTTTTAGCTTAAAGGGAGGGATTAAGCAGTCGTGCAATGGTTTGCTTCTGTGTTATGACAGTCATGGTAATTATATTATCTACAATCCATTGATTAATATGTTTAAGTTGCTTCCACCAAAACATGATTTGAATTATGAGAGATGGGGTATTGATTACATGAACTTGGCATTTGATCCTACTAAATCACCTTGTTACAAAGTCGTACATGTTGGAAGCACAGGTGATTTCCTTATTCCATTATAATACAAACTTACTCTTCCGAAACTGGTGTTTGGAGTGTCTGGGATGATCGATTTCGTTCTAGTAGTTTTGATGATTTTTTCAATGGAATATAATGGAATGGTGCCATTCATTGGTTAAGTTATGGGGCGGAGCATATTCATGTTAAGTTAGATATTCTGGACCGTCCGGTTTTAACTAACATCAAAACCCCCCTTCCTCATAATGTCAAAATTTTTAAGTCTCATGGTAGTTTGCTTCTTCTTTGTAAGGATTATGATCATTCCCGACATTTGAATATTTATGAGATGAAGAATGGGTATTCTGAATGGTCGGTTAAGTACTTTGTTAATCTTGATGACATGATGAGGCCATATCCAACATGGAGGATGCCGCCCGCTGACTGGGGTTGTCATCATATTTGGAGCATCGTTTTGGGAGAACGGGACGAGGATTCGTTTATGGTAATTGTACTGTCGGGAAAGGTGTTACAATGCAGCTTCTTGTTAGGGACTGTTAGTGTGGTCTTTGATTTGGGAAAACGGATTAATGGATGTAGATGCATAGACTACGTTGCATCTTTTGCTCATGTGTGATTCTGGATATCGATTTAAAGTTTGATTTGTTCTAAATTATGTTGTTCTGTCACTACAAGAATTGTGATCAATAGTTGCACCTCTTAAGAATTTTGATTTTTCTAGATTTGGTTTGTGTGAAATCTTTGATGAATTTGGTTTTCTTATAATTTCATTTATGCTTTACTTAAGAATGTCCTGTCCTGTCTAGTTTTGTATCAAAGCACTTAAGGTTCGGGATTTCTGGAGAGCTACCTATGTTTATAGCCTTATAAGTGAAGTTCATGAAGTGGGAATTCGTATGTCACTTGTCCTCCATATTCACTCTTATATAAATGTGCACTATTTATCTATTGGTAACTCAAGCTAACTTCTTCTTTGACATGCTACAGGTTTGAAGTTCATGGCAATCTTATAAGCAGGTAGTAGCTATTCAAATGTCACTGAAAAAAAGTAAAAAAATTCTTGGTAGTTTGTCCTACGCCCTATAGTGCTACGGGTATCCCTTTTATCTTTTTTTTTAGAATTACACTCACAAATCTGGTTTGCGTGTACTATATATATATATATGGTCCAACTTAAGCAGAAATTATATTCAAGTACACCAATGGTGTTTGCTAGTGGATCTTATGGTGACACAAGTTTGGAAAGACCATTACTTATACTAAAGGGTTTTATTTATTTGTTTATTATTATTATTATTATTATTGTTATTATTATTATTATTATTATTATTTTATTTATAAAATATCACTTTATTAAAAACTAATAGGATTTACAATAGATTGGTGGGAAACCGAGAAACCAACTGGGCCCCCACACCTCTAGCAATAGCCCAGTTGGTAACAAAACAAAGCGGATCCCACCACCTTAAAATGTCAGATTTGAAAAATTATTATTATTATTATTATTATTATTATTATTATTATTATTATTATTATTATTATTATTACTATTATTATTATTATTTTTAATTTTATTATTTTAAATATTTGTTAGGATGCAACAATTATATTGATAACAAAACAAAGGGGATCCCACCACCTTAAAATGTCAGATTTGAAAAATTAATACTTTTCGCATTATCTAATGTCCCTATGGCCATTAAACATCTACAGACCTAATGTTAAAATAACAGGTCATTTAAAATTAGAGATTAAAACTTTGCTTAAAATAATTAAGGATTCCAAGTTAATTTCAATTTAAACTCCAAAGTATCAATTAAATTGTAAAGCAAGTTTATAAATATATTTATTTCATCAGGTATAATCCCTTTGCCAAAAAGAATTATAAATATATTGTTACCAAAAAGTGTTAACCGCGTGTAATCTTCACGGTGTTTGTTACCAAAACTTATTTATCATACATAAGGACACTCAAGCATTTAAATAAGCTTATAAGCATGAGTTTATGAGCTTATTGAATTGGGTTTATATTGGTCCCATTTTCGGGTGAAACGTAAATATGTTCAAGAAGTTGTAAACAAGTTTTACACATGATCTATTTATGATTTCTAGTTCATGGACTCTCCACCTAAAGATAACATTCTTAACTCCATGCATGTATCAGCAATGGATATCGGGAGCATTGAACAACAAAGGGAATCTGACTGATATTGGGCTAAAATTGAGCCAATTCCCGTTGGACCCACATTTGGCTAAATGCTTTAATGGGTGAAGAGTTTAATTGTGTAAACGAAGTTTTGGTGATTGTATCTATGCTTTCAGTCCTGTATTCTTTAGTCCAAAAGACAGGGCAGAAAAAGTGATGATGCACATGCAAAGTTTTTCGTGCCTGAATCCAATCATTTCACGTTACTCGACGTCTACAAACAATGGAAAGCTAACAAATACTTTGGAGACTCGTGTAACACTCATTACCTACAAGTGCTAGCTCTACGAAAGGCTCGAGAAGTGAGATCTAGGTTGCTCGACATATTGAAAAATCTCAAGATCTGGCTCACATGATCATGTGGGTCTAATTGAGACGTCATCAGAAAGCGATATGCTCAGCTAAAGGGATAAGGGAATACAACAATATTAGGAAAGGGATGCCGTGCCATTTGCACCCAATCTTGGCTTTACATGGGCTGGTTGACATTCCTGAATATGTGGTGTACCATGAACTGATATATATATTGACTACCAAAGTATACATGCAGTGTCTCACTACAGTTGAACCACATTGGTTGGCAGAATTTTGCCCGATGTTCTATTCAGTAAAGGATTGTCCCACGTCTTTGTTGGCAGAGTTTGGCCCAATGTTCTATTCAGTTAAAGAATAAATGCAGTGTGTCACAGTTTGTAAAAGTTAAAAGATTGTCATAGGATTCGTATTTGGTGTGCTAAGAATACATGCAGTATGTTCCATAAGTAAAACATGTTGTGTATCATCATGAAACTTGAACTCAACGTAGTACCGTCCAGTTTTAGCATGTACATGAAGGGTAAAATTGGACTACTTTGTCCAGGATGATTGGTATAACCGTATAACTGGTAACATCCATATACCAGTAGGATAAGTGGTACTATTTATATGCATATACACATCCCCTTGAACACATAATTTTCCCCTGTTCGTGTATTGTCTAAAGAGATTGTATTAAAAATACAACATTACTACACATTAGTCATAGCATACAAAATATAACAAGGTTGTAACTTTATACATCCGTATGTATCTAATGGTCTTCACTGGTTCGGGTTCATTAAGTCTGGTTTGCATTATGTTATCCCAAACTGAAGCAAATCAGATCCTCTTTCGCTAGTTTTGTAGAATTAGGATCTCGATTTGCTAACTTTTGTCTTTATCATTACTTAAGCTACTTCTTTTGCTAATCTATGTTATGCATTCAAAGCCAACTTCTATGTTGATGTGCTTTTTGCTCTTTATCCATTACGAATATATACTTGTGTTTGATTTTGGGTTTTACTAAACAATCCAATAAACTTGATTTTTGTTTTTTCCTAGTAGAATTCGTACGATTCTGGCCGGTCAATCGAAACGATAACAGTACGGAGAAGTATTAAGGATTGAGCATACACATTGTAATGTTTGACACATTAAAACCATTCCAAGTTGAATTGGTATATTAATAATCATTTTAGGCAACAAAAACCACACAATAACTAAACGGGTATAAAGAAGTTCAAATACCAAAATATTTTATTTGCATAAGTGATAATATTTTGTGCACGCACAACATTTTACATAAATTTGCCATAATGATAATATTAATAAATATTTATCTTTTTTTAAAACTTTTATTACTAAGTAGTTCTCTAAAGTGGTGTTTGATAGATACTGGATGAAGTAATTCAGAGCCCATCTATGAATCGATCAGATATTTAGTTTTTTGGTAACATTTTGATGAGCCTCTCCAACTTAATCATTTTGCTTGGGGGTACACGCCTAATCATGCAATATCAACTTATCACATCACTGCCCTTGCATCTATTATTTTTTTCCACAATTGCACTCATTTTTTTTGATGCCACATAGTATATTTGTTTATTTATCGTATTAATTATTACCATTTCATTATTTTTGTTTATTTATAATCGTTATATGTGTTACACATTAATTAAATTTTTAGTGCTAATATCTAATACATTTGCTCGAAAATTGTGAATTCAACAATAACATAAAATTATTTCTAAAACTAACATATGAAGTGAAATCAACTATGTATCATTTCGTTCATAATATACACAAGTTTAAAACAATAATTTATGTTATTCAGACTGTTCATTCAAAATACCTATCAAACAATTTGTTTTCATTCAGAATCAGATTCACAAAGAGCCTTTGGCTCATTGAGAGTTGTAAATGATTCAGTGCTAAATTATAAATTCTATTAAACAGCCCCTAAGGGTATGTTTGGCACGGAGCGGTGTGGAGCTTTTTGGAGCGATGAGCGATGGGCAATGAGCATTTTGATTTTTAGTAGTCGTTTGGCAAAGGAGCGGTGAGCTTTGCTATTTTTTAAGAATGCTCATTTTTTCAATATTTTTTTAAGAAGCTGTGAGCGTGAGCGGTAAGCTGTGGCTACTGCTCACAGCTTACTGCTACGGCTTACTACTACTTTACCAAACAGACCCTAAGTGTATTTATTTTCATATCAATCTAAATATTTATTTATTTCACGATTACTCATTATTTAACTCTGGTGAGATATCAACTATGCATGTTATTCATTATTTAAATCAAAGTAAATTAATTATATTTGAGACCTAATTACCAAAACAGTTAAACAGTATAAAATGCCTAAACAAATCAATCATATTAAAAAAAGTTTCCAACCAATTTCACCTTTTTTCGTAACATGACCACTGGAATGAGCGAGTTATACCGTCTAAACTACGTGTTCTTTTATGCTAACAAAATCCATAAAGCAAAAACAAAAGCCTGTGTTTTTAGATGTGGCTGTTTTAAAACGACAACCGTACAAGATATTTTTCTTATTCAAGTTATTCATAGAGAGTGAGTTTTTGATTTAGATATACGCATTTACCCGGAGACCATCTCGGACATTGTCTTTGATCACCCGTCCAAATTTTTACAACTTGTGATAAGTCCATTGCCAGTTCACGAGCCCAGCCCATTTGATGGTAGTTAAATGGTCATTGTATGTTGCTATTCGATAAAAAACCCTTGTAAACCCTTGTAAACCGTGGTGGGGGATTCATCGGAGGTAGCAGCATCCATGGATAAAGTCTTGTCCAATGATGACCTTTTGACGGAAATCTTACTTCGATTACCAATACTCTCACTTCATCTTTTCAAACCGGTATGCAAACAGTGGCTATCTCTCATAACATCTCCTAGTTTCACTTTGAGACGAATCCGAATCCCTACTGTTGAACCTCCTTCTGGTCTCATTATTGGACGATGGCCTTTGGGTCCCGGCCTCGATTTCGTGTCATTTGATCCCAGAATACCAACGAAAAGGTCAATACTCTTTCCTTTTAGCTTAAAGGGAGGGACTGTGCAGTCGTGCAATGGTTTGCTTCTGTTTTATGAGGGTGATGATAATTTTATTGTCTACAATCCATTGACTAATATGTTTAAGATGCTTCCACCAAAACTTGGTTTGAATTATGATAGATGGGGTATTGATTACATGCACTTGGCATTTGATCCTACTAAATCACCTTGTTACAAAGTCGTACATGTTGATGATTATGATGATTTTCCTTATTCCATTAGAATACAAACTTACTCTTCCGAAACTGGTGTTTGGAGTGTCTGGGATCGATTTCATTCTAGCAGTTTTCATGGGTTTTGCGATGGAATATATTGGAATGGTGCCATTAATTGGTTAAGTTGGGAGCCTTTCCATGTTAAGTTAGATATTGTGGACCGTCCGGTTTTAACTAACGTACAAACCCCCCTTCCTCTAACAGCCGAACGGGAGGTGCATTGTGATCGCAAATTGTTTAAGTCTCATGATAGTTTGCTTCTTCTTTGTAAGGATTATGATCATTCCCGACATTTGAATATTTATGAGATGAACAATGGGTATTCTGAATGGTCGGTTAAGTACTTTGTTAATCTTGATGACATGATGAGGCCATATCCAACATGGAGGATGCCCGCTGACTGGGATTGTTCTCATATTTGGAGCATCGTTGTGGGAGAACGGGATGTGGATTCGTTTATGGCAATTGAACCGTGTGGAAAGGTGTTACAATACAGCTTCTTGTTAGGGACTGTTAGTGAGACCTTTGATTTGGGAGAAGGGATTAACCGCTGTAATTGCGTAGACTACGTTGCATCTTTTGCTCGTGTGTGATTCTGGATGTTGGTTTAAGGTTTGATTTTTCTAAATTATGTTGTTCTGTCACTACACGAATTTTGATCATAGTCGCAGTACTTCTTAAGAAACTGGTTTGTTTGATCTACTCGATGACTCTCATGTAGAATAAAAATCAGAAGCTGAGGTTAAAAGAAAATATATTGTGAATGTGAAAGTACCCAAGTGGGTCATATGCATGATTCCATGAATACGAATCAAGCTAACTTCTTCTTTGACATGCAACTGGTTTGAAGTTCATGGCAATCTTATAAGCAGGTAGTAGCTATTCAAATGTCACAAAAAAATTAAAATAAATAAAAAAATAAAATAAATTCCTGATAGTTGTTCTACACGTACACTATAGTGCTACGGGTACCCCTTTATCTGTTTTAGGAATTAAACTCACAAATCTGGTTTGCGCGTACTATATATGGTCTGAGCTTAAGCAGAAACCAAATTTAAGTATACCAATGGAGTTTGCTAGTGGATCTTATGGTGCAACAATTCTATTGATAACAAAACAAAGGGGATCCCGCCACCCTAAAAAGACAGATTTTAAAATTATTGCTTTTCTCATTATCTTATCTCACTCGGGCCCTTAAACCTTTACAGCCCTAATGTTAAAAAGTGTTAGCCACGTGTAATCTTCAGGGTGTTTGTTTTAGCTTATACAATAAGCGTATGAGCTTATTAACTTATTTATCTTACATAAGGACACTCAAGCATTTAGATAAGCTTATAAGCTTGAGTTTATGAGCTTATTAAATGGGGTTTATGTTGGCCCCAATTTTCGGGTTAAACGTAAATATGTTTTAGAAGTTGTAAACAAGTTTTACACATGATCTATTTATGATTTCGAGTTCATGGACTCTCCACCTAAAGATAACATTCTTAACTCCATGCATGTATCAACAATGTATATCGAGAGCAGAGCATTGAACAACATAGGGAATCTGACTGATATTGGGCTAAAAGTGAACCAGTTCCCGTTGGACCCACATCTGGCTAAAATTCTATTGGGTGAAGAGTTTAATTGTGAAAACGAAGATTTGGTGATTCTATCTATGCTTTCAGTCCTAAAGACAGGGCAGAAAAAGTGATCCCATGCAAAGGTTTTCGTGCCTGAATCCAATCATTTGACGTTACTCGACGTCTACAAACAATGGAAAGCTAACAAATATATTGAATTGGCCAACAGATCCTCTAGAGAAGTAAGTGCTTCTAGGCCATTTGATATCAGTGAATCTTTGATTATGTGCCATTTGTGCAGTGAATTGAAAGGATATTGAGTGCATTGATTTAGTGCAGATTTGTGTGCAATAGAATAGTGCAGATTATGACAAAGAAAATAAGGAGGGAAAGTTAAACAAGAAATATAACTATATTGATAATAATAAACGAATTCTACAATCCTATATATAGTTTATGAAAGGGTATGATCAAAAGTTGTGTTGGTTCATGAACCAAACAGTTATGTCCTTTAGCAACTTTAACTGCCATATAACTGCCCTTCCAATAACTGTCTAAACGACCATTACATATGGTCAATGATATGTCTGAGTGGCTTATAGCCATATCTAAGTTAGTGTGCAGTCTTTGATCATACATTTGATCAAGACTGCATATGTCTTATAAATATAATACAAACAAATGAAACTTGTCTTTAATATGGCATGAACAACATTGTTCAGCATTTTGAACTTATAAATATCCAACAAAATACTCTGGAGACTGGTGTAACACTCATTACCTACAAGTTATAGCTCTATGAAAGGCTCGGGAAATGAGATCTCAGTTGCTCGACATATTGAAAAAGCTCAAGATCTCGCTCACATGATCATGTGGGTCTAATTGGGACGTCATCAGAAAGAGAGATGCTCAGCTTACTTCCATAACGCTGCAAAACCTACAGGGGTCAAGGAATACATAAATATTAGGAATGGGATGCCGTGCCCTTTGCACCCAACCTCGGCTGTACATGGGCTGGCTGACATTCCTTAATATGTGGTGTACCATGAACTGATATATATTGACTACCAAAGAATACATGCAGTGTGTCACTACAATTGAACCACAGTGGTTGGCTGAGTTTGGCTCGATGTTCTATTCAGTAAAGGATTCCGACACTTCCTTGTTGGTAGAGTTTGGCCCAATGTTCTTTTCAGTTAAAGATCACATGCAGTGTGTCACAGTTTGTAAAAGTTATAAGATTGACACAGGATTTGTACTTGGATGTACTAAAACTTACAAATTACTTCACCTTCTAACATCACAAATCTATCTACATATATGTTCCATTAGTAAAACATGTTGTGTTTTCTGTAGATGTTTTCGACTTAGATGGTGTATCAATATCATGATACTTGAACTCAACGTAGTACCAGACAGGTTTAGCATGTACATGAAGGATTGAAATTGGACTACTTTGTCGAGGATTGATTGGTATAACTGGTGACATCCATAAACCAATACGATAAGTAATACTATGTATATGCATATACACATCCCCCTTGGACATATAATTTTCTGTTGGCCCGTTTTTATGGATCTTTAATCAAGATATATCAAAATAACAAATAACAATTTGAATCAAGAAACTTTTCTTTTATTTATCAGTCATCGTTGTTTGTTACAGAGTTTCTAAGTATTTATACATAATGAAACGGTACAAAGAATAGTTGTGTTGGTTCGTTAACCAATAGTTGTGTCGTTTGGCCTTGTAACTGGCAAAATAACCGTTTTCTTGTAACTGCCTTGTAACTGTCAAAAAACTGTCCGAGTTGACTTTTGGAGTCTGACTTTTGTTGGTTGACTTTCGTTGACTTTGTTGACCGGGTCATAATGGGTGTTGACTTGGGTCGCTGGGTTGGGTCGATTGGGATTAACCCAATATTCTCCCCTTTAATCACAATCGCTGTGACGTAGGTCTTTAAGTCTTCTTGATTCATCTTATGGTTAAATCCACCATCTGAGCTTTTAATTTCTTGTAGTGCTTGTGATCATCATTATATCCAGGTAGATCAATTTTCCTTTGGTTACTTCCACCTTTTCTTCTATGATCTTCATTATGTCCATGTTGATCTGGTTATTTCCACCTTTGTGATCTTTCTTAAGTCCAGGTTGATCTGGTTATTTCCACCTTTGTGATCTTCCTTAAGTCCAGGTTGATCATGTTTTTGGTTATTTCCACCTTCATTGTTGTTGTGATCTTCCTTATGTCCAGGTTGATCATGTTCTTCTGGTTATTTCCACCTTTGTGATCTTCCTTAAGTCCAGGTTGATCATGTTCTTCTAGTTATTTCCACCTTCGTGATCTTCCTTAAGTCCAGGTTGATCATATTTTCTTGGTTATTTCCACCTTCATTGTTGTGATCTTCCTTGGGATGATCATATTTTTCTTATCGGGTTGAGTCGATTCAGTCGGCTCTATTGTTTCCCATAAACCATTCGCTTCGAGAATGATTTGCATTCGAATTGCCCATAATGAGTAATTCGCGGGCTTTAGGATTGGGCATTGAAATTGGGGTGTACTATTTGAAATGTTAGTACTAGGTTCCTTTCCTTTCGTCATATCTTAAAATGTTGACAATTAAAAATATCTCCAAAAATCTAACACTGTTGAAAAAAATGTTTTATTTTACCTTATAGGCTATAAAACTTTATAGGACTAGTTTTTAAATCCAAAACTATCCTCGGAGATTATTATATTTTAAAAACGAATAACCTAAGGTTAATTATTCATTAAAAATTATTCATAATCAGTATTCTAAGCAGTGTAGTCACTAGGTTAGATATACTATCCAAAATATGATAAGATTTTAATAATTTTTTAAAATAACTTATCAAAAACTATAACAATATATATCAAAAGTAAAAAAAATGAAAGTTGGTATTTTTAATCTTTTAGAACCAAGGGGTTGATGGTTTAACCCGATGCCTTAACAAAATAAAATCCTATGTGTGCGCCCCTTTATTAACTCGTTTGTTTTATCTCCTTTTGAGATAAAAAAAACATACGCGTACTCTTTTGTGTATTTTATTTTTATCTCCTTTTGGGTTGAGATAAAACACACACGCGTGTTTCCTTTTTTCTTTCTTTCTTGAGACGGTACTTTTCAGTCTCTCTCTCTTCTCTCTTTAAAGAGGATAACTGCTGATCTTCTTCTTCTCCAATAAAACCGACGGTTGACTGGCCTCTTTTGATGGCTGTGTTTTATGACCGCCCCTTCTACTATCTCCGGTATGGTGTTCTTTACGAGCACTGCTATCCCTCCAACTTGAAACCTAGGGTTTCGGCTTATTTGGGGGTTTTCTGATCCGTGAGTATTTTTACGATTGGAATTTGCTAATGAATCAATTGGGGTTTTCAATTGATCCTTCAGGGCTTGATTCCGTTTAAGAACAGGTGTGTTTGTTCTAATTCGAATCTTTAATTTGTGCCCTAAATGATGACTTCGTTTAGTTTTTCGTTTGAATCAATATAAAAACGATTCAATTCGTTTTCTGATCCTATTGGATTGGGTAAAAAAAAGAAACTATTTTCGGTAAAAAAAATATTTGCGAATGATTTTCTGATGCCGGGTGAGAGTAATCACGGTTGTGATTGTTCCCCTGTTGCGACAGAAATAGGAACACAAAATGATGTTTTGATTTGTGTCCGAATTTATTTTGCAAAAAGGTTCCGAAACAGTTTTCTTTTCTTTGATTCTGAAACTATAACGAATAGTTTGGTATATGATGATTGTGGCTCTGATACCAATTGTTGGCCCGTTTTTATGGATCTTTAATCAAGATATACCAAAATAACAAATAACAATTTGAATCAAGAAACTTTTCTTTTATTTATCAGTCATCGTTGTTTGTTATAGAGTTTCTAAGTATTTATACATAATGAAACGGTACAAAGAATAGTTGTGTTGGTTCGTTAACCAATAGTTGTGTCGTTTGGCCTTGTAACTGCCAAAATAATCGTTTTCTTGTAACTGCCTTGTAACTGTCAAAAAACTGTCCGAGTTGACTTTTGGAGTCTGACTTTCGTTGGTTGACTTTCGTTGACTTTGTTGACCGGGTCATAATGGGTGTTGACTTGGGTCGCTGGGTTGGGTCGATTGGGATTAACCCAATATTTTCCACTGTTCATGCATTGTCTAAAGAGAACGTATTGAAAATATGACAAGGTTGTAACTTTATACATTCATATATGTAGTTACATCTAGTGGTGTTCACTGGTTCAGGTTCATTAGGTTTAGTTTGCATTATGTTATCCCAAACTGAAGCAAATTGCCAAATTCAGATCCTATTTAGCTAGTTTTGTTAAATTCGGATCTCATTTTGCTAACTTAAGTATTCATCTTTACTTAAGTTACCTTCTTTTGCTAATGAATGTTATGCATTCAAAGCCAACTTCTATGTTGATGTGCTTTTTGCTCTTTACAAATATACTTGTATTTGATCTTGGGTTTTACTAAAAAATCCCATAAACTTGATTCCTTCAAAGATTACAAATTCCCCAAAAATCTGCAGATTTTCGTTATAACTATGAATTAAATTAAACATGACGAATAAAAGGGATACTTGATAATGCAATTAACACAAGCATTGGACAAAGAATAAAAACATAATCAATGAATAAAATCTACATGTTATTTTCTAAATAGCAATTCATTATATATAAAAATAATTCAGGCTACACAAAAGAGGGGAACATCATATCTCCCCTCATAACACTAAACCAAAAAAACTAAATAGAAAAACTAGACATCAATCATGTTAAACCCCGTTGTAAAGTGGAATGGAGAGCGCTTCACTTATTGGCAATTCCAAGAAGAAATCTATCATCAGATAATGAATCCCGATGCAATTTTTTTTTGTTGATAATGATATTAAGTATTTACTCATTGGCGTCTTTGTAGATACTCCTGATACACTTCTAGTTCTAGCCGGTGAGATATCTACATCATTGCTTTTGGAATTGCTAACTTCTGTATGTATCGGACGTACGGGTGATGCCGGGTTATCAGATGCAACCAACTTACAATATTCCAGCTATTATGGAAACTTAGCTACAAGCGAATTTGGTTTCGGGAACATACAAGTAGGGCCGCATATATTAGCTTCAAGTGTCTAGAATATGTTGAAAAATATGAAAAGGATAAAAATACATACCAAGAAAAGGCATAAGATTTTATCCCGAGTGGAAGCCTCATATCATCAATTTTTGTTTTTTCCTAGCGGAATTCGTACGATTCCGGCTAGTCAATCAAAACATGTTTGATAACAGAATAGAGAGAAGCGTTAAGGGATGGAGCCGCGAGCTGCCCAACTATTGGGAGTCGATTACTAAAGACTCCAATTACTACGAAGCTGCAGGTAACCATTACTTGCCCATGGTACAACCAAGTGCTAGAACTTTCTTCATTTAGAATTTCAAGGAAAGCCGCCTCGTTTATGACTTGATTGTAACTCAATTTGGTTAACAAACAATTGTTGGGTGAGGAGGGATACATAAAAACTATTGAAAGGTTATGTGAATGCCTAATAGCGTGCTCTTTCTGTCAAATTAAAGTGGTTGTTTATGGAGGTCGAAGATATGAAGGTATTATTTGAGCTTTGCAAACGTGGAATGTTATGTTCTAAATGCATAAATAAATCATTAATATTAAAGGGAGTTTCCAACAAACTTGGCATTTTTCGGTAACATGGCCAAAGGAATGGGTGTTGTAAAACGTACAAAATATTTTTCTTGTTCAAGTTATTTAGAGTGGGTGAGTCTTTGAATGAGATTTATGCATTTACCAGGAGACCATCTCGGACATTGTCTTTGATCACCCGTCCAAATTTTTACAACTTGTGATAAGTCCATTGCCATACCACGAGCCCAGCCCATTTGATGGCGGTTAAATGGTCATTATATTTTGCTATTCCATGATAAAAAAACTGAAAACCCTTGTAAACCCTTTTCATGGCGGGAGGTTCATCGGAGGTAGCAGCATCCGTGCATAAAGTCTTGTCCAATGACGACCTTTTGATGGAAATCTTACTTCGATTACCAATACTCTCACTTCATCTTTTCAAACCGGTATGCAAACAGTGGCTATCTCTCATAACATCTCCTAGTTTTACTTTGAGACGAACCCGAATCCCTACTGTTGAACCTCCTTCTGGTCTCATTATTGGACGATGGTCTTTTGGTACCAACCACAACGATTTCGTGTCATTTGATCCCAGAATTCCAACGAAAAGGTCAATACTCTTTCCTTTTAGCTTAAAGGGAGGGATTGTGCAGTCGTGCAATGGTTTGCTTCGGTGTTATGACAGTCATGGTAATTATATTATCTACAATCCATTGATTAATTTGTTTAAGATGCTTCCACCAAATCATTATTTGAATTATGATAGATCGGGTATTGATTACATGAACTTGGCATTTGATCCTACCAAATCACCTTGTTACAAAGTCGTACATGTTGGAAGCACAGATGATTATGATAATGTTCCTTATTCCATTAGAATACAAACTTACTCTTCCGAAACTGGTGCTTGGAGTGTCTGGGATGATCGATTTCCTTCTGACAGTTTTGATGATTTTTGCAATGGTATATATTGGAATGGTGCCATTCATTGGTTAAGTTATAGGGAGCCTTTCCATGTTAAGTTAGATATTCAGGACTGTCCGATTCTAACAAACATACAAACCCCCTTCCTCTAACTGATGAAGGTGAGGTGCATTATGATCGCAAATTGTTTAAGTCTCATGGTAGTTTGCTTCTTCTTTGTATGGATTATGATCATTCCCGACATTTGAATATTTATGATATGAAGAATGAAAATTCTGAATGGTCGGTTAAGTACTTTGTTAATCTTGATGACATGATGAGGCCATATCCAACTTGGAGGATGCTCGCTGACTGGGATTGTTATCATATTTGGAGCATCGTTTTGGGAGAACGGGACGAGGATTCGTTTATGGTAATTGAACTGTCTGGAAAGGTATTACAATACAGCTTCTTGTTAGGGACTGTTAGTGAGATCTTTGATTTGGGAAAAGGGATTGATGGTTGTAAATGCATAGACTATGTTGCATCTTTTGTTCATGTGTGATTATGGATGTCGATTTATGGTTTGATTGTTCTAAATTATGTTGTTCTATCACTATAAGAATTGTGATCAATAGTTGCACCTCTTAAGAATTTTGATTTTTCTAGATTTGGTTTGTGTGAAATCTTTGATGAATTTGGTTTTCTTATAATTTCATTTAAGCTTTACTTAAGAATGTCCTATCCTGTCTAGTTTTGTATCAAAGCACGTAACAGGTGGCTGTTCGGGATTTCTGGAGAGCTGCCTATGTTTATAGTCAATGTTGATTGTAACTAGAGCAGTTGAAGCGGGGATTCGTATCTGACATTATTGTCACTTGTCCTCCATATTCACTCTTATATATTTGTGCACTCTCTATCTATTGGTAACTCAATTAGTCAGGTGGGTTGCTTTGCAAGTCTTACTCCAAATGTTTCCATGAATACGAATCAAGCTAACTTCTTCTTTGACATGCAACTGGTTTGAAGTTCATGGCAATCTTATAAGCAGGTAGTAGCTATTCAAATGTCACTAAAAAAAGTAAAAAAATTCTTGATAGTTTGTCCTACGTCCTATAGTGCTACGGGTATCCCTTTTATCTTTTTTTTTTAGAATTACTCTCACAAATCTGGTTTGCGTGTACTATATATGGTCTGAGCTTAAGCAGAAACCATACTCAAGTACACCAATGGTGTTTGCTAGTAGATCTTATGGTGACACAAGTTTGGAAAGACCATTACTTATGCTAAAGGGTTTTATTTATTTATTTATTATTACTATTATTCTTTTTTAATATATTTTACAGTAGGAAGCAACAATTCTATTGATGACAAAACAAAGGGGATCCCACCACCTTAAAAAGTCAGATTTGAAAAATTAACATTACAGCCCTAATGTTAAAAATAACATGTCATTTAAAATTAGGGATTAAACTTTGCTTAAAATAATTAAGGATTCCAAGTTAATTCTATCTATATAGTAAACCAAAACGTCGGTGACTTTGTTTAATAATTTTTCAATTATATTATCTTTGCGGGCTACTTTATTGGAAGTAGGCCGTTATCGTAACATAACAGCCCATACATGAATCCAAATACTAGTAATACATATATAACGAGATAAGGATATAACACCGCCTCAACCAGATCCTTACACACCAAATCCACATAGTATATTTGTTTATTTATCCTATTAATTATTACCATTTCATTATTTTTGTTTATTTATAATCGTTATATGTGTTACACATTAATTAAATTTTTAGTGCGAATATCTAATACATTTGCTCAAAAATTGTGAATTCAACAATAACATAAAATTATTTCGAAAACGAACATATGAAGTGAAATCAACTATGTATCATTTCGTTCATAATATACACAAGTTTAAAACATTAATTTACGTTATTCAGACCGTTCATTCAGAATACCTATCAAACAATTTGTTTTCATTCAGAATCAGATTCACACAGAGCCTTTGGTTCATTCAGAGTTGTAAATGATTCAGTGCTAAATTATTAAATTCTATCAAACAGCCTCTAAGTGTATTTATTTTCATATCAATCTAAATATTTCTTTATTTAACGATTACTCATTATTTAACTGCGGTGAGATATCAACTTTGTATGTTATTCATTGTTTAAATCAAAGTAAATTGATTATATTTAAGACCTAATTACCAAAAACAGTTAAACGGTATAAAATGCCTAAACAAATCAACCATTGTTGTATAACAACGAGCCTAGTAGCACAATAAGAACAATAAGCAAGAGAATATAAGTGAGTATGGAAGAGAAAGATAGAACTTGTTATTGGTGTATCTTCACATTACATTAGGTGCCTTTATTTATAGGGACCTTAACATGAATGGTATTAAGTACAATATTAGATGTTACAAGACTAATCATAAAGATGGAGGTTACAAGTTAGGGGATATTAATGTGATATTGAATGTGTACAATCAATATAATAAATATTCATAACATTCCCCCTTGATTGTACATCATTCAAAATACGCTTTCGATACCGCCTCATTAAAAACCTTGCTAGGAAAAAACCTTGTGGGAGAAAAACCATAGCTAAGGGAAAAAGAGTGTAGTGCGTATTATTCCCCCTCATAATCACTTTACTTGAGCTCATTGAAATGCCGCATTTCGATGCCATACATCAATTTATTAAATGTTGACGTAGAGAGTGCCTTGGTAAATAAATCTGCTAGATTATCGCTTGAACGAATCTTTTGAATAATAATATCGCCATTCTTTTGTAAGTCATTAGTGAAAAAGAACTTCAGTGAAATGCTCTTGGTTTTGTCACCTTTAATAAACCCTTCCTTCAATTGAGCAATGCGTCCCAAACACTTTCTCGGCTTGCTTCATGTATCGCTAGAATTTCTTCATGGTTGGATGAAGTCGTTGAGATCATCTGCTTAATTGAACGCCATGAAATTGCGGTTCCTCCTCTTGTAAATACATATCTAGTTTGAGATCGATTATTGTGAGGGTCAGACATACTAGAAGATATGTACTCTCCTTATATAACTCAAATACCTCTAATCAATATCCTATAAGATATGGACATCCATATTATAATTATCCATAACACTCCCCTTGGATGTCCATTTGAGGATTATGCCTCGTTAAAACCTTACTAGACAAAACCCGAAGGACAAAAATCTACTGAAGGAGAAAAATACCTAATTCCTTTATACGTTCGGGTATGTTGCCTCATTAAAAAAAAAGCCTTGCCGGAAAACCCTATGGGGAAAAACCATGGTCAAGGGAAAAAGAGTGCAATGCGTATCTTCTATCCCCCTGATGATCACATCACTTAAATCTCTTAGTTGGTGCAATCCAATATAATAAACCAACTTCTTTAATGTCAATATAATAAGTGTCTTGATAGAATATATGTTTGATTCTCATATAAACAAGTGTTCTCTACTTAACATTCACATATCAAGAAGGATTAAACATATGTCATACTTATCATTATACGAGTACATCCTTGTACTTCACAAGTTATATAGTATCAATGAATGCAAAGTAAATGATACATTATATCATTTATGACAACTAGTGAGAACAATCAATTTTTTATATACATTTAACTATGACACCTATAAATCGATATTTTGATCATCATCTTTATAAGTAAAGGGGTATTTCTTCATCAATTGACCTCATAAACATAAGTGTCGTTTATATATTTAAAGATATATAGCATCTTTCTTTAGCTTTCATTATTCACAATGATTTCATCTTTAAGATGTTTAATTGATAAAACAAGACAAAACTTTATATTTCATTTCAAGGTATTCAACCGTCTTGAAAACCTCCATATGAGTTTCATTCACATTTACCTCATCAAACCATATGTAACTTATACCATATTCAAATACAAATCACTTTAAAACTAACATGGGTAAATTTTGTTATTTCAATGGCTCATTTTAAACCAATACCATATTGCCTTTCACTTATATAGTGATTTATTCAACTTGATCAAGTGTTATTCATGAAAACTTTCTTATATGCTTTCAGCATTTTAAATCACGAGACATGCTTCATGCATTTTATATCCCTCATGGAATCTCAACTTCAAATGAGCTCTATTCATTTTCTTTTAGACGCATATCAATTATTTATCATATTTTCAGACTTATACAATATTAAAATACATTATTGGATCCACCACATGTCACAATTTAATTTCGCTATCTCATAATGACAGATGCATATCCAATAAGTTTACACATTTATGTATACTGACTTTAAGTTCCAATCACATGTCTCATCACACGAGACTTCAATCCTTCATTATTTACTTGCGTCATTAAATTTAGCCATTCATTAATCCAAGATCCTCACATTCATTTTAGCCCTATATTATTTACTTGCATAATCATTCATATGTAATAGTACTATCGACGTCGATTTATTTATTTTCGATTCCACACTTTACTAGACATTATATTCTATCATTTGTTGAGATCTCAAAGTTTTTCACGTACCCGGGGTTTTCAATAACCTTCATGCCTAGTTTCAGTTTAAGAGACTATTATGGGGTCTTTATTACCTCGATTTGAACATTTTAACTTTCTTGCTCCATTTCATTTATTCATTCGAGGATTTTTACTTAAAATTGATTAGTCTATCACGCTGCAGACGTGCCATAGACTTACTACCAATAATTGGTTTTACTAGTGGGACACACATTGTAATCGGAGCATAGCAGCATATATATGATCTAGTAACTTTCTTTAGGTTACTAGACATGTCTGGCAATTACTAGATCTGGAATATCAATTGTCCCTTGAACTTCAAGTTCATATTCATTAGTGTGAGGATCAACATTTATATTATCGTAATTCATTCCAAATTTTTCGTTTCTCATTCTCCCCCTGAATGAATTATCAATTTCAACATCCTAAACTTATGTGCGTTGTGGTGGATTTATAATAAGAAAGGTCGTACAATTTCAAAATCTCACTTAGAAAGTATGGTTTGTGATCAAACCCATTCTAATGGGGAGGATTCATTATAAATTGTTGGCAAGATGCGAATTCATATTTTATAACATGCCCCATAAACTAAGACTTTTGTTCTCATAATTATTGGTTTGCAATCAACAGAAGACATTTTATAAACGTTCAACAAAAGCAATTCATGTATGAACATGGGTTACAGAATGTCCAACACTTATTCCAATAATTGGCCAATACTTGAAAGTATTCACCACCATTATCAAAGATATATTTAGAAAATCATGCTCGCATTTGATAACTCGAGCCACTAATCACACTAACTTTAATATGCGTGTTTGATAATCATTTTGACAATGCATCGATTTTAAAATTCAAAATGATCCACATGACGGATGTATAGGCCTACATACATCATCGTTATATTCTTTACAAAACTTTATAAGTATGGTGGTGATGTATGATCAATTAGCTTTCATTCTATTGAGAACAATCAAATCTATCTTTGAAGAATCTTATGGTTCTTCTATACATTTCGCATCGTCATTAACCCGGGATGGTCCAACCGGTCATGCCAATTACTACAATAATCTTGGTTCATAAACTTATACTTTATGACCACATATACTTCAATTGCACTTTGTTTTATATAAAAGTTAAATGATATGTAAAGCTCAAATTTCTTTGATTAGCTCTTTTATGTCTTTCACACATTTGTAGATAATATTCAAATTCTCATATAGCATTGTCTATAAAAAAATAACTAAAGCAAATTTAAGTTCATAAGCCAATTTGATAAGACCGTGTCAAGATCTTAACCTTGTCAGGGTATATCATAATATGTTAATGTTACATGGTACATTCACCAACCTCAAACATATAACAGAAATTAACTTACTTATGTTAAGCAATAGAACGAATCTCCAATTAGAGTAAAAACCATCAAACGCAAAATATCTCCAACTACTACGCAAAAATAACTGACATATACCTCAAACAAAAATATCTTTTCCATCACCATATTAATGGGTAAGTTATAATATATGATAATATCTGCACGAGCGAGTCAATGATTTAGGATCCCAAACTATCATATGCAGAATTACTAATGTGGGATAATTAAAGTTGAACGATAATCTTCTTGACTTCACATGCACTTCATACATATACACAAGGCCCGATTCAAATAATTAGCTTATATGTGTCATATTCTCAATTAATAATTTCAGCAAGTAATAACTTAAATAAGACACAAATTAAATTAAAAGTTGAATGAATATATTACGTACACTCAAATTAAATTAAAAGTTGAATGTAACTCGTCTTTAATTGCATCTAATAAATCTAGATTGATTACATTAAAAATATAACTCCATTGTTTAGTGTAGTATCATGCATATATTGGGCAGTAATTAAAAGGCCAAACAAGAAGTAACAAAAAATGTGAACTAAACAAACAATATTATACAAGTTGTACGTTGCTATTTACTTTCCACATCATGTGGCCAAATAATTTTGTGGTTTGATTTTTCCAAAGTTTTAGCTAAAGTATGTGACGGTAATAAAGAACAAACACGAAGTATAAAGTCAACGATCATAATTACAAAATCAACTCGGATCAACATTTTACGAGATAACAATCAAAACAAATGATGTTGATTTAGTTATGTAATAATATGAAAATATTTGACGCTGTCCATTTAACAGGTGGATGATAGTCCACATATACACCGAAAGATTAGTTTGCCAAGCTTAGGACTCTAAATAGACAATCAATTTTACTAAATGCATAGTAAGATATGAAAATAGTAATTCGATGCAAATCTAAGCCTAAACAAGAGCCTTGTTTCTTTCGCTATGTAGCTTTCAGATTATAACCCCGCTACATATTATGAATTAAATATAAAAACAAGAAAATCATAATGCATAAATATTTAATTAAACCATATTGATCAAAAGAAAATTTTTCCTACATCATTAAATTATATTTGACATATGATAACAAACCAACTAGATAATCAACGTAAACTTATTTTAGTCGACAACTAAACCAATCAATATGCTCGAATCACACATCTCTAAATCCAAATTAATATCATGTTTGATATACATGGCAAGTCCACATATAGCATATACATTTTATATCCTTTTGACATTGTTTTGGCTGATGTTTTATTGAACAAGTTTTTTCACAAACTTGTATAGAAATTTGAACTCACTCAGTGCTAAGCTTACTTATTAACATGCCTTTTATTTTTTGCACTCTTTATCTATTGGTAACTCAATTAGTCAAGTGGGTCACATTGCGAGTCTAAGGGTGTGTTTGTTTTTACAAAAAACATATGACTCGCCTCTGACATCTTACCAGTCAGACACGGTCAGACTTCCGTGCTGTTTGTTTTTCTTTTGCGATTCAAACGCGGTCAGATGTGAAACCTCTTACTGAGTAAGAGGTGGAGGTTTGGTCTGACTGCCTCTTAACATTACAAGACCTTCAATCACCTTCAAACTTTTTAGATATTTTGTTGGAATATAAAAAGGCGAAAATTACTGTGCTACCATTCGATGGGTTGTGTCTGCACATACCCAATTTTATCCTCATTCTCAAAAATACTCATCAATGTCGGGTATTTATATACACTATATACACGAGATTGAGGTATATGGCTAAGAATGAGTTTGGTATTTAATTCGTATACAATGTCGGGTAAAATAATACAAGACATACACGACATGTTTTTTTTTAAATATTACTCACGCCTTCCAAGACCAATATAGTGTACATTTTCACTATATACACAACATATGACACAATCTGAAAAGCACATGTTAATGTCGGGTAACTTCTGATGTAGAGAAAAAATATACACGACATGTATTTAATTTTCAACCTTATGTTTATAGCCCTAGACAATGTCGGGTAATTTAATACCCTACATACACGACATGGTTTTTTTTATTTAGTACGAGACATAAAATGTTTTTGGATGTGAAACCTAGTCGTATATATTTCGGGTGTAGGGTTTGTTAACCTCAAAATGAAATGGTAAATGACAACCGAGATTTTTTCAAGTGTATATATATAGACCTAGAAACTTGTATAGACACACATATCACACACAGAAAATCTCTTCAATGGCTCAACAAAAAGATTTCTCACAACAATTTCCTAATGTCAGAGTGTAACCTTTGTTGGGACATATTGTGGTGAGTAACCTTCTTTGGTGAATGTAGAAATGTCAATAATGTTGGTATGTGTTTAGAAAAATGGATGTAAATGAGGTTTTATAGGTAAATTTTTATGGTGTTGTCAAATCATGTTGGGATAAAGAAAAAATTCTTGTCATATTTCGCGTAATAAATTACACATACACGTTAATGTCATGGAATTGTCAAATCTATGTCAGTGTACAGAATACGAACTGTCAAATCTTTGTCATATTTCGCGTAATAAATTACACATACACGTTAATGTCATGGAATTGTCAAATCTATGTCAGTGTACAGAATACGAACTGTCAAATCTTTGTCAATTACACATACACGTTAATGTCATGGAATTGTCAAATCTATGTCAGTGTACAGAATACGAAGTGAATAAAGTATAGCTAATTCTATAAATGAACTGCGTCATAAATGCCTTATCAACACATGCTACCACTAAAGCAATAAAGTTAACCATTTATAGAGCAATAATTCATTAACTATTATAGAGCAATATACAAATTAGAATCATGTTGCTAAAAATCACATTGCTAAAAATGTGAATTCTAACTTTTATGTTTCCAAATCGTCTAAATAAAGTTGACTATTTACTCTATTACATGTTGTGTTAACTTTGTGGATCATTTGACACACTATGAGACACAATATTACATTCATGTTAACTCTATGTAGAACATTAATTAGTTAAAAAAACAGAAACAACTTGCATTTAAATAGTTAAAAAAATAGTACAGATTTAGAAACTTGAAATACAAACATTGATAACGGTAAAGACACAAACTAAACGACAATGGTATGATTTGGTTCATTAAGAAGAATTAGTGATTCTTTATATGGGCCAATGAAAAATGAACCACCATTTGCTTCAATACGCATGTTTTGCAACACTTCAGAAGCTCATTCGTACACTTGTAGCGAGTGAGCAAGCTGTTCGTTGCTCTTAGCTTCAACAATTGGTTCGTCATCCTTGGTAAATCCAACTAATTTTATCACATGCTCAATTGGGAATGAGATGGTGAATAGCACTGTACATGATGATACAATACCGCCATCAATTTCTAACACCCATGCACACATAACTTTGTACCCATCTGCAAGGAAACTTCCTGAAATTACGATAGAGTTCCGTAGCTGGGATATATAGAATGGAGGCCCAACCATGCGTCTTATCTCTTCAGGTATGCCTAATTCTAGAAATTGGTGACTAACCAAATCAAATGAAACAACCATGCGTCTTATGATATTGATGTTATGTATGACATCGCAAAGGTTGCTGGGAAGCTCCAACTTTTCGTTTATGAGCATCCAATAGATTTAAGCACAATTTTGATTCCAAATGATGGTTCTCTAGAAGAATCATTTGCTGGTGTAATTTCAGAAGAAACAAAACTAAAGCGTGAAGAGCGTGTCTGGTATCTACATGAAATGGTTCAAAGAAAAAACAAACTTGAAGAGCGTGTCCGGTATAAAGCTGGGTACAAGAAAAAAACTAAACCTACTACACCGTATACCCAAACCATTTTCAATTTTACTGTGCACAATAACGGTCAATTGGTTTGCAGTGGCGGAAAACCACAATATATAAATGGTTGGAAGATGAACATCAGTATTCCAAGAATGAAGCTAGAAGAGTTGAAGCAATATTTGTTTAACATCGTTGATAGGAAGAGTCATGCTCTTTATTATGAAGTACCACACACTGGCATTTCAAGCACCGTTAAACTAAGAAACAACTATGATATGCATGTAATGTTTGACATTTCAGCAGCACAAGGCAACTTGGAAATTTCCATTGACCATGTAGTTGTCGATTTTGTTATTGCAAATTATATATGCCCAAATGCTACCTTGGCAGAAATAATGGATCATGTGATACTACACAAGTGACAACGAAGACGGAAAAAAGAACGTAACACAATCAGATTACACTTTTGATCAAATGGTTAAATGGGCGGAACAAGAACACTTTCAGAATGAGGATGTTAAAGCAGCTGAACGTCATAAAGCCATATGGAAGAATCGTTCGTATTCATAATCATATTACTGAATATGTGTCATGTATGCTTTAAGATTGTCTTATTTATATGATTTTCGTTATCAATGTTGGAATGAATGTTAGCCTATGTATTCAAATTACATTCATTCAAATAAAAGTACAAACGTTCATTACTGAAAGACAAACCACATAAGATAAAAAGATAAACACAATCGTCTTATTTGTTGGGTTGGACAACAAACATTTGTGCCACTCCATCATAAGCACTACAAGCACATTCAACGAAAAACATTACCTCTTCATCTTCAGTAATAAAATGAAGGCAACTTACAAGACAAATAAATCGGAACATTTGGATCTAACTTGAATTTCTTCACCACCAAACCAACTAACCCTGAGTACGTCATATCATTATACATAATGACATCTCGATGCTGATCATCAAAATGTAATACACACTTGAACTTCTTAATATTTGAATTCATGGCTACCCTAGAGAGAAGTAATAAATCTATGTTTATTTCAATTCTAAGGTAGGTTATAAGGTAGGTTATAAATGACAATGTCGATATGACAACTCACTGACAATGTCGTATATGCTTAAAATTTTACACGAAATATGACATTTTTAAGAACTAACATTGATTTGACAAATCACTGACAATGTCGTGTATGCTTAAAATTTTATACGAAATATGACATTTTTAAGTACAAACATTGATATGACAACTCACTGACAATGTCGTTGTCGCTTAAAATTTTACACGAAATATGACGTTGAGATGACTAATCAATGACTTTCATATGAACTCTTTTACAATTTTGTAGTTGCTTCCTGAATGTTTTCAAATTCAAAATTAATTCTACACACAATCAAAGGGTTTGAACCCACTACAAGAGAAACTAAAAAACCGTATATCTAACCATTCACATATATTTAAGTACCTAATTTTTTTCCATCATTTTAAAATACTTTGAAAAAATGTAATGTTTAAAGGATTCGTATACTACAGAAATGAAAATAGATTGACCATTATAATGAAAATACGGATTACATAGCACATATACTAAACGATACAAAAATGAAAATGAAAATACAAATAACAACGAATCACGGTGTGTTGTAACCATCGTTGTAATCCGAATTATCAATGTCAAACCAGTTATTCCTGAGGTATTCTTCATACATTGCTTCATGCTCCCTCCGAGCAGCTTCCTTACGTGCTTCATTTTCTTCAAATTCTCTTCTTACTTGCTGATCCTGTCCAAGATGGCGTAGTTGGTCCTCAGTTAAAAATTATGGATTATGTTGGCGTATTACACCCAGTGGAGTGTTCAACACGTGCACATACGGTGGGGGATTCACGTTCACGGGTGGTGGAGTATTCACCACGTTCTCAGTCGGTGGGAATAATGGAAAGATATCTACCGGTGGGGTGTTCACCAAGTACTCAGTCGGTGGAAATACCGGAACAATATCTACCGGTGGGGTGTTCACCAAGTTCTCCGGAAATTGTTGTGAAAAGTCTCTGACATCAGGAAATTGTTGTGAGAAATCTTTTTGTTGAGCCATTGAAGAGATTTTCTGTGTGTGATATGTGTGTCTATACAAGTTTCTAGGTCTATATATACACACTTGAAAAAATCTCGGTTGTCATTTACCATTTCATTTTGAGGTTAACAAACCCTAAACCCGAAATATATACGACTAGGTTTCACATCCAAAAACATTTTATGTCTCGTACTAAATAAAAAAAACTATGTCATGTATGTAGGGTATTAAATTACCCGACATTGTCTAGGGCTATAAACATAAGGTTGAAAATTAAATACATGTCGTGTATATTTTTTCTCTACATCATAAGTTACCCGAAATTAACATGTGCTTTTCAGATTGTGTCATATGTCGTGTATATAGTGAATGTATACACTATATTGGTCTTGGGAGGCGTGAGTAATATTAAAAAAAACATGTCGTGTATGTCTTGTATTATTTTACCCGACATTGTATACGAATTAAATACCAAACTCATTCTTAGCCATACACCTCAATCTCGTGTGTATAGTGTATATAAATACACGACATTGATGGGTATTTTTGAGAATGAGGATAAAATTGGGTCTGTGCAGACACAACCCATCGAATATGGGTAGCACAGTAATTTTCGCTATAAAAAGTTATAGAAAAGTAGATATGGAAATTTTGAAGAAGGTAATAGTTTGAGGAAGAAGATGCATCAAAAAGAGAGAAACTAGTCAAAGTAGTACAAACTAGTGCTCTATCTATCTATATCTATAGTACTTATAATAGAGGAAGACACTTCCCTCCTAATTAATTTTTTAAGATTTTCTAAAATAGATTTTTAAGCAAATACAAGTAAGGAAGCATTATTTACAAGTATTTAAAACACAAATAAAACTAAAAAAAACACTATTCAACATATACAATTAATACACAATTTAATTCACCCCATCATCAAAATATACAATTATTTCACCACAATGTACAACTAACTTAAACACAATTTGTGCATTAAATATTACTAGAATACTTAAAATACCTTAAATCATGTTCTTGGTCATCCTTGGTTCTAAGTCAAACGAAAACGATATTGTTAAATCAATAGATTTTAAAAATGCATACTAAAATACAATGTTCAAAAAATATTATTAAATCGCAAGAGTGCCTCGAGAATCAACATATGCGCCTTTTGTAATATTTTTAATAAAACTTACCGTAAAAACTAAAAACTTTGTTTTATAAAAATCGGACGATTTTTTCAAAGCAAAGGATACAAAGGTGTAAGGTCCTAATTATATGATTATACACATTTACACATATCTTTGTATATCTATATCAATATCTATATCTATATCTATACTACTTATAATGGAGGAAGGCACTTCCCTCCTAATTAATTTTTTAAGATTTCCTAAAATAGATTTTTAAGCAAAAACAAGTAAGGAAGCATTATTTACAAGTATTTAAAACACAAATAAAACTAAAAAAAAACACTATTCAACATATACAATTAATACACAATTTAATTCACCCATCATCAAAATATACAATTATTTCACCACAATGTACAACTAACTTAAACACAATTTGTGCATTAAATATTACTAGAATACTTAAAATACCTTAAACCATGTTCTTGGTCATCATTGGTTCTAAGTAAAACGAAAACGATATTGTTAAATCAATAGAGTTTAAAAATTCATACTAAAATACAATGTTCAAAAAATATTATTAAATCGCAAGAGTGCCTCGAGAATCAACATATGCGCCTTTTGTAATATTTTTAATAAAACTTACCGTAAAAACTAAAAACTTTATTTTATACAAATCGGACGATTTTTTCAAAGCAAAGGATGCAAAGGTACTAAGCTAAGTGCTAAGTGCTAAGTGCTAATTTATATATATATATATATATATATATGAATTTTAATAATTATATTCTTTAAAGTAACCCATATGATTTATTGAATATTTATTTTTACTTTATCTTTATAAGTAATATTTTACTTGTATCATCCATCTATGTGGGACAAATTTAACAAACATTATTTTTGAGAACTAAATTTTCTTAGTATAATGTAAGTGATTTTTAAAAGTCGCTATTGTGTTATTATTTAATGATAACTTATGACTACGAGCAATTTTTAACTAATTTTATCTTATACCTTTACAATATATTTAATAACAACTCATTATTGTCACCACATCACGTGGATAATCTACAATTTTTATATGAAAATTTTTGTTATTGCATAACAGTATTCAAAATTTAAATTATCGTCGTCCGTATATCTATTGTATTGTAAAATATAAACCTAAAAAAAATTTCGCTGAATATTTTAATTGTATGACGCCCGCCGCTGCAACGCGCGGATACCCTGCTAGTATTAATTGATGTATATATAGTATAATCATAGTCACGTGCATAATTTTATTATTGCTTAAAGAAATTGGTCGTAGTTAAATACTGATAGTTTGTAGTTTTAACCTTTTTCAAGATATGAAAATTTTATGTTTTGTTAATAAATTTTTAACTTTTTGCAATTATCATATATACTAAAGATCATTCCATGCTCCTCTCACAAATGTGTTTCTCAACTATGTGTCGCATCTGCATTGGCTGTGCATTTAATGATAATTAAATGCAAAGTTTCCCAAGTTGGCAAAAACAATCCCTGAAGTTTAAGTGACACTACAAAGTAAGTCCAAACATTAAATGCAAAGTTTCACAACTTGGCAAAAACAGTCCCTAAGGTTTAAGAGGCATTGCAAGGTAAGTCCTGTAGCAAACATCAATTGCAAACTTTCCCAAGTTGGCAGAAATAGTCCCTGATGTTTAAGTGGCGCTGCAAAAAAAGTCCTACAACATTAATTGCTATCTATAGCAATCTGGCAAAAATAGTCCTTAAGGTTTAAGCGACGTTGCAAAGTAAGTCCTGTAGAATTAATTGCTAACTATAGCAACTTGGCAAAATTAGTCCCTAAGGTTTAAGTGTCGCTACAAAGTAAGTCCTTTGAAGCCAATCCCGCTGCATCGCGCGGGTTCCTCACTCGTTTTATATCTAATATAAGAAGTTTATATCTTTTTGTTTGAAATGTTAATCGCAGCAAGTAAAGCAATTTTGTTATCATTAAATAAACTCGACTCGATAATTTATTTAATGATTTATAATTGTGTTAAATTTTTAATAAAAAAATCTTTTCTTTTATGTTTACACAATCTACTTATTTGTCGTATTGCTATAATTTAATATATACTTAAAAAAATGATAACTAAAACCATTCAAACAATTATAAACAAAAAACAAACAACATTATTTCATTCAGATTCAGACTTTATAGCCATCGATCTCTTACCAGTAAGATATGGTAGTCAGATCCAGACCCAAAATATCTTAGTGAAACAAACACACCCTTACTCCATAGGCATGATTCCATGAATACAAATCAAGCTAACTTCTTCTTTGACATGCAACTGGTTTGAAGTTCATGGCAATCTTATAAGCAGGTAATAGCTATTCAAATGTCACAAAAAAATTAAATTCCTGATAGTTGTCCTACACGTATACTATAGTGCTACGGGTACCCCTTTATCTGTTTTAGGAATTATACTCACAAATCTGGTTTGCGCGTACTATACATGGTCTGAGCTTAAGCAGAAACCATATTTAAGTATACGAATGGAGTTTGCTAGTGGATCTTATGGTGCAACAATTCTACTGATAACAAAACAAAGGGGATCCCGCCACCCTAAAAAGTCAGATTTTAAAATTATTGCTTTTCTCATTATCTTATCTCACTCGGGCCCTTAAATCTTTATAGCCCTAATGTTAAAAAGTGTTAGCCACGTGTAATCTTCAGGGTGTTTGTTTTAGCTTATACAATAAGCGTATGAGCTTATTAACTTACTTCACCTTATAACATCACAAATCTATCTACATATATGTTCCATTAGTAAAACATGTTGTGTTTTCTGTAGATGTTTTGGACTTAGATGGTGTATCAGTATCATGATACTTGAACTCAACGTAGTACCACACAGGTTTAGCATGTACATGAAGGATTGAAATTGGACTACATTGTCGAGGATTGATTTGTATAACTGGTGACATCCATAAACCAATACGATAAGTAATACTATTTATATGCGTAATTGCGTATACACATCCCCCTTGGACATAGGATTTTCCACTGTTCATGTATTGTCTAAAGAGAACGTATTGAAAATTTAACAAGGTTGTAACTTTATACATTTATATGTAGTTACATCTAGTGGTGTTCACTGGTTCAGGTTCATTAGGTTTAGTTTGCATTATGTTATCCCAAACTGAAGCAAACTGCCAAATTCAGATCCTATTTTGCTAGTTTTGTTAAATTCGGATCTCGTTTTGCTAACTTAAGTCTTCATCTTTACTTAAGCTACCTTCTTTTGCTAATGAATGTTATGCATTCAAAGCCAACTTCTATGTTACGAAAATATACTTGTATTTGATCTTGGGTTTTACTAAAAAATCCCATAAACTTGATTCCTTCAAAGATTACAAATTCCCTAAAACATCTGCAGATTTTCGTTATAACTATGAATTAAATTAAACATGACGAAAGAAAGGGATACTAGCTGGATAATGCAGTTAGCACAAGCATTGGACAAAGAATAAAAACATAATCAATGAATAAAATCTACTTGTTATTTTCTAAATAGCAATTCCATTATAGGGGAAATTGCATATATACCTACTAAAACTTAAAAACTTGCTTAATTCTCCATAATACAAGTTTTTATTGCTCAATGTACAATGCAACTTAAGCATGTTTTGGGTATATATGCAAATATGCAAGTTTTAGTGGGTATATATGCAATTGCCCTAACACTAAACCAAAAAAACTAAATAGAAAAACTAGACAACAATCATGTTCAAACCCCGTTGTAAAGTGGAATGGAGAGGCTTCACTTATAGGCAATTCCAAGAAGAAATCTGTCATCAGCTAATGAATCCTGATGCAATTTTTTTTGTAGATAACGATATTAAGTATATACTCATTGGCGTCTTTGTAGATAATCCTGATACACTTCTAGTTCTAGCCGGTGAGATATCTACATCATTGCTTTTGGAATTGCTAACTTTTGTATGTATCAGACGGGTGATGCGGTTATCAGATGCAACCAACTTACAATATTCCAGCTCTTATGGTCACTTAGCTACAAGCGAATTCGGTTTCGGGAATATACAAGTAGGGCCGCACACATTAGCTTGAAGTGTCTAGAATATGTTGAAAAATATGAGAGAGATAAAAATGCATACCAAGAAAAGGCATAAAAGTTTATACCGAGTGGAAGCCTCATATAATAAAATTTTGTTTTTTCCTAGCGGAATTCGTACGATTCCGGCTAGTCAATCAAGACATGTTTGATAACAGAATAGAGAGAAGCATTAAGGGATGGAGCCGCGAACTGCCCAACTATTGGGAATCGGTTACTAAAGACTCCAATCACTACGAAGCTGCAGGTAACCATTACCTGCCCATGGTACAACCGAGTGCTAGAACTTTCTTCATTTAGAATTTCAAGGAAAGCCGCATCGTTTATGACTTGATTGTAACTCGATTTGGTTTACAAACAATTGCTGGGTGAGGAGCGATACATAAAAGCTATTGAAAGGTTACGTGAATGCCTAATAGTGTGCTCTTTCGCTGTCAAATTAAAGTGGTTGTTTTTGGAGGTCGAAGATATGAAGGTATTATTTGAGCTTTGCATCATTTTGTTAATGTTCTTTGGTTTTCCACTTTTGCACATTAAGTGTTCTTTGTAGATTTGAGCATTGTGTTGTCAAAGTAATACAAAGAAAAAGTGATGTGAAAAAGTTGACAACCAAGGAACATTAACAAAATGATGCAAAGCTCAAATAATACCTTCATATCTTCGACCTTCATAAACAACCACTTTAGTTTGACAGCGGAGCACACTATTGGCATTCATGTAACCTTTCAATAGCCTGTGGGTATCCCTCCTCACCCGCAAATTGCCGTTAACCAAATCGAGTTGCGCTCCAGTCAATTCATAAACGAGCGGCATTCCTTGAGATTCTGAAAGGAGAAATTTCAACACGCGGTTGTACCATGGACAAGTAATGGTTACCTGCTGCTTCGCAGAGATGGGAGTCTTTAGTAATCTACTCCCAATAGTTGGGCAGCTCGGGGCTCCCAATAAGAATGTATCATAGACAAAAAGGTGCGTAACCTATATTTGGTTTTCACTTTATTTATTTATTGCTGATTTGTGAAAATGGAGGTGTGGATTTAGGTTATGTGAGAGTGTCAAAGTGAGAAAGTGTTGTTTAGTTGAAAAAAAAAAACCTACTCTTTAGACATGCTTTTGAACGTGATTTGTGAGAAGAGACCCTTTAAAAAAAAAAAAAAAAAAAAAAAAATTTGAACACAATGTCACTGTAATAAATAAACCTCATCGATAACAAAATACATCAAATGGCATCTTAAAACATAATCATCATACTTTTTAAACTACCAGTACTACTATACATAAAGAAAATTGTAAACATATAACGATGTGATATGAAAGTGTACATACTAAATATTTGCATGCATGATTATATATACATGAAGAGACCTTATAGTAATATCTATAAGAACTATTGTCACTTGTGAGTTGCAAAATGTTGCTGGTAGTGGTTTTAATTTATGGTCATAAAAAAGTTGGTGAAATGGGTTGGCATGTAATTAAATGATGGTCTAAATGCTATGTGTATCCAATTACGTATAAAGTTTGGTTGAAACATCAGCATGTAAAAAGCTGACACCATAGTAACACAAAAATATGACTAATGAGATAGGAGGAAGAAGATCCTCTCAAGTTGAGATGATCAACTTGACTCAAGTTGGGCATTTATGAGCCATTGGATTTGATCCAATGGCTCAAATCAAAAGAAGTTGTTTTGATTTGAGCCATTGGATCAAATCCAATGGCTCATAAATGCCCAACTTGAGTCAAGTTAATCATCTCAACTTGAGAGGATCCCTTTCCAATGAGATGGAATAAACTGGTTACTTGTAAGTTAATTTTTGTTGGATCATTAAACTTGATTTGATCTAATCAAGTATAGAACATCCACAAAGGCCCAAGTCCATAAGGAAGAAAAATCTAAAGCTCTATCTATAAGAAATATGTAGAATGATCCTTAAAATATCCATAGAATTGTGTAGAATATTGTAGCTAAGAAATATCTAGAGTATAGATATGTATAATGTTGGAAATATCTAGAGTTCCATGGAAGTATCTTGGTACTAGACTCTTCCATGGACTAGTATAAATAGAAGGTGGTGTGATGCATTTGTAATCAAGCAAATCAAGGAAAACATAAGCAATCAATAATATTCCAAACCTTTCATAAGTATTCCTCTCTTCCTAAATTTCACTTACAACCTCTTCATCAAATATAAGCCTAAAAGGCCTTCGAGTTTCTAACAAATTGGTATCAAGAGCTAGAAGATCACGATGTCAAGCATGATGAATTTGTTCCAATTTCCTCGTCTTACCAAAGACAACTATGGTAGTTGGTGCATTCGAATGAAGGCGTTACTAGGTTCACATGATGTATGGGAGATGGTAGATAAAGGTGTTGAGAAAGTAGATGATGAAAGTTCCATGAATGCCGCCCAAAGGGTGGAGTTGCAAAATGCAAGAAAGAATGATCAAAGTGCTCTTACACTCATCTATCAATGTCTTGATGATGCGATGTTTGAAAAATTTGCAAATGCAACTACTTCCAAGGAAGCGTGGGAGATCCTTCAAAATGCTTTCAAAGGAATCGACAAAGTGAAAAAGGTACGTCTTCAAACTCTTAGAGGAGAGTTCGAAAAACTCCAAATGGAGGAATCCGAAACCATTTCGGATTATTTCACTCGTGTCTTGACCATTTCAAATGAAATGAAGAGAAATGGTGAAAGCTTGAGTGACACAAGGGTGATAGAAAAGATTCTTCGTTCTTTGCCCCCAAGCTTTGATTACATTGTCGTGGCCATAGAGGAGTCAAAAGACATAGACTCAATGACCATTGATCAACTCATGGGATCTTTACAAGCCCATGAAGAGAAGTTGAAGAAAAGAATGGGGAAAGAACCCTTGGAGCAAGCTTTATACTCAAAGGTCTCTTTCAAAGAAAGAGAAAAGAGCTTTCTGCATGGAAAGGAGCAAGGACGAGGACGCGGTATTTTTCGAGGTCGTGGTGGTTTCCAAGGCCGAGGACGAGAAGAGGAAGAGAAGATTTCAACAAAGAAGATGAAAACCAATGGTCTTCATATCGAAGAGGTCGTGGGAGAGGCTTTCAATCTCAAAGAGGAGGTAAGCCCCAAAAACAATGTTACAACTGTCGTAAATATGGTCATTATGCCAATGAGTGTACTAGCTCAAGACAAGTGGAAGAAAAAGCTAATCTTGTGGAGGTAGAAGACGGAGATGAGCTTACCTTGCTAATGGCAAGACATGACGAACAAGAAGAGAGGATAGAGCCATGGCATATAGATTCCGCTGCAAGTAACCATATGACGGGTGAAGAAGACTTGTTCGTGGAGATGGAGAAAAGTAAAGGTAACGTCACCTTTGGAGACGAATCAAAGGCACCGGTGAAAGGAAAAGGTAAGATACTTATCCGAGCTAAAGATGGAAGTCACCAATATATTTCGAACATATACAATGTGCCCAATCTTAAAAGTAATATTTTAAGTGTGGGACAACTTTTAGAGAAAAAATTACGATATTCATTTCAAGGATCGTAGTGCTACAATAAGGAATCCCGAAGGAAAGCTCATAGCAAAAGTGCCTATGACCAAAAACCGAATGTTCCTTCTAAACATTCAACATGATGAAGCTAAGTGCTTAAAGAGTTGTTTGAAGGATCATTCGTGGCTTTGGCACATGAGATACGGGCACTTAAACTTTGGTGACTTAAAGTTATTATCCTCAAAGGGAATGGTGAAAGGGTTAGATCAAATTGATCATCCCAATCAACTGTGTGAAGGATGCCTTCTTGGGAAGCATGCTAGGAGTTCGTTCCCGAAAGAAGCGACATCAAGAGCTAAGGAGCCTTTACATCTAATTCACACGGATTTGTGTGGTCCCATTACTCCACCCTCTTATAGTAAGAATCTTTACTTTATGCTCTTTATTGATGACTTTTCAAGAAAAACTTGGGTATATTTTCTAAAAGAAAAATCTCAAGCTTTTGAAACTTTTAAAACATTTAAAACTATGGTTGAAAAAGAGAAATGTTTAAAAATTAAATCAATGAGATCCGATAGAGGTGGAGAATTTTTATCAAAAGAATTTAACAAATTTTGTGAGGATAATGGGATCCGGAGATTTCTAACGGCTCCTTACTCCCCACAACAAAATGGAGTGGTTGAGAGAAAGAATAGAACCATTCTCAATATGGTCCGAAGCATGTTGAAAAGTAAGAATATGCCAAAGGAGTTTTGGGCCGAGGCGGTTGATTGTGTAGTATATCTATTGAACCCGTGTCCGTCAAAGAGTTTAGATAACAAGACTCCACAAGAAGCATGGAATGGGATGAAGCCTACCGTCTCTCACCTAAGGGTATTCGGAAGCATAGCATATGTCCACGTTCCCAGCCAAAGGAGATTAAAGCTTGATGATAGAAGTGAGAAGCATGTGTTTGTTGGCTATGACAAGCAGTCGAAAGGTTATAAGCTCTATAATCCAATCACAAGGAAGGTGGTAGTGAGTAGAGACGTGGATTTTGATGAAGAAGAGACATGGGATTGGAGCATCAAGGAAAATGAAAGGTATGACTTTCTTCCTATGACTGATGAAGAAGAGACGGGTGAATCAAGTGAAGAAGTCCAACAACCTCAAAGTCCAACTCCAACCCAAGAATCACCTTCAAGTTCAAGTGAAGGAGAACCAAAGACAAGAAGTTTGCAGGAGCTCTACGAGGTAACTGACGAAATACCCCTTACTTGTTTATACGTTGATTGTGAACCTTTAGTTTTTGAGGAGGCTATGAAAAGCAAGAAATGGAGACAAGCCATGGACGAGGAGATAAAGTCAATAGTGAAGAATGATACGTGGGAGTTGACGACCCTTCCGAAAGGCCAAAAGGCTATTGGAGTCAAGTGGGTATACAAGACCAAGAAAAACGCCAAAGGCGAAGTGGAAAAGTACAAGGAAAGACTTGTGGCAAAAGGTTACAAGCAGAAGCATGGTATCGACTACGAAGAGGTATTTGCTCTTGTTGGTCGCTTAGAAACTATTAGAATGATTATTGCTATTGCTGCTCAATATAGGTGGAAAATCCACCAAATGGATGTAAAGTCTGCATTTCTAAATGGACTTCTTGAAGAAGAAGTTTATGTGGAGCAACCAGAGGGATATGTTGCCAAAGGGCAAGAAGGTAAAGTGCTAAGGTTGAAGAAGGCCTTATATGGTCTAAAGCAGGCACCACGTGCTTGGAATACTAGAATTGACAAGTATTTCCAAGAACATGGTTTTACTAAATGCCTAAGTGAATATGCACTTTACGTGAAATTTGCAAATGGAAGTATACTGCTCGTCTGCTTGTACGTGGATGATTTGATCTTTACAGGAAACTCTCAGAGTATGATTGATGAGCTCAAGAAGTCAATGACGAAAGAGTTCGAGATGACAGACATAGGACTTATGTCTTATTATCTTGGCATTGAGGTGAAGCAGACGGATGATGGAATTTTCATAAGTCAAGAAGGATATGCCAAGGAGATATTAAAGAAGTTTGGCATGGATAAGTGCAATCCCGTTGGCACCCCATAGAACATAAGGCAAAGCCTTCTAAGCATGACGGAGGAGAAGCGGTAGACTCAACTCAAGAGTCTCGTTGGAAGTTTGCGCTATTTGACATGTACAAGACCTGACATACTCTTTGCGGTTGGTTTAATTAGTCGTTTCATGGAAGAGCCTACGACAAAGCATTTGGAGATTGCAAAGAGGATCCTCCGTTATATCAAAGGTACCGTAGACTACGGAATGTTTTATTCAACAAGTGAAGACTTCAAGCTGGTTGGATATAGCGACAGTGACTGGGCTGGAGACAAAGACGATGGAAGAAGTACAACAGGATTCATATTCTTCCTGGTAACAATGCTTTTATATGGTCTTCAAAGAAGCAACCTATTGTTACTTTGTCTAGTTGTGAAGCGGAGTACGTAGCTGCAACATCATGTGTATGTCACGCAATTTGGCTTAGAAGTATGCTAAAAGAGCTACACATGGAACAAGAAGATGCGACTGAGATCTATGTGGATAACAAGTCGGCCATTGACTTAGCTAAAAATCCAGTATACCATGATCGAAGTAAGCATATCAACACTCGTTATCACTTTATTCGAGAGTGCATTGCAAGGAAAGATGTCCAAGTGATACATACGAGGTCCAAAAAGCAAGTTGCAGATATCCTCACCAAGCCGATCAACGAGAAAGATTTTTCAAGACAACGAATGATGCTTGGAGTCGGTAAATCAAGTTTAAAGGGGGGTGTTGGATCATTAAACTTAATTTGATCTAATCAAGTATAGAACATCCACAAAGGCCCAAGTCCATTAGGAAGAAAAATCTAGAGCTCTATCTATAAGAAATATGTAGAATGATCCTTAAAATATCCATAGAATTGTGTAGAATATTGTAGCTAAGAAATATCTAGAGTATAGATATGTATAATGTTGGAAATATCTAGAGTTCCATGGAAGTATCTTGGTACTAGACTCTTCCATGGACTAGTATAAATAGAGGGTGGTGTGATGCATTTGTAATCAAGCAAATCAAGGAAAACATAAGCAATCAATAATATTCCAAACCTTTCATAAGTATTCATCTCTTCCTAAATTTCACTTACAAACTCTTCATCAAATATAAGCCTAAAAGGCCTTCGAGTTTCTAACAATTTTGAGAGAGATTTAAATGCGAAGAACTATAACTATACTTAAATGCGTGCTGGTGGAGTATACGAAATTAAAATGTCAAAAAAGATGTAAAAACCACTTGTCTTTTACATCTACTAATTACAAAATAATGTTTCGAAATATATAAACTAAGCAAAAAGAAAGCAAGCAAGTCTGTAAATTGAGAACTCCTAGCTTAGCTAAAAAGTATTCGTAAACATAAAAAAACAAAATGAAAGAGTATCTACCAAATAGTTGTTGCATTGGTTGCATGATTATACTTGCAAAAGCTCTATTATATCAGATATTCAGATCTATAAGAACTACCATAAGTATAATGAGATGATGTGTGGTTACAATGGTGATTTTATTTCTGAGTGATGATTTGATGATAAGGGAAAGACAAGGGTACAGTTGGTTTTAAGCCATGGAATTAAAGACAAGTATAAATGTGCAACTATTATAATGGTGTTATGTTAGTGAGGATTGTAATAAGCAGTTTTTTCAAAGACGGACCGGAGGCCGGTCGAACCAGTTTAGCCGGGAGTAAACCGTCAGGAAATCAAAATACATTGCCGGAAAAAATATCCGACATGTTTTGTGACCCAAGGACTCAAGGGGTATGAGGAAACATCAGTGTGAGTCTGGATTTAAGGATCATATGAATCCATACGCAGACCGGTCCAAAGAGATAAGTTGTTCCGGTGATGACAGCTATAACCAAAGAGAATGCATAGAAAGTAGTCATGATTCTGGTATCAATGATGTTGAAAGGGAATAAGAACTTGCTTTGTTTGTAACGTATACATGGTTTTGTAACGAGTATTAACTTGTATTGTTTGTTATCTTATACGTGGAGACTGGAGATTGATGATAGGGGCTAATAAAATAAGCAAGAAATCTTTAAATTGAAGTAAATTGATTGTATATTTGAGACCTAATTACCAAAAACTTAACTTAAACCATATAATATGCCTAAACAAATCAATAATATCAAAGACTTTCCAGCCAACTTCGTATTTGTTTCGGTAACATGACCAATGGAATGAGTGAGTTATACGATGTAGACTAAATAACAAGATAACATAAATCGATCGTGTTGATACATACGAATACCAGGATCGATTCTTCCAATAATCATTGATTCTTGAGAATACCGATTATTAAGGCAAATCTGACAAAACTGCTAAAATTAGACTTTTCATACATCATTCAACATGCTATCTAGGGTTACAATACCATTATTAAATAAGCCTAGAAAACGGAAAAATGCCTCAAAAGACAAACGGGTCGGGCTCTAGCCCACAAAAAGAAGTCCAAAACAATTGATCTTCCTTTGATCTTGCTTCTGGTCTCTTTATTAAACCATGGTCTTGAAGTCCAGCGAAAACGGTTTCGTGTCATTTGATCCCAGAATTCCAGCAAAAAGGTCAATATTTCCTTTTAGCTTAGAGGGAGGGATTGTGCAGTCGTGCAATGGTTTGCTTCTGTGTTATGAGGGTGATGGTAATTATATTATCTACAATCCATTGCTTAATATGTTTAAGATGTTTCCACCAATACATGATTTGAATTATGATAGATCGGGTATTGATTACATGAACTTGGCATTCGATCCTACCAAATCACCTTGTTACAAAGTCGTACATGTTGGAAGCACAGCTGATTATGATGATGTTCCTTATTCCACTAGAAATTTAGAATACAAACTTACTCTTCCAGAAGTGGCGTTTGGAGTGTCTGGGATGATCAATTTCCTTCGGTCAGTTTTGATGATTTTTGCGATGGTATATATTGGAATGGTATTTATTGTACATGTTAAGTTAGATATTGTGGATCGTCCGGTTCTAGTAGACATACAAACCCCGTTCCTCTAACCGTCGTAGAGGAGGTGCATTGTGATTTCAAATTGTTTAAATCTCATGGTAGTTTACTTTTTCTTCGCATGGATTGCTAGTTATAATGTTTTTTTTTTATACAATATTTTTTTATATTAAAAGACAAATGCTCACGTACGCGCGAGATTTTTCTTTTAATTTTTTTAATAAAGTATTTTTTATATTAAAAGACAAATAGCTTATTTTTTGTTTTTATCATGTTTCTTAATTTTGTTTTATAATTATGTTTGATGTATGTTGTAATAGTTTTATGGTATTTTCATTGATATGATCATCTTTATGTATATAGTGTTTGGTGGATCAAACTAACGATTTGTATCACATAAATTAAAGTATGCAACGATATCATCAACTGATTAGTAACTCATAATTAATTCCCAAATTCAAAATCAACAAATTTTCATACATATTACTAAATATAAATTTTGTCCTAACTATAAAACCCAAACTTTAAACGAAAAGTTCAATATCAACAATTTTATATGCAATAAATTAGTATATTATCACCTTTAAGATCAAGAGAAGCATGAGCAATTAAGGATGGAAGCTAAGCAACACTTGATCCAAAAGTTGCAGATTATTTTTTATTGGCTTCTTTTTATTGTACCAAATTTGATTTGGAAGGACATATATTCTTTGCAGAATGATTGAATGGTACGTGGCTTCTATTTTAAAATTTACATTTTTGGTTTAAAATTATGAAAAAGCATCATTGAAGCCCATGTGTACTTTCGGGCTTTTTATACATCCAAATACAAAAATGTTTTTTAAATATTTTTTAGCCAAATTAGGAAATAGTTAGCTTTTATTAATTTTTACATCTAAATAAAAAAAGCATATTAAAAGAAAATTATTACCTATCATTAAGGGTATAAAAGATGCTCCTTCCTAACATTTGAATATTTATGAGATGAAGTATGGGTATTCTGAATGGTCGGTTAAGTACTTTGTTAATCTTGATGACATGATGAGGCCATTTCCAACATGGAGGATGCCCGCTGACTCGGATTGTTATCATATTTGGAGCATCGTTTTGGGAGAACGGGACGAGGATTCTTTTATGGTAATTCAATTGCCTGGAAAGGTGTTACAATGCAACTTCTTGTTAGGGACTATTAGTGAGATCTTTGATTTGGGATAAGGTATTAACCGATGTAATTAGTGGCGGAACTTCAACTTTTTTCTTGGGAGGGCCGACACTACAACAATGACCCGCTTTCGCATGCGAAATTTCAGGGCTTTCCCCAGGGACATGTCCCCTGCGAAACCTTTCTCCGGGGATACCTTCTCGGGATTACTATTCCCGGGGACTGTCTACCACTTTTACCGGGGACACGTGGGTCCTGCAACCGATTGTCTCCAGTCAAACATGTCCGACGTGGCACGTTGTTTTGCCGGGGACACGTCCCCGGGGGAAGAGTGTAACCACTGTTGAGGTAAACTATTTCGCCGGGGACATGTCACCGGGTAAAGTCGTAAATTAAATATGCTTTTGAACTTTCCCCGGGAAGGTTGTAACCACTGTTGAGGTAAACTATTTCTCCGGGGACATGTCACCGGGTAAAGTCGTAAATTAAATATGCTTATGAACTTTCCCCGAGGACATGTCCCCGTGGAAGCCTGTAACCACTGTTGAGGTAAACTATTTCGCCGGGGACATGTCACCGGGTAAAGTCGTAAACTAAAATATGCTTTTGAACTTTCCCCTGGGACATGTCCCCGACAAAACAAGCTGACCCACTATGCAGAATATTGCTGCAAAATGGGTAATTTCCAGATTTTTTCCGGAAATTTTTTGGAAAAAATCTACAAAATGTTATCATAATATGCCAATTCACAACCTGTTTTACCAATGTCACAACCTGTTTTAATATGCCAATCATAACACAAATTCGCTAAACATAATATCATATATACAACACAGTTATCCTTTTCCAAAATCGCCAAAACGGTTCCTAAACCGTTAACGCATGATCATCTACAAAACTATCCAAAACTACCTATCCGCAAATGGTCCAAAAGTATAACAGTATATATCAACAAGATAATTATAATAAATAAATAAATAAACAAATAAACACATTTAACCACTCGATAACAATTTCATTCAAATAATTAAGTGTTGTTCTACAAATTACAATTCGAGATTAATCTTCCACATTTTCAACATAAAATTCAACATTATTAGTATTGTCATTTTCATCATCTTCATTCTCGTGGCCATCATCATCATCAGATGCTAAATCATGAGGAACGTGATCATCAAAATCAATATCATCTTCGTCTTCCACAATAGTGATAATTGGTGGTGGTGCCTCAACTTCCGCTGGTTGAACATGTAAAACCCTAAAAATATAAACGCATAATAAGACTATTTTACCCTTGAGATCAAAATTTTAAAACACGTAAAATATAATAAAATTCATTTAACGAAACTAAAAACCTAACTTATATTTTATTTGAAAAACCTAACGTGTATATATATTAACGACATTAGTATGACAAAAGAATATAAGTCACGCAACATAAGTTTGGGCCTCGTTTTTCTTTTGTTTGTGATCCAATCGGTAGCCAACCCTCATGTTGGGCCGAGATTTGTTTGTGAGCCGGTTGGGCTTTGAGCCGAGAACCAAGCCACCCCAAGCCCTAGACCCGATCGGGTATACATATACAATATAAATACAAACACAATACATAGAATTGGAACCCTAGTCTACACAAAGTCACGGCACAATCTTTCTCCCTTTTCTTTTCTACCGATCGCTGCTACTCTTGGGTTCGGTGTGCTTGAATCGAAAACCTTGCCAAGGTATAACCACATTCTTCCCTCGTCTCACTTATGTTACATGCAAACGTAAAACCTTTTAAGTTGTGAAGTATGAATCGGACCATAACTATGCCGAGCCACGTGAATCGAACAAGCATATATACGAATCGGTTAATTATTTGTAAAACATGCAAACGTAAAGTCCTTAAAACTGTGAGTCGAGCAATACGAGATAACCGAACCTTATGAATAATAAACCGTGAGTCATGCGTGAGTTGTGAAGCATGTGAGCTTGTCGTGTGTACATATTAGGTGTTCATGTCTTTTTCCGAAACTATGTATAGGTGTGTGTCGATGTGTGTTTAAATCGGTTAGCAAGTAACTTGGGTATGGTCACATGAAATCATAAACATATATTATACATGTATGAGTTAACGCATGGTTAGGTCATAAGTTGTGTGGTTATAAGTTAAACGGGAATAAATGTGGATCATGAAACTTTGATTTTTGCGTTAAGAAGGTTTGTGTCGATTTGCATGCATTGTGAAAATATATGTGAGCTTGGGTTGACTTAAGAATGGTTAAACGTATATGTGTGTGTGTGGGTGTCGATTTGTTGGTGAGTCGGGAAACACGTGTATTAAGTTGGGATTTGCATGATGAGTGGCGTATATGTTGAAACAAGGGAGGAAGAAAAGGATTTTGGTCTTGTTAACGTAGGGTAAAAGGGTCGACATGTGTGAGTAAATTGTGTAAAGGCATGCATGAGCTTTGTTCAACTTCCGTTTATTTTTCACAAGTTCTAGGTCAAAGTGATGAGTCATTAAAATCTGTAACATGTCAATTTAATGCGTATTAATGTGGTATTTAAAAGATTGGGAAAAACCCTAGAAACATAAATAGGAAGTCGGTTAGGGTTAAAAGCTAGGGGTGTAAATTCGTTATTTCATGTGAGAATGGTAAGTCTTGAAGTCATTAATAACTAATAATTAAGAGTATAATCAGCTAGTACTAAGCGTGATGTAGACATGCGTGAGTTATGATTTTATGTAAGGAACTAAGTGTCATGAATTGAAAGTACTGTATGCATGGTCTCATTTAGGTTGCGTTCGAATAAATGTTACATGTGAGTCGTGGTTAATCATGTAAAGCATAAAGGCTTGTGTAAACTAATTTGAAAGAGAGTCCTAAAATCCGTTCTTGACATTTGTAAACCCTATACTTTGAATGATGATCATATAAGTCCTCAAATAAGATATTTGTCATATTAAACCCTTAAGTTTACCGTTTTTCATTTGCAACCCATAGGTCTGGCTAATTAATAATTAATACTCTAAAAATGTCGTAATTTCCGTCCGTCACTAAGAATAAGGATATACTCACAACTCTAAGAATGTTAATGCGATGAATCCGTTATAACTTTAATGATGCTAATAAGTATTAAATAAATCATAATCCGTGTAGATTCGTTGAAGGAGACACGACGTTATATCTTCGTGATTTACTCATTCGTTTGCTTTGCTCTCATTTGCTTTAAGGTACAGATATTCTGACCTTTTCAGTAAAGGTTTCTTATGACGTTTTCTTTTCGTTAGCTTTCCTATTTCAATTATTAGGGTTTCCTATGCCATTGCTATGAACCCTTTCTGATTGTTTGATCTGTTGCTTGTCTGAAATACCTGTTTTATTGAATCATGCAATATCTGATTTGAACGTTATGTTAGAAAGACTTTGATATGCACAATTGTTGAACCTTGCTATATTTGATTATGAACTTCTGAATTGTGAACATTTGGTTATGAAATTCTGATTATGAAAGTATGACATGTGACTACGACATAAACTTCTGACTTCTGAACCTTTGAACATGAACCTTATGATATGAATTATCTGATATGTTATCTGTTGAACTTTGTGTTTGATTATGATCTGTGTCATTTATGACAATCTGTTTGACCTAAGTTAGTTTGACACCCGAGCCAATATTTCACTAGTCATGGGGGTTCCATGTCCGTGTTAGTGATGCACCTCTGACATGACTCTAGGGCAGTAGAGTGATGTTCTGCCACGTCCCTTTCCGTTATCTGTTTATTGATAGTATGGCCACTATCCGTCTGTTGGGGCGTATGGATGCATCCTAGATCAGATCTGTTATCGGATATGATTTGTCTGCTGAATGATGTCGTGTGCAATACGCGTCTTCACAAAACTCTGGGAGCTAGCTACTCCAAATTATTTTCTGAGATTAATTCTGAATAAGTATGATGTTCCGATATGATATGTTCTGGGCTCGTGGATGTTAACTAAATCTTTATATGTTATTTTTATGTTAAGTATTCTGATTTTGTTCGGTATGTTCAAGTGTTTATGATTATGTGCTAGGCTTATTATATGTTATTATATGTGTTTATGCTTTTGTATGATTATGTGACTACCGTCTATTATGTTAGGAAATGTTAATGTGTTTGAATATGATTCGTATGTTGTCATCTGATGTTATGTTAGTTTATCGTATGTGAAATTCGTTGATCTGTGAGGTAAATGTGCTAGTATGAAATTAAGTATCCTGAAAGTTTAGTAAGTATGATTGTTCAGTTAATCTGGTGAACTTTGTCTATACATTAGGGTATTTATCTGCTTATGTTTGATCCGCTATGTTAAAACTCTGCTGATGTTAAGATTTGATCTGAGAACTGGTTTAGTTATGATATCCGTTATGATAATTGCGAATGGCTATGCTATGTTTTGTTTGGTCTATTTAGTTATAGTTTGTCTGCTATGTTTTCTATTTGCATGTGTGACTGCCATGATTTGACTGTTATATCCGCTGCTGCAAAATTTGATTAAGAGTGTTGATTTTAGATTAATTGATTTGTATGAATGCCATGTTTGTTTTCTGGAAATAGTTTCCGTTAGTCTTTAGATTTTTCGTTTGGATTATATGCACTCTACTTGCTGATTTATTATGTGCTTGGTTATTTGATGTGTCTCCGTCTGTGTCCTCAAGATGTAATGTGTTTGTTGTTAATCGTTGTGTGTTTCTTCCGGATTTCTGGGTATGTGTGTTTCCGCAAAATCTTCAATGATTCATGATTCCCATTCCGTTGTGATTTCGTTATTTGTATATTTGTTTTGTTTAGTTTTGTTTCGTTATATCTATTCACTGGGCTTTGTAAGCTCAGCCGCATTTTCTTTTCCTACGGCAGGTTTTTAGGTATTTCAAGATGAGCTTTTGGGATAGCTAATCTGGGTTTGAGAGTAGAGCTGAGAGCAAAGATTTGACCATAGAGATCTTAGAATTATTTTGGTTACGCAGAGAGTGTGATATGTGATGAGTTGTTGTCATGTACAACATCCTGGTTGTCTTCTACCACAATGATATCCGGGTTCCAAATCTTTCGATGATAAGAATCTTGGACGGCCTTCCAATTACCACGTTTACCAGGGAAATCAAGGTAAAAGACTTGTGTTGCTTGCGTTGCAAGAATGAATGGTTCGTTTTGAAACGATACACGATCGGTCATAATTTGCGTAATGTTGTTTATATAGGTACAGCGTTTTAGGCGATTAGTGTTATTAGTGTCGAACCAAAAACTTGATAATGCTACACGCGTCGTTCGGGGTCAAGGAAACTTCCTTTTCTTCGAGCAAGTTTTATAACACCCTAGGCAGTGAACCTAATCGTTGTAGTGTAGTAATTAGGGTAAGCCACGGGTATTGATATCGTTCTCTAGGGGAATAGGAATGCTAGTAAGAAGTTACTACGCTAAGGTTAAGGTTGAAGAAGATTATTTTTGTATTTTTATATTTTATGAAATGGAAAGGTACGAATCTCGGGTATTGGATTTGGGGGGTTGGTATTTCTACCGATTACTCTACTATTATCTAATTATCTAAACTAAGGTTGTGGGAGTCTATTTCTAATTAATGTCTGCTCGTATGATAGTTTAAAGATGTGTTTACTTAGGTTATACTACTCCTTAATTATCTCCTATTGATGGTTGAGTTGTCACGTCCTTATTCTTAGTTGCGTTGTGTGTCTAAAGTTGTAGGGTATGCGTTCCTCCCTAACTCTTTGAACTTACCAAAGGGTCTCGTCTACAAAACCCACTAGGGATGATAAACTCTTACTCTAAGGCACTCTTTGATAATTTAGCCTACAACTACTCAGGTAATCATATTCTAAGGTTCACAAAGATGAATCAAGCATTAAGTACACAACGAATGACCTATCGCATTACTAGATCATTAATCAACTAAGATAAGAAACAACCAATCAATATTCAATAATTAAGTTTCATACTTCCTAAGCAAACACACAAATAAATTAGCCGGACATGGAGAACATGCAAGCATACACACAATTAATCAAAGACATAATTGAATTAATGAAGTAAATACTTATCTTGATGTAAGATAGGGTTTAAAACCCTAAAATACTGTACAAGACACATTAGGTTCGGTTTTAGGTTTTTACTCCAAAAGACTCTCTCTAAAACTGAAAAATTCGGATTCTATATATAAGATTACATATGCGACGGCGTCACCTTATGTTTCGTGACGCCGTCGTGTCGCCGTCATTAGGGTTTCGTCTTGGCCACGTTAACCTTGCGACGGCGTCACCTTATGTCCATGACACCGTCCTCTTCAGCTTCTGACGTCGTCTGGGTCGCATCTAGGCCGTCTGAGTAGCAACGACCTACTCTTTTAAAGGCCGACGTCGTCAATTGAAAATAGGGTTTTTGGCTTCTGTATCGTCACAAAAAATCCTCCGACGGCGTCGCAATTAACACCTGACGCCGTCGCCTTCTGTTTTCAGCAGCTTTGAGTGTCTCGATTCTGACTTTGGCCATTTTCTTCGTATATTCGCGCCTTTTCGTCCAAATAAGTGCCATTCCTGCATTTTGCCTTCAAGAGACCTAAAAAGTGAAAAGGAACGATATTAAGCAATAACGGATACAAAAGTGATCAAATAAGGGCTTAAACGACCCCTCAAAATGGTACCTTTTAAAACCTTATCATACCTCTTGTACGCGTTCATGTACGGGTCGATTTCATGACTGTTGTGTAGTACGTACCATACTACTTGCTTCATTGTGTCTGCTTTAAACCGAACTAATGATTGTTTACCATTCTTTTTGCAGACTGATCGAAACACCTCAAATCGACTTGTTGGCCTTGGACCGTCCTCATTCCGGTCAGGACGATTGAATCTCGTCTCAACACCCTGAAAATAATGCGAACAGAAAGTTAATGCTTCATCAGCAATATAACCCTCCGCTATTAAACCTTCAGGATTGGTTTTATTTCTGACATATTTTTTGAGATTTTTCATGTATCTTTCAAATGGATACATCCACCTCATGTAAACAGGACCGCCTTCAATAGCCTCTTCCGGTAGATGAATAACCAAGTGAATCATAATGTCAAAAAAAGCTGGAGGATATATTTGCTCGAAACTGCACAAAATATTGATCAGTTGATCTCTAGCTTTCAACATGTCATCCACCATCAAAGTTCGAGCGCATATTTGTTTGAAGAATGAACAAAGCTCGATTATTGATGTTGCGGTGGTTTGGTCCTTCAAGTAATTTTGAAGTCCATCAGGAAGCAACCATTGCATGATTATGTGACAGTCATGAGCCTTCAAGCCTGTTATGTTGCTATCGTTGTCGGTAACTTTATGCTTGAAGTTAGATCCAAACCCATCAGGTAGTTTAACACCTTTGATGAATTAAGAAAAAAAATCATGATGTTAGAATAAGTTGTCGAAATGAATACGCGAATTAATTCGAACAAAGAAATTTTCAAATAAAACGCGTACCTTTAATGAATTGACAAAAAAGTTTTCTTTCTTCGGTTGTGAAAGAGTACGTAGGATGAGGCTTAGAGCACTTCCCTTTTCCTTTGTTGACGAGCCACAAGTCAGTACGAATCTTAAAATTTTGTAAGTCTTGTCTTGCCTTGTTGGTGTCTTTTGATTTGTCATTCATTAACAAAGTACCCAACACACTCTCACACACATTTTTTTCGATATGCATGACATCTAAATTGTGTTTTAGTGTAAGAAAAGAGCAATACTCTAGCTCGTAGAAAACAGATTTTTTTGTCCAATTCAATTCGCGATCTTGATCACGTTTTTTTTCGCACCCCCTTATATTGGATGTTTCCCCGGGACACGTTTAGGCAATCTTCTTAGTTGATCCAAGATGTCATCACTGGTAAATTTTCTAGGAGGGTCTGTATTATCTACCTCTGTATAGAATGCCCTTCTGTTCTTCCGCCATTTATTGGTCATGCTTAAGAATCTTCTGTGACCAACATAAGCGGTTTTGTTTAACACGCGCATAGCTGGAGTGTCTACATTACATGTCGGACATGCCATGTAACCTTGCCCACTCCACCCAGACAAACTACTTCGAGCGGGAAAGTCATTGATAGTCCATAAAAGGGCTGCTTTCATACAGAATTCGGTGCGTGTAACAGCATCCTTAGTCCTGACTCCATCTTTCCATAAAGTCTTTAGGTCATCAATCAAAGGCCTCAGGTAAATATCAATATCCTTCCCTGGTAATTTGGGGCCCGAAATTAACAGTGTCAACATAAGAGAAGTCTCTCTCATACATATCCAGGGAGGCGTATTGTATGTGGTTAATATGACCGGCCACATGCTGTATGACTGACTAAAGTTGCCGTACGGATTGAAACCATCAGCAGCCAACCCTAACCGGACGTTTCTTTTTTCTTTAGCAAATTCCTTCGAATACTTGATGTCAAATTTCTTCCATGCTTGACCATCAACCGGGTGTTGCATCTTACCGTTCTCCGTAGACTGCCCAGACGCATGCCAAGTCATATGTTTTGCAGTGTGTTTAGACTTGTACAAACATTGTAGTCTAGGAATGATAGGAAAGTAACGCAACACCTTGTTAGGAACTTTCTTCCCCAGTGTGTTCTTTTCTTTCCATCTACTAGCGCCGCAGATCGGACAAGTCTGCAAATCTTCGTTACCCGCCCCCCGATATAAAAAGCAATCATTTACACAAGCATGTATCGATTCATATCCTAACCCGATAGTTTTAAATGTCTTCTTTATTTCATAGTATGACGATGGCATCTTGTATCCTAGAACGGGCGGGAAAACTTCCTTGAATAAAGTTAGGAACTCATTAAATGTGGTGTCACTCACTTTACCTTTGACCTTGATGTGCGTAATCTTTGCCATAAAGTCTAATGAAGACATCCACTCACAGGCTGGGTATAGTTTTTCGTTGGCAGTGGCAAGTAACTCCTCATACTCATTACGTTGAGGAATTGCGTCGTTACTTGTCTCGCCAATATTTCCTTGAGTTGGATCATCTGGTTCGTTATTCGGAACAATATCATGAAGGAACTCAGCCATGTCACTCATCCCAGGGTGTCTTGTGTTGTGTACGGTTGTTCGGCCATCCGGCTCACCATGATTATACCATTTCGTATAACTACGGTCCCAGCCATTTGTGTGTATGTGGTCAAACAAAAATTCGTGCTTTATCCAGTTTACATTTAAACAAAGAGCACAGGGACATTTTATATTCCCATCAATATTCACCAAGGACTTGCAATGCTTGCAGAAAGCTCTAAGACCAACTAAGAATTCTCTACTAGTACGTGCTAGTGAGACCCAACTTTTATCAATTGGCATAACTGCATTTTAATGAAGCAACAAATAATTATATAGACTTAAAATGTTCACCTAATCCAACTATGGAAGGCAATCCTAACCCACTCTTTGAATGTTTCGTCTCATATATGAATGCGTATAATTGAATTTACTATTTGAGAAAATTTCGGCAGCATTTCCCCTCAACTCCCCAAATATGTGCATTAAAGACATATTCGTAGGAGTAAAGGGGAAACAATGTCGAAATTTTCACAAATAGTAAATCAATTATACGCATTCATATCCTAAATGAGACAAAACATTCAAAAAGCAGCCCCAAACAGGGGACTTTCCGAAATTAATTTCTAATAAATTAATTTCGGAGGGATTTTCTATAGGATGATTAACTTCGGATGGGGACTTTCCGAAATTAATCACTAAAGTCCTAAAATCATTTACAACAGTTCGCGAGTATTAACAATAAAAATTAACAAAGTTAGACAAAAAAACATACTGATTGTGGTCTTCTGCTTTTTCGGGTTTGTCCAAAGCTTAACCTGCGTATTTTAAATAGTTTAGAGTTTTAGGTAATGAGAACTATCCAAGCATCGGGTATCAAAAAGACCCTTTAAACCATTAGGGTTGAATTGGTCATTTTAACAATTAGGGTAGGAGGGTAGGATGGTGGATTTTGGGACCTAAACCAAGATCTTGGCAGGGTGTTGGGGGTCCACCCCCTTTCATGTGTAATAGCACTTTAACTAGGTTAATGAGATCATGTTGTGTTGATCTGCTTGTGATACAAAAGATTTGATCGTGTTTGCGTACGACTATTTGAACAGTGTGTATATGGTTGAGGGTTCCTGAAAACAAAGGAATGATGTTAGTGTGTCTAGTTAAAGTGCTATTACACCATTTCCCGACAACATTTCATTATGTTTCTTACAATGATCTTCCAAAAAACTCACCAAATTCTCTCTTATATTATCAAACAACAAAAATGAACTTAGCGGCGGTGACACGTGGCTTCTCTGATGGTTTACGGCGAGGAGGTACACGGTTTCTTGGTCCAGTAGATACAGGAAAGTGTACAGCCTATTTCTTGTTACGGTTTGTAATGGTTACCTGATGGTGAGAGTTGAATCTTGAAGGGTAGAAAGGTGGTGCAAAATGGTTTAGCCCTACTTTGAGAGTTCATAATTGTGTGCATGTTTTTAGTGTGTGTTTTTTGGTGAGAAACTTCATGTGTGTGTGAGAGAGAGAGGGGTCGGAGATTATAAGAAGATAGATGAAAGGGTTTGTAATGATAGTGATGGCGAGTGAAGTGGAGTTAATGAGGCACCCTCACAAACCCTTTCATATCTCTCGCCACCATTATATCTCTATCATTACACACCATTTCATACCTCTTCTTATCATCTCTGACCCCTCTCTCTCACACAAACTCATGGAGTTTCTCACCAAAAAACACATACTAAAAACACACAATAAAAACACTCTCAAACCAAGCTAAACCCTTTTGCACCACCTTTCTACCCTTCAAGATTCAACCCTCATCATCAGGTAACCATAACAAACCGTAACAAGAAATGGGTTGTACACTTTCCTGTATCTTGTGGACCAAGAAACCGTGTACCTCCTGACAGTAAACCATCAGTGAAGCCACGTGTCACCGCCGCTAAGTTCATTTTTGTTGTTTGATAATATAAGAGAGAATTTGGTGAGTTTTTTGGAAGAACATTGTAAAAAACAGAATGAAATGTTGTCGGGAAATCTTTTGTAATAGCACTTTAACTAGACACACTAACATCATTCATTTGTTTTCAGCAACCCTCAACCCTAGACACATTGTTCAAAAAGTCTTAAGCAAACATGATCTAATCTTTTGTATCACAAGCAGATGAAACAACATGATCTCATTAACATAGTTAAAGTGCTATTGCACATGAAAGGGGGTGGACCCCAACACCTTGCCAAGATCTTGGTTTAGGTCCCAAAATCTACCATCCTACTCTCCTACCCTAATTGTTAAAATGACCAATTCAACCCTAATGGTTTAAAGGGTCTTTTTGATACCCGATGCTTGGATAGTTCTCATTACCTAAAACCCTAAACTATTTAAAATACGCAGGTTAAGTATCTTACCTTTTGTTCTCGGTTGTGGTTGCGGATTGGCCTCGGCTGTGGTCGCGGCTTGCACTCTAGACTGACAGTAGACACTATATTCCTACAAAAATTTGGTCCTAACAAAATATTAGCAACTGAAAATATTAATCATTTGCGCAGCCAAATATTACCAAGAAAATTGGTCCTAACAAAAACTCTTTATTCGCACTTTTTTATGTTTGTCAAATTTATATTAAAAGAAAACCATAATAAGAAAAAAAAAATACATATATGGAGTAAGATGGAGCAGCTGCTGAGTTTGGTGTTTTTTTTTTCAAATCGGTATAACATAAACAAAAACCCATGAGATGGAGCAGCTGCTGAGTTTGGTGTTTTTTTTTTCAAATCGGTATAACATAAACAAAAACCCATGAAGCATTACAACTATATAGTGGTGTTATAACATAAACAAAAACCTATGAAGCATTAAATTAGTAAAAACTAATTAAAGATACCCACTTAAGATGAAGGAGGCGGCTCGGTGATGTACTGGTGGTGGAGGCGGCTCGGTGATGTAGTGGTGGTGGAGGTGGTGCGTTGATGGAGGTGCTGCTATGAAATATGGAGGAGGTGGAGCAGCTGCATCTGCTAGCCTGAGTTGTGTTTTTTTTTTTATGTTATTTGTGAAAGCAGATCTTGGCTAATAATTGAGGTGTTTTTTACGGTTTGTTTTCGCCGCGGACATGTCCTCGGAGAAACATTGGTTTGTCTTCTAGCAAGACTTTTGCCGGGGATAGGTCCTCGGGGAAGTTTATGGCGGGACACGTCACAGGCTGGCTAATAATTGAGGTGTTCTTTACAGTTAGTTTCGCCGGGGACATGCCCTCGGAAAAACATTGGTTTGTCTTCTAGCTAGAATTTTGCCGGGGACAGGTCCTCGGGGAAGGTTATGGCGGGATAAAGTAAAAAGGTGGGAGGGAAAATAAAAAAATCGCGAAAAGTGTTGCCGGGGACATGTCCCCGGTAAAAGGTGTTTGTTGGGAATTATAGATTTGATGGTTACAAAACCACGAGCAAGAATGAAGAAAGAAGAAACAATGAGGACCTAATATGTAATAGTTAGCTTTTCTAGTAAGCTAGGGTTTGTAACCTCCCTCTATTATATAAAGAGGGATGGCGGCTAGGGTTACTAACTCATCCTTTCATTACATTTCATAGAAGACATCTCCTAATGAGAGTCTAGCAAACGCATAGAGCGTCTTGTAGTAGTAGTAGTAGTATTAGTTTCTTTATTATTCAATAAAAAAAACCTTATTAGTAATGTTGATTGTGTTTATTTCTATTCCACTGTGCATCAATCAATCAATATTGCTTATACCCTAGTTGAGTCCGGATCTTGGATTTAAAAATTGGTTTCAGAGCGGGTGGCTCTAGATCTAGGGTTTATAAGGTTTTCGTAGTTAGGGTTTATGCAGCAGATCTGAAAAGAAAAAGAGGCAGCAGTCAAAAGGGATTGCATTGGCAAGAAGAGCAGATTCGTATGGGTTGTTGTTCTATTGGTGCCTGATGATCATGGAGTCAATAAAAGAATAAATGGGGATCTGTTAGTCATTGGCTCTCCACTGTCCATTTTACACGGTACTGTTTTCATTTTCTAAATGTTCTAGTCTCGTGGGTTTCTTGAATGTGTGGTGGGGATATATTTTTATTCTGACTTCATTATACACGTGATGTTGATATATCTCACATATGGATTATATTTGTTAATCACGTGGGTCTTTCGTTTTATTGGGGCACAAGACAGTCACAGAGGGAGATTTATCCGATTGGTAACTCATTTGTGGTGGCTTTATGATTGGTCGGATCATTTAATGATAGTTCAATATTTATTTTACATTGGCGGTAGGGGTTTATATTTCTACTGACATGTTGCTGCTGATGGTACAAGTAGGTCAATTTATTTGTTTTATTGTGTGAATTGGTCTAATAAATTGGGTGAATTACTGTTCTCGTGGGACCAATAGAAGTTACTATATTCTTTATTGATTGGCTAGTGGACATCACATGATATCTGTTATTCAGGGGACGCATGCGTGTAATATTTTGCATGATTCATTGGTCTACACTATTCTCTTGTTGCTACTGATTATGGGTATAGTTGTATTCATGATCTTGTAGGATGTGATTCGGTGTGGTGCAACGCATGGTTGTTATGGTACTCTCAACTTTTGATTTGCCAAAGTATTTAAGAGGCCACGTGATTAGGTGTGTGGCATTTATTTGTACCGTTTCCTGATGAATGTATTGAGACATGTTTGGTACGGGTCACATGAGTATGATTTTGGTCTATGATATCACGTGGTACAGCTGATTATTTATACTGGTTGATAAGTCAGTACATGGGGCTATATATTTTGGTACTGGTCGATTCATGGTTAATTGGCAGCGTGGGAACTTAAATTTTGGTCGGATAACAATAATACTGTTCATGATCGGTTGTTGTATATGCTTATTTCGGTCTTGACAGTTGGTCTTCTAAATGTTTTACTAGTCTTGGTGAGTTGAATTTTTATTCAACGATGAACCCTAGTAATTAACATATTTTCGGCTTGATTTGATGTTGCTACTGGCTGCATATTTTGATTCGTTTTTGTTGAAGGCACCGGTTTCTGCTGAAGGTTTTGGTTTTTGCTGACCGGTTTCTGCTGAAGGTTTTGGTTTCTGCTGACCTGTTTCTGCTGAAGGTGCGTGTCTTATCATATCTCAAAGTGAGTCAGGCACTTTTGAGATAACTTGTTTGTACGTTAATGATGTGACAAAGACTTGATGATTCTAGTGAAGGGGTGAGATCTTCAGAAAGTACTTAATGCTCGCATTTGCTATCACTTTAAGGAGTTACATTGTAGTGCTCAGTGTTAGTGAAGGGGCGAGATCTATAGAAAATGTGCTTAATGCTCACATTTGCTAGTGCATCATCTGAGTTTGGAGTCACGTGGATAGTACAAGATATAAGACGCATGCTTTGGTGTTTCTACTGGTAGACTATTTTGATGCTGCTGCTGATTTGTCTTCTCTGCTGTTATGCTTTATTTATTTTGCTTTATTTATTGAGATGGTTAGTATAATTTTAAGGGGAAGCTTATGGTTTATATATACTTACCATCTACATGCATCACTTGAGGGGAAGCGTCTACGAGTTGCACAAGACCCCTATTAGATGATTACAAAAAGGGGAAGAAGATTCATGATGTGCAGCTTATTATTTGTGATGACATGTTTTAGCATTGTTTCTTATACAGGTTGTTTTGTAATATCAAATAGGGGAAGATTGTTGGGAATTATAGATTTGATGGTTACAAAACCACGAGCAAGAATGAAGAAAGAAGAAACAATGAGGACCTAATATGTAATAGTTAGCTTTTCTAGTAAGCTAGGGTTTGTAACCTCCCTCTATTATATAAAGAGGGATGGCATTGAGATGGTTAGTATAATTTTAAGGGGAAGCTTATGGTTTATATATACTTACCATCTACATGCATCACTTGAGGGGAAGCGTCTACGAGTTGCACAAGACCCCTATTAGATGATTACAAAAAGGGGAAGAAGATTCATGATGTGCAGCTTATTATTTGTGATGACATGTTTTAGCATTGTTTCTTATATAGGTTGTTTTGTAATATCAAATAGGGGAAGATTGTTGGGAATTATAGATTTGATGGTTACAAAACCACGAGCAAGAATGAAGAAAGAATAAACAATGAGGACCTAATATGTAATAGTTAGCTTTTCTAGTAAGCTAGGGTTTGTAACCTCCCTCTATTATATAAAGAGGGATGGCGGCTAGGGTTACTAACTCATCCTTTCATTACATTTCATAGAAGACATCTCCTAATGAGAGTCTAGCAAACGCATAGAGCGTCTTGTAGTAGTAGTAGTAGTAGTATTAGTTTCTTTATTATTCAATAAAAAAAACCTTATTAGTAATGTTGATTGTGTTTATTTCTATTCCACTGTGCATCAATCAATCAATATTGCTTATACCCTAGTTGAGTCCGGATCTTGGATTTAAAAATTGGTTTCGGAGCATGTCAGAGTTGCTGCCAAGGAATCCACTTCCAAGACAGTTGCCTCTGAAGACTTGCATTTTAATTCTTTGCATAATAGTACTGTTAAAAACAATTCTTTTCATGGTTTTGGTTTGAATACTTCTGCTTGTAATAATACATCTTTTGGTTTGAATAAATCTTCTAATCAGAAGAAATGTTTTGTGTGTGGAAGTAAATTTCATTTAATTAAGGATTGTGATTATCATGAGCAAAGGATGAATAGGTGTGGTGATTCTAGGAAATCTAGACCAATGTGGACCAATGTTAATGATATACCATCTTATGTTCCACAAGCAACTTATAACAATACTCCTTTTTCTTGGAGGAAACCAAGTGTAAAACCATATGTTCAACCAACCAGTGAATATTTTAAAAATGGTTTTTGGCCTAGATATGTTAACTCTATGACTGATGGGAAAGGGTACTGGGACACTGCTGTCAAGACCTCAGCAGGTTGTTCTTGGAATAAACAGGGACCTAAGTTTCAATGGAAACCCAAGAACAATAGTGGATCTTATTCTTCTGCCTGGCATAACTCATATGATCCACAAGGCAGGTTCAAGTCAGCAATGACTTGAGCCTCCATAGTGTACTAATTTTCTGTATATTTTTTGTGTTGTTGTAGGATCATCCCCTTAAGCATAAAGATGTTGGAATTGTTGACAGTGGTTGTTCAAGAAGTATGTCAGGAAACAGGGATATGATGCATAACTTTGTACCCATTGAAGGAGGAGGCAATGTAACCTTTGGAGGAAGTGATGGCAGAATTACTGGGAAAAGGGACCATCAAAACACCTCAGCTGGACTTTGAGAATGTTTATTATGTCAAGGAACTTCAACACTTCAATTTGTTTTCAGTCTCACAAATCTGTGACACTAAGAATAAAGTACTCTTCACAGAGGATGAATGTCTTGTGCTATCTAAAGACTTCAAACTCCCAGAAGAAACTTCAATTCTGCTGAAAGTTCCTCGAAATCACAATCTTTATACATTCAATTTAACTAATGTCAAACCAGCAGGTGCCTTAACATGTTTGGTGGCTAAAGCATCTGTGGATGAGTCCACCAAATGGCACAGAAGGATGGCCCATGTCAATTTCAAGACCATAAACCAGCTCTATAAACTGGGTATTGTTCAAGGTCTTCCTTCCAAAGTTTTTACCAATGATCATAACTGTGTTGCATGCAACAAAGGAAAGCAGCACAGAGCCTCCTACAAAGGTGTTCCTGTTACAGCAGTAAGCATTATTACTGAACCTCTTCAGCTGCTTCATATGGATCTGTTTGGTCCAACTAAAGTGAGGAGCATTGATCATAAATATTTTTGTCTGGTGATCACTGATGGTTATAGCAAATTTTGTTGGGTATTCTTTCTGAGGACCAAAGATGAAACATCTGAAGTATTGAAAGACTTCATTACCCTTATTGAAAATCAGTTGAACAAAAAGGTGAAAGGTATTAGGTGTGATAATGGGACAGAGTTCAAAAATGCTGTACTAATAGAACTCTGTAGGTCAAAAGGCATAAAAAGGGACTATAGCACTCCAAGAACCCCTCAACAAAATGGGGTGGCAGAAAGAAAAAATAGGACCTTAATAGAGGCTGCAAGATCAATGCTAGCAGACTCTAAACTTCCAACCATGTTTTGGACTGAAGCTGTTGGTACAGCCTGTTATGTACTCAATAGAGTGTCCATTACTAGACCACACCTTAAAACACCATATGAACTTCTTTTTGGGAAAGTTCCTGTTATTCATTACCTTAAACCGTTTGGCTGTCAAGTGACAATTTTGAATACAAGTGATCCATTGGGCAAGTTTGATGAGAAAGCTGATGAAGGTTACATTGTGGGGTATTCTGCTCATAGTAAGGCATACAGGGTTTACAATATATCTGCTAAGAAGATTGAGGAGACATTGAATCTGAGGTATCTAGAAGACAAGCCTAATGTTCAAGGACAGGGTCATGTTTGGTCATTTGACCTTGATTACTTGACTGATTACTTGGGTTATTCTAGACATTTGGCTAATCAAAATGCAGATTCTCAAGCATCTCCCACTACTAGTGCAGAAACTTTGGATGCTCATTCTGACAGTGGGTCTGAAGATGATGAACAACCCATTGTAGTGCCTTCCTTCTCCCCTAACAATTTTGTAGGTGACACTTTTAAAGATTATTCAGATATGGGTGAAGATGAATTCCATTATGCTGAGGACCTTGCCAGACTGAAGAAACAAGAGTATACAGCCAATTTAGAAGCTGAGAGGAATGTTGAAAAGAGTACAAGTGAAGCAATCAGTGGAAACATCAATTCTGCTGAAAGTGGTTCTGTTACTCCTCACCTCTCCAATTCGGCTGAAAGACATGTTGATTCTACTCCTATTTCTACTAGAGAGTCAACAGACCTTGGAGAACCCTATACAAGGTTTCCAAAACCTTCAGATCTTGGTCATCATCAACCTAAAGCAGGAATCTTCAACACACCTTCCTATGATACTGACTTTGAACCTACTGTGACTAATCTTGATTCCTCCATTGATGTCAACACCACCACTACTACAAGGATCAACAATGTACATCCACAGTCTAATATTATTGGTGATCCTAATGCACCTGTTAGAACAAGAGGTACTGTGGCGCGTTCTAAATATGGTCAGGTGGCTTTTATCTCTTATGTCTCAAATCAGCAGAGAGACAATCACACAGACTATGAACATTGTTTGTTTGCTTGTTTTCTCTCACAAGTGGAACCAACCAGTGTTACTCAGGCTCTTGAAGACTCAAGTTGGCTAGAAGCAATGCAGGATGAGATGCAACAGTTTCAAAATCAGCAGGTTTGGATATTGGTACCACTTCCTGATGGTAAGTATGCTATTGGGACTAAATGGATTCTGAAGAATAAGAGAGATGCTCGAGGTGTTGTCATTAAAAACAAAGCCAGATTAGTTGCACAGGGGTATAGACAAGAGGAGGGGATCGATTATGATGAAGTGTTTGCACCAGTGGCAAGAGTTGAGGCAATACGGATTTTCCTAGCTTATGCATCCTATATGGGTTTTATGGTCTATCAGATGGATGTTAAAGGAGCCTTCTTGTATGGTGAAATTGAAGAGGAGGTGTATGTCACTCAACCTAAAGGATTTGAAGATCCAGATCATCCTAATCATGTTTATAAGGTGGTCAAAGCTCTATATGGACTACATCAGGCACCCAGAGCCTGGTATGCTAGGCTCTCTACATTTCTTCTGAAGCATGGTTACAGAAGAGGTGCAATTGATAAGACTCTTTTCCTAAAGAAGAATTCCACTGACATTATACTTGTGCAAGTGTATGTGGATGACATTATTTTTGGATCCACAAAGGAAGCTTGGTGCAGGGAGTTTGAGGAGCTTATGAAGGGAGAGTTTCAGATGAGTGCCATGGGAGAGTTGACTTTCTTTTTGGGTCTTCAAGTTCAGCAGAAACCTGATGGTATATTTATCAGTCAGGACAAATATGTGAGGGACATCTTGAAGAAGTTTGGTATGGAGGGTGTAAGGACTGCCACTACACCTTATGAAGCTCCAAAAACAAAGACCAACAATGAAGCTGATCCACCTGTGAATGTTCATATGTACAGGTCCATGATTGGCTCTTTGATGTATTTAACAGCTTCAAGGCCTGATATTACTTTTGCTGTGAGTGTTTGTTCACGACATCAAGTTACTCCACTGGCTTCCCATCTCAATGCTGTCAAAAAGATCTTTAAGTACCTCAAAGGCCAGCCTCTTCTAGGTCTTTGGTACCCAAAAGAGTCTCCTTTTAAGTTGGAAGCATATAGTGATAGTGACTATGCTGGTGCTAATCTGGATAGGAGGTCCACCACTGGAGGTTGCCAATTCCTTGGAAAGAGATTGATTTCTTGGCAATGCAAGAAACAGACTATTGTGGCTACCTCTTCTACTGAAGCAGAGTACGTTGCTGCTGCAAATTGCTGTGGACAGGTTCTTTGGATTCAAAATCAGTTGTTGGATTATGGGTACAATTTCATGAACACAACAATTTTTATTGATAATCAAAGTACCATATGCATTGTTAAAAATCCAGTTTTTCACAGTCGAACAAAACACATTGAAATCAGGCACCACTTTATAAGAGATGCATATGATAAAAATTTGATAAATGTGGTCAAAATTCATACTGATGATAATGTGGCAGATTTGTTAACAAAGGCTTTTGAGGGACCAAGGTTTCAACACCTTGTGGTTCATATTGGCATGCTTAACCCTTAACTGCAAAGTTTAAGGGGAGGCATAGGCCTCAGGGGAGGCATATGCCTCAGGGGAGGATTTGTGTATAACTTTGCATTTTGCTATGTAAACTTGTATATTTGTTTGATTTTGAGTTTATCTAACTCTAACCAGCTAATGTAATCTTAGTGTGTTTCTCTTTGTTGGTTTGTGTTTGTTTCTGTGTGTGTTCTGTTTTGCAGAGTGGTTATTCTGTTCAGTTGAGATATGGTCAAGAAAGCTTAAGCTTGTTTCTACTGAATTCAATGTGCTGAAGAAAGTCATTTGTTTCCTCTGAAGATGATGTACTGAAGTTATACAATTCATTCAAAAGAAGTACTGAAGCAAATTGAGCAAATGGTTCATTCATTCATTCATGAAACAGTTTACAGCTTACAGAGTACTAACATCATCTAATGCATCTACAAGATCTACTAATCCTAATCTATTACATATCATATATTCCAACATCTAACAGGCTGTTGGATATGCATGATCGATCAAATCTTTCACACTAAATGCTGGCTACGCTTTTGTGACATGCATAACCAACACTAACAAGATGCTAAGGATCAAAATGGAGAGGATGGATTGATGCAAACGATGATGATGACAAATGACCACATTTGATGATGGAGAAAAACAATGTGTCCTTTGTGCTTCATCTATTTATTTCAACCAAAATGCAATCCATCTACCCTCTTTAAGTTCTTCCCTTATACGATATGTGATGATGCACCAAAACCTGATGCAGAAAGACCAAGAACCACCTCTCTATCTTCTGGAAGTGGTGGATTTTTGGCTCGTGGCCTTCGTTGAGGCCGAGGTGCTGGGGGTTGGGAGTAAGATGTTCCCTCCTTATAGGAGTCATCAAAATCATCAGCAGAATCACTTGGATTCACTACACTTTCATCTTCTGATGAAGAGAGAAAGGGTGATTTCTTTGGTCGTGGATATGGTTTTGGAAAGTAATGAAGCCATGGATTGGATATCAAGGTACGAGGACTGATATGTGGTTAAAAAATCAGCTTTGTCCTATGTGGAGGTTCTTGGTTCATACGTTGCTTCAGTGTGTAAGCAATAAGTCTGGAGGATGGGATCAGTTTTCAACCCAATTGGGATGTGGTATTATCTGTCTATCTAAGGGTATGACTTATAATTTTTCTAAGTTTGTTTTTGATAATATGTCTGAGAACATAACTAGGAAAAAGGGTAAGTTTTTGATGTACCCTAGGTTCTTACAGATGATATTGAATGTTCCTACCCACACCCAAGCTTTTTATCCCATAGGTGTTTTAACTTCTAAGTTATTTGCTTCGATGAGAACTAAATTTGAAGGGACACATTTTCCTTTATTAGCTGCCATGTTGCCTCAGGAGAATGAGACTGCTGATGAGGTTAATGTTGTTATTTTACCTTCTTCCAATACTACTGATGGTAATCTTTCAGTTGATATTGATGAGGGTCCTTCTGCTGTTGCTGAGGCATCTATACCTTCACCTAGACCATGTCCAAGTCAAGCACCTACACAAGTTTCTATTGATGAAGTTCAGGCTGATATTGATAGATTGCCTACACCGAGTCCTATTAGGCATCCATTTGGTGAAGGATGTTCTAATATTGATCAGGTTAATGTTACTCCTGAACGGTCAAATGAAGTTCCAATTCCAACTGAGTAATCAGCTGATGCAGTTGAGGATCCTATTACACTTACCTCGTTATATGCTCTGATGAACAAGTATGCAGGTGAGGTGTCTGATCTTAAGAAAGAACTTGCAGAGACCAAGTCTATTCTTGGTAATAAGATTGTGGAATTGGAAACTAAAGTTGAGAACTTGGAGGAATTCCTGAGTCAGAAGGGTAAAAAGAGAAGTTTGGTTTCTTCTGAAGAAGAGGATGAAGAGAATCTTCATGCATCTCTTGGAATATTGGCTGATGTAGCTCTTACATCTGATGTTTCTTCTCCTCTTGCTGAATCTTCACGGAACAAAGTGCCTATTATATTTACTAGAAAACGAAGCAGACAATATTTGAATAAGGTATCTGCTGACACTTCAAAGGAGCCAAATGTGGTTGATGCATCTGCTGATGTTCTAGTTGAGGAGGTTGCTTCTGATCATGTTCAAACCTCAGCTTTACAAGAACAACCAAATGTTTCACCTTCAGCAGATGATGATGAAGTTTTTATAGCTGGAAGAATGTATAAGTTGAATTCTTCCTCTGAAGTTTTCTCTACACCTGTTGAGGAATTGTCTCAACCTGTTTCTTCTGATGTTGATTTGATTGTTCCTTCTGAAGCTCAAAGTGGTTCTACTGAGACATCTTCTGACAAAGGACAGGAAGATGTGATTGATGATATGATTAATTCAGGTATGGTGACTGAAGAAGAAAATCAAGCTCAGGCTCGGATGTTTGCTGATTATGAGAATATGCAGAAGAGTCGTGTTGTTGCTAAATTTCTTCAAGATCAGTCTGATTCTAATTTGTCTTCTGAAAGAAAATTAGAGCTTGATGCATTACTTCCTAAGATCACTGATGATCAATGGGATGCTTATACTACTCTAGGTGCATCTGATCCAAATCTTGCAAAGCTTATCTTAGGAGCATCTTTTGATGATGAGCATTTTGTGGATCAAATGGTGACTCTTGGTAATCTACGAAAGCAAAAAGCAGCTGCAAAGAGGAAAGCTCTTATTGCTCAAAGATATCAAGCTAAAAGAGACAAACCCATGACTGTTGTTCAGAAGAGGAATCATATGAGGAAAGTTGTGAAGAATTCTGCTATTTATAATTCTGGCATGTCAATGAAGCAAATCTGTGCTTTGTCTGATGATGCTTTGATCAGAAAGTATAATATGATTATGAAGTTTTCTTCTTCTGGTTCTACTTCTTCTTCTCAATTGGAAAGAATTGATTCAATATCTGATGTTCCTAAAGCTAAGAGACAGAAAACAGTTGAAATTGTGGATAAGTTTGATGAAGTTTTGCCTCTGGTGATCTCTCCAGTTGTTACTTCTGAAACAACTTCTGAAGCTATGACTTCTTCTGATGTGATTGTTTCTGCTGAATCTTCTATGGTTTCTTCTGAAGCGTTGCCAAGTGTGGATTTGGGTAACTCATTGGGTCAGGATGATGATCTCAAGATTGATACAGATCATATTGTTGGTATGAGGCAGAAAAGCTTGGTTAAAAGGAGTTCTGTCAGACTGGCTAGGAAACATTCTTCACAGACTACTTATTTGGATCTCAAGGCTGATGAATCTACCTTTATTGATGTTGGACCTGTTGAAGTTTTTCCTGAAGGAACTCATGTAGTATTGGTTAATTGGAAAGCTGGGAAGCTTAATACTATTTATCGTCTGGATGATACTGCTATTGAGTTCAATTTCTTGAAGGACATTCTTCATTTGGTGACTAGACATGATTTGAAGATGCTGTATGCACATGTCACTCAGTATTATAATTTTCATCCAGCAACGGGTTCTGGTTTATATTTGTTGGGTGATCTTCAGGTTATGTTTGATTCTCATTCTCCAAATGGTAACGGGTATTCTATTTGGAAGAATTCACATAAGTGGGAGATTGAGAGTTGGAGATTTTATCCTCTGCCTTGTGTTCATGTGGTTCAGACCACATGTGGCATGATTTTGTGTATGCTGTCGGATAAGCTCTATCCTTTATCGGTTACTTTTATGGAACGATTGCTGAGACAGAAGTTGGAAGTGCCTCCTAATCCAGTTGGCAATGATGAGCTTCATGCTACTCAATGTGTTGGTTTGATTAAAAATCAGCTTCTGTCACATAAAGGTTCATCTTGATTGTATTATTTTGTAACTTTTGTTTTCTTTATTTATTAGTTAAGAAAAAAAAAAAAAAAAAAAAAAAAAAAAAAATGTTTTTGGTTTTATCTAACTTTTTCTGCATGTTTGTTGTATACTTTTGTTGGTTCTTGACTTACCAGATATACCTTGTGTATGTCAAAGAGTTAGCTAGTCCAAAGGGTACAGCTTTGGTAAAGACACATCAAATCTGTTGCTAGCTGTAATGATTTGCTAAAAATCATAGGGTATGCAACCACCCATGCTTCATTGCTGAGTGTTGTATGGTCATCAATTCACCATGGTTTATTCCTTATTGGAATCAAAGAATTGACTAGCCCACATGTATATGGCTTGTGGTAAAGGCAGTGGCATTCCATATTTGGTTATCAATTCACCAATTCTAAAGAATTGACTAGTCCTGAGCAAACGGCTACAGGTAAAGACATTTCAAATCCGTTTATATGGTTGCTGGTTTGCCAATAAATCAGATGGTTATCAGTGTACCATAGTTTACGAACTTAAACATATGGCTACTCTAGTAGTGATGGCTATTGGTAAAGAGACATCAAATCCATTATTTTCAATGATTCACCTCTCACAGGAGTTTACACACCTGAATGTGAAGAGAATAGTATGAAACTAATTTGTTTTGATGTATCTGTTGTCATTTGTTGCTGCAAAGATCTGGTGTTTCAGTGTTTCTTCATTACCGAGATGTTCTTATTTGGATTCTTTGCTGCTGTTGTTCGTGCACAATCCTCTGGTGCTGTAAGATCTATCAAGAAACTGGAACTTAACCAAGTCAAATTCTAGTTTAGGGGAGGATTGTTGGGAATTATGTGAAGTTTGGATTATGCTGAAATTACTGCCGAAGTGTTTCTACTGAAGAAGAGTGGATTCTGCCGAAGACATAATCTGCTGATGTATAATAGTTATTAGTTTGTTTATGCGGAAGTGTTTATTCCGTGTTTAGTTTATTTAGTGTGGATATACATGAGCTTTATTAGGAAGTGATTGTGTATATCTTATTTAGTTTTATGATTATACGTTTCTTGGGAAACGGTTTAGCGATATTGTTTAGGGTTCCTTGTCTATAAAAGGAACACATTAGAATGAGTTATGCACCGATTGGAAAAACTCAGTTTTAGTTAATAAAAAGATCCATAGAGGATCACAGAGTTCTTAGTTATTACTTGTGTTTATATTCCGCTGATAAGTATAAGTAGTAGAGATTGTCTTTTATTGTGCTTGTGATTACATAGGCATACATAACGATCCACGAGCTCAAGATCTATCAAGGTTTGTTTGTTTCAACAGTGTTTTCATTAAAATTATTGAAAAAAATCTTTATTATCATTGTCAATAACTAAAATTAATAACACATCAATTGTGAACTACCATTGTTCATTCTTTTTAGCTTCTTGGTGAACTACCATTGTTGTTACCTTGGACGCCATGAATGCCCTCTGTATAGGTGCTATGGTATACGTATCATGTTTAACGACCGACTATAGGTGCTATGGTATACGTATTATGTTAAACGACCGAGTATAGGTGCTATCGTATACGTATCATGTTTAACGACCGACTATAGGTGCTATGGTATACGTATCATGTTTAACGACCGAGTATAGGTGCTATGGTATACGTATCATGTTAAACGACCGAGTATAGGTGCTATGTTATACGTATCATGTTAAACGACCGAGTATAGGTGCTATGGTATACGTATCATGTTTAACGACCGAGTATAGGTGCTATGGTATACGTATCATGTTTAACGACCGACTATAGGTGCTATGGTATACGTATCATGTTTAACGACCGAGTATAGGTGCTATGGTATACGTATCATGTTTAACGACCGAGTATAGGTGCTATGGTATACGTATCATGTTTAACGACCGACTATAGGTGCTATGGTATACGTATCATGTTAAACGACCGACTATAGGTGCTATGGTATACGTATCATGTTAAACGACCGAGTATAGGTGCTATCGTATACGTATCATGTTTAACGACCGACTATAGGTGCTATGGTATACGTATCATGTTAAACGACCGACTATAGGTGCTATGGTATACGTATCATGTTAAACGACCGAGTATAGGTGCTATGGTATACGTATCATGTTTAACGACCGACTATAGGTGCTATGGTATAAGTATCATGTTAAACGACCGACTATAGGTGCTATGGTATACGTATCATGTTAAACGACCGAGTATAGGTGCTATCGTATACGTATCATGTTTAACGACCGACTATAGGTGCTATGGTATACGTATCATGTTTAACGACCGAGTATAGGTTCTATGTTATACGTATCATGTTAAACGACCGAGTATAGGTGCTATGGTATACGTATCATGTTTAACGACCGACTATAGGTGCTATGGTATATGTATCATGTTAAAATATCGACAATAAAGTGAAATTTTTTAAAATATATTTTTTGCCGGGGACATGTCCCCGGCAAAAGGTTGGCGGGAATTTTCCCGCGAACAATTAACATGCTTCTGACTTTGGTCAAATTTTGATAAAATTTGAAAATACTTTTGGCGGGGACACGTCCCCGCCAAAACTTTGCGTTGAATTTTGACTATCCGGTCAAAGTTTAATAAAAAGCAATCTTACTTTCGCCGGGGACATGTCTCTGCGGAAAGTATGCGTTGAATTTTCCATAACAAGTCAGCGAATTTATGTGCCACGTCAGATTCAATTTTGTCGTTTAGTGACTTTCTCCGGGGACTTTGTGTACCCGGCAAAAGTCTCCTCGCCCGTCCATCCGATTGCTGTAGTGCGATATACTTAGAGAAATAAACGATAAAGCAATATACACAAGCTTAACCGTATTTTTAGGGGGGCTCAACTACCGTTTATTTTTTTATTCCCCAGTAGATAAATTGCTATATACTGCGCATGAAAAAAATAAAATATCAAACATAGTAGACACTATAATTAGAGATCAAACACGTTATCAAGTTACTCAATAAACTAAAGTCAACAAAGAAATTGAGGTGCTTTCAATATTTTTGCAAACAGTTGTTAAAAAAACTAACATTATCTATGGACATGGACAATATACTGATATGCATTAATTGCATGGGTCCGCCACTGGATGTAATTGCATGGGCTACGTTGCATCTTTTGCTCATGTGTGATTATAGATGTCGGTTTAGGTTTGATTTCTCTAAATTATGTTGTTCTGTGTCACTACAAGAATTTTGATCAATAGTGCACTTCTTAAGAAACTGGTTTGTTTGATCTACTCAATGACTCTCTGGTAGAATAAAATCAGAAGCCGAGGTTAAAAGAAAATACATTGTGAATGTGAAAGTACCTACGAGCTCATAATGTACATTACATAGTTATTTCTCGTTTTGGGTTTTTTACATTCGAGCATTCGGCTTGTAGTAGCCATCATCAACTCTCATATTTGTAAGCCTTTTCATCACTTTGCTTAAGCAGAAAGTATATATATTTAAGTACACCAATCGAGTTTGCTAGTGGATCTTACAGTGCAACAAGTTTGGAAAGACGGTAACTTAAACTTTTTTTTTTTTTTTTTTTTAATGCAACAATTCTATTGATAACAAAACAAAGGGGATCCCACCACCCTAAAAACCGAATTAAAACAAAAAAAACCGCCTCGCCCCACCTTTATCCAATTTTGAAAAAATTAAAAAACAATCTTATCTACTTAATTAGTTATAAGTCCCGTGCACGCACGAGGTTTACACATAAACAAATTTATTTTAAAATTTTAGTTTATTATACATATAAGATTTTACCCGTGAAATTGTGAGATAAGTTCAACTAATAAATATGCATTAGTTTTTCATTATGTATTAATATCTATTAATACTTTGTAAAAAAATTTGCTGGATGAAAGATTTAACTTTGTTTAGCTGACATAGATGTTGAGGTTGAGGTTGATGTTATTGTTTAACTTTAACTATTGATATCCTTTTAGACAAAATATGCAAGTTTAATAGCACATAATGAGCGTTGAGGTCCTATGCGATTGCACAAGAAGATATACATTTTGAGGCCCTAAGCGATTGCACACCTTGCACACCCTCATATACGGCTTTGCATGTCATACATCAACATGACATCCCTATATCATAAAAAGCTATTCTAAACACATCATACTCTAATACAAACAATTAGTTTCCAATTTTAGTTAACATCAAAAGTCAAAACATAAGTTATACATAGAGTATAAAACCAATACCTAGCCAAATTAAAAAACACCTTGAGTTTGTGCTCGAATATCAGATTGGGTGCAAACCACGACTGTAGTTTATGCAGGCCTGTATTTGCAACACCAACATTACGGTTAAATTTAAAAAAAACTTTATTTGTACTCGAATATCATACTGAATCATGATAGCCAAAGAAGTACTACCAAAATAGATCTATAAAACATATAACAATCATTGAAAACGACATATAGTACCCTGGCTCAGACATCAAATAAGCTAAAAAACACGATTACGTTATATGTCATACGATTCTCGCAACACCCAAACTAAATTTGACTGGCATTTCATGTCAACCGATTCTTGCCGACCAAAACCAAAATAAGAAGGACCATAAAGTAACAAACTTTAAGCAAAACAAGTCAGGAAAATCCCATTCATGAATTGGGGTTGGAAAATGCAGTTAAACAAAAAATAATGAATAAAAATACAAACTTTTTATAAAAATAAATAACCCTGAATCTAGAATATAACCACATACATGACCCAAATCTTATACTGTAAAACATCTGATGTTTAACACAAACAGAAAACTCCTATCTTTACACATGTCTTTAATTAGCCAACGTAACACGCACTACACAAAATAGGCCAAAACAAAGCCTTGAGTTGTTTCTATGCTATCCATGGTTAACCTAAAAACAGCATAAGCATGCATAAAGTAAGAATACATAACAATATAAAATACTCAACTTTAACCACATTTTACTATCTTTAGACAAAATAGGAAGATCCCACCAATGAACTGTAGTTGCAAACTGCAATTAAACCCAAATCAGCAAATAAAAATACTAAAAATTTGTTTAAAAAAATTAGAAAGTCATAAGACTTATGAAATTAACACTCACAACCACGTGTTATACAAAACTCCTACACACCTTATGACCGCATGTCATACACAGTTTATGCCACAGGTAGGTTGCAACTTGTGCAATATGTCATTGCTTCTATGCATGTATATTGGTCCTCGATATTTATTTTTCCTGCTCGCATTATGCTTGATATTGAGCAGCTCATGAAAAGCTTTCTTTGGAATCAGAGTGACACTTGTAAAGAGAAAGCTAAATTACATGGGAGGTTGTTTGTTTGCCTAAGGAGGAGGGTGGGCTTGGTATTAGAAGGCTTGATGCTTTTAATCAGGCCCTCATTTCGAGTCATATTTTGAGTATCCTTACCCTTAAGGAATCATTATGGGTCAAATGGATCCATGCTTATAAGTTGAGAGGGCGTAATTTATAGGATTATTCTTTGTGTTGTATGATCGTTGGTGCCTTCAAAGTCCTCTTTTGAAATTCATTTCGAGTCGTGACATTCATAGAGCTGGTTTCAACTGTTCATCTATGATTATGGATGTTTTTGTTAACGGGAATTGGATGTGGTCGCTTGATTGGTATTTGAAATTGTTGGGATTTTAGAACTAAGTTAACCATTAACCTCTACGAGTACGCAGAGGATAAGGATCTAGTAATCGCAATTAGGTTAACACGTATTAATAAACAATAATTGAATAAAAGGTAAAATAAGAAACTAACCTTTCGTGGTAATTGAACGCAAGTGTAACGGACAATATAACCAATACGAAACTAAGCATCTAAAATAGATGCCTCTATGAGTATCACACACAAACACTTAAACCAAGTACGTTCGAATAAATGCTAGTCGAGAACGTTTACCAATCAACCCCTTGAATTACTTGAATACCACGAACAAGAAAGACCCAAGAACCACTTCTTATTTTCTGCCCGTGATCACTAATTGTCCGAGAACAGTTTTAACATTACACACGATCTCGGACAAAAAGTGTTCGATATATATACTCCCTTCCGTCCGAGATATATTACGACAAAACCACTCAAACTTGTTGCCAATCTAGTTTGACCAGAAACCATATAACAAGTATACTAAACCAACTAATCATTAATTACTCTTGGATCTATGTATGATGCAAGTATAATGATTTATACAAGCCAAATAAAAAACTAATCAAATTTTATTAAAATCCGATTGGTTAAACATCATTTATGGTGGAAACGATTTGGCAGTATCTTAGGTGTAGTGTGATATATATTTATGAGATTTTAGGGATGGTATATCATTTAATCGTACATAGGTGTATTTGTTTATATAGTTTCTTGAACCACCATTCTCTTGGGCTCAAGACTTGCGTATCAAGCAACAAACCCAACACCCCCGATCGTTCATGGTTATCTTGGCCCAAGGCTCACCAACCGACCCATATTGAAAGCTAAAATAGCCCATGGGTCGTGTAATAGGATCGGGCCACGTGCATGCATAAACGGGTCAATATATTCAAGTAATTATAACGTTCGTCACGTACTCTCATGTTTAACGTGTGTGCCCCCATAGGCTCACACACTTCTAGTCATTTACGTGTGTTTTAACTCCCACAAACCAACAGCTCCCACTTGGGAGTTGGAGTGTCGAATGACACACAAAACTAACGACGGAAACGCCTATTAACGCTCTCATTCGCTTTTTAACTAAAAGTGTTTGAGATGTAGTTTCATAAAATCTTCTCAGTAGCATGGTTATGAATGTCTTGCTTTTAATCATCCTTTGTTATAGATACCTTTAAACCATGGATATGGATCTTAAATCATTCGATATAGTTTAACCATTTAGAATCTCGTTATAGATATTAATTCAGATATACCAAATGTAATCAAAAATCATCTTGCATTACCCTTTGGGTTTGGCCAAACAATTATCTGATTAAATCTGGAGAGGCGCCATGGTATCTTTCTGCACATATCAAGTGGAGTAACAAATCCTTTATTGACTACAAGTGTTGTGGATGCTGCTTCACATCACTCCGAAATATAGCCTTTATAACTACCTTATTCAGATAGCGTTTTGCGTATACTTACAAAAAATGATATCCACACATAACAGAACTTGCTTGCATCTCAAGTCTGAGGATGAAGATAACAAACCATTTTCAATATTTTACTTATGACAAGGATCCTAAAGTAAATGTTTAAAAGTTGGGGAATCCAATATGCATCTCTTGTGAATACATATGAGTTTGGCGGGAACAATCGGAATCCAATATGCACCTCTAGTGAATACATATGATCTTGGTTTAGGTCCAAAAATCTACCATCCTACTCTCCTACCCTAATTGTTAAAATGACCAATTCAACCCTAATGGTTTAAAGGGTCTTTTTGATACCCGATGCTTGGATAGTTCTCATTACCTAAAACCCTAAACTATTTAAAATACGCATGTTAAGTATCTTACCTTTTGTTCTCGGCTGTGGTCGCGGATTGGCCTCGGCTGTGGTCGCGGCTTGCACTCTAGACTGACAGTAGACACTATATTCCTACAAAAATTTGGTCCTAACAAAATATTAGCAACTGAAAATATTAATCGTTTGCGCAGCCAAATATTACCAAGAAAATTGGTCCTAACAAAAACTCTTTATTCGCACTTTTTTATGTTTGTCAAATTTATATTAAAAGAAAACCATAATAAGAAAAAAAAATACATATATGGAGTAAGATGGAGCAGCTGCTGAGTTTGGTGGTTTTTTTTTTATCAAATCGGTATAACATAAAGAAAAACCCATGAAGCATTACAACTATATAGTGGTGTTATAACATAAACAAAAACCTATGAAGCATTAAATTAGTAAAAACTAATTAAAGATACCCACTTAAGATGAAGAAGGCTGCTCGGTGATTTAGTGGTGGTGGAGGCGGCTCGGTGATGTAGTGGTCGTGGAGGTGGTGCGTTGATGGAGGTGCTGCTATGAAATATGGAGGAGGTGGAGCAGCTGCAGCTGCTAGCGTGAGTTGTGTTTTTTTTTTATGTTATTTGTGAAAGCAGATCTTGGCTAATAATTGAGGTGTTTTTTACGGTTTGTTTTCGCCGGGGACATGTCCTCGGAGAAACATTGGTTTGTCTTCTAGCAAGACTTTTGCCGGGGATAGGTCCTCGGGGAAGTTTATGGCGGGACACGTCACAGGCTGGCTAATAATTGAGGTGTTTTTTACGGTTAGTTTCGCCGGGGACATTGATAAGGTTTTAAAAGGTACCTTTTTGAGGGGTCATTTAAGCCCTTATTCGATCACTTTTGTATCCGTTATTGCTTAATATCGTTCCTTTTCACTTTTTAGGTCTCTTGAAGGCAAAATGCTGGAATGATGCTTATTTGGACGAAAAGGCGCGAATATACGAAGAAAATGGCCAAAGTCAGAATCGAGACACTCAAAGCTGCTGAAACATAAGGCGACGGCGTCACTGCATATCTGCGACGCCGTCGGGAAGGAATTTTGCGACGGGTCAGAGGCGAAATTGCATGTTTTCAAGGGACGACGTCAGGTTCTAAAGGAATAGGCCGTCGCTACTCAGACGGCCTAGATGCAGCCAAGACGGCGTCAGAGCTGAAGGGGACGGCGTCACAGTCATAAGGTGACGCCGTCGCAAGGTTTACGTGGCCAAGACGAAACCCTAATGACGGCGACACGACGGCGTCACGAAACATAAGGTGACGCCGTCGCAGATGTAATCTTATATATAGAATCCGAATTTTTCAGTTTTTGTGTGTAGTCTTTTGGAGTAAAAACCTAAAACCGAACCAAGGCTTTCTTGTGCAGTATTTTAGGGTTCTAAACCCTATTATACATCAAGATAAGTATTTACTTCATTAATATAATTATGTCTTTGATTATTTGTGTGTATGCTTGCATGTTCTCCATGTCCGGCTAATTTATTTGTGTGTTTGCTTAGGGAATATGAAACTTAATTATTGAATATTGATTGGTTGATACTTATCTTAGTTGACTAATGATCTAGAGTGCGCTAGATTATTCGTTGTGTACTTAATGCTTGAATTTTCTTTGTGAACTTTAGAATATAATTATCTAGGTAATTGTAGGATAAAGTATTCAAGGACAACCGTAGAGTAGGCGTCTATAAATCACTAGAGGATTTGTAAACAAGACCCTTTGGTAAATTCAAAGAGTTAGGGAAATAAGCACGCCCTATAGCCTTAGAATCACAACGCAACTAGGAATAAGGACGTGACAAATCAACCATCAATAGGAGATAATTAAGGAGTAGTAAAACCTAAGTAAACACATCTTTAAACTATCATACGAGTACAAATCAATTAGACATAGACTATCACAACCTTAGCTTAGATAATTAGATAATAGTAGAGTAATCGGTAGCAATACCAACCCCCCCAAATCCAATACCCGAAATTCGTACCTTTTCATTTTCTAAAAAAAACATAAAAAGATAAAAAATAATCTTCCTCAACCTCAACCTTAGCGTAGTAACTTCTCACTAGCATTCCTATTCCCCTAGAGAACGATATCAATACCCGTGGCTTACCCTAATTACTACACTACAACGATTAGGTTCACTGCCTAGGGTGTTATAAAACTTGCTCGAAGAAAAGGAAGTTTCCTTGACCCCGAACGACGCGTGTAGCGTTATCAGACATGCCCTCGGAAAAACATTGGTTTGTCTTCTAGCTAGAATTTTGCCGGGGACAGGTCCTCGGGGAAGGTTATGGCGGGATAAAGTAAAAAGGTGGGAGGGAAAATAAAAAAATCGCGAAAAGTGTTGCCGGGGACATGTCCCCGGTAAAAGGTGTTTTCATTAAAATTATTGAAAAAAATCTTTATTATCATTATCAATAACTAAAATTAATAACACATCAATTGTGAACTACCATTGTTCATTCTTTTTAGCTTCTTGGTGAACTACCATTGTTGTTACCTTGGACGCCATGAATGCCCTCTGTATAGGTGCTATGGTATACGTATCATGTTTAACGACCGACTATAGGTGCTATGGTATACGTAATTTGTTAAACGACCGAGTATAGGTGCTATCGTATACGTATCATGTTTAACGACCGACTATAGGTGCTATGGTATACGTATCATGTTTAACGACCGAGTATAGGTGCTATGGTATACGTATCATGTTTAACGACCGAGTATAGGTGCTATGTTATACGTATCATGTTTAACGACCGAGTATAGATGCTATGATATACGTATCATGTTTAACGACCGACTATAGGTGCTATGGTATACGTATCATGTTTAACGACCGAGTAGAGGTGCTATGGTATACGTATCATGTTTAACGACCGACTATAGGTGCTATGGTATACGTATCATGTTAAACGACCGACTATAGGTGCTATGGTATACGTATCATGTTAAACGACCGAATATAGGTGCTATCGTATACGTATCATGTTTAACGACCGACTATAGGTGCTATGGTATACGTATCATGTTAAACGACCGACTATAGGTGCTATGGTATACGTATCATGTTAAACGACCGAGTATAGGTGCTATGGTATACGTATCATGTTTAACGATCGACTATAGGTGCTATGGTATACGTATCATGTTAAACGACCGAGTAGAGGTGCTATGGTATACGTATCATGTTTAACGACCGACTATAGGTGCTATGGTATACGTATCATGTTAAACGACCGACTATAGGTGCTATGGTATACGTATCATGTTTAACGACCGAGTATAGGTGCTATGGTATACGTATCATGTTTAACGACCGAGTATAGGTGCTATGGTATACGTATCATGTTTAACGACCGACTATAGGTGCTATGGTATACGTATCATGTTAAAATATCGACAATAAAGTGAAATTTTTTAAAATATATTTTTTGCCGGGGACATGTCCCCGGCAAAAGGTTGGCGGGAATTTTCCCGCGAACAATTAACATGCTTCTGACTTTGGTCAAATTTTGATAAAAGTTGAAAATACTTTTGGCGGGGACACGTCCCCGCCAAAACTTTGCGTTGAATTTTGACTATCCGGTCAAAGTTTAATAAAAAGCAATCTTACTTTCGCCGGGGACATGTCTCTGCGGAAAGTATGCGTTGAATTTTCCATAACAAGTCAGCGAATTCATGTGCCACGTCAGATTCAATTTTGTCGTTTAGTGACTTTCTCCGGGGACTTTGTGTCCCCGGCGAAAGTCTCCTCGCCCGTCCATCGGATTGTTGTAGTGCGATATACTTAGAGAAATAAACGATAAAGCAATATACACAAGCTTAACCGTATTTTTAGGGGGGCTCAACTACCGTTTATTTTTTTATTCCCCAGTAGATAAATTGCTATATACTGCGCATGAAAAAAATAAAATATCAAACATAGTAGACACTATAATTAGAGATCAAACACGTTATCAAGTTACTCAGTAAACTAAAGTCAACAAAGAAATTGAGGTGCTTTCAATATTTTTGCAAACAGTTGTTAAAAAAACTAACATTATCTATGGACATGGACAATATACTGATATGCATTAATTGCATGGGTCCGCCACTGGATGTAATTGCATGGGCTACGTTGCATCTTTTGCTCATGTGTGATTATGGATGTCGGTTTAGGTTTGATTTCTCTAAATTATGTTGTTCTGTGTCACTACAAGAATTTTGATCAATAGTGCACTTCTTAAGAAACTGGTTTGTTTGATCTACTCAATGACTCTCTGGTAGAATAAAATCAGAAGCCGAGGTTAAAAGAAAATACATTGTGAATGTGAAAGTACCTACGAGCTCATAATGTACATTACATAGTTATTTCTCGTTTTGGGTTTTTACATTCGAGCATTCGGCTTGTAGCTAGTAGCCATCATCAACTCTCATATTTGTAAGCCTTTTCATCACTTTGCTTAAGCAGAAAGTATATATATTTAAGTACACCAATGGAGTTTGCTAGTGGATCTTACGGTGCAACAAGTTTGGAAAGACGGTAACATAAACTTTTTTTTTTTTTTTTTTTTTTTTTTTTTTTTTTTTTTTAATGCAGCAATTCTATTGATAACAAAACAAAGGGGATCCCACCACCCTAAAAACCGAATTAAAACCAAAAAAACCGCCTCGCCCCACCTTTATCCAATTTTGAAAAAATTAAAAAACAATCTTATCTACTTAACTAGTTATAAGTCTCGTGCACGCACGAGGTTTACACATAAACAAATTTATTTTAAAATTTTAGTTTATTATACATATAAGATTTTACCCGTGAAATTGTGAGATAAGTTCAACTAATAAATATGCATTAGTTTTTCATTATGTATTAATATCTATTAATACTTTGTAAAAAAATTTGCTGAATGAAAGATTTAACTTTGTATAGCTGACATAGATGTTGAGGTTGAGGTTGATGTTATTGTTTAACTTTAACTATTGATATCCTTTTGTACAAAATATGCAAGTTTAATAGCACATAATGAGCGTTGAGGTCCTATGCGATTGCACAAGAAGATATACATTTTGAGGCCCTAAGCGATTGCACACCTTGCACACCTTCATATACGGCTTTGCATGTCATACATCAACATGACATCCCTATATCATAAAAAGCTATTGTAAACATATCATACTCTAATACAAACAATTAGTTTCCAATTTTAGTTAACATCAAAAGTCAAAACATAAGTTATACATAGAGTATAAAACCAATACCTAGCCAAATTAAAAAACACCTTGAGTGTGTGCTCGAATATCAGATTGGGTGCTGATGAGTGTGTAAATACTCATCATTTTTGTACAATATAAACTGCAAAATCATCTGAAAGCACTCAGAAACACATCAAAATGATCAAAATATCACAAATCAGTGTTTTATGTGTTTTAAATGCATAAATATCAAAATCAGATGAAAAACATATCAAATTTGCAAAAATTGCAGTTTCAGTCCCCCAAGTTTCAAAAGTTGTCAAAAACAGTCCCTGGTACATAATTTCAAAAGAAAAGTCACCAAAGGTCCTTTTTAAATCAAAAGTTATCAAATTTAGTCCTTTGGTGAAAAATATCAAAAGTTTGAGAAAATTACAAAAATGGTCCTCCAAGTTTGAAAATTGGCAAAATTAGCCCCTGGAAAATTGCAAAATGGCAATTTTGGTCCCTATACTTTTGAAGCTTGTCATTTTCAGCCCTTGGAACAAGTTTGATGAATTGGCAGCCTAGGTCCCTACAGTTTCAGAATTGGCAAAAGAAGTCCTTATTATTATTAAACCTATACATTGGTCCCTTGTCAAAATATCAATTAGACCCCTGCCTTTTTCCCTTGTGAACCCCTGTCACAAACCCATTTTGACCCCTTGGTCAAAATAAGTCAAAAAGCAGAAACCCGCCCTACACTGTTCACCTCCTTCCACCTCCTGCTTCCCCAACCACTGCCTGCAACCCATCACCTCAGCCTCCCTTTTCCACCCCCTCCTCATCATACCCACCTACTTTTACCACCCCATTAAATGCCACCCCCCCCCTAGCTAGATATCAGAGTCAACTAGTCAAATCCCATTTCCCGCCAAAAATGTGAAGACACTCAAAAGACTCCCATTGGCCACAAAAGTGGTGGGAAACACTCAGAAGGCCACGTGTAAGCTAAATGGAGCATAAAAGAGAAGGGAGGAGCAAAGAGAAGGGCAGTCTTTTAGTTTTTATTTTTTCTCTTATGACGTAATTTCTAATTATGTCTTAGTTAAACTTAAAAGTTGTAATAATTTGTTCTTAAGTATCAAACTCAAGCTAAGTTCTCAGTTTATCCAAGTTTTAATCATTAATTCAAAGTATCATTTAGTTTCATGTTTATTTGTTCACTGTTAAAGACTCAAGTTTCTATTTCATAAAGACAAGCTTCACTCAGCTTGTTTATCAGTGTTAACAAGCTTATATAAGCTCTTCATAGCTTTTTATAAGCTTGAAATCTAGATTCAAACTATTTTGCATATTGGTCAACGAAAGTCAAAGGAAGAAGCAAAATGGGTACAGAAAGGTTATGGGTGGATTTCAAATCTGGACATGGGTTGAAATGGAGCAGTGGGTTAAATTTAGTAGGATAGTGTCCTTTGTTTCAATATTGGCAGGCCATTGTGGCTTGGACAAGTTGTAAGTCATCTCAAGGTTCTTAGTCATAATCTGTTATTGCTCATTTATTGGTGTTTGAATCTGTTCTAAGTTGCTTATTGTACTGTTTGATTGTAGTTTGATATGTGTTTAGTCTAAATTGCTCATAAATTTGCTTGTTACTTCATTATACAATAGCATAAGTAGTGTTTGGCTTAGCTTAATAATTTGTGGTAGAGGTTTATAGATCTGTGGTTAGTGTTTGATATTTGCTTAGGTAGTCAATTGATAGTCATTTGCAGTCTTGGATTGAGCAGTTAAGCTCAAATAGTCAAAATCAGTCTAAATCTGCTCTTATACCTGTTTCTGTCAAAATCAGTGAGCATAATTGTTTGCAATTTGGTTCAAATTTGTGAGATCTAGCTTTTGGATATCAGTTTTAGTGCTTAAACATCAATATCAGTTTATTAAATTGGATTAAAACTGGATTTGGTCAAAGTTCATGTGTAATCTTAATAAGTCAAAATCCTGTAAAACAGATTTTTACCAAACTTGGTGATTCATTTTCTGTTTCACTACTGAGATTTAGAGTTTGAAATTTTGGATATTAAAAGTCTAGCTGGTCTTGTTTTGATAATAGCTTTTGGTGAAATCTGATTTGGTCAGTTTAAGCTTCATATAAGCTCATTTATTAGCCACCATTTACCCTGTTCACACTCAGTATTAACTGAGTGTGATACAGGCTTCTTGTAACTGTTACACAAGCTTCAAATCAAAGAGTTTAGGTCTGGTTTTTGGTGAGATTGTAGTTGGACAGGTGGACTTTAGGACTGCATTAGTGGTTTCTTGGATTTGCTTTTTGGTTAAGCTGTGCATAAGCTTGAACAGTGGGATTAAACCACTGTTTGGTTCTAGTAAGCAGTTGGCTTATTTGATTAATCTGAGCCTTAAGCTTGATAAGAGTAGTGATAATCTGTTGCTTCTAGCTTAATTTGATAGACATTAGCCTTGTTCACTGTTTGGTAGCTTATCTCTATAGTTAGCTTATTTTGATAGCTTATTTCTAGTAGCAGTTGCATTGTAGCTCCCATTATTCTACACATAAGCTAGTAATTTCTTATTTTTCTTAGAATCTTAATATCATTTTAGATTTTTCCTGAAGTTCTCATAATTTTTGATCTTCATTTGCTATTTTTCTCAATTTAATTAGATTTTAATCAATTTTAAATAGCCTTTTATTGAAAATAATTGAGAAAAAGTTCAAAAAAATAATCTTTCAATTTTCTTAGGTTTAGATAAATATAAAAAGTAAAAAAAGTAATTTTCCAGATTTTTCATAGTTTATTTGGTAATTTTTAGTAATTTAATTAGTTTTAAATAGTTTAAAATTCATAAAAAATAGAAAAATAATCAGAAAATTACAAAAAATAGTTTTGAAAATTCTAGTTTGATATTTTAGACTTTTCCAAGTCTTAATCTTATTTTTCTAGCTTAATTTCACATTTTCTTGGATTTTAGGTAATTAATCAATAGTTAAAATTAGTTTATAATTAATTAATTAGTTATAAAAATAATTTTCTTTTTCTAAATATTTTCTTTTATCATTAGGTTTATAAAAATATCATTTTCATATTTTTAGGGTTAATATTGTGTAAGTTTCACGTTTTTGTTTATACGTCACGTAGTTTTTAATTAAGTTTTATTAAAACAAAAAGAACAAAAACATCATTTTAATAATAGTGATAGCGTTTATTTAATAGATTTTATCTTTTTAGATTTCCTTTAATTTGTATTTAAGCCGTTGTAATTTGTTGGTATTTCTGTAGTTATAATCATAAATCAAATCTCTGTACCCATTCAAATCTTCTCGATCACTAAACGTCTGACTATTCTCGCACAGCTCGTTGGGACATAACGACCTGGGGAAACATTATACTCTCCTGGACTTCATTGCATTTGTGTTTGAACTGTTTTAAGTTTCTTACAGCTAGCCATTCACAAGTGGCTTGCTTGCGTGAGATAACTTGACGGTTTTGCGCAGATCAAATTTTGGCGCCGCTGCCGGGGAGCAGTGCTAATAGTCTTACTTCTAGCAGATTAGTAGTTTGAATATTCACTCTCTGTTCATACCATCTATCTATATCTATATATATTTCTATAAAAAATCCAAAAACCCAAAAACAGCTAAAAACGTATAAAACACAAAAATATTTTTCTTTTGTTTCTATATATGTATCAAATATAAATATACAAAAAGATTCGTCGTTTTCTTAAATAATAAACAACTTAAAAGATTACCACCGCAAACCAAGGCAGTGCACTACCTAACTGGGGGTGCGACCATAATAAGTTCCCGAACCAAAGATTTAAAACTTGCCTTTGTGTCCTTGATAGTGGTGTACCTTTTTCAAAGAAGCCATTCATCTTGGATTATTGGTTAAGTTCACTGTTGTTTTGCCTCGATCTTGTGTTAATTGATTTTGTTGTGATATCGACGTTTCAGAACCAGAAAACCTAAAAAGATTCTCCTTACCCCATTTTCACCAATTTCATAATTCCTCTCCTTAACTCTGAGATCCCTTAGAGTTAACTCTAGTGCATGCGCACTCGTTCTTCTAGATCATTGAGTCCTTTTCGTGATCTAGCAGACATTCCTAGACGACGTTCTCGTAGACGTGCTGCCCAAATAGTCGAACCCGAGATTCGTACTATTTCAAACAAAATGGCAGACGAACGTACTATGGCGGAAATGCTCCAAGCACCCACCGAGGGTTATGGAGATGCCATCATTCTACCAGTAATCAACTCTGATCACTTTGAATTGAAGACACATTTGATCACACTTGTGTCTACAAATCAATTCCACGGGTTTGATCGTGAAGACCCGTATGCACACATCCGTTGGTTTAACAAGTTGACTTCAACTATCAATTACAAGGATGTGCCACAAAAAGTCATCAAGTTGATGCTATTTCCATTCTCACTTGAGGGGGCAGCCCGGATTTGGCTGGAAAAAGAACCCCCTCGATCCATCGAAACTTGGGAGGAACTTGTTCAAAAGTTTGTCAATCATTTCTTTCCTCCATCAAAGACGACTAATCTTAAAAATGAAATTTCTGGATTTCGTCAAAATTTCGATGAAAACTTTGGAGAGGCATGGGAGAGATTCAAAGATCTCCTCAGGAAATGCCCTCACCATGGATTCACGGAGCTTCAACAAATCAATATCTTTTACAATGGGTTGAATAGTAACGATCAAGATTCCTTGAATGCAGCCGCAGGTGGAAATATCTTGAATCGTAAGCCTAAAGATGTGATTGAAATTTGCGAGCAAAAATCGAAAGTTCCTATTTCTCGCAACAAAGTCAATACTCCGAACACTCCTGCTTCTACATCTAATAACTCTTCTGAGTTAGCTGCTCCGATAGCAGCTCTAACGGATGCCATCCGTTGTATGATTAAGGATGTTAAGGAAATCAAAAGCGAGATTCATAAACCGGAACCAATCAAAGCCGTAAACAAGGTGTGTGAAACTTGTGGCGGTCCACACGCGTATTATGATTGTCAAGCAACCGATGCTTCCTTTTACCAAGCTCCCGTAGCTTCGGTAAACCACAATCAATACCGACCACAGGCTGATCCTCACTACCGTGCACCTAGCGGTATGACACCACCTGGTTTTCCTCCTGTGCAAAACCATGGCAATCAGAATCGCTTTGTTCCGAATCAAGGACAAAATTTCAATCAAAACCGGAACAATCACAACCCATCCTACCAAGCTCCAAATCAGCATAATTATCAACAACCTTCTCATGCTCCCCCACCAAATGACTTCATGAAAGTTACTGAGTCAAGCATACGTTCTATGCAAACTCAGATCAATAACATGAGGGTTGAGCTGAAGAAGGAAATTGATACCACAATGTCTCGGCAGACAAATGAGTTGAAGAATATGATGAGCAGTTTCATGAACATGAATACGAACCAAGCTTCATCATCTTCTGGAGGACTCCCAAGCAATACTGTTACTAATCCCAATGCCGAGTTGAAAGCCGTCACCACTCGTAGTGGTAAGACGCACAATGGACCTTCGACTCCTATGCCCCCTCCTCCTGTGGCAATGAGTCAAGTTACCAAGGAGACAACGAACAAGGTGCATTATTCAAGCCCACGAAGTACCGCACACGTCCAACCTTCGGTAGTCCAAGCTTTAAGTCCGGAACCCGAAGTTCCGAAGACACATTCTGAGCCAGAAAACACTTCCATCCCGGCTCAAAAGTCTAGTCAGCTTCCTTACCCATCAAGAATGAATGATGAGAAGCTCAAAGACAAAAACAAAGAGCAGATGGAAAAATTTTTCCAAATCTTCAATGAGCTTCACTTTGATATAAGCTTCGTTGATGCTCTCGTTCTAATGCCTAAATTTGCATCCACGCTTAAAGGCTTACTGAGCAACAAAGATAAGTTGTCTGAGATGACGAAAACCCCTCTGAATGAGCAATGCTCAGCGGCCATTCTTAATAAGCTTCCCGAAAAGCTTGAAGACCCTGGCCGGTTTTTAATCCCGTGTGATTTCTTGGGGATGTTTCAATGCTCCGCCTTGGCCGATCTTGGCGCTAGCATTAACCTCATGCCACTCTCAGTATGGAAGAAACTGTCTCTTCCTAAACTTTCATCCACTTGTATGACACTCGAGCTAGCGGACCGTACCATAACTCGTCCACTTGGGATAGCCGAGGATGTTGTGATGAAAGTGGGAAAGTTTCACTTTCCTACTGACTTTGTTGTTGTAGACTTCGATGCAGATTCTAGAGTTCCCCTCATCTTAGGGAGAGCTTTCTTGAGAACGAGTCGTGCTCTGATTGATGTGTTCGCTGAAGAGTTAACCATACGGGTTGACAATGAAGAGCTCACGTTGAATATCAACCAGAACTCCAAACCTCTGTACAAACAGAGTGTTGCCACAATTGATCAAAAATCTGAAAGATTCAATGCAACACTCTCAAATTTCACGGTTAAGAGGAGTTCTCAAAAACGTGCTGAGCTCAAAGCTTTGAAAATCACCCCTGGTTCAAACAAATGGTTTGAAAGCTGTACCAGGGAAGTCAAGAGTGTTCTTGATGATGATGATGATCTAGATTCGGAGACTTCAACGGAAGTGGTGAAAACTGCTAGCTCTAAGAGCACACCACTTGTCCCACCTCCAGAATCAGTTTATCGCATCGAGTTTGTTAACTCTGTGGATGAAACCAAACTCTCTTCTGTTTCATCTGAATTGGATGATGATGAGTGTGATCCAATGGGAGACATTCTTCCCATTGATGAATTGCTCAAAAATGATCCATCATCTTCCAGTCTTATTCCCGACTCTTCCATCCCTTCCCTCACTCCTGATGAGGAAGATGACAACTTTTGGAATGAAGTCGATGCATTTCTTAGTGATGAGTCAATTCCTACAGGAATTGATAACACTTACTTGGATCCGGAGGGAGACATCCTTTTTCTGGAAAGTCTGTTGATTGAAGAACCATTTCCCACCCTCCCTCCCGGACATCTTACTGACAATCACCATATAAGCTTCAAGTTTAAGCTTAAAAATGTCAAAAATGGTGATTTGCTTCTTTCTGATGAGGAATGGACTTGCATTGTCATGCATATCTTTGTTCCATTCTTCACAGATGGTGTGGTTGCTCTTTCCCTTTTCTCTTTCGGGAATGAGGACACCATCTTTGACCCCGGTATCATTCTTAATAGTTTTTACTATTAACAATACCGCGGTTGTATCTCGTCGGTGTGGAACTTTCTGATGTTCATATGTTTGTTAACACTGTGAACGAAAGTCCGACTGAGATTGGTTTTCCACGTTACTTTCCCCAAGAACAAATGAATTCGGGGTCGAGTCAAGCTAGCGACTCGGTAATCAAAAACAGTAGCTAAACATGGGTTTTCACCCGTGTGTACCACCCTAGTGTGGGGGAGTTGCCCCACATGTTGTATATAAGACTAAAAAAAAAAAAAAAAAAAAAAAAAAAAAAAAAAAAAAAAAAATCCTTGCTAAATAATGGCCGTAGTATTTCCCTTTTACGTTCTTTGTTTCGGCATAACCGCCGGTACTTTGAATATTGAGGGCAATATTCATTTCTAAGTGTGGGGGGAATTCTCACGAATTTTATCATATAATTATACCAATTCCCCCGTTTTTGGCCAAAAATTTTTTGGAGTAAGTGTTTTACACTTTCTCATTTGGTTATCAGTCCGCCTTGTCTAATAAACAAAAGGATTGGCTAATCCAGGAGCAAACGGCTCTTGGTAAAGATATCTCAAATCCGTTTATATGGCTTGCAATTTGCCCAAAATTGTATGGTTCTCAACTCACCATATCCTTAAAAGTGAAGAGTTGGCTAGCCCGCAAGATTATGGCTTGTGGTAAAGGCAGTGGAAAAACCATAATTGGTAATCAGCTCACCAAAGATAATATTGATAATTTATCTAAGAGTTGGCTAGTCCAGAAGGGTACGGCTTCTGGTAAAGACAAATCAAATCCGTTGAAAGCTGGTGGTTTGCTCAAAATCACATGGTTATCGGTGTACCATGGTTCTTACTTGAACTGAAACATTTGGCTACTCCAGAAGTAATGGCTTTTGGTAAAGAGATTAAAATCCATTATGTTTTCTCAAATCATTGCTAGGGACTAGCAATATCTCAGTGTGGGGGATTGATGAGTGTGTAAATACTCATCATTTTTGTACAATATAAACTGCAAAATCATCTGAAAGCACTCAGAAACACATCAAAATGATCAAAATATCACAAATCAGTGTTTTATGTGTTTTAAATGCATAAATATCAAAATCAGATGAAAAACATATCAAATTTGCAAAAATTGCAGTTTCAGTCCCCCAAGTTTCAAAAGTTGTCAAAAACAGTCCCTGGTACATAATTTCAAAAGAAAAGTCACCAAAGGTCCTTTTTAAATCAAAAGTTATCAAATTTAGTCCTTTGGTGAAAAATATCAAAAGTTTGAGAAAATTACAAAAATGGTCCTCCAAGTTTGAAAATTGGCAAAATTAGCCCCTGGAAAATTGCAAAATGGCAATTTTGGTCCCTATACTTTTGAAGCTTGTCATTTTCAGCCCTTGGAACAAGTTTGATGAATTGGCAGCCTAGGTCCCTACAGTTTCAGAATTGGCAAAAGAAGTCCTTATTATTATTAAACCTATACATTGGTCCCTTGTCAAAATATCAATTAGACCCCTGCCTTTTTCCCTTGTGAACCCCTGTCACAAACCCATTTTGACCCCTTGGTCAAAATAAGTCAAAAAGCAGAAACCCGCCCTACACTGTTCACCTCCTGCTTCCCCAACCACTGCCTGCAACCCATCACCTCAGCCTCCCTTTTCCACCCCCTCCTCATCATACCCACCTACTTTTACCACCCCATTAAATGCCACCCCCCCCCCTAGCTAGATATCAGAGTCAACTAGTCAAATCCCATTTCCCGCCAAAAATGTGAAGACACTCAAAAGACTCCCATTGGCCACAAAAGTGGTGGGAAACACTCAGAAGGCCACGTGTAAGCTAAATGGAGCATAAAAGAGAAGGGAGGAGCAAAGAGAAGGGCAGTCTTTTAGTTTTTATTTTTTCTCTTATGACGTAATTTCTAATTATGTCTTAGTTAAACTTAAAAGTTGTAATAATTTGTTCTTAAGTATCAAACTCAAGCTAAGTTCTCAGTTTATCCAAGTTTTAATCATTAATTCAAAGTATCATTTAGTTTCATGTTTATTTGTTCACTGTTAAAGACTCAAGTTTCTATTTCATAAAGACAAGCTTCACTCAGCTTGTTTATCAGTGTTAACAAGCTTATATAAGCTCTTCATAGCTTTTTATAAGCTTGAAATCTAGATTCAAACTATTTTGCATATTGGTCAACGAAAGTCAAAGGAAGAAGCAAAATGGGTACAGAAAGGTTATGGGTGGATTTCAAATCTGGACATGGGTTGAAATGGAGCAGTGGGTTAAATTTAGTAGGATAGTGTCCTTTGTTTCAATATTGGCAGGCCATTGTGGCTTGGACAAGTTGTAAGTCATCTCAAGGTTCTTAGTCATAATCTGTTATTGCTCATTTATTGGTGTTTGAATCTGTTCTAAGTTGCTTATTGTACTGTTTGATTGTAGTTTGATATGTGTTTAGTCTAAATTGCTCATAAATTTGCTTGTTACTTCATTATACAATAGCATAAGTAGTGTTTGGCTTAGCTTAATAATTTGTGGTAGAGGTTTATAGATCTGTGGTTAGTGTTTGATATTTGCTTAGGTAGTCAATTGATAGTCATTTGCAGTCTTGGATTGAGCAGTTAAGCTCAAATAGTCAAAATCAGTCTAAATCTGCTCTTATACCTGTTTCTGTCAAAATCAGTGAGCATAATTGTTTGCAATTTGGTTCAAATTTGTGAGATCTAGCTTTTGGATATCAGTTTTAGTGCTTAAACATCAATATCAGTTTATTAAATTGGATTAAAACTGGATTTGGTCAAAGTTCATGTGTAATCTTAATAAGTCAAAATCCTGTAAAACAGATTTTTACCAAACTTGGTGATTCATTTTCTGTTTCACTACTGAGATTTAGAGTTTGAAATTTTGGATATTAAAAGTCTAGCTGGTCTTGTTTTGATAATAGCTTTTGGTGAAATCTGATTTGGTCAGTTTAAGCTTCATATAAGCTCATTTATTAGCCACCATTTACCCTGTTCACACTCAGTATTAACTGAGTGTGATACAGGCTTCTTGTAACTGTTACACAAGCTTCAAATCAAAGAGTTTAGGTCTGGTTTTTGGTGAGATTGTAGTTGGACAGGTGGACTTTAGGACTGCATTAGTGGTTTCTTGGATTTGCTTTTTGGTTAAGCTGTGCATAAGCTTGAACAGTGGGATTAAACCACTGTTTGGTTCTAGTAAGCAGTTGGCTTATTTGATTAATCTGAGCCTTAAGCTTGATAAGAGTAGTGATAATCTGTTGCTTCTAGCTTAATTTGATAGACATTAGCCTTGTTCACTGTTTGGTAGCTTATCTCTATAGTTAGCTTATTTTGATAGCTTATTTCTAGTAGCAGTTGCATTGTAGCTCCCATTATTCTACACATAAGCTAGTAATTTCTTATTTTTCTTAGAATCTTAATATCATTTTAGATTTTTCCTGAAGTTCTCATAATTTTTGATCTTCATTTGCTATTTTTCTCAATTTAATTAGATTTTAATCAATTTTAAATAGCCTTTTATTGAAAATAATTGAGAAAAAGTTCAAAAAAATAATCTTTCAATTTTCTTAGGTTTAGATAAATATAAAAAGTAAAAAAAGTAATTTTCCAGATTTTTCATAGTTTATTTGGTAATTTTTAGTAATTTAATTAGTTTTAAATAGTTTAAAATTCATAAAAAATAGAAAAATAATCAGAAAATTACAAAAAATAGTTTTGAAAATTCTAGTTTGATATTTTAGACTTTTCCAAGTCTTAATCTTATTTTTCTAGCTTAATTTCACATTTTCTTGGATTTTAGGTAATTAATCAATAGTTAAAATTAGTTTATAATTAATTAATTAGTTATAAAAATAATTTTCTTTTTCTAAATATTTTCTTTTATCATTAGGTTTATAAAAATATCATTTTCATATTTTTAGGGTTAATATTGTGTAAGTTTCACGTTTTTGTTTATACGTCACGTAGTTTTTAATTAAGTTTTATTAAAACAAAAAGAACAAAAACATCATTTTAATAATAGTGATAGCGTTTATTTAATAGATTTTATCTTTTTAGATTTCCTTTAATTTGTATTTAAGCCGTTGTAATTTGTTGGCTATTTCTGTAGTTATAATCATAAATCAAATCTCTGTACCCATTCAAATCTTCTCGATCACTAAACGTCTGACTATTCTCGCACAGCTCGTTGGGACATAACGACCTGGGGAAACATTATACTCTCCTGGACTTCATTGCATTTGTGTTTGAACTGTTTTAAGTTTCTTACAGCTAGCCATTCACAAGTGGCTTGCTTGCGTGAGATAACTTGACGGTTTTGCGCAGATCAGGTGCAAACCACGACTGCAGTTTATGCAGGCCTGTATTTGCAACACCAACATTACGGTTAAATTTAAAAAAAACTTTATTTGTACTCGAATATCATACTGAATCATGATAGCCAAAGAAGTACTACCAAAATAGATCTATAAAACATATAACAATCATTGAAAACGACATATAGTACCCTGGCTCAGACATCAAATAAGCTAAAAAACACGATTACGTTATATGCCATACGATTCTCGCAACACCCAAACTAAATTTGACTAGCATTTCATGTCAACCGATTCTTGCCGGCCAAAACTAAAATAAGAAGGATCATAAAGTAACAAACTTTAAGCAAAACAGGTCAAGAAAATCCCATTCATGAATTGGGGTTGGAAAATACAGTTAAACAAAAAATAATGAATACAAATACAAACTTTTTATAAAAATAAATAACCCTGAATCTAGAAAATAACCACATACATGACCCAAATCTTATACTGTAAAACATCTGATGTTTAACACAAACAGAAAACTCCATATCTTTACACATGTCTTTAATTAGCCAACGTAACACGCACTACACAAAATAGGCCAAAACAAAGCCTTGAGCTGTTTCTATGCTATCCATGGTTAACCTAAAAACAGCATAAGCATGCATAAAGTAAGAATACATAACAATATAAAATACTCAACTTTAACCACATTTTACTATCTTTAGACAAAATAGGAAGATCCCACCAATGAACTGTAGTTGCAAACTGCAATTAAACCCAAATCAGCAAATAAAAATACTAAAAATTTGTTTAAAAAAAATTAGAAAGTCATAAGACTTATGAAATTAACACTCACAACCACGTGTTATACAAAACTCCTACACACCTTATGACCGCATGTCATACACAGTTTATGCCACAGGTAGGTTGCAACTTGTGCAACATGTCATTGCTTCTATGCATGTATATTGGGCCTCGATATTTATTTTTCCTGCTTGCATTATGCTTGATATTGAGCAGCTCATGAGAAGCTTTCTTTGGAATCAGAGTGACACTTGTAGAGAGAAAGCTAAATTACATGTGAGGTTGTTTGTTTGCCTAAGGAGGAGGGTGGGCTTGGTATTAGAAGGCTTGATGCTTTTAATCAGGCCCTCATTTCGAGTCATATTTTGAGTATCCTTACCCTTAAGGAATCATTATGGGTCAAATGGATCCATGCTTATAAGTTGAGAGGGCGTAATTTCTAGGATTATTCTTTGTGTGGTATGATCGTTGGTGCCTTCAAAGTCCTCTTTTGAAATTCATTTCGAGTCGTGACATTCATAGAGCTGGTTTCAATTGTTCATCTATGATTATGGATGTTTTTGTTAACGGGAATTGGATGTGGTCGCTTGATTGGTATTTGAAATTGTTGGGATTTTAGAACTAAGTTAACCATTAACCTCTACGAGTACGCAGCGGATAAGGATCTAGTAATCACAATTAGGTTAACACGTATTAATAAACAATAATTGAATAAAAGGTAAAATAAGAAACTAACCTTTCGTGGTAATTGAACGCAAGTGTAACGGACAATATAACCAATACGAAACTAAGCATCTAAAATAGATGCCTCTATGAGTATCACACACAAACACTTAAACCAAGTACGTTCGAATAAATGCTAGTCGAGAACGTTTACCAATCAACCCCTTGAATTACTTGAATACCACGAACAAGAAAGACCCAAGAACCACTTCTTATTTTCTGCCCGAGATCACTAATTGTCCGAGAACAGTTTTAACATTACACACGATCTCGGACAAAAAGTGTCCGATATATATACTCCCTTCCGTCCGAGATATATTACTACAAAACCACTCAAACTTGTTGCCAATCTAGTTTGACCAGAAACCATATAACAAGTATACTAAACCAACTAATCATTAATTACTCTTGGATCTATGTATGATGCAAGTATAATGATTTATACAAGCCAAATAAAAAACTAATCAAATTTTATTAAAATCCGATTGGTTAAACATCATTTATGGTGGAAACGATTTGGCAGTATCTTAAGTGTAGTGTGATATATATTTATGAGATTTTAGGGATGGTATATCATTTAATCGTACATAGGTGTATTTGTTTATATAGTTTCTTGAACCACCATTCTCTTGGGCTCAAGACTTGCGTATCAAGCAACAAACCCAACACCCCCGATCGTTCATGGTTATCTAGGCCCAAGGCTCACCAACCGACCCATATTGAAAGCTAAAATAGCCCATGGGTCGTGTAATAGGATCGGGTCACGTGCATGCATAAACGGGTCAATATATTGAAGTAATTATAACGTTCGTCACGTACTCTCATGTTTAACGTGTGTGCCCCCATAGGTTCACACACTTCTAGTCATTTACGTGTGTTTTAACTCCCACAAACCAAAGCTCCCACTTGGGAGTTGGAGTGTCGAATGACACACAAAACTAACGACGGAAACGCCTAGTAACGCTCTCATTCGCTTTTTAACTAAAAGTGTCTGAGATGTAGTTTCATAAAATCTTCTCAGTAGCATGGTTATGAATGTCTTGCTTTTAATCATCCTTTGTTATAGATACCTTTAAACCATGGATATGGATCTTAAATCATTCGATATAGTTTATCCATTTAGAATCTCGTTATAGATATTAATTCAGATATACCAAATGTAATCAAAAATCATCTTGCATTACCCTTTGGGTTTGGCCAAACAATTATCTGATTAAATCTGGAGAGGCGCCATGGTATCTTTCTGCACATATCAAGTGGAGTAACAAATCCTTTATTGACTACAAGTGTTGTGGATGCTGCTTCACATCACTCCGAAATATAGCCTTTATAACTACCTTATTCAGATAGCGTTTTGCGTATACTTACAAAAAATGATATCCACACATAACAGAACTTGCTTGCATCTCAAGTCTGAGGATGAAGATAACAAACCATTTTCAATATTTTACTTATGACAAGGATCCAAAAGTAAATGTTTGAAAGTTGGGGAATCCAATATGCATCTCTATTGAATACATATGAGTTTGGCGGGAACAATCTGAATTCTCGTTAGAATTATAACCAACACTCATATTTGCCTTATTATAACAATATTCCCATATTATTAACCGACAATGGACATGTTTAGAGCAATAAAATCATTCAAGGATTAAACATGCAAATATAGGATAACAATTATTATATGAATGAATAACAAATACCAAGTATATTTATTCATCATAAAGTAAAAATTGTCTTTCAATCCTAATTATCCAAATACCAAAACAGATATGCATGAAACTCATTTAGTAAGTTGAAGCCTAATGTTTCCAACATTCTCAACCTTTCTTTTACAAGAAAAACTAAATAGTTATCTGAGTAAAATTTTTGAATACTTAATTCAAATTTCACATATAGTGAGGGAATTGAAATATAAGATGAGTGTTTTATCTCATATGCTCATACTATTGCATGAGTTATAGTATGGAGATGTCACCCTACCTTGCATAAGGTATTAGAAGTCAACGACATACTGACAGTCATCTTTACAGTTTCTAAAAGTGTAAAGTATTCTCATTCCTTAATGTGTAATGCAACAATGCTCTATGTTGAGCATAACTAGTTAGCAGATTTATCATAAAAGATGAAATCCTACTACAACTAGTATTAATAATCCTCTAGCATCATTTGTACTTATACAACACTATGCTTTATAATTCGTAAACATCTACATCAATAATAATCTAAACACTCTCAATTAGATATTGTTGTTGTCAGCTCATCTTGTTCTTATACAAAAGCAACAACTAGTCTTATAGACAATATAATATATACATGATAAATCCTTAGTTAGAACAACATAAGATTTTCATCCATGTAATAAATTATTCCAAGTGAAATATACAATTTATGACTTGCTTGAATAACATATTGCATTTGTGTTAGACTCAATTTTCCGCATTTTTTTATCCCAGATAAACATTTATTCCAAGGTTGTTTGTTTTATTCCCTAAATTCCAAGCAAAGTTTCATTCCAAGCTTAAGGATCAATATCTAGCTTAAATCGAATGATATCTTCAACATATAAATTTTAAAGAAAAACACAATGCTCCCACTCAATGTCAAATGTACTCAAGACTTATCTTAATTAAATCATAATCATATTATAATTAAATTAAAGATCTCAGCTCTTAGATGCACGATACAATCCCAAATTGGATTGCTTAAATTTGTATATTACATAAAGATTATGTAGATTTATAACCCTTTTGATTACACACCCTCCTCGCAAAAGGTAATCATAAAGAAAGAGTTATAAAATCTTAATTGGCATATTCAACATACAAATCATATGTATGACAATTAAATATCTTTATATAATTAATGCATGTATTATATAAAAAAATTTAATCACCAGTCAATTGCTTAAGTATGATTAAAAACTTCTTATTGTATGTCATGCATTAACATGTTTACAATTTTGTCCTTATGAGTCTTTCGTCAATAGAAACTCATTCCAACCTCATAGGTTAACTGTTAGGCGAAATAACAATCAAGCTCAAAACTCGATTTGCCTTTTAAGGACTGCATCTTTTCATTCATAGTTCTAAAACATTTATCAGATTTAAGATGTAATAATATATTGTAGTAGTTAGCTGATTTACAATAATCTTCTAACTTATATCCCTCAGCATTGATATAAAATATCACTCAAGTGATGAGGCATCCTTGCGGATTTATGAATGAGAGTAATCATTATACTTCGGTCGACATTTTTATGTTTAACCTTAGTATGACATTAATAAGTGTATTTTAGAAGGTTAAGTATTTTGTTCTCAAATACCTTTGTGATTTATATATACTCACACTTACTTTTGTAAGTAGAGACAATTCTCTAAATACTAAGTATTTAAGCAATAATAAATTGTTCTTTATTTGGAACCACAAAATACATTTTAAGTTCTCATCTTAAGATTTGTTAATAAAATGCTTCATATGATTTGGAGGTAGAGCAATTAAAGCTATCAGGAACCAAACAATATGAATAAGGTTTGATCCAACACATTAGACATACCATAATGAAGTGGTATTCGATGAGTATTAGAATTGTGAAACTATATCAGAATTCCATAGATAACTTAATTCTCTTTGGACCAAATACTTGTCAATTGGGTCAAGCCAAATTGCATATAAAGTATTTACGAACCAAGTGCATGCAATAATGTATATTCATTGAACAATACAAGAACCTTATGTTCACGTGTTCACAAGAAGATAGAAGTGTTCAAGGATTGTATGTTCATGTGTTAACCAGAAATCAGAACATGTCAATAATACATTATTAGTCTTCGAATAATTCAAAGGCCTTATGTTTATGTGTTAACTAGAAGACATAACACTTTTACAATATATACTTTATGTTATAAGTCATTGATTAATTCAAGGACTTTATAATTATGTCTTAAAATGTAAGCATAATCATACTAACAAAAGTAATCATGAACGTAAACTATTGAGTTCTATAGTAATTTCAAGTTAATTATATACTTCAGAATTATGATCATTATCATATAACCATAATTATGTTGAATAAAACATGTAGTCAAACGTTGAAGTATCTTTACACTATATCATGACATTTGAATGTAGTAGGGCAACAAACTTCTAGCGTGTTCAAGTCCTAGTAGATTTATTATTAGAATGTAGTATGGCAATAAACATCTCTCGTGTTTAAGTCCTAGTAGAATTCTTATTTACATGTAGTAGGGCATTAAACATCTAACGTATTTAAGTCCTAGTAGAATTATTAGTTTCCTTTACCTTGTGGTCAAGAGATACCAATAATATTGCTGTTCCTTGCACACACTTTGAGATTTCTCCCACTTGTGTAAGGTACAACATCATATTATGAAAACAAAAAACACTTGATTGTTTGTTCAAACAATATGATAATGTCATAGAGATCATAAGTAGTTGTAGAACCATAACCTGTAATAAGGAATTGTGGATTATTATTCTATAGATAACGTTTCAGAGAAGCGACATCACGAAGGCAACGAGTTATCTTATAAATTAAAATGCAATTTTCCTTTAAGCAATGGTTGTTCATATTCGGATAGTAATGAATTATTTCAAAGCTAGTTTGAAATGATATGGGTGCCTAACAGAAAATAAATCCCGTAGCTCCCACTGAAATTGACAACATTACATGAATGTTATTTCAGTCAAAAAATGCAATTGCTCCCACTGGATTTGTCAACATAACAGGTGTTACATTTCCAGTAGAAAGCATATAGCAGTTTTATATACCTTCCAATTCTCTTCAAATGCCTACGAGTAGCATGTATTTAGGTATTGAACAGAGTATATGAAGTTCTACTTATGTAGACAATGGACTAGCCATTCTTTTATTCAATTAACTTGAATCTTTAGCATGCAATTCCTCCTTTATCGTCTACATAGCCCCAAGGGTAATTAGCACTTTAGGAATAATAAGAGTCCAAGAAAATTACCTAGCGAATATTCTAGTAATTTCTTTACTCTTTGCGGCTTAAACTCATACATCGTGACAAGTTCAGGATGTTATATATTTTGGTAGCTCTAAACACAATGTTTTCAGTTACACAAAATATTCTATCTTTCAAGTAACTCTAGACCTCAAAAGGGTAATGAAAGATCATAAATGAGTTTATCAATATGTAATCCTATCTTAGTTTGTCAACTAAGGAGAAAAGATAGGTACAAGTCTCACTCTTCTTACTAGGAAAAGAGACTAAGTTTGTCTTTCAAAGAAAAACAATATTGTTTACGAATTATGTTGCAATAACACAATTAATCAGAACATAAAAAGTTAAATTCTAGTATTTTCGATAATTAAATTCTTAAAAGAATTAACTACCGAATTAATTACTAATAAGACTAAGATCCATCTTGCAACCCCACTTAATTACCATAGGTCTGACCAGTGCATAAAAAAAATAGGACAAGAGGTAAGCGACGAGCGTTAATTGCATAATGCAACTCTTAGATTTTATGAGACTGTTTAAGGCATTAGTATCAAGTAATAATGCCAAAAGCATGTTTAGTTCTCATCGTATACCTCGGGTTCAAGGTCTGACCAAGCCAACTCAAAATAAGTCGACCAAGTATGAACGTGTAAAAATAACCAGAGGTCTGACCAAAGCGAAATAATTACCATGGGTTGGAAAGGCCATTAGGTCTGACCAGAGAAGTCAATCCAAATGCACGTGTTCATAGTTGGATGGCATAGACTTAAAATTAACAAATAGGTATGCACAGATAAATGTGGTAAAAGTCATGTACAAAGAAGCATGCAAAACAACTTTGTAACTCTAATTTTAAAAACTTTTTGTAATGACACTGTAGTGATCATCATGGTTCACGGTAGCTTCAATCGAACGCACAGGGAGGCAGAGGACCAGGTAAGCGCTGAAGCAATAACCTAGACATCCTTTCGGTGTGACCGTGCGAACCTCTTTGAACCCCCTTTTGAGTTTGTTCTAGTGGGTGAGCCGTGCATCCCAAGTGTCCATAGCGTCTAGTTTTTAAATTCTTGAAAACGTGTTTCATATATTAGGTCACTTTATTTTACAAAAACGATTTTTCACAAATCAAATGGCAGGTCACAATTGAGCATGATATTTAGGCGTGTAAATAAGGACCAATATTAATGTTATGGTTACGATATGTATTATTCCATATTGCATGCAATTAGGTGTCAAAGCAAGTAACAATAATGCACATATAGGAATCACAAACATATAAGCATAAACATTAATATTAAAACCACATATTTTTCCGAGTCCTCTTGCGAGTCTTCCCCAAACGGATAACCATAAGACCGTCACTATGATACAATACCTAGATCGCCCCATACATCGCAAAAAGCAATTGAGTGGGTCTTGTGGCCGGAAAACACATAAAAGGCATGGCAATCTCAATTAACAAGTAATTACGCAATTTATGTATTTAATAAACAATATGTAATTCTAAGTATCATTATAATTCTAATTAACAATTAATTAATTCTAATTAACATTTAATTCTAATTAGCAAGTAATTCTAATTAACAAGTAATTCAAATTAACAATTTAATTCTAATTAACAAAGTAATTCTAATTAACATGTAATTAAATTAACAAATTAATTCTAATTATCAATATAATTTAATTCGTGTGTGACTAGTTATTTTTTATTAAAAATTGACAAGTATTGCATATAGTTGTCAAAACAAAATAAAACGAATAACTAAATTAGGTTTCATGAAGCCTTTTAAACATGTTTATTAATAAGAAACATGTAACCCATAATCGCAAAAACGAGATGGTTCGTGATGCCACTGTTGGGATTTTAGAACTAAGTTAACCATTAACCTCTACGAGTACGCTGCGGATAAGGATCTAGTAATCACAATTAGGTTAACACGTATTAATAAACAATAATTGAATAAAAGGTAAAATAAGAAACTAACCTTTCGTGGTAATTGAACGCAAATGTAACGGACAATATAACCAATACGAAACTAAGCATCTAAAATAGATGCCTCTATGAGTATCACACACAAACAGTTAAACCAAGTACGTTCGAATAAACGCTAGTCGAGAACGTTTACCAATCAACCCCTTGAATTACTTGAATACCAAGAACAAGAAAGACCCAAGAACCACTTCTTATTTTCTGCCCGAGATCACTAACTGTCCGAGAAAAGTTTTAACATTACACCCGATATCGGACAAAAAGTGTCCGATATATATACTCCCTTCTGTCCGAGATATATTACGACAAAACCACTCAAACTTGTTGCCAATCTGGTTTGACCAGAAACCATATAACAAGTATTCTAAACCAACTAATCATTAATTACTCTTGGATCTATGTATGATGCAAGTATAATGATTTGTACAAACCAATTAAAAAAACTAGTCGAATCTTATTAAAATCCGATTGGTTAAACACCATTTATGGTGAAAACGATTTGGCAGTATCTTAGGTGTAGTGTGATATATATTTATGAGATTTTAGGGATAGTATATCATTTAATCGTACATAGGTGTATTTGTTTATATAGTTTCTTGAACCACCATTCTCTTGGGCTCAAGACTTCCTTATCAAGCAACAAACCCAACACCCCCGATCGTTCATGGTTATTTAGGCCCAAGGCTCACCAACCGACCCATATTGAAAGCTAAAATAGCCCATGGGTCGTGTAATAGGATCGGGTCACGTGCAAGCATAAACGGGTCAATATATTCAAGTAATTATAACGTTCGTCTCGTACTCTCATGTTTAACGTGTGTGCCCCCTTAGGCTCACACACTTCTAGTCGTTTACGTGTGTTTTAACTCCCACAAACCAACAGAAATATCCTATGCTTGCTACTATTCCTAATCCTGTTCTGATTCCTGATTCTAGGGATAGATTGGTTTGGAAGTCTCATAATGATGTGGATATCGAGTTTTCTGTGGCTTCAATTTGGGATTCTATTCGGCCTAGAGGTTTGGTGGTTGATTGGTATGATGTGGTGTGGTTCTCTTGGTGTATTCGTTTCCATGCTTTCGATCTTTGGTTGTTAGTTATTAAATAAAAATAGAGGACTCAAGACACGTTGAGACAATGGGATGATAACAAAAATTCTAACTTAAATATGCTTTTGTGTCCCTTGTGTAGTTCTCAACCGGACTCCCACAAAACATCTCTTATTTGCTTGTTCTTTTTCTTTTCAGGTTTGGGATCAAGTGAAGATTTATGCTGGTTCACCTAATGTTGCGGCTTCTTTGGACTCTATTGTTTCTTACCTCATTCCTATATCGAAAAAGCATTTTGCTACAAGTGCTGTTGCTAAGCTTGTATTTGTTGCTTCATGATATTTTATTTGGAAAGAAAGGAACTTCAGGTTATTCAAGAATCAGAAGAGGCCTCATGCTCAGATTGTGGATGTGATCAAGTCTACTATTTTTAAGTTCAAGAGGTCGAACAATGTTCAGGCTCTTTTGCAACTTTGGAAGTTACCAGACTCGCTCTTCGAAACGTCTCTTTAATGGATTGTTTCTTTGTGGAAGATTGGGTTCGAGAGTGTTCATTTATGTTGTTGGCTGTGTATGGGTTCGAGGTTGGAGTGCTAGTTGAGAGTTGTACTCTTTTTTCCTTCTCTAGGGTTTTTTCTAAACAGGTTTTTTTAAAGAGACAGTCTCTTTTGGCTTGCTATACTCATAGTGCATTCCTGTCGGATTGTTTTGGGGATATGTGCTTGGTTAGTTGGTTTTTTCAATTGGAGTTATTGTTAGTTTATTTTGGATTTAATTCGTTTTGTGTCATGTCATAAATGACTTAGTGGTTGTTCAAGCGTATGCTTGAGGTTTATGCGGTAATTCAGCCATATACCCTTGTATTTAATATTTTTTCTGTGATTATATATTTTACCGGGGTAATCCCCTTTACCCATAAATAGTTTGTGCACTACACGAAAATCTGCAACATTACAACACCTTAATCAAACTTTACAACACCTTAATCAAACTTTAAACAGCAAATAAAACCAAATAACTCTTCTAGTAATGATAGAGCAAGCACAATTTCCCATAGCCATAAGTTTTGCATAATCACAACATATTAGTCAAATTATTAACAGGAAACTCAAAAAAATTACGGCCCAAAACACGAAATCAATTAAATTGAAACTTAATCAAGTATTCTACTTATCGATCCCACCAAAACCCCAAAACAATTTTGTATTTTTAGCCAAGAAATAAAAAAAATTTGGCTTAATTTTTCTTACCAGCACCTATCACGTATGTGTGAGCATTTGTATAAAAAACCAAACAAATGAAGCACCGATTCCTTATGTCAATTGTCTAGAATTAACAACGAAAAATAGTTGTACAAACTCTCACAATGAAAACCGATAATGCAAAACAAGTGTATAATATGCAGCGAAACACAAAATTAAGTGGCAACTAAGTGGAAACCCACTAAACATTTTTTTAATCTTTTTAAGCCAACGTCTCGGCTTGGCTTGGCATGTTAACAGTGCCAGTTTGAGCCGCGGCTCCACAGTGCACCCAAGTTGTACCACTCTCTCAAGCCGACCTCCCAATCGGCGGCTTCAAAACAGTGGTGGCTTCAAGTTCCACTTGAATGAATGTTATAAAGTATAGTTAATAACGGCAACAAAAATCACACGATAACTACACGAGTATAAAGAAATTCAACTACCAAAATATTTTATTGACAAAAGTAATTGTATATTTTATAACTAGTGATAATACTCCGTGCCACACGAGCTTTTACATTAATTTTTCATTATGATAATATTAATTAATATTTATCATCTTTTAAATAATAAGTAGTTTTCTAAGTGTATTTTATTTTCATATCAATTTAAATATAAATTTATTTCACGATTACTCATTATTTGATTGTGGTAAGATATCAACTATGCATGTTATTAACACATGAGGCTACGTTTTAATTCGTATAGGACTGACTTGTCTACAGCCATGGGTGAGGACAAAAACTTACAAACCGAATTAAAATCGAAAAACCGCTTCGCCTCACCTTTATCCATCTTTCAAAAAATTTAAAATAACCTTACCTATTTAACTATATTAACAAAAAAATGTGGTATATCTCTTGGGTTATTACCAAAAATTGTTTAAGACGTTAAGACTTGCAATTCATATTTGTATGATTTTTTAAATGATTGTTCATACTTTATTGATAGCTTTGGATGATTAAATGTTATGCTTTTATTAGTCTCACTTGAGTAATGATGATTGAAAACATAAGTTTTATGTTTAATGAAAAACTTCATATCAAGATAAAAGAGATTAAGAGTTATTAAGGTTAACAACTCAGTAGTTTATTTATCGGTATAAATAAAGGAAAAGAGGAAAAAAAAAAAAAAAAAAAAAAAAAGCTTGAAACAAAACCAATTTAATTAAAAAAAAATAGAGAAACCAAAATTGGAAAAACAAAATCAAACGATTTGCAATTTTCAATAACCGAACTTTTCGGTTCGAGGTTTGGTTTAAACAAAAACCGCCTTAAACAACCCGATACTCTCCCCTACTACACCTCCAGTCGAGGCTTTGATTTGCACTAAAGATTATGTGAGAAAGTGAAAAGAGATATAACAAATGACATTGATGATATAATGATAACAATGATGTTGAAAGGTAATAAGAACTTTCTTTGTTGTAACGTATACATGGTATTTAACGAGAAATCTTTAAATCGAAGTAAATTGATTGTATTGGAGACCTAATTACCAAAAACTTAAGTTAAACCATATAAAATGCATAAACAAATTGTGGACGTATGGTCCGGACTGGGCCTTGAATGGGTCAGGCCCGGCAGATGCGGCCCACTCTACGCCTAAACCCTAATCCATCCCCTATAAATACATGACAGGTTATCTCTAACCCATATGCTACATCGCATACTAACTTGACCGTCGGAGGTGGACCCCGGGGCTACGGCCTCGGGTCCACTCCTAACGGGTTCTCTTTGTTGACAGGTCTACTTAGGGCTCGAGAAGACGACTAACGGCCAAGGAGAGTCGTCGAATCCAGCCCGCGCCAGATTATGCATCAACACAAATCATTAATAGTAAAGGGAGTTTCCAACAAACTTCGCATTTTTCGGTAACATGACCAAAGGAATGGGTGTTGTAAAACGTACAAAATATTTTTCTTGTTCAAGTTATCGGAGACCATCTCGGACATTGTCTTTGATCACCCGTCCAAATTTTTACAACTTGTGATAAGGTCCATAGCCATACCAAATTTTTACAACTTGTGATAAGGTCCATGTTCAAGTTATCGCTGACTTGGATTGTTCTCATATTTGGAGCATCGTTGTGGGAGAACGGGATGTGGATTCGTTTATGGTAATTGAACTGTGTGGAAAGGTGTTACAATACAGCTTCTTGTTAGGGACTGTTAGTGAGATCTTTGATTTGGGAAAAGGGATTGATGGTTGTAAATGCATAGACTACGTTGCATCTTTTGCTCATGTGTGATTCTGGATGTCGATTTAAGGTATTGTTCTAAATTATGTTGTTCTATCACTACAAGAATTGTGATCAATAGTTGCACCTCTTAAGAATTTTGATTTTTCTAGATTTGGTTTGTGTGAAATCTTTGATGAATTTGGTTTTCTTATAATTTCATTTATGCTTTACTTAAGAATGTCTTATCCTGTCTAGTTTTGTATCAAAGCACGTAACAGGTGGCTGTTCGGGATTTCTGGAGAGCTGCCTATGTTTATAGTCAATGTTGATTGTAACTAGAGCAGTTGAAGCGGGGATTCGTATCTGACATTATTGTCACTTGTCCTCCATATTCACTCTTATATATTTGTGCACTCTCTATCTATTGGTAACTCAATTAGTCAAGTGGGTTGCTTTGCAAGTCTTACTCCAAATGTTTCCATGAATACGAATCAAGCTAACTTCTTCTTTGACATGCAACTGTATTGAAGTTCATGGCAATCTTATAAGCAGGTAGTAGCTATTCAAATGTCACTGAAAAAAAGTAAAAAAATTCTTGATAGTTTGTCCTACGTCCTATAGTGCTACGGGTATCCCTTTTATCCTTTTTTTAGAATTACACTCACAAATCTGGTTTGCGTGTACTATATATGGTCCGAGCTTAAGCAGAAACCATACTCAAGTACACCAATGGTGTTTGCTAGTGGATCTTATGGTGACACAAGTTTGGAAAGAACATTTTTTTTTTTTTTTTTTTTTTGAAAGACCATTACTTATGCTAAAGGGTTTTATTAATTTATTTATTATTACTATTATTCTTTTTTAATATTTTTTACAGTAGGAAGCAACAATTCTATTGATGACAAAACAAAGGGGATCCCACCACCTTAAAAAGTCAGATTTGAAAAATTAACATTACAGCCCTAATGTTAAAAATAACTTGTCATTTAAAATTAGGGATTAAACTTTGCTTAAAATAATTAAGGATTCCAAGTTAATTCTATCTATATAGTAAACGAAAACGTCGGTGACTTTGTTTAATAATTTCTCAATTATATTATCTTTGCGGGCTACTTTATTGGAAGTGGGCCGTTATCGTAACATAGCAGCCCATACATGAATCCAAATAATAGTAATACATATATAACGAGATAAGGATATAACATCGCCTCAACCAGATCCTTACACACCAAATCCACATAGTATATTTGTTTATTTATCCTATTAATTATTACCATTTCATTATTTTTGTTTATTTATAATCGTTATATGTGTTACACATTAATTAAATTTTTAGTGCGAATATCTAATACATTTTCTCAAAAATTGTGAATTCAACAATAACATAAAATTATTTCGAAAACGAACATATGAAGTGAAATCAACTATGTATCATTTCGTTCATAATATACACAAGTTTAAAACATTAATTTACGTTATTCAGACCGTTCATTCAGAATACCTATCAAACAATTTGTTTTCATTTAAAATCAGATTCACACAGAGCTTTTGGTTCATTCAGAGTTGTAAATGATTCAGTGCTAAATTATTAAATTCTATCAAACAGCCCCTAAGTTTATTTATTTTCATATCAATCTAAATATTTCTTTATTTAACGATTACTCATTATTTAACTGCGGTGAGATATCAACTTTGTATGTTATTCATTGTTTAAATCAAAGTAAATTGATTATATTTGAGACCTAATTACCAAAAACAGTTAAACGGTATAAAATGCCTAAACAAATCAACTATTGTTGTATAACAACGAGCCTAGTAGCACAATAAGAACAATAAGCAAGAGAATATAAGTGAGTATGGAAGAGAAAGATAGAACTTGTTATTGGTGTATCTTCACATTACATTAGGTGCCTTTATTTATAGGGACCTTAACATGAATGGTATTAAGTACAATATTAGATGTTACAAGACCAATCATAAAGATGGAGGTTACAAGTTAGGGGATATTAATGTGATATTGAATGTGTACAATCAATATAATAAATATTCATAACATTCCCCCTTGATTGTACATCATTCAAAATACGCTTTCGATACCGCCTCATTAAAAACCTTGCTAGGAAAAAACCTTGTGGGAGAAAAACCATAGCTAAGGGAAAAAGAGTGTAGTGCGTATTATTCCCCCTCATAATCACTTTACTTGAGCTCATTGAAATGCCGCATTTCGATGCCATACATCAATTTATTAAATGTTTGACGTAAAGAGTGCCTTGGTAAATAAATCTGCTAGATTATCGCTTGAACGAATCTTTTGAACAATAATATCGCCATTCTTTTGTAAGTCATTAGTGAAAAAGAACTTCAGTGAAATGCTCTTGGTTTTGTCACCTTTAATAAACCCTTCCTTCAATTGAGCAATGCGTCCCAAACACTTTCTCGGCTTGCTTCATGTATCGCTAGAATTTCTTCATGGTTGGATGAAGTCGTTGAAATCATCTGCTTAATTGAACGCCATGAAATTGCGGTTCCTCCTCTTGTAAATACATATCCAGTTTGAGATCGATTATTTTGAGGGTCAGACATACTAGAAGATATGTACTCTCCTTATATAACTCAAATACCTCTAATCAATATCCTATAAGATATGGACATCCATATTATAATTATCCACAACACTCCCCTTGGATGTCCATTTGAGGATTATGCCTCGTTAAAACCTTACTAGACAAAACCCGAAGGACAAAAATCTAGTGAAGGAGAAAAATACATAATTCCTTTATACGTTCGGGTATGTTGCCTCATTAAAAAAAAGCCTTGCCGGAAAACCCTATGGGGAAAAACCATGGTCAAGGGAAAAAGAGTGCAATGCGTATCTTCTATCCCCCTGATGATCACATCACTTAAATCTCTTAGTTGGTGCAATCCAATATAATAAACCAACTTCTTTAATGTCAATATAATAAGTGTCTTGATAGAACATATGTTTGATTCTCATATAAACAAGTGTTCTCTACTTAACATTCACATATCAAGAAGGATTAAACATATGTCATACTTATCATTATACGAGTACATCCTCGTACTTCACAAGTTATATAGTATCAATGAATGCAAAGTAAATGATACATTATATCATTTATGACCACTAGTGAGAACAATCAATTTTTTATATACATTTAACTATGACACCTATAAATCGATATTCTGATCATCATCTTTATAAGTAAAGGGGTATTTCTTCATCAATTGACCTCATAAACATAAGTGTCGTTTATATATATAAAGATATATAGCATCTTTCTTTAGCTTTCATTATTCACAATGATTTCATCTTTAAGATGTTTAATTGATAAAACAAGACAAAACTTTATATTTCATTTCAAGGTATTCAACCGTCTTGAAAACCTCCATATGAGTTTCATTCACATTTACCTCATCAAACCATATGTAACTTATACCATATTCAAATACAAATCACTTTAAAACTAACATGGGTAAATTTTGTTATTTCAATGGCTCATTTTAAACCAATACCATATTGCCTTTCACTTATATAGTGATTTATTCAACTTGATCAAGTGTTATTCATGAAAACTTTCTTATATGCTTTCAGCATTTTAAATCACGAGACATGCTTCATGCATTTTATATCCCTCATGGAATCTCAACTTCAAATGAGCTCTATTCCTTTTGTTTTAGACGCATATCAATTATTTATCATATTTTCAGACTTATACAATATTAAAATACATTATTGGATCCACCAGATGTCACAATTTAATTTCGCTATCTCATAATGACAGATGCATATCCAATAAGTTTACACATTTATGTATACTGACTTTAAGTCCCAAGCACATGTCTCATCACACGAGACTTCAATCCTTCATTATTTACTTGCGTCATTAAATTTAGCCATTCATTAATCCAAGATACTCACATTCATTTTAGCCCTATATTATTTACTTGCATAATCATTCATATGTAATAGTACTATCGACGTCGATTTATTTATTTTCGATTCCACACTTTACTAGACATTATATTCTATCATTTGTTGAGATCTCAAAGTTTTTCACGTACCCGGGGTTTTCAATAACCTTCATGCCTAGTTTCAGTTTAAGAGACTATTATGGGGTATTTATTACCTCGATTTGAACATTTTAACTTTCTTGCTCCATTTCATTTATTCATTCGAGGACTTTTACTTAAAATCGATTAGTTTATCACGCTGCAGACGTGCCATAGACTTACTACCAATAATTGGTTTTACTAGTGGGACACACATTGTAATCGGAGCATAGCATCGTATATATGATCTAGTAACTTTCTTTAGGTCACTAGACATGTCTGGCAATTACTAGATCTGGAATATCAATTGTCCCTTGAACTTCAAGTTCATATTCATTAGTGTGAGGATCAACATTTATATTATCGTAATTCATTCCAAATTTTTCGTTGCTCATTCTCCCCCTGAATGAATTATCAATTTCAACATCCTAAACTTATGTGCGTTGTGGTGGATTTATAATAAGAAAGGTCGTATAATTTCAAAATCTCACTTAGAAAGTATGGTTTGTGATCAAACCCATTCTAATGGGAAGGATTCATTATAAATTGTTGGCAAGATGCGAATTCATATTTTATAACATGCCCCATAAACTAAGATTTTTGTTCTCATAATTATTGGTTTGCAATCAACTGAAGACATTTTATAAACGTTCAACAAAAGCAATTCGTGTATGAACATGGGTTACAGAATGTCCAACACTTATTCCAATAATTGGCCAATACTTGAAAGTATTCACCACCATTATCAAAGATATATTTAGAAAATCATGCTCGCATTTGATAACTCAAGCCACTAATCACACTAACTTTAATATGCGTGTTTGATAATCATTTTGACAATGCATCGATTTTAAAATTCAAAATGATCCACATGACGGATGTATAGGCCTACATACATCATCGTTATATTCTTTACAAAACTTTATAAGTATGGTGGTGATGTATGATCAATTAGCTTTCATTCTATTGAGAACAATCAAATCTATCTTTGAAGAATCTTATGGTTCTTCTATACATTTCACATCGTCATTAACCCGGGATGGTCCAACCGGTCATGCCAATTACTACAATAATCTTAGTTCATAAACTTATACTTTATGACCACATATACTTCAATTGCACTTTGTTTTATATAAAAGTTAAATGATATGTAAAGCTCAAATTTCTTTGATTAGCTCTTTTATGTCTTTCACACAGTTGTAGATAATATTCAAATTCTCATATAGCATTGTCTATAAAAAAATAATTAAAGCAAATTTAAGTTCATAAGCCAATTTGATAAAACATATAATATTAGTTGCAGATAAACGAGACCGTGTCAAGATCTTAACCTTGTCAGGGTATATCATAATATGTTAATGTTACATGGTACATTCACCAACCTCAAACATATAACAGAAATTAACTTACTCATGTTAAGCAATAGAACGAATCTCCAATTAGAGTAAAAACCATCAAACGCAAAATATCTCCAACTACTACGCAAAAATAACTAACATATACCTCAAACAAAAATATCTTTTCCATCATCATATTAATGGGTAAGTTATAATATATGATAATATCTGCACGAGCGAGTCAATGATTTAGGATCCCAAACTATATTATGCAGAAGTACTAATGTGGGATAATTAAAGTTGAACGATAATTTTCTTGACTTCACATGCACTTCATACATATACACAAGACCCGATTCAAATAATTAGCTTATATGTGTCATATTCTCAATTAATAATTTCAGCAAGTAATGACCAACTTAAATAAGACACAAATTAAATTAAAAGTTGAATGAATATATTACGTACACTCAAATTAAATTAAAAGTTGAATGTAACTCGTCTTTAATTGCATCTAATAAATCTAGATTGATTACATTAAAAATATAACTCCATTGTTTAGTGTAGTATCATGCATATATTGGGCAGTAATTAAAAGACCAAACAAGAAGTAACAAAAAATGTGAACTAAACAAACAATATTATACAAGTTGTACGTTGCTATTTACTTTCCACATCATGCAAGATTTGGCCAAATAATTTTGTGGTTTGAATTTTTCAAAGTTTTAGCTAAAGTATGTGACGGTAATAAAGAACAAACACGAAGTATAAAGTCAACGATCATAATTACAAAATCAACTCGGATCAACATTTTACGAGATAACAATCAAAACAAATGATGTTGATTTAGTTATGTAATAATATGAAAATATTTGACGCTGTCCATTTAACAGGTGGATGATAGTCCACATATACACCGAAAGATTAGTTTGCCAAGCTTAGGACTCTAAATAGACAATCAATTTTACTAAATGCATAGTAAGATATGAAAATAGTAATTCGATGCAAATCTAAGCCTAAACAAGAGCCTTGTTTCTTTCGCTATGTAGCTTTCAGATTATAACCCCGCTACATATTATGAATTAAATATAAAAACAAGAAAATCATAATGTGTAACGCCCCGACCCGACAAGGGTAAAGGAATCACAAATAATGGTGTCATATCAAAGCAAACATAAATATCCAAAAGAAGTCTTAACATAAATGCGGAAATAATTCAAGTCAACATGACTTCAATACATAGGTCCCAGCGGAAAAACAAACGCCAATAAAATATCTGAAATAGTAAAGTCTTAAATGGCCTCATAAGATCAAAGCTAAATATCTCTAAGGTAAGTCCACTCAGCACTCATCCCAAAGCAAAATCCATCTCCAATGCTTAGATACCTGCCGCGGAAGAAAAGAAATGCGGCTGAGCTTCAAAAGCTCAGTGAACAGATATAAAAGCAAAGCGAATACGAAACGATATCGAATACGAAATATAGTGAACGAAAGATAGCAAAATCATAATCATTTTCAAAGTATAAATCAGAATTATCGAATAAGTTTTATAGTTAACTACCTCGAGCCCAGAAACAAATATCAGATCAAAATCATATTCACATAAGGCAACATTTGTAGGGGAGACCCACCAGAGTTATGAAGGACGTGCATGCACGCAGCATCAATCATCAGATAACAGATAACATATAACAGATAACAGATAACAGATCTAGGATGCATCCATACGCCCCACAGACAGATATTGGTCATATAACATAACTTGAGCTCATAACAGATAACAGATAAAGGACGTGGCAGAACATCACTCTACTGCCCTAGAGTCATGTCAGAGGTGCATCACTGACACGGACATGGAACCCCCATGACTAGTGAAATATTTGGCTCGGGTGTCAAACTATCTTAGGTCAAATCAGAATGTCATAACTGACACAGATCATACTTTATCAGAAGATTAATCATATTTCCAAAATCAGAGTTTTCATATCATATAGTTCAAAATCAGATGTTTTATAATTCAGAAATCAGAGTTCAGATAAGCAACAGCTCAAACAAACAGAATGGGGTTCATAGCAAAGGCTTAGGAAACCCTAATATAAAAGCTAACGAAAAGAAAACGTTATAAGGAACCTTTACTGAAAAGGTCAGAATATATGTACCTTATTCCAAAGCAAATGACCAAAAAGCAGAAATACGGAAAGCAAAGGATTACTCCTTCTTCACAGAACCTATACACATTAACGGTCGTACATGTTATTTATGATTCCATAATTGTCGAAATGATCTTTTAATATTTGGTGTTCATACTTAATGTATTCAGTGATCTTAATACTTTAGAGATTTATGATTAAATGAGACTTAAGTGTTTTATAACAAATATTGTAGATTAAGGTTCATTATGTCATTTATTAAAGTTTAGGGTTAAATGTGAAAATAGTTTAAAAGTCATAACTTACACATGAAATAACGAATTAATATAATTAGCTTCAAACCCTAATCGACTCTCATTTATGTTCTAGGGTTTTCTCAATCTTTTAATATCATATCAATGTGCATTTACTTTACATATTACGTCATTTAATGACTCATTACTCTTGTTTATTTACTCAACACATTCATGTCTTAACCATACGTTACTTATACACATATTATACGTCAACTTTTATACCCATGCACGTCTATCATTTCATGTGACTACACAAGTTACTTATTATCTGGATTAGATATACATCTACACACACATGCACAATAGCTTCGACTAGATATGAACACGTACTACGTTTACACATCGACAAGCTCACTTGACTCACAACACACGCGCATGGTACACGGTTCACAAACCATTTAGGGTTCGGTTCACACATCACTTAGGGTTTAGGTTTTGCATAATCTTTACTCATTTAATACACTTCCACAAACACTCACATGTTTCGGTTAATACATAGGTTTCGGCTAATATGTTTTACGCAAACCCTAACTCTTCTACGTATCTTACATATTCACGTTTGCATGTTATATAAGGTCCGATTTATTTATATATGTGGTTCGGTTCTATGTGGCTCGACTTATTTAAGATCCGATTCATACAATACGTATTACATACATGCTCTTTAATATTATAAGGTTCAATTCATATTTGTTTGTTGGTTTCGTAAGGTTCGGCCAAAAAAAAAGAACACAAGCTCGACTAAAACAAAACATGATACAATATATTATACGTTAGTTGTTATCAAAGGAAGACGAGAAAACATGTTATACCTTAGCTCGTTGGAAACAAAGTCTCGACACCAAGGAAGTTAGGGCTTCGGCCGAATGAAAATGAAAAGAAAAGAGGCAAAACTAGGGTTTCCAAATTGTGTTAATGTGTTGTATTTATAGTGGTACAAATTTGGTTAGGCTTGAGGGGGTGTGGGCTTCGGCTTGGGTCCAACCGAACAAAACAAACACCCCTTTTGGGCTCTCGGCTTCTTGATCCAACCGAACACAAACAACACGCCCATCTTGGTTCACCATTAAACGAAAACAAGGCCCAAACGAATGACCCAACTATTTACGCGAGACGTTTAACCTTCGTCATACAAAGTCGATCACATACACATATTTGTTAAGTTTTAGTTATTCGTAAGTTAGGTTTTAATTTCGTTGAATGAATATAAATGTCTTTTACGTATTTTATAAATTTCGATTCCAAGGGTATTTTAGTCTTTATTCATGTTTTAGATTTTCAGGTTTTACAACTCTTCCCCTCTAAAAGAAGAATTTTCGTCCTCGAAAATTGAAATGAAACGAAACGAAAACGAAACGAGAACATACCAAACTATTCAAAGAAATGAGGATAACTAGCTCGCATCGACTCCTCGGTTTCCCAAGTAGCCTCACGCTCCGGGTGATTTTTCCAAAGAATCTTAACGAACGGAATGACTTTATTTCTCATGACTCTTTCTTGTCTTTCTAAAATAGCTTCCGGTTCTTTAGATAAGGACATATCGGACTGAATTTGATCAAACGGATAAGAAGCAACGTGTAACGGATGATAGTTGTATCCCCTTAGGAGTGATACATGGAAAATGTCATGAACATGCGATAACTGAGGCGGAAGTGCTAACCGATACGAAACTTCTCCAATACGCTCCAGAATTTCAAACGGACCGATGAATCGAGGACTGAGCTTGCCCTTGATTCCAAAACGTTTTACACCTCTAAACGGCGAAACTTTCAAAAATACACGATCTCCGACCCGAAATTCTAAATCACGACGATGCTTGTCGGCATAACTTTTCTGACGAGACCTAGCCTCCTTCAACTTTTCTCTAGCAACAGCTACTTTCTCATTAGTGATCTCAATCATTTCCGGACCTTCAATTAAGCGTTCACCTAGTTCATCCCAACAAGTAGGTGCTCTACATTTCCTTCCATAAAGAAGTTCAAACGGTGCTGCCTTAATGCTAGCATGCCAACTGTTGTTGTATGCAAACTCTACTAAACACAAATATTCATCCCAGCTGCCCGTCCATTCTAAAGCACAAGCCCTTAGCATGTCCTCTAAGGTCTGAATAGTCCTCTCTGACTGACCATCCTTTTGAGGATGAAATGCTGTACTGAAATTAAGTCGAGTACCCCAAGCTTTTTGCAAACCTTTCCAGAAACGAGAAGTAAAACGCGGATCTCTGTCGGACACAGTAGATGCCGGAGTACCATGAAGTCTAACTATCTCTTGCTGAAAAATTTCCGCCAATCTACCAATACCATAATCCTTTCTAATTGGTAAGAAATGAGCAGATTTGGTTAGTCGATCAACAACTACCCAAATCGCATCATGCTTCTTCCGAGTAAGAGGTAGCCCAGTCACAAAATCCATAGATATCTTATCCCACTTCCATGTTGGAATTTCCAATGGCTGTAACAATCCACTAGCCCTTTAATGTTCAATCTTAACCTGCTGACAAATCATACACTTCGACACAAACGTCGCCACATCTTGCTTCATGCCATTCCACCAGAAGTACTGTTTCAAATCCCTATACATCTTGGTAGAACCAGGATGGATAGTGAAAGGAGAACTATGAGCTTCAGTCATAACTTTCTCGCGAAGTACCGGATCATTGGGAACACAAAGCCTATCTTCATACCATACAATTCCGTCATCATCAACCTTAAACTCCGTCTGCTTACCTTCTTCAACATTTCGCGCCACGGCCCACAGCTCGCCATCATCTTTCTGAGCTTCTTTAATTTGCAGTATAAGGTTTGACTCCACCTTCATACTAGCCCAGTATCCATCAAAACCTCGTACGCATAGCTCAACATCCAAACGCTCTAAGTCACGAATAATCCTAGGTTCAATCTCAATACTTGCAAGAATGCCTGATTTCCGGCTAAGTGCATCAGCAACTACATTAGCCTTACCTGGATGGTACTGAATGTTGGTGTCATAATCCTTAAGAAGTTCTAACCATCTTCTTTGTCTCATGTTAAGTTCTTTCTGAGTGAAAATATACTTGAGACTTTTATGGTCAGTGAATATATCACACGTCTCTCCATACAAGTAATGCCTCCAGATCTTCAACGCGAACACCACCGCAGCTAACTCAAGGTCATGAGTTGGATAATTCTCCTCATAAGGTTTTAGCTGCCTTGAAGCATAAGCTATTACCTTTCCATGTTGCATCAAAACACAGCCCAATCCTTTCTTAGATGCATCACTATAAATTTGGAATCCTCCAGAACCAGATGGAAGAGTCAAAATAGGAGCGGACACCAATCTCCGTTTCAACTCTTCAAAACTCTTCTCTCGTTCATCCGTCCATACAAACTTTTCACCTTTTCTCATCAGTTGGGTTAGGGGCAAAGCTAAGCGAGAGAAACCTTCAACAAAACGTCGGTAGTAACCAGCAAGTCCTAGAAAACTCCTAACCTCAGTCACTGTCGTAGGTCTTGGCCATTTAGTGATAGCCTCAACTTTAGACGGATCCATGGTGATACCATCAGCAGATACAATATGACCAAGGAAAGCGACTTGTCTTAACCAAAACTCGCACTTCGAAAATTTGGCGTACAACTTCTTCTTCCTCAGAATCTCCAAAACTATCCGGAGATGTTGCTCTTGCTCTTCTTCAGACTTGGAGTAAACTAAAATGTCGTCGATGAAAACGATAACGAACTTGTCGAGGAACTCATGGAAAACACGATTCATTAGGTCCATAAACACAGCAGGCTCATTTGTCAAACCAAAAGGCATAACAAGGAATTCATAATGACCATATCTGGTACGAAACGCGGTCTTAGGAACATCTTGCTCCCTCACACGTAGCTGGTGATAACCAGATCTCAGATCAATCTTAGAAAAGAACTTCGCTCCTTGCAGTTGATCAAACAAATCATCAATACGTGGCAGAGGATAACGGTTTCGAATGGTAATACGGTTGAGTTCACGGTAGTCGATACATAGACGCATGCTTCCATCCTTCTTCTTCACAAACAAAACAGGTGCACCCCATGGAGAAACGCTGGGTCGAATAAATCCATTTTCTATCATCTCTTGCAGCTGTTCCTTCAACTCCTTCAGTTCTACAGGTGCCATGCGATACGGAGCCTTCGAAATCGGTTCAGCACCAGGAATTAACTCAATGCGAAACTCAACTTCTCTAGCTGGGGGAAGACCGGGTAGTTCATCGGGAAAAACGTCGGTGAATTCACAAACAACAGAAAGATTTTCAATGTTAGGACTCTCCAAAGATGTGTCCTTAACAGATGCCAGAAAACCTTGGCACCCATGAGCAATCATGGTCCGTGCCTTCATAGCAGAAATGAGCTTAACAGATTTGAGAGGTTGATAACCATAATAAACAAATTCAGGATGTTTTATGTCTCCAAAGATCACAGTTCTAGCATAGCAGTCGATGGAAGCTCTATGATAAGCCAACCAATCCATGCCTAGAATGATATCAAAGTCGACCATATCGAGAGGATACAGATTTGCAGAGCGAATACGATCATCAAAACGAAGAGGGCACTTAACGTATTTATGATCAATGATCATGTGGTTTTTCATAGGCGTAGAAATCGATAAGTGATTTGTTAGTGGTTTGGGCTTCATATTAAGTTTCTTAGCAAATGTGACAGATATAATGGAGTGTGTGGCACCGGTATCAAATAAAGCGAAGACAGAATAATCATCAATGAAAAGAGTGCCCATAATGGTACCTGAAGTGCGCTCCGCCTGATTCCGAGTAGTAGCATAAACACGTCCAGTAGTAGGTGGCGGCTTGATGTAGTTTCCAGGAATCACCGGGTTCTTCTTAGGGCAATCCTTGATCTTGTGAGTAGTGGAACCACAAGAGAAACATCCACCAGTGGCCTTAAAACACGGCCCCGGATGAGCCTTTCCACAAGTAGTACAGATAGGTGGGGGAGGCAAAACCTCAGCTGTCCTTTGCTGACCAGAAGATCCTGAAGCACGACCCTGATATGATCCTCGAGCTGACTGATCCTTGTTGTAACGCTGGTTATTGTTACCTTGATTCTGACGATCATTTCCATTTCTACCAGCAGCTCTGCTATCCTGACTCCTCGCCTCAGGGCGCCTAGAGTCCACATTCCTTCCTGACTGACCCCGCTGATCATAACTCCTATCCACTTGACCCCTCGAATCATAACTCCTGCCAGAATTTCCCTTATAATCATTACTTTGAGTCCTACCTTGAATCTGATCACCATCGCGGTTACGCTTGTTGGAACCTGAAACCTCATGAAAGATCTCAATGTTACGAGTTGCGTCATTGCAGGCCGACACATCCTCATACTCAATATTAAGTAGTCGGTCCAACACCCACTTCTTCAGTCCCCACTTGAAGTGCTTAGCTTGGCGCCTACCATCTCCAGCAATCGTTCCCACAAAACTTACCAGTCTCATAAACCTGCCCATGTACTCATTGGAGTTCTCATGATCAAACTGGTAAATCGCCTGATAATCCCTCTCATACCTTTGCTGCTCAGCATCAGGGAAGTAACGGTTATAGAAGATAGTACGAAATTCAGTCCAGGTACAAGTAATAGCAAAAGCATCTCCTCCTCTTGCCTGTTTGAGTGCCTTCCACCAATTCAATGCATCACCTTCCAACTTAAATGTAGCCAAACGAGTCTTAAACTCGTCTCCACAACCCAATACTTCAAACAGCTTCTCAATATGAGTGATCCAGTCCTCGGCCTCAGTGGGAGTAGCAGCAGTGCTAAAAGAAAGAGGCTTGAGCTTACCGAAACGCTCGAGCCAAGTGTGAATGCCGGTGGGTTGATTACCTCCACCACTACCCAAAGCAGCAGTCTGATTACGAATGTTGTTGATCACCTGTGTCATCATCTCAGGTGTGGTGAGACCAGGGAAAAGAGTGTTGAGAGCATTGGCAATCGCAGCATCCATGTTAGGAGCATCATCGTCCCCTTCCGAGTTACCGTTACGACGAGTTTGAACCATCTGAATGATATTCAAACGATTAGCAAAATGAACAAAGATGAGATATGAAATGGAAGTTCGCAGAAGGAAACCTAAGTCTACCCAATCCTCACAGGTCATAGCCTAAGCTCTAAGGGTCTCAAAACCTGGCTCTGATACCATAAATTGTAACGCCCCGACCCGACAAGGGTAAAGGAATCACAAATAATGGTGTCATATCAAAGCAAACATAAATATCCAAAAGAAGTCTTAACATAAATGCGGAAATAATTCAAGTCAACATGACTTCAATACATAGGTCCCAACGGAAAAATAAACTCCAATAAAATATCTGAAATAGTAAAGTCTTAAATGGCCTCATAAGATCAAAGCTAAATATCTCTAAGGTAAGTCCACTCAGCACTCATCCCAAAGCAAAACCCAGCTCCAATGCTTAGATACCTGCCGCGGAAGAAAAGAAATGCGGCTGAGCTTCAAAAGCTCAGTGAACAGATATAAAAGCAAAGCGAATACGAAACGATATCGAATACGAAATATAGTGAACGAAAGATAGCAAAATCATAATCATTTTCAAAGTATAAATCAGAATTATCGAATAAGTTTTATAGTTAACTACCTCGAGCCCAGAAACAAATATCAGATCAAAATCATATTCACATAAGGCAACATTTGTAGGGGAGACCTACCAGAGTTATGAAGGACGTGCATGCACGCAGCATCAATCATCAGATAACAGATAACATATAACAGATCTAGGATGCATCCATACGCCCCACATGGGTAATATAACATAACTTGAGCTCATAACAGATAACAGATAAAGGACGTGGCAGAACATCACTCTACTGCCCTTGAGTCATGTCAGAGATGCATCACTGACACGGACATGGAACCCCCATGACTAGTGAAATATTTGGCTCGGGTGTCAAACTATCTTAGGTCAAATCAGAATGTCATAACTGACACAGATCATACTTTATCAGAAGATTAATCATATTTCCAAAATCAGAGTTTTCATATCATATAGTTCAAAATCAGATGTTTTATAATTCAGAAATCAGAGTTCAGATAAGCAACAGCTCAAACAAACAGAATGGGGTTCATAGCAAAGGCTTAGGAAACCCTAATATAAAAGCTAACGAAAAGAAAACGTTATAAGGAACATTTACTGAAAAGGTCAGAATATCTGTACCTTATTCCAAAGCAAATGACCAAAAAGCAGAAATACGGAAAGCAAAGGATTACTCCTTCTTCACAGAACCTATACACATTAACGGTCGTACATGTTATTTATGATTCCATAATTGTCGAAATGATCTTTTAATATTTGGTGTTCATACTTAATGTATTCAGTGATCTTAATACTTTAGAGATTTATGATTAAATGAGACTTAAGTGTTTTATAACAAATATTGTAGATTAAGGTTCATTATGTCATTTATTAAAGTTTAGGGTTAAATGTGAAAATAGTTTAAAAGTCATAACTTACACATGAAATAACGAATTAATATAATTAGCTTCAAACCCTAATCGACTCTCATTTATGTTCTAGGGTTTTCTCAATCTTTTAATATCATATCAATGTGCATTTACTTTACATATTACGTCATTTAATGACTCATTACTCTTGTTTATTTACTCAACACATTCATGTCTTAACCATACGTTACTTATACACATATTATACGTCAACTTTTATACCCATGCACGTCTATGATTTCATGTGACTACACAAGTTACTTATTATCCGGATTAGATATACATCTACACACACATGCACAATAGCTTCGACTAGATATGAACACGTACTACGTTTACACATCGACAAGCTCACTTGACTCACAACACACGCGCATGGTACACGGTTCACAAACCATTTAGGGTTCGGTTCACACATCACTTAGGGTTTAGGTTTTGCATAATCTTTACTCATTTAATACACTTCCACAAACACTCACATGTTTCGGTTAATACATAGGTTTCGGCTAATATGTTTTACGCAAACCCTAACTCCTCTACGTATCTTACATATTCACGTTTGCATGTTATATAAGGTCCGATTCATTTATATATGTGGTTCGGTTCTATGTGGCTCGACTTATTTAAGATCCGATTCATACAATACGTATTACATACATGCTCTTTAATATTATAAGGTTCAATTCATATTTGTTTGTTGGTTTCGTATGGTTCGGCCAAAAAAAAAAGAACACAAGCTCGACTAAAACAAAACATGAAACAATATATTATACGTTAGTTGTTATCAAAGGAAGACGAGAAAACATGTTATACCTTAGCTCGTTGGAAACAAAGTCTCGACACCAAGGAAGTTAGGGCTTCGGCCGAATGAAAAAGAAAAGAAAAGAGGCAAAACTAGGGTTTCCAAATTGTGTTAATGTGTTGTATTTATAGTGGTACAAATTTGGTTAGGCTTGAGGGGGTGTGGGCTTCGGCTTGGGTCCAACCGAACAAAACAAACACCCCTTTTGGGCTCTCGGCTTCTTGATTCAACCGAACACAAACAACACGCCCATCTTGGTTCACAATTAAACGAAAACAAGGCCCAAACGAATGGCCCAACTATTTACGCGAGACGTTTAACCTTCGACATACAAAGTCGATCACATACACATATTTGTTAAGTTTTAGTTATTCGTAAGTTAGGTTTTAATTTCGTTGAATGAATATAAATGTCTTTTACGTATTTTATAAATTTCGATTCCAAGGGTATTTTAGTCTTTATTCATGTTTTAGATTTTCAGGTTTTACATAATGCATAAATATTTAATTAAACCATATTGATCAAAAGAAAATTTTTCCTACATCATTAAATTATATTTGACATATGATAACAAACCAACTAGATAATCAACGTAAACTTATTTTAGTCGACAACTAAACCAATCAATATGCTCGAATCACACATCTCTAAATCCAAATTAATATCATGTTTGATATACATGGCAAGTCCACATATAGCATATACATTTTATATTTTTTTGACATTGTTCCTTCTATAGCATGATTTGATCTAATTCATGTTTGGTTTTATACAAACACAACAAACAAATGTTAAACACCTATGAAACATATATTTATTTTTAAGTTTTACAAAACACAACTTCCATCGACACATCATAAATGTAAAATTAATGCAAGTTTCTTAATAAATTATCATTCATACCAACTAAAAACAACAATGACTTTGAATGAGATGGTTAATTTGTAAATCAAGAGAGGGTGTCTTATATTTGTATATATAAGGATAAAATGAAGTGTTAGTGCATGTATACATATGTAATAACTTATAAGTTTCTAAATATTTATATAAATTAATAATTCTTTACGCAAAACGATTCAGCCATATAACTAGCTAGATCTTACATCACCCTATCCCACAAGAAAGAATATGATATAAAGAATTATAAGTTGTAATTTTCGTAGTAAAACAATATCAGTTCGATTAAAGTAATTACAAAGTTAATTGATTTTTCTTATTCTATAAAATTATGAACTTATAGCACCTAATTTCATACACCCCATACATAGTGCTTGTTTTTTTATCAACTTTTCATATTCTTTATCATTGTTTATATGCCATGTGATTGTCATATAATTTTCATTATTATATGGGCTCTAACAAGTTACAAAATTAACATATAATTTGAGTGGGAGACTTACCTCTCGTGATTGCTCAAATAAGACTGTTTCCTCTTTTTTAGTTGTCAACCCAAACACTTTAATTAATACATCTTGCTAAGCACGTAGGCATCTCACGTAAACAAGAATCACAAGAGCGTGCTGATAACGTGTTGTATAACAACGAGCCTAGTAACACAATAAGAACAATAAGCAAGAGAATATAAGTGAGTATGGAAGAGAAAGATAGAACTTGTTATTGATGTATCTTCACATTACATTAGGTGCTTTAATTTCTAGAGACCTTAACATGAATGGTATTAAGTACAATATTAGATGTTAAAAGACCAATCATAAAGATGGAGGTTACAAGTTAGTGGATATTAATGTGATTGATGAATCTGTACAATCAATATAATAAATATTCATAACAATCATATTAAAAAAAGTTTCCAACTAATTTCACCTTTTTTCATAACATGACCATTGGAATGAGCGAGTTATAAAACTACGTATTCTTTTATGCTAACAAAATCCATAAAACAAAAACAAAAGCCTGTGTTTTTAGATTTGGCTGTTGTAAAACGACAACCGTACAAGATATTTTTCTTATTCAAGTTATTCATAGAGAGTGAGTTTTTGATTTAGATATACGCATTTATCCGGAGAGTCGGAGACCATCTCGGACATTGTCTTTGATCACCCGTCCAAATTTTTACAACTTGTGATAATGTCCATTGCCATACCACGAGCCCAGCCCATTTGATGGCGGTTAAATTGTCATTATATTTTGCTATTCGATGATAAAAAAACTGAAAACCCTTGTAAACCCTTTTCATGGCGGGAGGTTCATCGGAGGTAGCAGCATCCGTGCATAGAGTCTTGTCCAATGACGACCTTTTGATGGAAATCTTACTTCGATTACCAATACTCTCACTTCATCTTCTCAAACCGGTATGCAAACAGTGGCTATCTCTCATAACATCTCCTAGTTTCACTTTGAGACGAATCCGAATCCCTAATGTCGATCCTCCTTCTGGTCTCTTTATTGAACGATGGTCTTTTGGTCCCGGCCACAACGATTTTGTGTCATTTGATCCCAGAATTCCAGCAAAAAGGTCAATACTCTTTCCTTTTAGCTTAAAGGGATGGGTTAAGCAATCGTGCAATGGTTTGCTTCTGTGTTATGACAGTCATGGTAATTATATTATCTACAATCCATTGATTAATATGTTTAAGATGCTTCCACCAAAACATGATTTGAATTATGAGAGATGGGGTATTGATTACATGAACTTGGCATTTGATCCTACTAAATCACCTTGTTACAAAGTCGTACATGTTGGAAGCACAGATGATTTTCCTTATTCCATTATAATACAAACTTACTCTTCCGAAACTGGTGTTTGGAGTGTCTGAGATGATCGATTTCGTTCTAGTAGTTTTGATGATTTTTTCAATGGAATATATTGGAATGGTGCCATTCATTGGTTAAGTTATGGGGCGGAGCATATTCATGTTAAGTTAGATATTCTGGACCGTCCGGTTTTAACTAACATCAAAACCCCCCTTCCTCATACTGTCAAAATTTTTAAGTCTCATGGTAGTTTGCTTCTTCTTTGTAAGGATTGTGCTCCTTCCCGACATTTGAATATTTATGAGATGAAGAATGGGTATTCTGAATGGTCGGTTAAGTACTTTGTTAATCTTGATGACATGATGAGACCATATCCAACATGGAGGATGCCGCCCGCTGACTGGGGTTGTCATCATATTTGGAGCATCGTTTTGGGAGAACGGGACGAGGATTCGTTTATGGTAATTGTACTGTCGGGAAAGGTGTTACAATGCAGCTTCTTGTTAGGGACTGTTAGTGAGGTCTTTGATTTGGGAAAACGGATTAATGGATGTAGATGCATAGACTACGTTGCATCTTTTGCTCATGTGTGATTCTGGATGTCGATTTAAAGTTGGGTAAAAGCCATAAAATAACAACCTACTTTCTCTAATTTGCTGAGTTGAAACACTTACTTTTATATTACCTTACTTCACCAACGTACGTTCAATTTTAATCTGACTTCACCCATATGACTAAAATAAACTTGCATCGTTAGTCCTTTATACCAACGGCCGTTAGCAAATAACTTAAAATTTGGTTTTCTTACGTTTTCGTCGGTTTTTACACGTTTTCGTCCGTTTTTGCCCGATTTCGTCCTTGTTTGCACGTTTTCGCCCGTTTTTACATGTTTTCGACTGTTTTTAAATGTTTTCATCCGTTTTTTGCACGCTTTTGTCCTTTTTACACGTTTTCGTCCGTTTTTTCATGTTTTTCTTCATTTTCGCACGTTTTCATCTGTTTTTAAATGTTTTTGTCCGTTTTTACACGTTTTAGTCAGTATTTGCACGTTTTCGTCCGTTTTTAAACTTTTTTCCGTTTTTACACATTTTTTTTGTTTTTACACGCATAAAAACCGTTTTTACACGTTTTCATCCATTTTATACGCGTAAAAACGGCTTTTATACGTGTAAAAACGAACGAAAGTGTGTTAAAACGATTTCGATACATGCAAAAGCAGACGAAAACATGTAAAAACACATGAAAACGGACGAAAACGTGTAAAAATGGTTTTTATACATGTAAAACCGAAAGAAATCGTGTAAAAACGGTTTTTATACGTGCAATATTGAACATGCAAAAACGGACGAAAAAATATAAAATAGACGAAAATGTGAAAAATGGACGAAATGTGCAAACACAGACGAAAGCGTGCAAAAACAGACGAAATTGTGCAAAACAGACGAAAACGTGTAAACATGGACGAAAACGGGTAAAAACGGTTTTTGTACGTGCTGGAACATGAAAAAACGCATGAAAACGTGCAAAAACGGACGAAAACGGGTAAAAAAGATGAAAACGTGCAAAACGTGTTAAAACAGACGAAAACGTGCAAAAACAAACGAAAATGTGTAAAAACAGATGAAAACGTGCAAAAACGGACTAAAACATGTAAAAACAGCCGAAAACGTTCAAAAACGAAGAAAACGTGTAAAAACGGTTTTCATTCGTGCAAAAACGAACGAAAACGTGTAAAACCCGACGAAAACGTAAGAAACCCAAATTTTAAGTTATTTGCTAACGGCCGTTAGTATAAAGGACTAACGATGCAAGTTTATTTTAGTCATATGGGTGAAGTCAGATCAAAATTGAAAGTACGTTGGTGAAGTAAGGTAATAAAAAAGTAAGTGTTTCAACTTAGCAAATTAGAGAAAGTATGTTGTTATTTTATGGCTTTTACCCTTTAAAGTTTGATTTGTTCTAAATTATGTTGTTCTGTCACTACAAGAATTGTGATCAATAGTTGCACCTCTTAAGAATTTTGATTTTTCTAGATTTGGTTTGTGTGAAATCTTTGATGAATTTGGTTTTCTTATAACTTCATTTATGCTTTACTTAAGAATGTCCTGTCCTGTCTAGTTTTGTATCAAAGCACTTAAGGTTCGGGATTTCTGGAGAGCTACCCATGTTTATAGCCTTATACCTAAGTGAAGTAGCCTTTCATGCTTATAGTCAATGCTGATTGTAACTAGAGCAATTGAAGTGGGAATTCGTTTGTCACTTGTCCTCCATATTCACTCTTATATAAATGTGCACTATTTATCTATTGGTAACTCAAGCTAACTTCTTCTTTGACATGCTACAGGTTTGAAGTTCATGGCAATCTTATAAGCAGGTAGTAGCTATTCAAATGTCACTGAAAAAAAGTAAAAAAATTCTTGATAGTTTGTCCTACGTCCTATAGTGCTACGGGTATCCCTTTCATCTGTTTTTAGAATTACACTCACAAATTCTTGATAGTTTGTCCTACGTCCTATAGTGCTACGGGTATCTCTTTCATCTGTTCTTGATAGTTTGTCCTACGTCCTAAGAAACTATATTCAAGTACACCAATGGTGTTTGCTAGTGGATCTTATGGTGACACAAGTTTGGAAAGACCATTACTTATACTAAAGGGTTTTATTTATTTGTTTATTATTATTATTATTATTATTATTTTTTTTTTATTTTTTATTTTTATTTTTTTTTTATTTTATTTTTTTTTATAAAAACGTCACTTCATTAGAAAATCAAAGGAAATTACAAGAAATTAGTGGGGAGCCGAGAGACTAACTGGGCCCCCACTCCTCTAGCAATAGCAAAACAAATCCTACTAAAAATATAGTTAGCACTACGCGCGCCAATATAGAGTGACCGAGAACTTTCGGATACGCTTGAGCAAGGTTACCGCCTCCTTCACGAGTTCACCAAAAGAGGAGAAAGAGAAGGGGATGAACTCATATCCAATATCAGCGCATTTGGTTTCATACTTGACACGTTTGCGCTGTGCAGCTTCAATCACGGCACGCCCTGCCACAAAGTCAGTCATACCAGTTTGCGTTAGGGGCGATGACCCAGTAAGATCAACACACACATCAAGGCCTCTTTCCCACGAGTAAAGTAACAAATCAGTTGGGCGTAGGTGTTTGTCCCTCTCTCCGCAGAGCCCAATATCAATTTCTTTACGAGCCGAAACCCCTACCTGGGAGCAGATATCAGCGAGAGTGTCACGCACCACATTATGTCGATGTTAAATACCAATAATACATGCGCATGATACAACATGAACCCCATAGATATCACCCGTAAAAACCTTGGAACAAGCAGAGCACGACATCTGAGTGGAGAAAAGAGGAACACCTAGGATGCAACAATTATTATTATTATTATTATTATTATTATTATTATTATTAATATTATTATTTTTTATATTTTTTAGGATGCAACAATTATATTGATAACAAAACAAAGGGGATCCCACCACCACCTTAAAATGTCAGATTTGAAAAATTAATACTTTTCGCATTATCTAATGTCCCTCTGGCCATTAAACATCTACAGACCTAATGTTAAAATAACAGGTCATTTAAAATTAGAGATTAAAACTTTGCTTAAAATAATTAAGGATTCCAAGTTAATTTCAATTTAAACTCCAAAGTATCAATTAAATTGTAAAGCAAGTTTATAAATATATTTATTTCATCGGGTATCCCTTTGCCAAAAAGAATTATAAATATATTGTTACCAAAAAGTGTTAACCGCGTGTAATCTTCACGGTTTAAGTTTTAGCTTCTACAATAAGCATATGAGCTTATTAACTTATTTATCTTACATAAGGACACTCAAGCATTTAAATAAGCTTATAAGCATGAGTTTATGAGTTTATTGAATTGGGGTTATGTTGGTCCCAGTTTTCGGGTGAAACGTAAATATGTTCAAGAAGTTGTAAACAAGTTTTACACATGATCTATTTAAGATTTCTAGTTCATGGACTCTCCACCTAAAGATAACATTCTTAACTCCACGCATGTATCAACAATGGATATCGGGAGCATTGAACAACACAGGGAATCTGACTGATATTGGGCTAAAAATGAGCCGATTCCCATAGGACCCACATCTGGCTAAATGCTTTAATGGGTGAAGAGTTTAATTGTGTAAACGAAGTTTTGGTGATTGTATCTATGCTTTCAGTCCTGTATTCTTTAGTCCAAAAGACAGGGCAGAAAAAGTGATGTTGCACATGCAAAGTTTTTCGTGCCTGAATCCAATCATTTCACGTTACTCGACGTCTACAAACAATGGAAATCTAACAAATACTCTGGAGACTGGTGTAACACTCATTACCTACAAGTGCTAGCTCTACGAAAGGCTCGGGAAGTGAGATCTGAGTTGCTCGACATATTGAAAAAGCTCAAGATCTGGCTCACATGATCATGTGGGTCTAATTGGGACGTCATCAAAAAGCGATATGCTCAGCTAAAGGGATCAGGGAATACATCAATATTAGGAAAGGGATGTCGTGCCATTTGCACTCAACCTTGGCTTTACATGGGCTGGCTGACATTCTTGAATATGTGGTGTACCATGAATTGATATATATATATATTGACTACCAAAAAATACATGCAGTGTCTCACTATAGTTGAGCCACAGTGGTTGGCAGAATTTTGCCCGATGTTCTATTCAGTAAAGGATTCTCACGTCTTTGTTGGCAGAGTTTGACCCAATGTTCTATTCAGTTAAAGAATAAATGTAGTGTGTCACAGTTTGGAAAAGTTAAAAGATTGTCATAGGATTTGTACTTGGTGTGCTAAGAATAAATGTAGCATGTTCCATTACTAAAACATGTTGTGTATCATCATGAAACTTGAACTCAACGTAGTACCGTCCAGTTTTAGCATGTACATGAAGGGGTAAAATTCGACTACTTTGTCCAGGATGATTGGTATAACTGGCAACATCCATATACCAGTAGGATAAGTGGTACTATTTATATGCATATACACATCCCCCTTGAACACATAATTTTTCCCTGTTCGTGTATTGTCTAAAAAGATTGTATTAAAAATACGACATTACTACACATTAGTCATAGCATACAAAATATAACAAGGTTGTAACTTTATACATCCGTATGTAGTTACATCTAATGGTCTTCACTGGTTCGGGTTCATTAAGTCTGGTTTGCATTATGTTATCCAAAACTGAAGCAAATCAGATCCTCTTTCAGTAGTTTTGTAGAATTAGGATCTCGTTTTGCTAACTTTTGTCTTTATCATTACTTAAGCTACCTCTTTTGCTAATGTATGTTATGCATTCAAATCCAACTTCTAAGTTGATGTGCTTTTTGCTCTTTATCCGTTACGCAAATATACTGGTGTTTGATCTTGGGTTTTACTAAACTGTAAAAACATATAAACCAAAGCTAATTCACTTGTAAAACAGATTTAGAATGAACCCAGCCAACCTCCCCTTGGTTCACTCTTTTATTATATGAATCAATTGCTAATATAGCAAGTATGGTTTACAATACAGAAACTGAAGAAATACAAAAACAACTGAAGGGTTTCCTCACAACTAACAATCACCAGAACTTTGAGAGAGATACACAATATTTCACACACAGATAATATGAGTTTGTGAGGAGAGATAATGAGAAGACCAGCTTAAATACTCTTGATTATCAATGATGCACTTTACTCCCTTGAAGTTATAACACGGGCACAGCATCAGACCTCTAACTTTAGAGAAACACCACTATTAGTCCTTTAAGTTGATAAAGCTTATATTCAACACTCCCCCATAAGCTTTAGCCACTCTGCACTTCTTTATCAACACTAGCCAAGCTGCACTCCCCCATAAGATTAGCCTTTCTGCACCTCTGTACTGGATTTAGTACCTGCAAAAACATTTAACAACCCAAGACTTTTGCAAAACATGTTATGATCAGAAATACCAAGTCCCTTAGTAAATATATCAGCAATGTTATCCTCAGACTTGATTTTCTTAGGCTTCAAGAAACCAGAAGCAACTTTTTCTCTTAGAAAATAGAGATCAATTTCAAAATGTTTACTTCTTTCATGTAGCACAGGATTAACTGCTATTTGCATAGCAGAACTATTATCACACCACATTTCAATAGGTAACTCAACATCAACATGCAGATCTGCTAATACTTTAGCAATCCACATAACTTCACAACACACATTACACATGGCTCTGAACTCAGCCTCAGTAGAGGACCTAGCCAAAACAGCTTGTTTCTTGCTTTTCCAAGAAACCAAGTTGTTTCCCAAAAACACAGAAGAACCAGTAACTGACCTTCTAGTTACTTTGCACATTTAGCCCAATCTGAATCAACAAAAACTTTCAATCCAACATCACAACCATTCACAAAAGTAATTCCTAGACCAGGCTCATTCTTAAGATACCTCAAAACTCTGAATGCAAGCCTTAAATGAGACTTCATAGGCTTATGCATTACCTGACTTAAGCAATGCACATCATATGAAATATCTGGTCTGGTTAAAGTCAGATATATTAGTTTCCCAACCAACTTTTGATAATGAGTAATACCAGATAAAGGCTCATCATCACCAAATTTGGAAACTTGTTTCTTATTATCAGGATTAACTTCAATAGGTGTGCTACAAGGTTTACAACCCAACATACCAAACTCATTTAGCAATTCAGTACAATATTTTCTCTGAGTTAAACATAAACCATTGTCTATATCCAAAACTTCAATTCCCAAAAAATATTTAAGTTTACCCAAATCTTTTATTAAAAATTTAGAACTCAAAAACTTTTTGAACTTTTCAATCTCATCAATATTGTTTCCAGTGATTATTATGTCATCAACATATACTAAAAGAACTAACAACACATCTTTCTTATGTTTGACAAACATAGAAAAATCATTTGGACTTTGAACAAACTCATTTTCTTTAAGAACTGAAGTAAGTTTTTCATTCCACTTTCTAGGAGCCTGTTTTAAACCATACAAAGACTTGATTAACTTGCACACCCTTTTATCATCCTTATCAGAAAACCCTTCTGGTAAGGACATATAAACATCCTCTTCTAAATCACCATATAAAAAAGCATTGTTAATGTCAAGTTGAAATAAAGACCACTTATTACTAACTGCAATACTAAGAACACATCTGATGGTGACAATTTTTACTACAGGTGAAAAAGTCTCATCATAATCTATTCCCTCTCTCTGATTATACCCTTTAGCAACAAGTCTTGCCTTAAATCTTTCAACCTCACCATTAGCTTTATACTTTACTTTAAAAATCCACTTATACCCAATGGCTTTTCTGCCAACAGGTAACTCAACAACTTCCCAAGTTCCATTTCTATTTAAAGCTTCTATCTCTTTATTAATTGCTTCTATCCATCTAACATCCTTAATAGCTTCCTCATAAGTAGCAGGTTCATGAATTTTATTCAAGCATGATATAAAAACAAAATTTTCTATATTCAGACTAGAATAATTGACAACTTTATCAATGCTATACTTATGTTTTTTATCCAACACATAATCTTTATATTTAGATGGTAAAGCAGTCATCCTACTAGTTCTCCTAACAGTTTGACCTACTGCTGGTTCAGGAGACTCAAATATTTGCCCAAACAAATTTAAATCTTCACCCTCAGATTCATAACTTTCATCTTCATTAATAATACTCTGTATACCTTCAGAAACAAGTGTTTCAGTTGTATACTTAGACTTAGTGTCCTTCCTACTAGATGAACTACCTAAGAGATTCTCACTTTCTGTACCAGCAGTTCCTGCATTTTCTGCAGCCTCTGCTGCATCAGAGTTAGGAATGTTTTCTAGAGTAGTTTTATCTACAGTGCTGACACTAGGAGTATCATTATCTGACACAGACTTATCACTATTGTCTGCACTATCTCTATTTTCATCATAGGGCTCATCAGATTCAAGATTACTTTGGCTGCTCTCATTATGTTGATCATAAAAATTGAGATTATTCAAGTTTTGTTCTTCAAACACAAAATCTTTAGAAAAAAAAATTATTTTTAAAAGGAAACACTGTTTCATAAAACTTTACATCTCTAGAAAAAATAAACTTCTTTTGTTCAAGATTAAACAATTTATATCCTTTTTTATCAAAAGCATATCCAACAAACACACATTTGTCAGATTTAGAACTAAACTTATCAGATTCATTCAACACAGTTGAAAAACATAAGCAACCAAAGCACCTTAAATTTGACAAATTGGGCACAACTTTATAAACCATTTCATAAGGACTTTTTCCAGACAACACAGCAGTAGGTAACCTGTTAATCAAATATGTAGCAGTTAGAATTGACTCAGACCACATGTTCAAAGGTAACCCCCCCTGAAACATGAGGGCTCTACCAGTATTTAACAAGTGTCTATGTTTTCTTTCAACAACACCATTTTGTTGGGGTGTGTAAGGACAAGAAGTTTGATGAAGTATCCCATTATTAAGAAAAAAATTGTCCAATCTTTTGTTTACAAATTCAGTGCTATTATCACTTCTAAAAACTTTAACAGTTTTTTCAAATTGAGTTTTAATGAGATTAACAAAGTTAACAATATTATCATAAACTTCACCTTTATTTTTTATAAGAAATACCCACACAACCCTGGTGTAATCATCAACAACAGTCAAAAAATATTTAAAACCATCCCTGCTAGTCACTCTATAAGGACCCCACACATCCAGATGAACTACATCACCCAGAAATTTAGTCTTATGATCACTTAGAGGGAAAGACTCTCTAACTTGTTTAGCTTTATGACAAATTTCACAAGGACTAGAACTGGTAGTTTTAATATCACTAATTCTATTTTTAAGCACAGTTAAGACTTGGTCAGAGGGATGTCCAAGTCTGTTATGCCAAATACAATTAGATAAGACACAACTCTTAATGTTACTATTACTAACTCTCTTACCTTCATCAAGAAAGTAAAGACCACCTCTCTCACTACCAGTCCCCATCAGGAACTTTTGAGTTAAATCCTGAATTTTACATATAGAATTATTAAAACTAACAATCACATTATTATCCTTAGACAATTTATGAACAGACAATAAACTGACATGATAACCAGGAACAACCAACACATCTTTAAGAATCAAATCATTACCAAATTTAAAACTGCCAATTTGTTTGACTAAAGCAACAGTCCCATTGGGATGTGCAACAGTTAAGTTTAAGTGTGAAACATCCATTATATCAAAAAGATATGTAGTAGAAAAAGTTATGTGTTGACTTGCTTCTGAATCAATAATCCACCCAATATAAGTACTATATGTACTTATATTAGAGTTTAAATTAAAAAATCTACAAGAGAAGAAACTGATAACACAATTAGAAGTTATAATTGTACCTGCAACACTAGCATGAGACTTGCTAGCATCACCTGTACTACTGAGTAAATTCATTAATCTCTGATACTGATTACTAGTAAGAGTATGAGTATTACTCTTACTAGTATCAGTCACATTATTAGCACTATTTTGATTCACATTTCCTTTTTTAACAAAACCAGGAGGATATCCAACCAACTCAAAACATCTATCAATAGTGTGACCAGTCATATTACAATGTTTACAGACAAGATTAGACACCCTGCCAAACCTTCTATTGTTATTATTATTGTTTCTATTAGAGGTCCAGTTATTGTTTTGAGAATTGGCATTATTAGGCTTAGCTGCAAAGGCTGCAGCACCATTTTTAACAGTTTTATTAGTCACATTACTATTCCTGTGAGATTCATCTCTAGACAAAGTAGCAAAAGCAGACTTAACATCAGGCAAAGGATCAGTAGTAAGAATAAGGCTTCTCACAGAACTGAACCCATCATCTAAACCCATAAGAAATTGCATTAGCCTTAAAAGGTCTGAATGCTTTTTCAGAGTGGGAGCAGTGTCACAAACACATGCAGGCAGATCAACAAGAGAGTCAAACTGCCTCCACAAAGCATTAAATTCATGATAGTATTCAGATAAACTCATACCAGACTGAGTTAGAGTGTGAATTTTATGATGCAAGTTATAAATCACATAACCATCTTCCTTATTGTATGTCTCATTTAACTCATCCCAAACAGACTTAGCATTAACATAAAACACTTGACCTTTATAGAGGTCTTGTGAGATACAACCAAGAATCCAAGATAACACAACAGAGTTACATCTATCCCACTGAGTCTGACGAAGAACATCAGTGGTATCTCTAACACATTTCCCATTAATAAACCCAAGCTTATTTCTAGTATGTAAAGCCAACTGCACAGCAGCAGACCAGACCTTATAGTTCTCTGTCCCTTCAAGTTTGAAGGTAATCAACTGAGCACCAATGTCTTGTGGGTGCAAGTATAACGGGTCATATATATCAAGTTTTAACTCACTACTACCCCCTTCTGGGCCCTTGCCCCTGTCATCAAAACCATCAACCATGATGATCAAACAATAGAAAATAAAAGCACAAGCAAGAACTAGAAATAAACTAAAAAATCAACAACACCTTGTAACTCCTCAATCACAAATAACCACCAAACAATCTCAACAACTCCAACAAACAATCCCTTAAACTACTCAACCTCCAAACAACCTAACCAAAAAACTTAACAGAAAAAAATCTAAAGAGAAGGCTTGAGAGGTGTTACAACCACGCAAGCTTCCAACCAGATCAAGAAGATCTAACAGAGAAACCAATGCAGCGGAAACAAACACCTGAGAACAAGAAAATAAACCAAGAATAAGAGAAACTGAAATAAACACAATCAATAACCAAGTAACAACAAGAAACATAAAACAAGAACACAATGAAAACCAATAATACAACCTGAATTAGGGTTTGATACAGAAAACCCTAATTAAAACAAGAAACAATACTCCGAGACTCAATTGAATAACAAGATCACAAGATCTTTTATCAATTGAACCAGTAATCAACAGAATCGAAAAACCCCCAAAAATTAGAAACCCTAATTTTTGAGAAATACAAATTACTCTCCAGATCTTATCAATCCAAACACAAAACCACCGGAATAATTCCCAAAACAACAAGATCTAAACAATAGATCAAGAACCCCCAAAAATGAAGGAAACCCTAATTTTCAAAAAACGTTTTCAAGCTTTGGTATAGAGCAACCTGGCTCTGATACCATGTAAAAACATATAAACCAAAGCTAATTCACTTGTAAAACAGATTTAGAATGAACCCAGCCAACCTCCCCTTGGTTCACTCTTTTATTATATGAATCAATTGCTAATATAGCAAGTATGGTTTACAATACAGAAACTGAAGAAATACAAAAACAACTGAAGGGTTTCCTCACAACTAACAATCACCAGAACTTTGAGAGAGATACACAATATTTCACACACAGATAATATGAGTTTGTGAGGAGAGATAATGAGAAGACCAGCTTAAATACTCTTGATTATCAATGATGCACTTTACTCCCTTGAAGTTATAACACGGGCACAACATCATACCTCTAACTTTAGAGAAACACCACTATTAGTCCTTTAAGTTGATAAAGCTTATATTCAACACAATCCAATAAACTTGATTTTTGTTTTTTCCAAGTGGAATTCGTACGATTTTGGCCGGTCAATCGAAACGATAACAGTACGGAGAAGTATTAAGGATTTGAGCATACACATTGTAATGTTTGACACATTATAACTATTCCAAATCGAGTTGGTAAATTAATAATCATTTTAGGCAACAAAAACCACACAATAACTAAACGGGGATAAAGAAATTTAAAAACCAAAATATTTTATTTGCATAAGTGATAATATTTTGTGCACGCACAACCTTTTATATAAATTTTTCATAATGATAATATTGATAAATATTGGTCATTTTTTAAAACTTTTATAACTAAGTAGTTCTCTAAGGTGGTGTTGATAGATACTGAATGAAGTAATTCAGAGCCCATCTATGAATCGATCAGAGATTTAGTTGTTTGGTAACATTTTGATGAGCCTCTGCAACTTAATCATTTTGCTTGGGGGTACACGCCTAATCATTCAGTATCACCTTATCACATCACCGCCCTTGCATCTATTCTTTTTTTCAACAATTGCACTCATTTTTTTCGATGCCACATAGTATATTTGTTTATTTATCCTATTAATTATTACTCTCTCCGTCCCATATTAAATGTCCAGTTTAAATTTTCTAAGTCTTTCTTTCTTAACTTTGACCATAAATATTTTTGGTTGTGTTATATAATATTTGATGCAAAATATATGAATAGATTGAGCTTTAAATGTATTTCTACTACGTACTATTTTTATCTAATACTCCCTCCGTCTCAAAATTATTGTCAGGAGACAAGATGCACAAATATTAATAAAAGTGAGACCACTATAACTCTCAACCACTCAAATAGAATATTCCCACATTATATTCTCTTTTTCTTACTAAAATAGGAAAGTGGACAATTAATTTGAGACATCCATAAAAGGAAATATGGACAATAAATATGAGACGGAGGGAGTACTATATAACACAATCAAAAATATTTAAGGTTAAAATTGTAAAAGAAAAACTTGAAAAGTCAAATCTGGACATTTAAAATAGGACGAAGGGAGTACCATTTCATTATTTTTGTTTATTTATAATCGTTATATGTGTTACTCATTAATTAAATTTTTAGTGTGAATATCTAATACATTTGCTCGAAAATTGTGATATCAACAATAAAATAAAATTATTTCGAAAACGAACATATGAAGTGAAATCAACTATGTATCATTTCGTTCATAATATACACAAGGTTAAAACAGTAATTTACGTTATTCAGACTGTTTATTTAGAATACCTATTAAACAATTTGTTTTCATTCACAGCCTTTGGTTCATTCAGAGTTGTAAATGATTCGGTGCTAAATTAAAATTCTATCAAACAGCCCCTAAGTGTATTTATTTTCATATCAATCTAAATAGGGTTTAAGCTATTAAATAGCCACGTACTTTCTCAAATGTTCCGATATGGTACATGTACTTTTTTTGAAACCTGGTTAGGTAGTGTACTTTTTTTTCTGTGTCGATATGGTACCTGTACTTTCTCCAATCTACGTGGCTTGCCCAGTCACTTGGGTTTGTGTGACGTGGCTTGCCAAGTCAGTTTTTTTGCCTACGTGGAAAAAAATAAAAAAATAAATTAAAATTTTAATTTGGAAAAAAAAAATTAATTTTATTTTAAAATTTACGTTTTAAAAAAAAAAAAAAAAAAAAAAAACCTTTACGTTTTAAAAAATTTACGTTTTTTAAAAAAAAAAAAAAAAACCTTTACGTTTTAAAAAAAATTTACGTTTTTAAATCAGAAAAAAAAAATTTAAATTTTTTACGTTTTAAAAAAAAAAAAATTACGTTTTTTTTTTAAAAAAAAAAACCTTTACGTTTTTTTTAAATCAGAAAAAAAAAAATTTACGTTTTTTTTATAAAAAAATGAAAAAATTACACGTTAAAATGGCAGAAAACCCACCTCTCTTTTTTTCTCTGTAATTCTGCTTCTAAGAGCACTCGGTATGGGATACCGATAACATGCCATTCATTCCAAGTATGAACCAATAACATGTTATTACCATACCGTGTTATGTACCGTTGGTGTGCCAAAGGTCCCCAAGCCATTTGAATGGCTCAAGCCATTGGTGATGTTGTGTGTGTATTGTGAGTGAGTGGGTATTTTTAGTGGGGTATTTTGTGGGACCCAATAACATGTTAGTGGTGTGTTATGAGGGATGATGTTTTCGTTATTAGTGTGTTATTGAAGAGGTGATGAGGTGGCGCTGAAGTGACATACCAATAACGTGTTATCCGATCTTCCCTCAGAGCACAAAGTAAAGTAGGAATGAATAACATGTTATTCGTATGCTACATCCGCGCTACATCAGTTTTATAAAAAAAATTTCCAAACGTGTAATTTATTCATTTTTTTATAAAAAAAAAACGTAAATTTTTTTAAAAAAATAATTTTTTTTTTTCTGATTTAAAAAAGTAAATTTTTTTAAAAAAAATTTAAAAAATTTAAAATTTTTCTAAAAGAAAAACGTAAAGGTTTTTTTTTAAAAAAAAAACGTAAATTTTTTAAAACGTAAAGGTTTTTTTTTTTTTTTTTTTTTTTTTTAAACGTAAATTTTTAAAAAAAAATTAATTTTTTTTTTCCAAATTAAATTTTTAATTTTTTTTTTTCCACGTAGGCAAAAAAACTGACTTGGCAAGCCACGTCACACAAACCCAAGTGACTGGGCAAGCCACGTAGATTGGAGAAAGTACATGTACCATATCGACACAGAAAAAAAAGTACACTACCTAACCAGGTTGAAAAAAAAGTACAGGTACCATATCGGAACATTTGAGAAAGTACGTGACTATTTAATAGCTTAAACCCATCTAACTATTTATTTATTTCACGATTCCTCATTATTTAATTGCGGTGAGATATTAACTATGCATGTTATTCATTATTTAAATCAAAGTAAATTGATTATATTTGAGACCTAATTACCAAAAACAGTTAAACAGTATAAAATGCCTAAACAAAGCAATCATATTAAAAAAAGGTTTCCAACCAATTTCACCTTTTTTCGTAACATGGCCATTGGAATGAGCGAGTTATACTGTCTAAACTACGTGTTCTTTTATGCTAACAAAATCCATAAAACAAAAACAAAAGCCTGTGTTTTTAGATGTGGCTGTTTTAAAACGACAACCGTACAAGATATTTTTCTTATTCAAGTTATTCATAGAGAGTGAGTTTTTGATTTAGATATACGCATTTACCCGGAGACCATCTCGGACATTGTCTTTGATCACCCGTCCAAATTTTTACAACTTGTGATAAGTCCATTGCCAGTTCACGAGCCCAGCCCATTTGATGGCGGTTAAATGGTCTGTATGTTGCTATTCAATAAAAAAAAACCGAAAACCCTTGTAAAACATGGCGGGGGATTCATCGGAGGTAGCAGCATCCGTGCATAAAGTCTTATCCAATGACGACCTTTTGATGGAAATCTTACTTCGATTACCAATACTCTCACTTCATCTTTTCAAACCGGTATGCAAACAGTGGCTATCTCACATAACATCTCCTAGTTTCACTTTGAGACGAATCCGAATCCCTACCGTTGATCCTCCTTCTGGTCTCTTTATTGAACGATGGTCTTTTGGTCCCGGCCACAACGATTTTGTGTCATTTGATCCCAGAATTCCAGCAAAAAGGTCAATACTCTTTCCTTTTAGCTTAAAGGGAGGGATTAAGCAGTCGTGCAATGGTTTGCTTCTGTGTTATGACAGTCATGGTAATTATATTATCTACAATCCATTGATTAATATGTTTAAGATGCTTCCACCAAAACATGATTTGAATTATGAGAGATGGGGTATTGATTACATGAACTTGGCATTTGATCCTACTAAATCACCTTGTTACAAAGTCGTACATGTTGGAAGCACAGATGATTTTCCTTATTCCATTATAATACAAACTTACTCTTCCGAAACTGGTGTTTGGAGCGTCTGGCATGATCGATTTCGTTCTAGTAGTTTTGATGATTTTTTCAATGGAATATATTGGAATGGTGCCATTCATTGGTTAAGTTATGGGGCGGAGCATATTCATGTTAAGTTAGATATTCTGGACCGTCCGGTTTTAACTAACATCAAAACCCCCCTTCCTCATACTGTCAAAATTTTTAAGTCTCATGGTAGTTTGCTTCTTCTTTGTAAGGATTATGATCATTCCCGACATTTGAATATTTATGAGATGAAGAATGGGTATTCTGAATGGTCGGTTAAGTACTTTGTTAATCTTGATGACATGATGAGGCCATATCCAACATGGAGGATGCCGCCCGCTGACTGGGGTTGTCATCATATTAGGAGCATCGTTTTGGGAGAACTGGACGAGGATTCGTTTATGGTAATTGTACTGTCGGGAAAGGTGTTACAATGCAGCTTCTTGTTAGGGACTGTTAGTGAGGTCTTTGATTTGGGAAAACGGATTAATGGATGTAGATGCATAGACTACGTTGCATCTTTTGCTCATGTGTGATTCTGGATGTTGATTTAAAGTTTGATTTGTTCTAAATTATGTTGTTCTGTCACTACAAGAATTTTGATCATAGTCGCACTTCTTAAGAAACTGGTTTGTTTGATCTACTCGATGACTCTCATATATAATAAAAATCAGAAGCTGAGGTTAAAAGAAAATATATTGTGAATGTGAAAGTACTACCAGCTCATAATGTCTTGTTTTGGCTGATGTTTTATTGAACAAGTTTTTTCAAAAACTTGTATAGAAATTTGAGCTCACTGACTGCTAAGCTTTACTTATTAACATGCCTTTTAGTTTGTGCTCAAGCTAACTTCTTCTTTGACATACAACTGGTTTGAAGTTCATGTCAATCTTATAAGCAGGTAGTAGCTATTTAAAATTATTGCTTTTCTCATTATCTTATCTCTCACTCGGGCCATTAAACATTTACAGCCATAATGTTATAATAACAGGTCATTTAAAATTAGAGACTAAAACTTTGCTTAAAATAACTAGTTATGATATCCGTGCACGCACGAGGTTGTGACAAAAAAATTTATTCTGTATTAATACTGGATATTGTGTCTTTAATAGTAATTGCATATAATTATATAGTTATAAGTTCCGTGCACGCACGAAGTTTACACATAAATCAAATTTATTTTAACATTTTAGTTCAGTATATGCAATTATTGTGTCTTTAAAAAATTATTCTACATGCACGAGTTACCTAATTTTGTTTATCTGACAAAGATGTTCATGTTATTATTTAAATTTCACTACTGATATTATGTTGTACACATGATACAAGTTTAATAGCACATAATGAGCGTTGATAAAGTTTAAGTATAATCCGTAAAGTTTTTTAAAAATGTTTTTCTAGATATTTTTATATAAATAAATAAGAATTACATGAGTTATTGTTACAAGTACAATCGCGTATATTTATTTTTAAATTAAAGTAATTTAGCCGTATTTAAAATGTAAACTCGTGTTCACATATGTTAAACTTTTAAAAATAAAATAAATGAGTCCTTATTGAACGTATATAGTAAAAAAATTGATACTCATAATCTTATGCAAATTTATATGTTGTTATTTTAAAACAACATATACATTATATTTTTTAAGATATAAAGTATAAAGGGTATAAAGTATAAGGGGGTATTTGTTTATAATCCAAAGTTATTAAAAAACATGGAGACTTATAATATTTTATTTAACTCTATATAATTTTTAAAAATTCAACCACTAAATTTTATTAATTACCTCATCTTTTTTTAAGTTTTTGTTTTCACAAATTTGACACCTATATTTTTATGTGTTTTTTTATCAATCAAATTTCTCCACTAAATTTGTTAAAGTTTGACCAAAATCAATTTAATTTTGACTTTTATTAACCAATCACATCACACGATTTTGCGTACGTGGCGAAATCAAGCTCTCCTATTGGCCTAATGGTTTTATTAATAAGAATGAATTGACAAAATTACTCCAAAATGATGTAATTCCTTTATTATATAAAAGATTAAGGATTTTGAGTTACTGTCTATTTAAAGTCCAAAGTATCAATTAAAATGTAAAACAAGTTTACAAATATATTGTTTCTAAAAAGTGTTAACCGGCAAAAGTGTAATCTTTAGGTGTTTATTTTAGCTTATATTATATGTTGAGAAAAGTGACATCGGACTCAAGCAAACCCATAAATAAAATATAAAATATCATAAAAGATGGCATGCGGATATAACGTGAAAACCCCCAATAGAGTAAAATCCACATGTAAGGAAAGATACGTTTCACTATGATAAAAATTAGGAGTTACACATTCTTTCTAATTACAAGGATAAACATAAATCTATTGTAAGTAGAAGATACCACACAAACTCTCTAAAAGACTCACAAGTACTAGGGGAAAGAAAGATACAAAGAACACTATGTGTGTTTCTTTTGGAATGAGATGCTAACTGAAGCATGCTTCGTTTCCTTTTATACGCCTCAAATGACATCATGAATGACCATATGAAAATCAAGTTGCATAATCGACTTGTAGACCAACTTGCTTCAAAAGATTCCCAAACTAGATACTCCCTCCGTCCCATATTAACTGTCCAGTTTGACTTTTTAAAGTCTTTCTTTATCAACTTTGACCTTGAATATTTTTATTTGTGTTATATAATGCTTGATGCAAAATATATGAATAGAATGAGGGTTTAAATGTATTTTCATTGATATAACTTTCATTAAGTATTATATAACACAAACAAAAATATTTAAGGTCAAAGTTGACAAAAAAAGACTCAAAAAAATCAAATAGGACAGTTAATATGGGACGGAGGTAGTACATTGTATCTTTAACACTCTTCCACTTGAAGATTAGATTGAAACTAAATCAATCTTCACACCGTTATCCTTCCATGCACTTCCATGTTGCTTACGTTTCCGCTAGGCCGCATGAGGATCGACACCATATAAACTTGTCATAATTGATTGTTTTTTTTTTCATATAATCTGCCATGTTATCATCAGTATAAATTTTTTGCATATCCACGGTTCCTTCTTCCACTTTCTCACGACGAAGTGATACTGAACTCGCATATGCTTTGTCTTTGAATGAAATATTGGATTCCTTGCTAGATACAAGGCGCTCTGATTGTCATAAAGTAGAGTAATTTTCTCTTGTTCATGCCCGATCTCTTCCAAAAACATCTTCAACCATACCGCTTCTTTGCTGTCTTGAGCAGCTGCAACATATTCTTCTTCTGTTGTTGACATGGCCACAATTGAATGCATTTTTGAAACCCAACTTACTGTTCCGCCATAAAGTGTAAACACATACCCGGTGGTTGATTTACTTCCGTCAAGATAACCTGCGTAATCAGAACATTAAATCCGATTCTCCATAAAATAATGCAACATCTGAGGTTCCTTTAATATATCTAAGGATCCTCTTCACAACTTCCTAATGCTCTCTACCAGGTTTCGCCATGTACCGACTTACTACTCTCACTGCATGTGCAATGTCTGATCTTGTACAAATCATCGCGAACATTAAACTTTCCGCTACTGATGCCTACGGTACTTGTGACATCTCCATCCTTTCTTCTTCACTGCTAGGACTCATCTTGGAGGATAACTTGACATTAGTAGGAAACGGTGTTGATATTGGATTACTATCTTGCATATTGAACCTTTTCAATAACTTTTCTTTGAAAGCCAAATTTTCCTACTAACTATATCTCGGTGAATTTGCATCCCTAGAATCTTGTTTTCGGGACCCAAGTCTTTCATATCAAATTTTCTAGCGAGCTATGCCTTCAGTTTACTAATACGATCTTTGTTGGGGCTTGCAACCAACATGTCGTCAACATATAACAACAAGATGACAAAATCATTGTCTCCAAACCTCTTGTAATATGAACAAGGGTCTGTGTGTAGTCTGTTATATCCAAGTCCAACGATGAACGAATCAAATCTCTTGTACTAACATCGCGGCGCCTGCTTTAAACCGTACAGAGATTTGTTTAACCTGCAAACCAAGTTCTCTTTTCCTTTTTGTTTAAGACCTTCTGGTTAGAGCATGTAAATTTCCTCCTCAAGATTTCCATAAAGAAATGTAGTTTTCACATCTAGCTACTTTAGATGTAAACCATACGTAGCACATATTGCCAGAACCACTCGAACAGTTGTCATTCGAACTACAGGGGAAAATATTTCATTGAAGTCGATTCACTCTTTCTGAGCATATCCTTTGACTACCAATCTTGCATGATACCTCTCCACCTGGTCATCACCGTTCCTCTTGATCTTATACACCCATCTGTTTCCAATAGGTTTTCTTACTGCTGGTAGTGGCATCAGTTCCCATATTTATTCTTATGAAGAGCTTCAATTTCTTCTTGCATTGCTGCCATCCAGAATGACACATCTGAATTATTCAGTGCTTTTTGAAGAGTTGATGGCTCTCCTTCCTCTGTAAGAAGAAAATATGCAAGGTTGCTCACCATAACATAATTCGAGTGCCACACCCCGGACGTTTTCTTTCATGATTAAAAGTACGAGTCATTGGAGCTTGAGAATCGGTTGTCTCATTTACCTCGTGCTATGGTACGGCTTCAGAAGAATCACTCAACTCAAATTTGCTTTTCCATTTGTATTGATGTAGTTTCTCTTTAGTGCCACCTTCTTCATTTTCTTAAATTTTGTCTTCCATAAAGACAACATCTCTGTCGAACTACTTTGTGGGCAATGGGATCCCACAAGCGATACCCCTTTACTCCGTTAGCATAACCAAGAATAAACATTTTATGGATTTTGGATCCAGCTTTGTAGTTTCTTGAGAATTTCACATCACGTACACAGGACTTCCAAATATATGAAGGTCTGAGTAGTTGACTGGCTTTCCCGTCTACCTCTCCATCGGTGTCTTCAACTCAACTACAGTTGAAGGTGACTGATTTATCACATAACAGGCTGTATTGACTGCTTCTGCCAAAAATGATTTTTCCAAGCTTGCAGTTGCCAACATTGCTCTTCCTCTTTCCAACAAGGTTCTGTTCATCCGCTCTTCCACTCCATTCTGTTGAGGAGTGTATGCCATTGTGAACTGCCTTTTGATTCCTTCGTGTCTGCAAAAAGCATCAATTTCATCACCAGTGTATTTGCCTTCATTATACGTCCTCAAACACTTGATCTTCTTTCCCGAATCAAGTTCAAACCGTGCTTTGTAAACTTTGAAAACTTCAAACATATCAGAATTCTTCTTGACTGGGTACACCCAACATCTCCTGGAATAGTCATCAATTAAGGATACAAAATAATTTGCTCCTCCCAGGGATAGAACCGGTTCTTGCCATACATCAGAGTGAACCAATTCTAGAACATAAACAGTTCTAGAATTTGACGTCTTGAATTTTAGGCGATGCTGCTTGTTGATAACACAATGCTCACAGAAAGGTAAAGAAACCTTTGTGAGCTAGGAATTAACTTCATTTCCACAAGACTTTATTGACATATGTCTAAGCTTTTGATTCCATGTTACTACAGCTCTATGACTTGGACTATTTGAAGCAACAGATGCTTCCGCTTCTTCTATTATCTCTCCATTCAGTAGGTATAAGTTTGCACCCACATTTTCTCCTTTCATAAGTACAAGCACGTCTTTTATAACTTTCATAATCTTTTTTTGTATTTAAACCTTACAACCAAGATAATCCAGTTTTCATAGAGACAATATATTCTTTCTCAGACCTTCCACATGTCACACATCCCGAATAGTATGAACTGTACCATCATGAACCTTCACCATAATATTTCCAATTCCAATGATCTTTAGTTCATGATCATTGCAACTGTACACAGATCCGCCTCCAAAGATAGGTTTATATTGATGAAACCATTCTCTTCTTGTGGTCATATGAAAAGTAGCTCTTGTATCGAATAGCAACACATCTTCAAATCTCTTTCTGCCTTCATTTGCAACTGCTGCTTCACAACACAGAGCGTTACCATCTTTTGAAGTGCTAGCAAAATTTCCTTGAGGATTAGAGGTATTTAAACCCCGACAATCTTTCTTAAAGTGACCCAGCTCGCTACATTTGTAGCATTTAAAATTATTCTTCCTTCTTGTTCTAGATTTACCATGATTGTGACTCCCATTGGAGCCATGTTCCCTTGACCTCCATCTCGTCACCACCAAAGCCTCCACCTGTCTTGCATTGGTCTGTCTGTCCTCCCTATTGTTACGCCTATTTTTCTTCAATAATGGAGGCTGCAACATCATCAAAGATTAGATTGTCTGAAAGAACATTGCTCGTTAAGTTGATGATAAGTTACTCATATGAGTCAGGTAAACTTTGAATTAGAATTTTAGCACGTTCGTGTGGCTCTATTTTACAACTCAAAGACGTGAGCAGAGAAAATAGAGTATTCAGTTTATTAATGTGCTCAGTCACTGAAGTAGATTCCGTCATGTGAAGAGCATGAAGTAGATTCCATACAATCGAGCAAGATGATCCCAAATCTTCTTTGCACTTTTATTCTCCTCTATGCTTGACAAAACTCCATCTGCTAATGCCACATGATGATTTGCAATAGCATTTCCGTCCATCTCTTCCTATTTACTGTCATCCGTGACCTTAGGGGGCCTTTCGTCAATGATCGCTAAACATTTATCCTTTCTAAGGATAGGTTTCATCCTTAATTTCCACCATAGTTTTAAAAAGCGCGCCTAGGCTCAAGGCTCAAGCTCTAGGGATTTTTTCGTATCGAGGCTCATGACATGCATGAATCCCATAAAAAGCGCAACACCTTGGGGCTTTTTGTGCCTCGGAGATGTAACAGGTTTTGGGGATTTTCTCTAAATATTAAGATAAGATACATGGGCCTTATAAGTTATATAGATGAGCTTTTTAAGTTATATCTAATAACCCTAATTTGGAAAAGAAATAAAGCACATAATCAAGTGGGTAACTATAGATTCTGATCATTTTACAAATATGTAATCTCTATCACGTCATAAGTTTATATCTTGAACTGATTTTTATTGATTTTTTATTTTATTGATTTGTAAATAACATCATAAGTTTATTTTATCTTCAAGCATCACATCATAGGGTGAGTATTTGTATGATTTGTAATATTGAACTGATTTTATGTTTATTTTATTGATTTTTATTTTTTAACAAGTTACTTTGTTTCATTAAGTATTTTATTTATGACATATTATCATGAAAATGTGGCGTTGTGCCTTGAATATTAATATGTTGCTTTGTAACATATTGGATTTCACAAACACATCAAATCATGATTACAAGTAGGCGTATAACTTGAGGTTTTAGAGAGAGAAATAGTTAGAGGTTTGGAAACTTAGTGAGAGAAAGTAAAAGTATTATTATGAGCTCCAACCCTCTACCTTGGGAGGTAGAGGGTATTTATAGTCTTACATAAAACGCCACCTACGGGCTGTGGATCAGGCATACAGTGGGTAAAGACCCGCCCGTCCTCCACGGTGTTACTTAACTAAATACTACTTAACATTAAATAACTACGACTACGAGCTTTCTAATGATTACATATACTTGAGGTGACCGACACTTTAATAACTGGATTTACTAAATCCTAACAATCTCCCCCTAAGGGAGGTCACCTCAAATTACATTGAATACAAACAGATATTACATTAAGATTGTTCTTGGATTCTTGTTAAAGTTCTTTGCTCTGAAGCCCATAGTCATTGATTCTTCATTTTTGCATGTTTGGTTAATCCAAGTGGAGGTCTTTAACTGATCCACGTGATAATGAGTTTTGAGCCAGCATTGAGATCATCAGCTTAACATGAATCTCTGACTCTTCCATTGTGGTGTTGTGACTTTTGGACCGACATGCTCACATTCTGGATCATGATATCTTCTCATCAGAGTAGCGGAAGCTTTAGTTCATTCATGATATTTGCAGCAGCGTAGCAGAAGCATGGAGTGAAAATATCAGAGTCGTTGATGCACTTATCATGATTTCTTTAGAAATGAATGTGTTGTGTGAGCATGCGGCTATGGATTGACCTCTCCATTCTGATCAGCTGCAAATGTCGGGCGTACCTGCACACAACAGTTAGCAATAAAGCGTACGAAAGTGTCTTTGATCACTTTCGTTGAATTGAGGTACACGCCCCACGGTTCCCCGTTGATCAGTACAAGTACTGCCTGTGATCAGGTATAATTCCGAAGAATCTCCTTGACAGGGTTTCGCAGCTGCTCTAGCTGTTCTCAAACCGAAACGTCTCAAAGAAGACAACACGGAGTGAGTGAACCAGCGAATTTGAGATTCACTGATTGATGAAGAGAGATTTGAAAAACAATCGAGTACTGCTCAATAAAGTGTTTTTGCAATACAACGATGGTTTTTGAGAAAAATCAATTATCAATCATAAACACCTTTTATATTTGAAATATTAATACACAGTCGATGTGCTAAAGAAAAGAATTTTTTAAGCACAACGACCGGTTTTTCAAAGGTATCCGTCAATCCATAACCTGAACCAGGATTGATTCATAATTTTGAATCGCCCCATTGTTTCTGTTCAGTTGTCACATGGTTGATATATTGGATAGATCTCACATGCCACCTACCAAGAGCTTGTTTGATTTTGGCTCTAGAAGGCTTTCCATCTTCATTGTGAATATGTTTGCATATCACTCAGATGTTCTGGCAATACCACAAGGATAATGCGTAGGACTCATAAGATATAATCTCTTTTTCCACATTGTGTGAAACAGAGAGTCTTCATTGACAGTGTCCTAAAGAGATTTATTTGATGATCTCGTGGCTCTAGACTCAATTGTGCATATTTGGTTCCTATGCCGGAGACTAGGGAGAGGGTCTCCATCTTCAATATCAACAATCTCTAAGAGAAATTCGATAGATTATGTAGGTTCCCCGTGAGAATGAAACAAGTCCCTTTTAAGAGAAACTTGAGTAGCTTGGGAAGTTGTAGTGCAGTGCGTCACTGGGTCCATGACGTCTTGTCTTCAATACCGGTGTTACCTTAGTAACAACCAGTAGCATATGTATTGAACCCGGTTTCTGCCCTAAGGTTGAATAATTGGAGGGCTATTTATTTTCACCCTTTTCTCATTCAATTATTTTTCATTCTTCAACCCCTTCAGTGCTTACCGAGACTTCATAACTAGAACCTTGTTGGGTTTATTCCAGTTCTAGCTCTTTCTCAGTCCGCACTCTTCCCATATCTCACTTTTCTCCTTTTTTTCATCATACCTAAGGACTTTACACTATCTAGTGGATTGTCCCTGGGTAGATCCCTACGACTCTGGCGGGATCGTGGGAACGAATACCTAACCTAACCATCCTTATATCACCATACATAAAGTAAATTTGGTCGGTCTATTTAGTATTGTTCATCTGCCATTGGAACCAATTGAAACCATTTGAGAATCAATCCAGATACTTGTGATATATTATCAAAGCTTTTTTGTACCTGAATTATTTTTGATATTTTTAGAAAAAGAGCTCCCCCTCAACATGTGCATCATGTATTTGAAATCGTCTTGGCACACGGAGGCAAGAGGAAGGATTCACTTCTTTGATTACCATTTTCTAAAAGATATCAACATCACTTTCCTGATCAAAATTAGCATTTTTCATACTTTGTTAAGGGAGTTTTTGGAAAGGATGTGGTTTTCAAAAAGTTGCTCCCCCTCAATATGTGCATAGAGATTCGAAAGTGTTTTGCACATAATAGGAAAAACCTGCACATTGAAACAAATCAATCACGTTTCAATCCTTTTTTGTTTGAAATAGATGCTCCCCCTCAACATGTGCATGTTAACTCCTGAAATCGTTTGGCACATGTGGGGAGGAAAGCTTGTGAATCATTATAAAACCATTTATCGAATTATCAGTTTAAATCCAATTTAAATCACAAATTCTCCCCCGATCACAATTTTCAAATCATTTGAGATTTGTGATCTCTGTAGATTTAAATTGATTTTGAAAGCTTTTGAGAAGAATTGTGACTTGCTTATGAAAACATTTAACCGATAAGGATCAAAGCTAAGACTTTAAACTCCAAAAACATGCTTGAGTATCTTTTGAAAACATGACATAAACCTTGGTCTGAACCAGTTGTATGACAAATAACCTTTTGATTTAAATGAAATCATTCTCCCCCTCAATCAATGACATAAGTTGTTGATTGAGAGATAGAGATTTTGACCAATGTCAAGCCCAGATGATTTTCAAAAATTGAGACCGAGTTATTTTTATTAGTTTTCAATTAGATAACAAATATTTTTCAGAAGAATTTTTAGAAGGAAAAATACTTGTGAAGGAAACATTTTTCGTTTTAGTGACAAACATTTATTTTTAGAATCAGAGCATGAGATGTAAAAAATGAGATAAAGCATGGCTCTGTTCTTTCTTTAAAAAACGGGTTATAGACTGAAATGACTATAAGCCTTTGTTTCACTTTCTCTCAAATTTTTTTTTTTTTTTTTTTTTTTTTTGAACATTCGAACAACATCTAAAGACCCGTGTCACTATTTGAATGACAACACAAAGACCGTAGATATTGTCGAATCAGGAAAAACATGACAGAAAGACAATATATATATATATATATATATATATATATATATATATATATATATATATATATATATATATATATATATATATATTTTCAAGTTTTTTAAATTTTTATGGATTTTTGAAAGTTTTATATTTTTCTATTTGCTTTTTGTTGATTTTGAAATTTTGTATTTTGCTTTTTGAATAACTATTTACAAGAGATGGATGAAGAAAAACCTTTTACTCCTCTTCTTCCTCTTGAAGACGTTTAAGTGTTTCCGGTTGTAGACTCTTTAGACCAAGTCGTGGGAGGATAAACTCAAAACGTTCTCTAGGAAGAGCTTTGGTGAAGATGTCTGCTAACTGGTATTCAGTCCTCACAAAATAAAGTTCCACCACACCGTTTTCCACTTGCTCCATGATGAAATGATGTCGATTGTCGATGTGCTTTGCTCTTGAGTGTTGTACGTTGTTGCATGAGAGAGCAATGGCACTTTTGTTATCACAATACAGAGGGATTTTGTTGAATTCAAAGCCATAGTCAGATAACTGGGATCTCATCCATAGGATTTGAGCATAACAAGATGACATGACTATGTATTCAGCCTTTGTAGAGGATATAGAAGTACTCATTTGTTTGTTAGAAGACCAGCTCACAAGCTTATCACCCAAAAACTGAGAACCTCCTGACGTGCTTCGACGTGTATCTTGGCATCCTGCATGATCAACATCTGCATAGGCTGTTAGTGACATACCGGTGTCCTTCTGGTACCAAAGTCCCATATTGATGGTTCCTTGGAGATACTCAAAGACCCGTTTAACCGCTTCAAGGTGCTTTTTGGTAGGCTTAGCCTGGTATCTAGCACACATGCATACATCGAAAAGAATATCTGGTCTACTGGCTGTGAGGTACATCAGGGATCCAATCACACTACGATATTTCATTTGATCTACCATGATCCCTAAGTGGTCCTCATCCAGTTTAATACGATCTATCATGGGAGTGTCAATAGGGTCACAAGAATCAAATCCAAATTTCTTTAAAATCTCATTTGCATATTTAGATTGATTTATAACAATGCCTCCGGGACTTTGTGAAATTTGTAATCCCATGAAAAATGACATTTGTCCCATCATTGACATTTGAAATTTGGAGCCCATCTCCTTAGAAAAACGGTCACATTCATTGGGGTCAGTCGAAGCAAAAATAATATCATCAATATAAATTTGAACGTGAATTAAATGTTTGCCTAACTTTCTGGTGAACAATGTCGGATCAACTGCTCCTTTGCTGAATCCAGTAGATAGAAGAAACTTTGATAGCGTATCTATAACAACCCGTAAATTTCCGGATTATTATAATAATATTTATTACGTCATAAAATTTAAATCGATTATTTTCTGACAATTTTCGATATTCAAGTCTAAAAACGAGAAGTCATTCGTTTCCTTAAATACCTGACACCACACACACGATACTTATCCACTGAGTATCTATGGGAAATTTATTATTGTCCAAGTTAAAATTTAACTATACATAAGCCTAATCCATTTGTTATTCCGCATAATGCAGTGCAGTTGCATACAAGACTAAAAATAAATACTGAGATAAGAGAAAAATACACTTTTTATCAATCACTAATAATTTACGAAAGAAAACGAGAAGTTATCTCGTGAGTTTAGAAAGTCACGGCATCGCACGCATACCGACACCAAATTAATAACGGCAAACAATTATAATCAAATTTCAACGTAATAAGAATGTCATATTATTACGCTTATAAAATCGTTTCTGTTAATACAAATAAACCGTAAAAACGTTTATTAATATTTTGCGATCTCTTTGTGTTTTGTTGATAACATATATAATGTTGTCTTAAGTATAATTATAATGATACATGTTATTTTTGTAAAGCATTTACATATAATCTTTTAAATACAAAAATGTAGTAACTTAAGCATTTGTTGTAATAGTTAATTAGGATGGGTAAAAATCACAACCCATGGATCTTAACCCATACCCAAAGAGACTTGATACAATGTATACTTAGATACATTGAATCTAGATATAACCCATGGACCAACCCATGACCCATAACCAAAAAACCCATGGGCAAAGAGGAGCGTTCCACGGATCCCTAGCTTTGTGCTAGCCGGATCCCAAGTGGAAGGGATCCGTGGGATCCGTGTGAACAGTGAGGAAATTTGCCTATAAATAGAGAGCCATTTCTTCATTCTAACTCACCCCTCTTCTTACTAAATCTCTCATACACTCTCATTCTCTTCTAACATATAGATCACTTGATCTAGAGAGTTGTTCTTCTTTTCCTTCTATTTGTGATCCTCATATAGGTCCTTCTCTAAGGCGAGATCACGAGCATTCTACAAGTCATCCAAGCAAGGGGTCCTTGATTGATTTGTCACTCCGCAAGATTTCTGTAGCGAAGATCTTGTATTTGATATTTCACATATTTGTTGTGTAATAGTTGTGTTGGTTTGGTCCACCGTGCTACGGACTCGGTATCTAGCTTTGTACCGGATAAAGTGTAAGCAACGTTGTGAACGCTTCTCTGCCAAGTGAAGGATTTTGTTGACATAGTGCTTGAACTCTCGAGTAGGTGACTCGGGGAGTGGAGTAGGGCAAGGAAGGTGTCCTTGTAGCCGAACCACTATAAATCGGTTGTGTCATTTCTATCCCTTATCTTTGTTTATTTGCTTACATTATCATTAGATCTATACGTTCTCAACATCCATACGATTTCACATAATATCGAATCTAAAGTTTTTGAAATCAACTTAAAATCGGCAAAACTATTCAACCCCTCCTTCTAGTTTTCCACAATTGGTATCAAGAGCTAAGTTTATAAAAGTTTTAAAATAAAATTGTATTTTAAAAACTTTTCGATCACTATGGGTTCTGAAAATTATAAGGAAGGGCAATCTATGCAACGACCACCACTACTTGAAACTAATGGTTTTATATATTGGAAAAATAGATTCGAAACATATGTGAAGTCTAAAGATATTGATCTTTGGTACATTATTGTTGAAGGTGATTTTGAGGCTACCTCAAATGATGATAAAGAAAATTTAGTTCACATACCTCATAATAAACTAAATGATGAAATGAAGAAAAAGCTTTCTAAAAATAGTGAAGCAAAAATGGTTTTATATAATGCTTTACCGAAAAAGGAATTCGAAAGAATTTCTATGCTTAAAACCTCTAAAGAAATTTAGAATTCTTTAGTTGTAACTCATCAAGGCAACCAACAAGTTAAAAATAATAAAATTGATCTATTTGTTCAACAATATGAACAATTTTCAATATCGGATGAAGAAACTACAGATCATTCATTTGCTAACTTTAATACTATTATTACATCTTTACAAGCACTTGATGAATCCTTTTCTAGCCGTAACCATGTTAGGAGATATCTAAGGGCACTTCCATCGAAGTGGAGATCCAAGGTGACGGCAATCGAAGAGTCAAAAGATTTGACAATCCTCACCCTCGACGAACTCATAGGCAACCTAAAAGTCTACGAGCTTGTCCTTGCTAAAGATTCCGAAGCCTCAAAGGTGAAAGAGAAACACAAATCTCTTGCCCTTAAAGCCAAAAAGGTTTCGAGCGATGAGGAGAGCTCATCTTCGAGTAGTGACGACGAAGAGTACGCTATGGCGGTAAGGGACTTTAAAAAGTTCTTTAGAAGAAAGGGTAGATACGTCAAACAACCGTATGACGATAAGAAAGGCTTTCGGAAAAAAAAAGAGGACGAAAAGCCAAAGGATGATCGTACTTGCTTTAAATGTGGGGACCCAAACCACTTTATTAGTAAGTGTCCCAAACGGGATGATCAAAAGGCATTCGTGAGCGGCACGTGGGGAATGAGCGACGAGGAGGACGAAGAAATTTTTCTCATGGCAAATGACGAGGTATGTCACGAATACTATAGTAGTTCATCACTTGATGACGACTCATTGCATAATGAATATGATAAACTATGCAATATTAGCTTAAAACTAATCAACAAAAACAAGCTTTTAAAGAATCAAAACCAACGTCTAGATAAAGAAGTCATAGAATTAAAAGCAAAACTAAAACGTTTGGAAAAGGGTAAAATATCAAGTGGTGAATGTGAACTTTGTGTTCAACTTCAAACACTAGTTGATCATTTAGATTCTAAAATTGCTAGAATGAGTACAAACACCTTAGATACAATACTCGATGGTGTTAAAACCGGCAACAACCAAAAGGGTCTAGGTATACAACAACTTGATCCATCAACTAGTGAAAGTAAAGAAACAAAATTTGTTAAAGAATTAGAAAAACCAGCCACTGTTGTGGCGGATCCCACGGATCCCCTAAAAAGGGAACCGGCTAGTGTACAAACTGGGATCCGTGGATCTGCTGTGACAACTAGTGGTAATAACATAACCTCATCATCTAGAACCGAGTTCGTTATCGTAAATAGGAAGAAACCAACTCATGTCACCACTAGACATCCACCTCCAAAAATTAATCCTACTTTTGCAAGAAACAAAGCACCATCTTTTCAAAAACATAATGCATCTAGGAGACCTAATAACGTTTATCCAAGAAGTAACCATCAAATGGGATGGAACCCTAATATGCAAAACGGTTTCTCTTTTCAAAACTTTGCTCCATGGAATGCATACTCATCTTATCCATACATGTCTAACATGAATGGAATGTTTAACACTAATGGACCCATGAATAAATGGGGACCAAACTTTTGAGTTTATTATTGTTTTAGGTGTGCTTAAAGGTCGACCTAGACCCCGATGAATGGGTCAAGGATAGCGGGTGCACGAGGCACATGATCACCGGCAATAGGGATCTATTCTCCACATATGAATCCGTAAATGGAGGTAATGTGGTGTTTGGAAATAGCAAAAGTAGAATCATCGGTAAAGGTACGGTTTCTAACAAATCTCTAACCATTAACGATGTGTGTCACGTAGAAAACCTAAACTTTAATCTCTTAAGTATAGGACAAATATGTGATAAAAAGTGCAATGTACTTTTTACCGAAACCGGTAGTAAGATACTTAAAAATGGCATAACCATAGGAAGAGGAATTAGGAAACATGGAGTCTATGTCATTAAAATCGGTAATGAACCTAAAGACAAACTATGTCTTACCTCTATGGATGATACTTCGACCTTATGGCATCGAAGATTGGGTCACGCCAATATGCGACTTCTTCAATCGCTATCATCCAAAGATCTAGTAAGAGATCTACCTAAGTTAAAATATGAACATCATTTTTTTGATGCTTGTAATATAGGAAAACAAGCTCACTCGAGTCATAAAGCTAAAAACATGGTGTCCACAACTAGGTGTCTAGAATTACTACATATGGATTTATTTGGTCCATCCGCTATCCAAAGTTATGGAGGCAACTACTATACTTTGGTAATAGTGGATGACTACTCTAGATATACTTGGACAAAATTTTTAAAGAACAAAACGGAAACATTTAACTATTTTGAAATATTAAGCAAAAAGATCCAAAGACAACTAGGAAAACCCATAGTGTCTATTAGGACGGATCATGGTAGGGAATTCGATAATGAAGTGCAATTCGGAGCTTTTTGTGACGCTAATGGTATTACTCACAACTTCTCGGCTCCACGCACTCCACAATCGAATGGGGTAGTAGAAAGAAAGAATAGAACCCTTCAAGAAATGAGTAGAACCATGCTTAACGAACAATCCATACCTCAAAAATTTTGGTGTAATGCTGTTGATACCTCAACGTACATACTCAATCGAGTCTTAATTAGACCAATCTTAGGTAAAACTCCATATGAGTTACTCCGAGGCAAAAAGCCTACTTTAAATCATTTTAGAGTCTTTGGAAGCAAATTCTTCATTCTTAACACTAAAGATTACCTTACAAAATTTGATCCTAAATCAACCGAAGGTATCTTTCTAGGTTACTCGCCTAATAGCAAAGCTTACGTCATATTAAACAAAGAAACAATGAAGGTAGAAGAGTCATTAAACATAAAATTTGATGAAAGTCCACCCAAACCCTCTCCACCTCTTGTCGATGACGAGATCATAGAAAGTGAAGCTATTGTAATTAAGAAAAAGATAAATGAAGAAGAAGAACCTTCAATTAGTGAAATCACAAACATTAAAGAGTCCAAAGATCACCCCGTAGATAAGGTCATAGGAAAGCTAAACGAACAAACGTTAAGGTCTCAAGTTCAAAACCTAAGTAGCTTATTTTGTTTTGTTTCAACTATAGAACCTAAGAACACACAAGAAGCCATAAAAGATGAAAGTTGGGTAATGGCTATGCAAGAAGAATTAAATCAATTTGTTTCTAATGATGTTTGGACACTTGTCCCTCCACCTAGTAATCAAACCATAATAGGAACAAAATGGGTGTATAAAAACAAATTAGATGCAAACGGAGTAGTATCTAGGAACAAGGCTAGACTCGTTGCCCAAGGGTATAACCAACAAGAAGGAATAGACTTTGATGAGACCTATGCCCCTGTGGCTAGATTAGAGTCTATAAGAATACTTCTTGCATATGCTTGTGCTAATGATCTAAAGCTTTATCAAATGGATGTCAAAAGCGCTTTTCTAAATGGTCTTATTAATGAAGAAGTATATGTAGCTCAACCTCTGGGCTTCATCGATTTTGAAAAACCCAAACACGTTTATAAATTAAAGAAAGCCCTTTATGGTCTTAAACAAGCTCCAAAAGATTGGTATGATAGACTCAAGTCCTTTTTAATTAAACATAACTATACCATGGGGTTAGTTGACAACACACTTTTTACTAAGAAAAAGGAGTCACAATTAATCATAGTACAAATATACGTAGATGATATTATATTCGGATCCACTTGTCAAGACATGTGTGATGATTTCTCTAAAATCATGCATGACGAGTTCGAGATGAGTATGATGGGAGAACTTAGTTTCTTTCTTGGTCTACAAATTAAACAAGTAGAAGATGGTATCTTCTTCAATCAATCTAAATACATCAAGGAGATGTTAAAGAAATTTGGTCTAGAAGAGTCGAAACCAATTAGGACACCCATGTCATCCGACACCAAACTCACAAAAGATGAAGACGGCGAATCCGTAGATAATACTAAATATCGTGGCATGATAGGTAGTCTTCTCTACCTCACGGCAAGTAGGCCGGATATCATGTTTAGTGTCTGCTTATGTGCTAGGTTTCAAGAAAACCCCAAAACTTCACACCTTGAAGCCGTAAAAAGAATTTTTAGATACATTAAGGGTACAACACAATTAGGATTATGGTATCCTAAGGGCACGGGTGTAGAAACAATTGTATATGCAGATTCTGACCATGTAGGGGATTACGTTGATAGAAAAAGTACAAGTGGGGTGTGTACTTTCATGGGATGTTGTTTAACATCATGGTTTTCTAAGAAACAAACGGCTCTAGCAATATCAACAACCGAAGCCGAGTACGTCTCCGCCGGCAAAGCATGCCAACAAGCACTATGGATGAAACAAGCGTTAGTAGACTACGACATTCATCTAAGCGACATAGCTATTCTATGTGACAACAAAGGTGACATCGACTTAAGCAAGAATCCGGTATTGCATTCTCGCACCAAGCATATAGAGATTCGTCATCACTTCTTAAGAGACAATGTTCAAAAGGGGAACATTTCTATTGAGAAAGTAGCATCCGAAGATAACATAGCCGACGTCCTCACCAAACCGTTGAAGCGGGAACAATTCAACCTACTTCGTCTTGGTCTTGGTTTAATGGAACACACGTCGTAATTTATTTTGACTCCACAAGGTATGTAAACACTAGCCTTCTTCCTTCTGAGTCTAGGATCTCTATTTCACGCACAACTCACAAACAATACGGGAATTTTCAAAACCCAAAGATAAGTTTTTTCACTTATAGCTTTCCTACTTTTTATATACACATTTTCAAAGAAAACCTACTTTCACAATGTTTTCTAAAAAGATGATACCTTCCCGTATCAATTTCACAAAAGCAATCTCTCACGTCTAGGACAAATCGCTTTTTCATTATTAATACAAAGTAAAAACCCGTTTTCATTGCATCTCATGTCTTTTGAATGCTAAAGGGGACACATAACTAATATGTGTTTTCGGGTACATTCATTTAAGCTACAATGAATTAGGAGCATTGACAACACAAGATTACGTACTTATGTACTAAATACGTGTTTTCGGGTTATCTCAATAGGATACTTTTTATACTTCTAGTTTAATTTTTATTTCTTTTTAGGGTTCGAGATAACCGCAACTCCAAATAGTTTGCATATAGGCACACAATAGGCAAAAATATCTCCAAAAGGAGAATTTTGTACTGCCTGAAACACCAGACCCACGGATCCCAGCCTTCATGCTGGACGGATCCCTCAAGGGAAGGATCCGTGGGATCCGTGTATACAGAAGCTGTTTTCAACTTCTATTTTTGTCTTTTTGGATGATAAATCCACATTTGTTTTATTTTTGGGAGTATGCTCTTTAATGCTTGTGTTCTCATGATCACATGCCTTGAATTCATATCTAATCATTAGATTTTAATCCACATTTTGGGTCAAGCATTCATTACAATGTGTTGTTTTTCTATATATATAACTCCCAAAATGCTTGCATACTCCATCTCCTTCTCACAAACACACTTCATCATGTCATCCAAAAACCCTTTAGGTGAAACATCTAGTACAAACAATCATGATATCCAAACCTTTGTACTTCCATCATCCAAAATACCACAATCAAATGCTAGGATATCCGCACGGATTAGTATCCGATCTTGTTGTTTAGCAAAACCAACCTCAAATGATTCATCCTCAAATAACTCACCACAAGATGATTCCATTATAGCACCACCCTCATCACCAACAAGTACACCAACTTCATCACCACCTAAAATAACTCTTTTGGAACTCCTTAGGACTCCAACAAGATCTACCCAACCTAAAGAAAAAGAAATAGTCTTTTCCACACCCCCCCACATCACCAAATACTATTTTTCAAAATCTTGAAACATCACCACCTCTAGCTCCCATCTCATTACAAGAACATCTAGGTTCTTTTCCACCACCACGTACAAACATTCCGGATTTTGATCCATATTTTCCTAATTTTCCACCACAACTTCCGCATAACTCAAATCAAAACAACCCGGAAAACTTCCGCACTCATTACCCACATCATTTACACTGTGAACATTGCCAATCCACTAGGGAAATTGCAATAGAAGTTAGGGAAGAAATGCGTTTCATACTCAACCTCATCCTTGATCGCATCAATACCATTACTCATCAAAACCTCCATCCATAACCTTATGCAAGCATGGAAGGAATCTCTACTACTATTTTTCACTTTTAGTATTAAAATTTTTCTTTGTCATTTTCAAGAACAAGTCTTGTTCTTATTTTTACATGCTTGTAAGTGGCTTAACTACCACTACAATTTGTCGTTTTATTACAAGGCCTTGTTTACATACCTTGGCTCCCTATCTTGTTTCTCGACAACCATAAGATCATTTAAGCATGTTACTAACTTTCTTTTGTAGATTTTTTTTCTTTTGACGCCCCAAACTAGGGGGAGCTACCGTCAAGGGGGAGTAAGAAATACGTAGACTACTTTTTCCTCCAAGGGTTAACTTTTTGTTTCGACAAAAAGGGGGAGAAGAAGTAAAACTTAGGAGCTTTCAAAACTTACATCTATTCTTAAGTTTTACTCATCATAACATTATATTTTGTCATCAACAAAAAGGGGGAGATTGTTAATACAAATAAACCGTAAAAACGTTTATTAATATTTTGCGATCTCTTTGTGTTTTGTTGATAACATATATAATGTTGTCTTAAGTATAATTATAAGGATACATGTTATTTTTGTAAAGCATTTACATATAATCTTTTAAATACAAAAATGTAGTAACTTAAGCATTTGTTGTAATAGTTAATTAGGATGGGTAAAAATCACAACCCATGGATCTTAACCCATACCCAAAGAGACTTGATACAATGTATACTTAGATACATTGAATCTAGATATAACCCATGGACCAACCCATGACCCATAACCAAAAAACCCATGAGCAAAGAGGAGCGTTCCACGGATCCCTAGCTTTGTGCTAGCCGGATCCCAAGTGGAAGGGATCCGTGGGATCCGTGTGAACAGTGAGGAAATTTGCCTATAAATAGAGAGCCATTTCTTCATTCTAACTCACCCCTCTTCTTACTAAATCTCTCATACACTCTCATTCTCTTCTAACATATAGATCACTTGATCTAGAGAGTTGTTCTTCTTTTCCTTCTATTTGTGATCCTCATATAGGTCCTTCTCTAAGGCGAGATCACGAGCATTCTACAAGTCATCCAAGCAAGGGGTCCTTGATTGATTTGTCACTCCGCAAGATTTCTGTAGCGAAGATCTTGTATTTGATATTTCACATATTTGTTGTGTAATAGTTGTGTTGGTTTGGTCCACCGTGCTACGGACTCGGTATCTAGCTTTGTACCGGATAAAGTGTAAGCAACGTTGTGAACGCTTCTCTGCCAAGTGAAGGAGTTTGTTGACATAGTGCTTGAACTCTCGAGTAGGTGACTCGGGGAGTGGAGTAGGGCAAGGAAGGTGTCCTTGTAGCCGAACCACTATAAATCGGTTGTGTCATTTCTATCCCTTATCTTTGTTTATTTGCTTACATTATCATTAGATCTATACGTTCTCAACATCCATACGATTTCACATAATATCGAATCTAAAGTTTTTGAAATCAACTTAAAATCGGCAAAACTATTCAACCCCCCTTCTAGTTTTCCACAGTTTCCATACAGTAATTATAATAAAACAAAACAAATCTACAGTTTCCATACACTTATAATCTCTATATTCTTCGGGTACCGGGAAGGTATGTTTACTCGAGAATTCGACAAAACACGGGGTACAGTCAATACAGTAATTATAATAAAACAAAACAAATCTACACCTGCCCCACCCCTTATATTTCTTTCTTCTTCATTTTTCCCTTTTGCGCTTCTGTCCAAAACCAGGAACCAAAAAGTTTCCTGCTCCCCTTCCTCTTCAGTCACCATGATCCATCACCACAAATTTTCAGCCACCTAATCTACCCTAACTATCACAAGGGGACATTAGCGCGGCTATGAATGGAGATGGAAGCCAAGTAGAGTGCCACGCTGCAATCAAGAAGAGAAAGTGGATTCAAGACCATCCCTTTGTACATCTATAAAAAGGTTGGTTCTTCAGTCGAAGTCTCCATCCATTCCTCAAAATAAAATCCGAAATTAGGGTTCATATCAAAACAAAGGGGTATTTAAAATTGATTTGGGGGTTTTGTTACCGGATGCATAAGGAAGCTATTCCACTCGTCAAATGCTCTAATTCGTCCCAAGTCTCCTCCGATTGAATCTTGAGGTTTCGGTGTTCATTACTACTCGACCCATTAATGGGTTCCATGTAAGAACACATTTCTTGTCATCCTTTGAAACTATTGTACTTGTAACATTTGTCTATATCCGAATTTATATATATTATGATTTATGTGAGGTTACTGAATGTTGTTGTTGTCGTTGATAAATGGTAAAACAAGGAAAAGGGAAACATAAATGTTTTAAGCAAATATTGTTGTTGTTAGATGCTGTCGAGAACCAAGAAAAAGAAACCAAAAATATTTTAAGTTTTGATCTTAATTTTCGGCTTATACTCGTATTTATCAAAGCATATTCGGCTTAAACCTGCTATCTTCCTCACGTATTGGGTCGTGTTGGTTAGTTACCCACAAGGGTGCGTCTGTCTACTCATTCGAAGCACAAGGTTAAGGCGCCCCAAAGGGTGCTGGTAATCATGTGTAGTCCTAGACCACGAAAGTGGTCGTAGTAGTCACAAGTGTCATTTGAATTTTTGCTTATCACTAGTCCTCGAGAAATACATGCATGTGTCCTTGACCATGCACAGTCGAAACCTTTGATATTGTTTGGTTTACTTCGGGTCACAATGGAACACCCCGAAGGGAGTGAGTGCTCGTGAAAGGCTCACGAAAGTCCCGAGCGACAATGGTGATTGTGTCAAGTATGCTGTAAATACTCCCTTGCGTCAAAATATATACAAAACTGAAAGTTGGAAATTCACTAACAAAAATCTCACCAGGTTGAACTATTTTGAGTGTCCAAAATGCTTTTGGTCTAGGCCCAATCCGAAAAATAAAAAGGGGTGTTTGATAATAATTTGGGTTGTGAAGCCCATTAGGGTGCGTTCAGCAGGCCCAAGTCTAAGTGTATATGTATACTAGGCCGAAGCCCAATCTTGTGATATCTGTTGGCTTAACAGCCACTTAAGCACTAGTGTTCATGTAATCTCGAGTCTCAAATACCGCCTCTTTCAATTTTCTCCCATCTCATCCCAATATATATTCCATTTGCAACATGTCATGAATCAAACACAACTTCCACACGACATATAATGTTAATGTTAAGCGAGAAACGAAATAGACTTATAATTTGAATGAGGATTTTTGAAATAAGAAAATTGAAATAAAAATTATTTTTCACTATGACGATATGGGTTAACCATTTCAACCATATAAACTAAGATGAATTAACAACCGGCAAATCTATATACATTAGAACAAGTAACCGATACATATCACAACAACTTTACAAAGGAAGAAACAATCTTTCCAATATTAATAAAACATACACTTTTCAACTATAGAAAACCGAGTTATAAATTATACAATTCTTGACATTTAGTCAAACCAAATATATAGAAAGCCTAACGCAGGTCATACCAAAATTTTATATACATATAATTTATACGCAAACGAAAAATATCGTATGTTATACGAGTTATATACAACTTCTCAAAACATATTAGTATTTGAAATATATTTATGTAATCTATCATAGATTCATTTTGGAATGATTAAGTTGTCACTTACAAACTTGGGTAAATGCTTAAACTTTCTAAACAAACACTAGTAATACCTGAAGCGTATTTTGAAAACTTACAAATGTGTACAAGTTAAATTGTACTTAAAACTTTCCTTTTATTATAACGACATGAACATATATATAAATTATAGATAACTATATGAGTATATATATATACTTTCCTTCATGATATCCACCTGGTCCGATAATATCCTAATAAATGTACATACCTTTCGTACATCGTCATTCGGTTATCATCAAACCGAGGTCTTGTTCATCCTTGATACCTTTTCTGCGTGCACCCTTCCAAGTATTCTCATTTGGACACCATTAAATCAAAGTCGTAATTCTTTTTTTTAAGAGTTCCTTCCATGTTATACCCTCATAAGCCGAAATCCACCCAAATCTTTGTAAACTGTTTTGATGCCACACAAACAACAACAATAACAAAAACATTTAAAATCTATAAAGTTAGTTAAACTTTATCGAGTCTTAAACATAAAGACTAAATATGTCGTATTAATTAGGTTGCGTGTCTGAGCCGTGAACTATCACTCCTTGATTTAATTCCCTTTAGACTTCATATTGCACATGGCCAAGGTGAGTTTCATAGCCCCTACTTTTAACTGTTTTATACTTGTTTTGGGGGAAGATACATGCTCATTTTACTTAAATCATTTTACTTGTGCATTCCATGCATACTATGCTTTTACATGTTTAAAGTTTTCATCATACATAGATGTTTTATAGAGCATACCAAAATGTTTGACCTAGAATATTACGCAGCTTAGCCTAAGTCCTTAGATCCTAAATTTCCCTCTTCATGAACGGTCAATTCCTGCTGGGAAGCGCGAATGTTATAAATAGATCTATTGAGGGTGACTCCTCTGTTCGGTTGACCCCGCTTGAGTCAAGATGAAACATTTAGCATGTCGGGACCGAGTGTTTTGGGATAAACACTCGCCATGGGCTCCTTATTTTTATGACTTCTTTGTGCATACAAGAACTGTCGTAGTTTCGGTTGCATGAACTTAGTGCTAGCGTAATAGATTCAATATATGACATTATATTCATTGTAATGTATATATACCCTAGTTATGGTCCACTAATGAAATCTCTTTTATGAAATCCTTTTATGAATTGAAATCATAAACTTTATGACATTATGCAAGACGTAATGATCATCAAAAACCAAATTTGAAACAGTGTACTGAAATACCTTTTTAAATAAACCTATGAACTCACCAGCGTAAGCTGACCCCTTTTAGCATGTATCTTCAGGTTTTGAAGCGATAGCTTATCTTTGGAGGCGCAAGGAAAAGGCATGGCATGGTCATAGACGACTATGATTTATGTATTGGGACCACTTATTTATAATGGGCCATTTTCCGCACTATTCAATAATGTAAACATTGTTTTCAAGAAATGAATAAAAGTTCTTTATGAAAAACCAATTGTTCTATGCTTATGTTGTGATACCAATTTAGTAGCACCCCAATACTTGAATGCTTCCGCTGAGTCATTTTTGGGGGTGTTACAGTATCATACCATGCCCTTGGAGCTTGCTTCAAACCGTAAAGAGCCTTCTTCAAGCGATAGACATGAGTAGGATGCTCTATATTCACAAAACCTTCAGGTTGGCTGACGTATACGACTTTTTTAAGATCTCCGTTAAGAAAAGCCGTCTTTACATCCATCTGATAGACTACCATGTTCTTACTTGCAGCATTAGCCAAGAAGATTCTGATTGCCTCGATGCGAGCAACTGGAGCAAATGATTCTTCAAAGTCAATACCCTCCTCTTGACGGTATCCTTTTGCAACCAATCGAGCCTTGTTCTTTAATACATCACCATGCTCATCAAGTTTTACTTTGAAGATCCACTTTAGAGCAATGATCATAGCACAGTCAGGAGTAGGTACTAATTCCCATACATCTAGTCGATCAAACTCATGAATTTATTCTTGCATGGCATTGAACCATCTGTCTTCATTCATGGCAGTTTAACGTCTTTAGGTTCGATCTTGGATAGTACGGAGTTGAAGAAGCACCATAAGGCATCAGTTACAAGTTTTTTACGAGTGGATACTGGACGAGAGGGATTTCCAATGATGTTGTCCAATGGATGATCATGTGTCCATTTTCTAAGGTGTTCGTGTGGTTGTTGTTGAGGAACTGAAGTAGCAGAGTCGAATTCTCCTGATGAAGATGGTTCTGATGATGATTCAGGAGCAAATATGTTTTCAAAGGGGGCATCTTCAGGAGTAGCAAAGGGATTATCTCCATCATAGGTTCCAGAAATAATTCTGTGGAAAACTAGAAGGGGGGGTTGAATAGTTTTGCCAATTAAAACTTCCTTTTAATCTATTTAGATCGACTTATGTCAATCTATTTGGATGTGTGTGTTGGATGTTGATAAACAAGCATATAAAGATAAGTAATGAAAAGATAAGAGTAAGAAGCACAAAACCACAACACGAGTATTTATAGTGGTTCGGCTACAAGGACACCTTCCTTGCCCTACTCCACTCCCCGAGTCACCTACTCGAGAGTTCGTAATCACTACACCAATCTCCTTATGGTGGAGAAGCCTTCACAACGTCGCCTACCCTTTTTCCGGTGCTAGGCTAACCACCGGGTTCTTTCACTCCAAGGTGAACCACACCTACACAACGTCGCCTACCCTTTATAAGGTACTAGGCTAAGTACCTAGTTCTTTCACTCCAAGGTGAACTACACCTTCACAACGTCGCCTACCCTTTATTAGGTACTAGGCTAAGCACCTAGTTCTTTCACTCCAAGGTGAACTACACCTTCACAACGTCGCCTACCCTTTATTAGGTACTAGGCTAAGCACCTAGTTCCATTGCAATTGAGGAACTACTACCACACTACACCAACGACTAATCCCAAAGGAGATCTACTCCTTTACAACATCATCAAGGATATCAATATCCTTGGATCTAATACTAGTCTATCTTGTACATCGAAACACACCATATCGAATGTACATCTAAGGCACCTTTCACTAATTCCTTTGACTAGATCTTCAAGACACCTTTCACTAATGTCTTGTGTCTTCACTTCTAAGCACCTTTCACTAATGCTTCTTTATCTTGACTTCTAAGCACCTTTCACTAATGCTTCTTTGTCTTGACTTCTAAGCACCTTTCACTAATGCTTCTTTGTCTTGACTTCTAAGCACCTACCACAAGTGCTTTATCCTATAGACGATAGATGCCCTTCACTAATATCTTCGTCTTGGCACTTGAGACATCTTTCACTAATGTCTTCAACACTACACTTCTTTGAAGAAAGAGAGGGATCATCAACAAGAAGACTTCAGTAGCCTTGATGATGAGGAAGCATGGCAACTCATGGACTTGAGCTTGCTCGACTTCAAAGGTGGTGATATTGCCTTTAAGAGGAACCTAAAAGATCACACAAAACAAAACTACAAACATAGATCTCTTGGATCTAAGGTTAGTGAGATTTAACTCAGGGGAGAAAGTATGTTAGAAAGTGGTGAGAAACAATGAAGAAATGGCTCACTATTTATAGAGGAAAAATCCTACTGTTCCTCGGATCCCACGGATCCCTTCCACTTGGGATTCGGCTAGCACAAAGCTAGGGATCCGTGGAACGCTCCTCTTTACCCATTTTGGTTATGGGTCATGGGTCATGGGTTATGGGTTGATCCATGGTTTTCTTTCTAGATACAATGTATCTTAAGGATACAATGAACTTGGTTAAGTGGTATATATAAGACCATGGGTTATGGGTCAATACCATTTGCTAGTTATTACCCATTTTAGTATACTTAGTTTAAGTATATGTTAACCCAATATGTAAACACTAGTTGTTGTACATATGTATCTAAATCATAAAATCACTTATACTTGTTTTAGTGTTTTATGTGAAAATGTGAATATGTTAGAAACTATTAGTTCAAACCATTTACGTATTTTATTTATTTCGTTAATATGATTTTACGTTTGTTATCGACAAAACATTAGAAGATCGTAAAATATAAATAAACGTTTTTACGGCTTATTTGTATTAACAAATTCCATGATGTACACTCGATGATTGATGATTTGTTGATGAGACTGAGTGATCAGCAGCAGGCGCTTCTTGACTTAATGACATAGAAACTGAAGGGTTAACTTCATTGACAGGGATATGAGCAGCCTCTGTTGATGGAATTGATAGATCATTAGCAATTGGCTCATAGTGTTCATCAAACATTGGATCAAACAATTTCTTTAAATCATCTTCCGAAGGAGGTACATAAGGAGTTGCTGGTGAGGGATTTAGTACAAGAGTAGAACTGCTGGGACTACTTGATGAGGTTGAGATGCGGGTCCAGAACTGGATTGTCCTGGAGCCATTTTCCCGGACAGCTCATTGATTCCTCCCGAACCACCCTCTTTTATTTCTCCGTCACACTTATGAACCGCGACAGATGATAAAAGGGCGACAGCCCGGGAGAAAATGCAAGTTTACCAAGGATTAAAATTTCCTTGGATCGTTAATGTCCTGGTGAGGCGTGATATTCCACATACAATGACTTGTGAATGCTGAAATGATATAGAATGTACAAAAATAGGAATCTGATTGACTAACACTATGAATAGTAATAGCTCTGTCACAGCTATGTCAATAAAAACGTACAATCAGAAGCCTAAAAACGATTATAACTATAGTAGGGATTTGCATGTCTTAGCGACTTAACTGCAAATTAAAAGAAATAAAAGTTAAAATCTATTAAATAAACGCTATCACTATATTTACAGATCGATGAACGTTTATTTGATTTTATAAGATAAAATAACTTAAATAAACTATCTTAACTAAAACGTGTACTAAAATTACCTAGAAACGTTACTTAAAATGGAAACGAGCGTTATTTACAAAAAGGGCGCTGGAGCGCAAGCAAAAACGTAAAATTTATGATGTAAAAGGCCTACAAATGTAAAACTAATTTTCTTACAAAATATATGATAAAAGAAAATTTTACAAAAAAGATTTATATTTTTTTGACTTTTATATTTTTTATTATGAATTAAATAAGATAAAACACTAATTAAATGTTAAAAACTTATGAGAAAAATCTGAAATTTATACAGAAAATACTTTATACTAATACAAATTTATGAAAATTAGAAAACTTGAAAAAGCTACACTGAATAAGCTCGTAATAAGCTAAAAACACTTAATAAGCTAAACTTAACAAAACGTGTATAAGAGATTTGTTGTGTGAAGATATGACAGAAAAAGTCCCAAGGGCGCATTGGCATCCAGGTACACACTATCACTCTCACAAAGGGGGAGGTCTCAGGTTCGAGCCTGCCTACCCCCTTTTTGCAAAACATTTTCTTTTTCGATTTTTCTTTTTGCAACTTATTAAACACAAGAAAATAAGCACTTTACTCAACTGTGACTTTTTATAAAAACCAACAAATAGCTCTGAATAAGCTGCTTATCTCAACAGTAGGCAAAAAAAATGAAATAAGCAAAAAGGCTTAAGCTAAATGACTTTTAAGCTATTGAATAAGCACAAGTATGATGGAAACAAGTTAAGCTCATGTAAATAAGCTAGTATGAACACTGAATAAGCACAATAACCATGAATTAAGCACTGAAAAAGCACAAATAAGCAAAAATAAGCACTGTTACACAGTACATTATGGTTTTGTGGGCAACTTCTAGCTAATTAATAAGCACTTAAATAAGCTACGAATTGAAAATAAAAACTGCAATTAACTAGCTAACCAACTGAGCTTTACAAAAATCTAATTTACAAGGATTGGCTTATTCTAATAAGCTTATGAGAAGCTTATTAAGAAACTGAAAAACCATGATTAATAGCTGTACACAAGAAATGGACAAAATAACAAGCACTGAGCAGACCTAGAAAATAAGCTAGAAATGGAAAAACCAAACTAGGATCCTTGAGACAGCTAGGTGAGCTTCTCAAAAAGCTAAGTTTCACATAATTAAGCTAACTAATAAGCTTGTGAGAGCTTATGAAGTAGAGTACCAAAATCTGTGCACAGGGCACTTATGCAGACAAGGGGTCCAAAAGAAAGAAGAAAATAAGCACTCTAACAGCTGATTAAAGATGATCTAATATTTTTGTATTTTTGTTAAGCAACCAACCTTGAATACCCTAAAAGCTTTTAAGCTAAAACTTATTATTAAACCCACAGTAAAAATATCTTTTTTATTCAAAAATGACCTTAATGAAAATTTGACTTTTACTTTATGAACTAAAGTTGACTTATATGTATTTATAACCTAATTTACTGACTCAATAAGTTATATTAAGCAATAGAAACATGAAATTAACAAAAATAATCAACATTAAAACACAAAAATTGACTATGGACTTGTAAATTATGACAGAAAAGAAAGTAAGACAGATTAAAACTTAATTTTGACTTTAGACTAAATAAGGACTAAATATTATGACTTGACTGATCTATTGAGTACTAAAATGACTTGAAACAAGTATAACTAACAACAAAAACACACTGGAGGTCTAGTTAATCAGCAATTCCAAACAACCCTTTAACTTTCATTTGTCACATGAACTTCAAAGGTTTCAATGATTTTGAGTCTAAACCAGATTCCATACATTACATTATAACATATAAAGACTAAATGAGCATAAAACTTCAAGAACTTAGTCAAGAACACAACTTTGTCAATTTTGTATTTCAACTGAGTAGCTTTCCATTTTTAAGCACAACTGATTTTTAATGAACAAACTGCTAAAATTAAGCTATAATAACATTAAACAATAACAAAGAAGCAGGAAAACATGAAAATCCAAACATGAAAAGTAATGAAACAGTAAATGGGTAAAAATAGTAGAAATGGAACTTACATGTGATCAAGGTGAAAAATGAGTACCAAGGTATAAAAACCACTCCTAGCTTACTGTCAATAACCTAGAAACCAGAAATCCATCTAGCTTAGCTTCCATTTCCCCAGAACTACTTATTTGATCATAAGTTGACTTCTGTTGACTTTTTTTAGTTTTTTTTAGTACTTTTCTTAATTTAAAAACTGAAACTTGTTTAATGAATCTAAAAAGTCTTAAAGCTATTGTCAAGAGCTAAAAAGAGATATAGAGTCCAATAAACAACCATATAACTGGAAATGAAAGAACATGAAAATTAAAGTAATTTAAGCAAAATTTGGAAACTAGAATTTAACTGAAATTAAACTGACATTAAAGTTTCATTACACTATTTTAAAGGAAATTACAGCATTTAAAACATTAAAAGACATAAATTTAAAAGAAGCAGTAAAACTACACTATGTGAACAATGGTAAAAACCAAAGTTACTGGCTTCTCTGTCTTTCTTCCCCTTTTATAGCTCCAATGATGTTGCCACGTGTCTTTGATTGAATCCCACCACTCTTTGTAGCCAATGGGAGTGTTTTCAGTGTTATCACATTTTTGGCGGGAAACCTCTTTTTGACTTCTGTTGACCTTTTTACTGCAACTAGGGGGGGGTGGGTTTATAGGGTTGATGATGAGTGGATTGGAGGAGATAAGGTGTTGGGAGATGGAATTGGTGAGGTGTTGCAGAGGACAGGGCAAGTGGGGAAGGAGATAACTGTGGTGGAGGGAAAGGTACTGCCTGTTTGACTTGAGTTTGACCAAGGGGTCAAAAACAGTTATGACAGGGGGGTCAATTGGCTTAAGTAGCAGGGGGGTCACAATTCATTTTTTTGACAAGTCTTAGTTTAGGTTTGATAAGGACTTGTTTGTAACTTTTCCAAACTTGAGGGGCCATTCCTGTAATTTTCTCAAAGTTGTTACAAGGGACCAAAACTGACAACCCTCAATAGTACAAGGACTAAATTTGACATTTTTGATTTTCCAAGGACTATTTTTGCCAAATTCCAAAGTTCAGGGACCTAAGTTGTAAATTTGTAATTTTAAGTTTCAAGGACCAATTTTGACAACTTAGGAATCCCTAGGGACTCAAAATGATATTTCTCTTTATTTGGTTTTACCAGGGACTGTTTTTGACAAATTTTCAAACTTGGGGGACTAAAACTGCCAATTATGCAAACTTGATACGTTTTTCACCAGATTTTGATGTTTTTGCATTTAAAACATATAAAACACTTGTTTGTGATATTTTTATCATTTTGATGCGTTTCTGAGTGTTTTCAGATGTTTTTGCAGTTTAAACAGTACAAAAATGATGAGTATTTAGACACTCATCAATCCCCCACACTAAGATATTGCTAGTCCCTAGCAATGATTTGAGAAAACATAATGGATTTTAAACTCTTTACCAAAAGCCATTACTTCTGGAGTAGCCAAATGTTTCAGTTCAAGTAAGAACCTTGGTACACTGATAACCATGTGATTTTGAGCAAACCACCAGCTTTCAACGGATTTGATTTGTCTTTACCAGAAGCCGTACCCTTCTGGACTAGCCAACTCTTAGATAAATTATCAATATTATCTTTGGTGAGCTGATTACCAATTATGGTTTTTCCACTGCCTTTACCACAAGCCATAAACTTGCGGGCTAGCCAACTCTTCACTTTTTAGGATATGGTGAGCTGAGAACCATACAATTTTGGGCAAATTGCAAGCCATATAAACGGATTTGAGATATCTTTACCAAGAGCCGTTTGCTCCTGGATTAGCCAATCCTTATGTGGGTTAGACATGGTGGACTGATTACCATATGTTGTGTTTAGTACATAGTACTTCCACTAAAAAAAAAAAATTTTTAAATTTGGCCATTTTGGGGGAAAAAGGGACTAAAAGGGTACATTTATGATCAAAATTCGCCAGAATTTCCCCCCCACACTTAGAAATGAATATTGTCCTCAATATTCAAAGTACCGGCTGTTATGCCGAAACTTAGAACGTAAAAAGATAACATTACTAGCTAAGTGTGGAAACACAACAATTATTCTCTTTTTTAGTATTTACAATTTTCATACATTTTTTAGATCTATATACAACATGTGGGGCATCTCCCCCACACTAGGGTGGTACACACGGGTGAAAACCCATGTTAAGCTACTGTTTTTGATTACCGAGTCGCTAGCTTGACTCGACCCCGAATTAATTTGTCCATGGGGAAGTGGAGTGGGATTGCCACTCAGGGATTTGGTGGGAAATTGGAGTGGGGTTCACTCACAGAATTATGAAGATAAAGGTAGGGAGAATGATTGGAGTGGGATTTCCACTCACAGAATTATGAATAATCATCACTAAGATGAGTCTAAGAATCTTAGAAAGAAACTCAGAAAAGGCTAGAAGAATCTTTTTGATTTTTGATTTATAAAAAGAAAGGAAAAATATTTTTGGGTTTTTGATATAATATAAACAGAAACGAAAAATAAAAATTGGCTAAAAGGGAAACCTAAATGAGATTATCAATACATGAAACTGATTTAAACCTAATCTATCACATTCCAGGAATTATACTAAGCACAGTAAATCCTTTTTTAGTGTAAACATGGTGTTTAGCCAAAATTTAGACCTAGGGATATCAAGATTAGGAAAATTGACAGTCTAATGCAAATCAAAGCACAGATAGATTTCAACCATAAAATCTTTTTGTATTTTATATTGTTTATATGAAATGAAGTATATGTAATTTACATACAAGGATAGGTATTTCAACAAAGTACAAAATACAAGTCATAATACGCAGCTAGCCTCCCCGGCAGCGGCGCCAAAATTTGATTCCTCCCGAACCACCCTCTTTTATTTCTCCGTCACACTTATGAACCGCGACAGATGATAAAAGGGCGACAGCCCGGGAGAAAATGCAAGTTTACCAAGGATTAAAATTTCCTTGGATCGTTAATGTCCTGGTGAGGCGTGATATTCCACATACAATGACTTGTGAATGCTGAAATGATATAGAATGTACAAAAATAGGAATCTGATTGACTAACACTATGAATAGTAATAGCTCTGTCACAGCTATGTCAATAAAAACGTACAATCAGAAGCCTAAAAACGATTATAACTATAGTAGGGATTTGCATGTCTTAGCGACTTAACTGCAAATTAAAAGAAATAAAAGTTAAAATCTATTAAATAAACGCTATCACTATATTTACAGATCGATGAACGTTTATTTGATTTTATAAGATAAAATAACTTAAATAAACTATCTTAACTAAAACGTGTACTAAAATTACCTAGAAACGTTACTTAAAATGGAAACGAGCGTTATTTACAAAAAGGGCGCTGGAGCGCAAGCAAAAACGTAAAATTTATGATGTAAAAGGCCTACAAATGTAAAACTAATTTTCTTACAAAATATATGATAAAAGAAAATTTTACAAAAAAGATTTATATTTTTTTGACTTTTATATTTTTTATTATGAATTAAATAAGATAAAACACTAATTAAATGTTAAAAACTTATGAGAAAAATCTGAAATTTATACAGAAAATACTTTATACTAATACAAATTTATGAAAATTAGAAAACTTGAAAAAGCTACACTGAATAAGCTCGTAATAAGCTAAAAACACTTAATAAGCTAAACTTAACAAAACGTGTATAAGAGATTTGTTGTGTGAAGATATGACAGAAAAAGTCCCAAGGGCGCATTGGCATCCAGGTACACACTATCACTCTCACAAAGGGGGAGGTCTCAGGTTCGAGCCTGCCTACCCCCTTTTTGCAAAACATTTTCTTTTTCGATTTTTCTTTTTGCAACTTATTAAACACAAGAAAATAAGCACTTTACTCAACTGTGACTTTTTATAAAAACCAACAAATAGCTCTGAATAAGCTGCTTATCTCAACAGTAGGCAAAAAAAATGAAATAAGCAAAAAGGCTTAAGCTAAATGACTTTTAAGCTATTGAATAAGCACAAGTATGATGGAAACAAGTTAAGCTCATGTAAATAAGCTAGTATGAACACTGAATAAGCACAATAACCATGAATTAAGCACTGAAAAAGCACAAATAAGCAAAAATAAGCACTGTTACACAGTACATTATGGTTTTGTGGGCAACTTCTAGCTAATTAATAAGCACTTAAATAAGCTACGAATTGAAAATAAAAACTGCAATTAACTAGCTAACCAACTGAGCTTTACAAAAATCTAATTTACAAGGATTGGCTTATTCTAATAAGCTTATGAGAAGCTTATTAAGAAACTGAAAAACCATGATTAATAGCTGTACACAAGAAATGGACAAAATAACAAGCACTGAGCAGACCTAGAAAATAAGCTAGAAATGGAAAAACCAAACTAGGATCCTTGAGACAGCTAGGTGAGCTTCTCAAAAAGCTAAGTTTCACATAATTAAGCTAACTAATAAGCTTGTGAGAGCTTATGAAGTAGAGTACCAAAATCTGTGCACAGGGCACTTATGCAGACAAGGGGTCCAAAAGAAAGAAGAAAATAAGCACTCTAACAGCTGATTAAAGATGATCTAATATTTTTGTATTTTTGTTAAGCAACCAACCTTGAATACCCTAAAAGCTTTTAAGCTAAAACTTATTATTAAACCCACAGTAAAAATATCTTTTTTATTCAAAAATGACCTTAATGAAAATTTGACTTTTACTTTATGAACTAAAGTTGACTTATATGTATTTATAACCTAATTTACTGACTCAATAAGTTATATTAAGCAATAGAAACATGAAATTAACAAAAATAATCAACATTAAAACACAAAAATTGACTATGGACTTGTAAATTATGACAGAAAAGAAAGTAAGACAGATTAAAACTTAATTTTGACTTTAGACTAAATAAGGACTAAATATTATGACTTGACTGATCTATTGAGTACTAAAATGACTTGAAACAAGTATAACTAACAACAAAAACACACTGGAGGTCTAGTTAATCAGCAATTCCAAACAACCCTTTAACTTTCATTTGTCACATGAACTTCAAAGGTTTCAATGATTTTGAGTCTAAACCAGATTCCATACATTACATTATAACATATAAAGACTAAATGAGCATAAAACTTCAAGAACTTAGTCAAGAACACAACTTTGTCAATTTTGTATTTCAACTGAGTAGCTTTCCATTTTTAAGCACAACTGATTTTTAATGAACAAACTGCTAAAATTAAGCTATAATAACATTAAACAATAACAAAGAAGCAGGAAAACATGAAAATCCAAACATGAAAAGTAATGAAACAGTAAATGGGTAAAAATAGTAGAAATGGAACTTACATGTGATCAAGGTGAAAAATGAGTACCAAGGTATAAAAACCACTCCTAGCTTACTGTCAATAACCTAGAAACCAGAAATCCATCTAGCTTAGCTTCCATTTCCCCAGAACTACTTATTTGATCATAAGTTGACTTCTGTTGACTTTTTTTAGTTTTTTTTAGTACTTTTCTTAATTTAAAAACTGAAACTTGTTTAATGAATCTAAAAAGTCTTAAAGCTATTGTCAAGAGCTAAAAAGAGATATAGAGTCCAATAAACAACCATATAACTGGAAATGAAAGAACATGAAAATTAAAGTAATTTAAGCAAAATTTGGAAACTAGAATTTAACTGAAATTAAACTGACATTAAAGTTTCATTACACTATTTTAAAGGAAATTACAGCATTTAAAACATTAAAAGACATAAATTTAAAAGAAGCAGTAAAACTACACTATGTGAACAATGGTAAAAACCAAAGTTACTGGCTTCTCTGTCTTTCTTCCCCTTTTATAGCTCCAATGATGTTGCCACGTGTCTTTGATTGAATCCCACCACTCTTTGTAGCCAATGGGAGTGTTTTCAGTGTTATCACATTTTTGGCGGGAAACCTCTTTTTGACTTCTGTTGACCTTTTTACTGCAACTAGGGGGGGGTGGGTTTATAGGGTTGATGATGAGTGGATTGGAGGAGATAAGGTGTTGGGAGATGGAATTGGTGAGGTGTTGCAGAGGACAGGGCAAGTGGGGAAGGAGATAACTGTGGTGGAGGGAAAGGTACTGCCTGTTTGACTTGAGTTTGACCAAGGGGTCAAAAACAGTTATGACAGGGGGGTCAATTGGCTTAAGTAGCAGGGGGGTCACAATTCATTTTTTTGACAAGTCTTAGTTTAGGTTTGATAAGGACTTGTTTGTAACTTTTCCAAACTTGAGGGGCCATTCCTGTAATTTTCTCAAAGTTGTTACAAGGGACCAAAACTGACAACCCTCAATAGTACAAGGACTAAATTTGACATTTTTGATTTTCCAAGGACTATTTTTGCCAAATTCCAAAGTTCAGGGACCTAAGTTGTAAATTTGTAATTTTAAGTTTCAAGGACCAATTTTGACAACTTAGGAATCCCTAGGGACTCAAAATGATATTTCTCTTTATTTGGTTTTACCAGGGACTGTTTTTGACAAATTTTCAAACTTGGGGGACTAAAACTGCCAATTATGCAAACTTGATACGTTTTTCACCAGATTTTGATGTTTTTGCATTTAAAACATATAAAACACTTGTTTGTGATATTTTTATCATTTTGATGCGTTTCTGAGTGTTTTCAGATGTTTTTGCAGTTTAAACAGTACAAAAATGATGAGTATTTAGACACTCATCACTCATCGAACGTGACGTTAATAGTTTCCATGATATCTCGAGTTCTTTTGTTGTAGATTCGGTAACCTTTCTTGTTTGATGCATAACCTACAAAAACTCCAATGTCCGCCTTAGCTCTTAATTTTCCTAAATCTTGACCGTCATTTGTTGGATAGCACAACGCACCAAACACACGAAGGTAGGAGAGATCAGGTTTTCGTTTATGGACAAGTTCGTATGGAGTTTTTCCATGAGATGTGTGTATGAGGGAACGATTTTGGGTGTAGCAAGCAGTGGCAATGGCTTCAGCCCAGAGAAACATTGGAACCTTTGAATAAATTAGCATTGTTCTTGCAGCTTCCACAAGAGTTCTATTTCGTCTTTCAACTACACCGTTCTGTTGAGGAGTTCGTGGAACACTTCTTTGATGACTGATTCCAACACTTTCATAAAATTTACTTAAGTCTTTGTTAACGAACTCTGTGCCATTGTCTGTTCGAACAATTCTAACCGTATTGTTAAGTTGAACCTGAAGCTGCTTGATAAGTTTGATGATGACATCTGGAGTTTCATCCTTTGTCCTCAAAAACTTTACCCAAGTAAATCGAGAGTAGTCATAAAAAACGACTAAAATATATTTCTTCCCATTAATCGTTTGCACTCTTGATAAGGTTTTAAAATGTACCTTTTTGAGGGGTCGTTTAAGCCCTTATTTGATCACTTTTGTATCCGTTATTACTTAATATCGTTCCTTTTCACTTTTTAGGTCTCTTGAAGGCAAATTGCTGTAATGGCACTTATTTGGACGAAAAGGCGCGGTTATACGAAGAAAATGGCCAAAGTCAAGAATCGAGACATTCAAGCTGCTGAAAGACAAGGTGACGGCGTCACTGCTTAACTGCGACGCCGTCGGAGGATTTTGTGACGACACAGAAGCCAAATTTCATATTTTCAAGTGACGGTGTCAGGCTTTAAAAGAGTAGGCCGTCGCAACTCAGACGGCCTAGATTTGATCCAGACGGCGTCAGAAGCTAAAGAGGACGGCGTCACAAGCACAAGGTGACGTCGTCGCAAGACTAACGTGGCTAAGACGAAACCCTAATGACGGCGACCCGAAGGCGTCACAAAACATAAGGTGACGCCGTCGCACATGTAATCTTATATATAGAATCCGAATTTTTCAGTATTTATGGGTAGTCTTTTGGAGTAAAAACCTAAACCGAACCAAGGCTGTCTTGTACAGTATTTTAGGGTTCCAAACCCTATCTTACAACAAGATAAGTGTTTTACTTCATTAATTCAATTATGTCTTTGATTATTTGTGTGTATGCTTGCATGTTCTCCATGTCCGGCTAATTTACTTGTGTGTTTGCTTAGGGAATATGAAAATTAGTTATTGAATATTGATTGGTTGTCTCTTATCTTAATTGTGAATGATCTAGTAATGCGATAGGTCATTCGTTATGTAATTAATGCTTGATTAATCTTTGTGACCCTTAGGCTATAGCACTTAGAGTGGTTGTAGGCTAAACCATCCAAAGAGGCCTTAGAGTTAGAGTTTATAATCCCTAGTGGGTTTTGTAGACGAGACCCTTTGGTAAGTTCAAAGAGTTAGGGATAAACGCATACCCTACAACTTTAGACACACAACGCGATTAAGAATAAGGACGTGATAATTCAACCATCAATAGGAGATAATTAAGGAGTAATAAAACCTAAGTGAACACATCTTTAAATCATCATACGAGCACAAAACAATAGACATAGACTATCCTTAGCTTAGTTAATTAGATAAGTAGAGTAATCGGTAGAAATACCAACCCCCAAATCTAAACCCCGAGATTCGTACCTTTCCATTTTATAAAATATAAAAATACAAAAATAATCATCCCTCACCTTTAGACTTAAATCGACATACACTTCAGCCTAACGACACTATTCCCCAAGAGAACGATGTCAATACTCGTGGCTTACCCTAATACTACACTATAACGATTAGGTTCACTGCCTAGGGTGTTATAAAACTTGCTCGAAGAAAAGGAAGTTCCTTTGACCCCGAACGACGCATGTAGCGTTATCAAGTTTTTGGCGCCGCTGCCGGGGAATAGTTATTGCTTAGGCTTGATTTATATCTCGTTTAGGTCTACTCACAAGATTCCTATCAAGTGAGATTTTTTTTTATTAGCTTCCTTGTAGTTTATCCCCCTTCTTTGTGTTTGTGTTCGTAAAACCCTTTTCATTTGTCGCTATGGCAAGTGAAGTTGCATTTGAATCATTAACAAATGAGGAACAATTGAATTTCGCAAGTCGGGTTGGTTTTTGTTGTTCTGATGAATTTGTGAGTGATCTTAGAGATATCCAAAAGGAGACGGGTGTAAGGTTGGATGGATTTGATATATTTTGTGTTTGTGTGGCTTCTATTCAACGATCGTTGTCAGGATCAACTCCTTTTAGCGAAACCATGTAGAGAATTTTTCATAAAAGCCTCCTATGCATAAACCATCAATTGAATGATCTTAGGTACCATGATCAAAAAGACCTAGTTTTTAAGAACATGGAACCTAAACCCGAACAAGATTGTGAGATGGTTGATGTTAAAATACTTAGCTGCATGTGTGGGATAGATTTCAAAACATATGACACACGTGAGGAATCCTTTAGGAAAATAGAACATAGTGATCAAATTTTTGAGAATAATTCTTATGAATCGGACCAAGAATTTGAAATGGCTAAAGAAGGATTTGAGATGCTTAGGAGTGTATTTGGGTCAGATCATACTAAAACACATGATGAACATTTAGGAGGTCTAGATATAATGGAGAATGGGGTGGAAACTCTAAGTCCACAAGCTCTACCATCACTTGAAGAACACGCATCGCCTATAACTTACCCGGAAGAAGTAGAAGAGACTATAGGAACCCCGATTGATATAGAACCTTTGGACCAAACGCCACTAGAGAATGTAGGTTTAGATGCTTGTTGTCATGACCTCTCTCTTAGTCCTAGGGAAGTTCCTAATTTTGATGAACCGAAGCCTCAACCAAAAACCTTACCCAATTTTCTGTCTTTAGATGTGAATATTGGAATTGAATTAGGCCCAATCCACCCATCAAAATAAATAATCCGGGTAGTTGCTTGATAAAGGCGGTAGACTCTAATCCATGTAGAGTGGAAGCTAATAGAGGAGTAACTCATGGCCTTACACAATTATATCACCCATTCATGGTTGATAACAAGAAACATTATGGGTTTAAACCGGGTTTGTTAGGTCAAGATGGATCCTTAACTAAGAATCTTTTGAAGTTGATAGAAGATGATCCATTTTTAGGAGAGAGATTTGATTCACCCGCTACACCAATAGACTTAGGTAAGGTTATAATGAATGGAGCACACTCCTTTGAGCATATAAATCACCCATCACCCTCTCCTCATGTAGCAAATTTCCACCCTAAGGGTGTGTATCGCTACTATCACCCGCATTTAAACTTAAGTGTAGGGAAAACCTCCCTTTTATCCGTTAAATAAGGGTAGAGTCAGGCTCGTGACTCGAACAAAAACAAGCGCTTCTTGGGATGTAACCCATGTGTATTTGTTTTTCATTTTTATTTGTGTGTCGTATATCTTTTAGTGATTGTTTATTCTCATGTTTAAATTTGTAAAAATGCTTTATTTTGTCTTTAACTTCGATTACATATAAAGGTATTTTACATAAAGGATAAGTGTAGGGAGGATTACACACGTTTTCAAAAGAAACTTAAACATGAGAATAGCAATTCATTAAAAGATATATATGTGTGTTTGTTCGAGTCAAATGCTTGTATCGAGTCATAATGGATGTTTTGCAGAAATTTTTCAAGATTCTAAAGAATGTAAATTTTCTAGAATTTTTTCCAGAAAATCGCAGACCAGTTTTTGTCAGGATAACCTGACGGCGTCAGGATTACAACCTGACGCCGTCAGGAAGGAGTAAAAACAACGGATTACTTTTTTCTCGTTTTCTAAGCTACTTATAAATTTTTGGATTTTTCCAGGTCTTAATTTTCCAGAAATTCTGTAAACATCCATTCCACAAGCATTATATCTTAGTTTAGTAGAGTCTTATATATATTATTACCGCCAATTTTATGCGAAGGAATCGTTTGTTTTCTTCGAATGTGCAGGTTTTATTTATCAAGAAGAAGAAACAAAAGATTGGAAGGAGCTTTTCACGCACACATTCTTCTTGGAAAGGATTTAACCACTACTTTACACGGATCCTACCGAGCTAATCAGGGGAGTACTAGCTTCTTTCGTCTTTAATTACCTTCCATTATCATAACTTTGATACTTTCGGGGAGCATTGGGGACAATGTTCAGTTTAAGTGTAGGGAGGGAAAATAAAACGGGAACTTTGAAACTATACTTATCCTTGATTATTTGCTTTGTCCAATTGTATTTGTGTAATAAACCATGAGAAAATATCGGTTAGGGTAATTTTGGCACCAAATTTGAAATTTTCTATGACATATAGGAGTGGGCCATTAGTCTTAACAAAAGCATCTCACGGATAGGAAGTTGCATGACTAGCACAAAAACCCTTTACCACCTAAATTCCACCCAAAATGTGAGGATCACCCTTAGATTAGTAGGAATTAAAGCATTCATCTTTAATGCTTAGAGTGTGAACCGGTAGTATATTAGATTCTAGAACTTGTTTTGTGATGCATCCCGAGATCGCTAGTAATACTACACTTGTGTAGTTAGGAATAACTAAGTGATAAGAGGCATTAGGATAACCCTTGTTTGATACCCTTAATATAATTACTTCTTCCACATCGGTTGAGTAATTCCCCCACACCCTTTGCGTTGTACTCATCTTTAGTACATGATACCCCTAGTTAACCCCTCAGAGCCTATCCTTTTCGCGGTTCTCGTGATGTTTCGGTTTTTCCGGAATATCAATGAAGAGCATTGTCTACACCCCACCCCCAAATATACACCAAAATCGCCTTAGGCTACCCTGTATGCACTCACTTTTAGTGCATTATTGTTATCACCCCAAACCCTTAGTTCAATTATCTAGTTGCTTGCATGAGTTTCTAAGTCGAGTCATATCCTTTGTACACAGTTTTGGGACGATTAGGACTCATAGGAAAAAGTTAAAGTTTATAAAATGATTGGAAGGGATTAAATTCCTTTATTTGCGTAATAACATACCCCAAGTGTTTTGATCTTCTCAATTCGGGTCAAATTAGTGTTAGAAAAATAAAAACTCAAGTGTAGGGATGTACCTATAAATCCCTATCATTTTGATGTTACCGTAGAGGATGGTAGAGTAAAAGTGTATGTGAAAAAAAATTAAAAAAAAAAAAAAAAAAAAAAAAAAAAAAACATACGGGCTACCATCTTACATCTATCCTTTAAATTTATGTTTGTTTGTTTCAGTTAGCTAGAGTGTCTAGTCTTGGCTTAGCAACGCCATTCTTCGTATGCTTGTAACAAAAAGATTTTTTGACTTACCACCACTAAATAGCCTATCCCACCAAACCCTTTGTTTCCCTACCGTAAGCCTAACATTACAACCCTTTAAAGACCTCTTTGATAGTCTTTCCTAGGTGCTTACGCCAAAGCGATGGAGGTTTGATCTATTCTCAAGCCTATGGTAATCTATGTACTAGGACCGGTTAATGAGTGTTTAATCTTCCATTTCCAAATTGTTATATTTCATATACACCCGAGAGAGATGTGAGTATCCAAACACCCCATGTGAGGTGCTAGTATGTAATTTCCGTGCTTGTTATGACTTTTGCGGGGCTTATATGTGTTGTGGATTGTTTTAAACCAGTGCTTCATGACCCCTAAATTATAAATTAATTGGCTAAAAGCACATTTGCTTGAGGACAAGCAAATACCAAGTGTAGGGATATTTGATAAGGTTTTAAAATGCACCTTTTTGAGGGGTCGTTTAAGCCCTTATTTGATCACTTTTGTATCCGTTATTACTTAATATCGTTCCTTTTCACTTTTTAGGTCTCTTGAAGGCAAATTGCTGTAATGGCACTTATTTGGACGAAAAGGCGCGGATATACGAAGAAAATGGCCAAAGTCAAGAATCGAGACATTCAAGCGGCCGAAAGACAAGGTGACGGCGTCACTGCTTAATTGCGACGCCGTCGGAGGATTTTGTGACGACACAGAAGCCAAATTTCATATTTTCAAGTGACGGTGTCAGGCTTTAAAAGTGTAGGCCGTCGCAAATCAGACGGCCTAGATTTGATCCAGACGGCGTCAGAAGCTAAAGAGGACGGCGTCACAAGCACAAGGTGACGTCGTCGCAAGACTAACGTGGCCAAGACGAAACCCTAATGACGGCGACCCGACGGCGTCACAAAACATAAGGTGACGCCGTCGCACATGTAATCTTATATATAGAATCCGAATTTTTCAGTATTTATGGGTAGTCTTTTGGAGTAAAAACCTAAACCGAACCAAGGCTGTATTGTACAGTATTTTAGGGTTCCAAACCCTATCTTACAACAAGATAAGTGTTTTACTTCATTAATTCAATTATGTCTTTGATTATTTGTGTGTATGCTTGCATGTTCTCCATGTCCGGCTAATTTACTTGTGTGTTTGCTTAGGGAATATGAAACTTAGTTATTGAATATTGATTGGTTGTCTCTTATCTTAATTGTTAATGATCTAGTAATGCGATAGGTCATTCGTTGTGTAATTAATGCGATAGGTCATTCGTTGTGTAATTAATGCTTGATTAATCTTTGTGACCCTTAGGCTATAGCACTTAGAGCGGTTGTAGGCTAAACCATCCAAAGAGGCCTTAGAGTTAGAGTTTATAATCCCTAGTGGGTTTTGTAGACGAGACCCTTTGGTAAGTTCAAAGAGTTAGGGATAAACGCATACCCTACAACTTTAGACACACAACGCGATTAAGAATAAGGACGTGACAATTCAACCATCAATAGGAGATAATTAAGGAGTAATAAAACCTAAGTGAACACATCTTTAAATCATCATACGAGCACACAACAATAGACATAGACTATCCTTAGCTTAGTTAATTAGATAAGTAGAGTAATCGGTAGAAATACCAACCCCCAAATCTAAACCCCGAGATTCGTACCTTTCCATTTTATAAAATATAAAAATACAAAAATAATCATCCCTCACCTTTAGACTTAAATTGACATACACTTCAGCCTAACGACACTATTCCCCTAGAGAACGATATCAATACCCGTGGATTACCCTAATACTACACTACAACGAATAGGTTCACTGCCTAGGGTGTTATAAAACTTGCTCGAAGAAAAGGAAGTTCCTTTGACCCCGAATGACGCGTGTAGCGTTATCAACTCTCATTGGTCCGCACAAATCCATATGAAGGGTATGCAGAACTTCCATTACTGAGTTTGTGGGTTTGGGTTTGTGGGCATATTTCTTGCTTTTTCCCAATTGGCATGCTGAACAAGGATGATCTTTTTCATACTTTAATCTGGGTAAGCCTCTTACAAGATCCTTTCTGGAAAGATTATTAATGGTGCCGAAGTTCAAGTGATTGAGACGATGATGCCATAACCATGATTTTGTTTTTGAAGCCTTTGACAACAAGCAGATTTGAGAAGACTTCATCATGTCTTCGATAGAGATGGTGTATAGATTTGAACCACGAGTTCCTCTTAACAGTTCCACACCATCAAGTTCTCTAACGAAACAAGTATGTTTTCTAAATGCCACTTATAGATCGGAATCACAGAATTGACCAACAGAAAACAAGTTATGACCAAGACCTTCAACATAATATACCCTGGAGATTACACTTTTGCCAACAACATAGTCTCCATAACCCATAATTGCTCCAAAATGGTCATTCCCGAATCTAACAGTCCCGATGAATTTACTCACGAAGTTCATGAGCCGCAAGCGATCCCTAGTCATATGCTTGGAATAGCCTGAGTCCAGGTACCACAGAACGATTTGAACGATCTGCAGTTGAACACAGACAAGAATGGATAACTGGATAATTGGGATCCCCATGCAAGAATGGGTTCCATTTGGTTAGTAACGGTGATTGGAACACCCACATCGGAAGTAGAAACAATGGAATCATCAGGAATAGATGCAGTGCTAGTGTCCGTATTTGACCTATTCAAAGTATGTTCACTTCTTAAAGGAATAGTTCTACCAGTAGGCATCCATTTTCTAATGGGCATTGACTTAGCAAATTTAGGGCAAAACTCATTAAGATTAAACTTACGGCCAGTAGGTATCCATTGATAACCAATATTACTAAATTTTCTTCCTGTGGGTTTCCAATGTTTTCTAACTTTCTTTCGCCTTTGCCTTTTAGCCTTCTTAGCTTGATTTTGACATTAACAATTTTAACTGGGCATTTAACAGCATTAAACAAATCATTCACACTACATTCATGATTAGTAACAGAAATCAAGCAGTCATCATTACATGGTTTGCAGATAGTAGCAGAATTCGAATTAATTACAGTACGCTTATAGCTAATACTAGAATCAACACGATTCGTTTTATTCAACTCAAACTTAGTGTTCCTAGGGTGGTCTTCTACTCTCTTCCAATGCACATTCTTAGCTTGCGAGGTCCTATCTTGCTTTGTATTGCCTGGAGGCTTTGATCCGCTTGCTTTTATGTCACAGATTACTCCTATAGAGGAAATTATGGGAACATTAGTTGGTTGGGCTACTTTTTGCATTCCTGAACTAGACGTGCATGGATCAGAACTACTTGAAGGCACTTTAGAGTTCACTTTCTTAATACTGGGCATAGAATGGGTTGCATACTTGGAACTAGGCATAGAACAAGGCATGACAGCTTTATCTTTCGCACCTAAGGAATTAGGACATGTTGCAATTAAACATTCTAACAGCTCCTGAGATCGTTTGGCCTGAATGCAAGCAAACCTAATTTCTCTATCAAGTGGCTTATTTATGAAATCCTCTTCTACAATCTCACGGAGACATTCTAGACTATCCTTAAGGTGAGCGAAATAGTTATGAAACACAAGTTCGTTATTTCTAAGATGAGGAGGAATGTATTTAACAGTCACACTATATTTGCAGTTTGCAGATGACTTTAATGCAACATTCTCATTAAAGACAAGTGGCATTTTCCCTTTTTCCTGACTCTTCAGATTCTCAATTTCATTTTGCAAAGACGTTATCTTTTCGTTGTTCTTGTCACGAGTGACTTTCATTGAATCATATAACTCTTTAAAGTGTCGTTTAACTTTTTCATTTTCTTCTAGAAAACTCTCATTTTCCTTTTGTAAAACATTGACTAAGTTTTGAAGATGAAAAGTTTGAGAACACTGAGAATCTAAAGGAGGAGGCATTTGGGAGCCAATCATGTTGTTCTTTTCACCCTTTAATTGTGAAATTTGGGCTTTCAACTTTCTGATTGTGTTACAATGAGCTTGAATCTGTTCATCACGTTTGTTTATTTCAAAAAGTGCATCAAACTCTGGAACATTTGAGGATGTCTTGATGTTTGAGGTTTTGACATTTTCCTTGAGATGTTGATATTTTAGTTGCAAATCAAAATGTTCAACTTCTAGCTTAGAAAGGTGTTTTACCAAATTATCGTGATCATCCTGATCATTTTCTCATTTAGTTCTGAGTTTTTGTTTTCAAGCTCAATTACACGATTATGAGAGACTTTCAAAGCAACAGTTAATTCATGAAATTGAGAAGCAGTAATAGAATGCTTAGTAACATTATAAAACACATCTTGAGCCACACAACTTAATACTAAGTTCTCAATTAGGATATGCAAGTTCTTCCTTTCAATTTTATTATATTTGAGTTCCCGTTCATAATCATTGACTTCAACAATCATTGCATCAAATTCCTTTTACACTTCTTTAATATCCGAGTTTATCCCCTTTTGAAGACTTTCAAATTGACCTTTTAATTGTTTAAAGAAAGGCATGACCTCAGTTAAATAGCATTCTTTAGTTTTCTCAAAACCTCTTTCCCCTTCAGTTATCCCTGTAGGTGTGATTCTCTTTTTACATGTCTTCTCAAAATCAACGAATAGTTGATAAACAACATATAGGCTGATTAAGGTCTTGCTATTAGTGGCAATAGTTCTAGGAACTAAATGCATTGGTGTGTTCGAAGGATACACAGTAGCTGCAGGCACTTTCCTAATGGGGGTGTTTGTTTCAACAAGTACGTTTGCTTTTTGCTTATCCATATCTTTTTTACAAAAAAATTGTTTTGTGGTTAATTGAGTTTGAGGCTTAAACCTGTTCAGGGAGATCCAATTTTCTTTTGTGTAATCATGGGGTTTGATCGTTATGTTATTCTTTTTACACTTAGGATCTTCTAGTTTCTTATCCATTTTCTCCCTAGAGGCATCTCCTAATTTTCTATCCTCTTTCGTGCTTCCAATACATGAAGGTGATTGCCTAGGCTTAAGGATCTCATTGCCATCATATACAGTCTTATGGAAAGCTTTAGCTCTTTTACAATACTCGGGATTTGGTTCCTCTACAAGGGGAATATTGTGCTTATCGCTTAAAACTCTATGCTTAGTGATCATGTGAGCAGTCTGAATGGTGTTCCCTTGTATGCCCAACTTATTTTCAAGCTTGTTTTTCAAAGTTTTTAGATTAGAAAAGTCATTCAAAAGTTTTGATTCCTTAGCATTAAATTCTTGTTTAAGCACTTTAACATTATCTTGAAGCTCTTGCTTTTGCTTAACAGTTTTAGAAAGCTTTTCTTGTACGGAGTTTAACTCTTGTTTTAACACTTCTTCTCTAAAATTACTTTTTCTAATAATTGTACGCATTTGGTCATCCATTTCCTGCTCACGGGGTAGTTAACTCAAACTTAGCACGTTGTTCATAAATAGCAACTTGTTCTTTATAGGCATTTAGTTCAGAGATAACAGAATCATCAGGGGCACATGCAGTGTATTCATCAAAAACATAGTCATCATTGACTGCAGAAGATACATCAGTTGGTAAAATCTCACTTTCACTTTGTGTCACATATTGATCATATGGGACAATGTTACTATACCCTCATTATCAATATCTGATTCATAAGTTTCAAGAGATTGTACTTCGTTATGTATCTTTTGATCATCAACTTCATCATATAGTTTTAATACCTCTGAGATGGATGGACCAGCTTGTTGTGGTGAAGAGACCTTTGGAGATACCATAGGTGAGATGCTAGCCATGAAGATTGTCTGGGCAGTAGGTTCATCATCGACATCAGAATCAAATGCATCACAGTCTGCAACTTGAAAGGCATTTTGATGATTGTGACCTATTTCCTTAATTTGTTGCTCATCCACATCAGCATCATATGTCTTAGCATTCCCTTCTGCAAGAAACAACAACTCCTCTTCATCCAAAGCTGCTCCATTATCCTGAGCTTGCACAAGCAACATCTTGTCTCTGAAGTATTCTGCATTCTGTGGACGTTTTGGAGATGTGTAGTTCCTCGCAATATGTCCCTCACCACCACAGTTGTAGCATTTGATTGGCTTTGCTTGCCCTTGATTGGCATTTCTTCCACGATTCTGATTAGCCACATATCCTCCACCTACTCCAGTATTACCATAACCTGCTCCAATCATCCCTTGTTCATACCGTCTTCCTTGCACATTCTGCACCACTACCTTACCATCTTTGACAGTAGCTTGATTGTATGGATTGGATGCTGTTATGAGGTTATTCTTGGTGTGTGGAGTGGAATTCATATTTTGACTAACCATGAGAGACAGTTGATTGATGAAGTTTTCCATGAGTGTGTTTGAGTCTGGAGGCTTATATGCTGGATCAGGAATGAGCTTGTAATTACCATTACCCGTGGGTATGACTTGTGAAGCTTTGGTGGTAATTCCAACATTGGTGTGAAAGGCTGTTGAATCATTTGATGAACTTGTTTTTCCATGTTTAGATTTGAACTGTTCGAGAATCCTTCATTCAAACATAGCATGTCTCTCATTCTGAAGAAGGAAGGCATACAGTTGCTCATAGTTGGTGTTCTTTAATCCTTTGGTTAGCTTCACAGAGGTGACAAATTTGTGCCATTCGGGATTCATGTTGTTCACAAACTTTGAGTTCAGCTGAATATTTAGCATGGTTATTTTGATGTTCCTCATGTCATTTACAAGCTTGTGGAATCTCACGTAATATTCATAGACACTTTCTTCCGGTTTCATCTTAAAATGCTCAAATTCATCATACAGTTGTGATTCTCTGTCTTCCTTGGTTAGTTCAGAACCCGAGAGAAGCATCTTGGCATTTTCCCAAACTGCCTTAGCTTTAGTGTTGTGATTGATCAGCTTGTAAATGTCCTTAGGTAAACCCTGAAGTATGATGTTAGAAGCTCTGATGTCTGCATCGTATCTCTTCTTTTCCTTATCAGTCAGTTCATCATACATTTTAGGTATGTCTAGTCCTAAAATCATCGTACCATCAGCAGCAGTATCGAGTATGTCTCTGGTTGTCTCAACTTGATACGGTCCTTCATCAATTGACTTGAGAATTGATAACGCTACACGCGTCGTTCGGGGTCAAGGAAACTTCCTTTTCTTCGATCAAGTTTTATAACACCCTAGGCAGTGAACCTAATCGTTGTAGTGTAGTAATTAGGGTAAACCACGGGTATTGATATCGTTCTCTAGGGGAATAGGAATGCTAGTAAGGAGTTACTACGCTAAGGTTAAGGTTGAGGAAGATTATTTTTTATCTTTTTATGTTTTTTAGAAAATGGAAAGGTACGAATCTCGGGTATTGGATTTGGGGGGTTGGTATTTCTACCGATTACTCTACTATTATCTAATTATCTAAACTAAGGTTGTGGGAGTCTATGTCTAATTAATGTGTGCTCGTATGATAGTTTAAAGATGTGTTTACTTAGTTTGTATTACTCCTTAATTATCTCCTATTGATGGTTGAGTGTCACGTCTTATTCCTAGTTGCGTTGTGTGTCTAAAGTTGTAGGGTATGCATTTCTCCCTAACTCTTCGAACTTACCAAAGGGTCTCGTCTACAAACCCACTAGGGATGATAAACTCCTACTCTAAGGCGCTCTTTGGATGGTTTAGCCTACAACTACTCAGGTAATTATATTCTAAGGTTCACAAAGATGAATCAAGCATTAAGTACACAACGAATGACCTATCGCATTACTAGATCATTATTCAACTAAGATAAGAAACAACCAATCAATATTCAATAATTAAGTTTCATACTTCCTAAGCAAACACACAAATAAATTAGCCGGACATGGAAAACATGCAAGCATACACACAAATAATCAAAGACATAATTGAATTAATGAAGTAAAGACTTATCTTGATGTAAGATAGGGTTTAAAACCCTAAAATACTGTACAAGACACCTTAGGTTCGGTTTTAGGTTTTTACTCCAAAGACTCTCCACACAAGACTGAAAAATTCGGATTCTATATATAAGATTACAATTGCGACGGCGTCACCTTATGTTTAGTGACGCCATCGTGTCGCCGCCATTAGGGTTTCGTCTTGGCCACGTTAACCTTGCGACGGTGTCACCTTATGTCCGTGACGCCGTCCTCTTCAGCTTCTGACGTCGTCTGGATTGCATCTAGGCCGTCTGAGTAGCGACGGCCTACTCTTTCACAACTAGACGTCGTCGCTTGTAAATACGAGTTTTGGGTTCTGGCCCGTCACAATAATTTTGGGACGGCGTCACAATGTAGCACCTGACGCCGTCGCCTTCTACTTTCAGCAACTGTGAGTGTCTCGATTTTGACTTTGGCCATTTTCTTCATATATTCGCGCCTTTTCGTCCAAATAAGTGCCATTCCAGCATTTTGCCTTCAAGAGACCTAAAAAGTGAAAAGGAATGATATTAAGCAATAACGGATACAAAAGTGATCAAATAAGGACTTAAACGACCCCTCAAAATGGTACCTTTTAAAACCTTATCAAATATCCCTACACTTGTTATTTGCTTGTCCTCAAGCAAATGTGCTTTTAGCCAATTAATTTATAAGTTAGGGGTCATGAAGCATTAATTCAAAACGGTCCACAACACATATAAGCCCCGCAAAAGTCATAACAAGCACGGAAATTACATACTAGCACCTGACATGGGGTGTTTGGATACTCACATCTCTCTCGGGTGTATATATGAAATATAACAAATAGGAAATGGAAGATAAACACTCATTAACCGGTCCTAGTACATAGATTACCATAGGCTTGAGAATAGATCAAACCTCCATCGCTTTGGCGTAAGCACCTAGGAAAGACTATCAAAGAGGTCTTTTAAAGGGTTGTAATGTTAGGCTTACGGTAGGGAAATAAGGGTTTGGTGGGATAGGCTATTTAGTGGTGACAAGTCAAAAATCTTTATGTTAACTGCATATGAAGAATGGCGTTGCTAAGCCAAGACTCGACACTCTAAACTCTACATAACTGAAATAAACAAACATAAATTTAAAGATAGATGTAGGATGGTAGCCCGTATGTTTTTTTTTTTTTTTTTTTTTTTTTTCATATACTTTTACTCAACCATCCTCTACGATAATTATCAAAATACTAGGGATTTATAGGCAAATCCCTACACTTGAGTTTTTATTACTCCAACACTAATTTGACCCGATTTGAAAAGATCAAAACACTTGGGGTACATTATTACGCAAACAAAGGGAATTTGAATTTAACGTTCCCTTCCCGTCATTTCATAAACTTTAACTTTTCCCATGAATCCCAATCGTCCCAAAACTGTATACAAATGATATGACTCGACTTAGCAACTTATGCAAGCAACTAGATAATTGAACTAAGGGTTTAGGGTGATAACAAACATTTGCACTAAAAGTGAGTGCATAAAGGGTAGGCTAAGGCGATTTGGGTGTATATTTGGGGGTGGGGTGTAAACAATGCTCTTCATTAATATTCCGAAAAAAACCGAAATATCACGAGAACCGCGAAAAGGATAGGCTCTGAGGGGTTAACTAGGGGTATCGTGTACTAAAGATGAGTACAACGCAAAGGGTGTGGGGGAATTACTCAACCGATATGGAAGAAGTAATTATATTACAGGTATCAAACAAGGGTTATCCTAATGCCTCTTATCATTTAGTTATTCCTAACTACACAAGTGTAGCCTCACTTGCGATCTCGGAATGCATCACAAAACAAGTTCTAGAATCTAATATACTACCGGTTCACACTCTAAGCATTAAAGATGAATGCTTTAATTCCTACTAATCTAAGGGCGATCCTCACATTTTGGTGGAATTTGGGTGGTAAAGGGTTTTGTGCTAGTCATATAACTTCCTATCCGTGAGACGCTTTTGTTAAGACTAATGGCCCACTCTTATATGTCATGAAAAATTTTAAATTTGGTGCCAAAATTACCCTAACCGACATTTTCTCATGGTTTATTACACAATCACAATTGGACAAAGCAAATAATCAAGGATAGGCATAGTTTCAAAGTTCCCGTTTTATTTTCCCTCCCTACACTTAAACTGAACATTGTCCCCAATGTTCCCCGAAAGTATCAAAGTTATGATAAAAGAAGGTAATTAAAAACGAAAGAAACTAATACTCCCCTGATTAGCTCGGTAGGATCCGTGTAAAGTGGTGGTTAAACTCTTTTCCAAGAAGAATTATTGCGTGAAAAGCTCCTCCAATCTTATGTAACTTCTTCTTGACAAACTAAACCTGCACACTTGAAGAAAACAAACGAAACCTTCGCGTAAAATCGGCGGTAATATTATATATAAGACTCGATTTAAACTAGGATATAATGCTTGTGGAATGGATGTTTACAGAATTTCTAAGAAAATTAAGACCTGGAAAATTCCAAAAATTTATAAGTAGCTCAGAAAACGAGAAAAAGTAATCTGATGTTTTTACTCCTTCCTGACGCCGTTAGGTTGCAATCCTGACGCCGTCAGGTTATCCTGACAAAAACTGGTCTGCGATTTTCTGGAAAAAATTCTAGAAAATTTACATCTTTAGAATCTGGAAAAATTTCTGCAAAAACATCCATTATGACTCGATACAAGCATTTGACTCGAACAAACAAACATAAATATCTTTTAGTTAATTGTTATTCTCATGTTTACGTTTCTTTTGAAAACGTGTGTAATCCTCCCTACACTTATCCCTTATGTAAAATACCTTTATATGCAATTAAGACGAAGTTAAAAACAAAATAAAGCATTTTTACAAATTTAAACATGAGGATAAACAATTAATAAAAGATATATGACACTAACAAGCAAACAATTAAGCATGGGTTGCCTCCCACGAAGCGCTTTTCTTTATTTAAGAGTCTTGTAGCTAGACTCATAGTCGTGCTCCTACGTACCGATATACGTAAGTCTATCCTCAACAATGTCGTAAGGATCAAACTTATCATTCAAGTTCCTAGTAGTACGTACGGTTAAATATGCCTTTTCAAACATCTCACCATCGGGATCTGTAAGATATAACTTTTCACATACACATCAAACCATAACACAAAGTAGCATATAGATGGAATTCTAGAGAGAGAAAGTTAGAGGTTTAGGGAACTTAGTGAGAGAAAGTGAAAGATATTATTATGAGCTCCAACTCTCTACCTTGGAAGGTAGAGAGAATTTATAGTCTTACATAACTCGCCACACTTTGGGCTGTGGATCAGGCATACAGTGGGTAAAGACCCGTCCGTCCTCCACGGTGTTACTTAACTAAATTACTACTTAACTTAAAAGAACTACGACTACGAGCTTTCTAACGATTACATATACTTGAGGTGACCGACTCTTTAATACCGGGAATTTCTAATTCCTAACAATATCCCCCTAAGGGAGGTCACCTCAATCATGTACCAAAATTACATTGAATACAAATAGATATTACATTTAACAATTGATCTTGCATTCTTGATGTAGTCCTTTGCTCCTAAGCTCGTAGTCATTGATTCTTCACATTGCATGTTTGGTTATTCCAAGTGGAGAGTCTTTTACTGATCCACGTGATGATAAGTTTGAGCCATCTTTGGAGATCATCAGCTATCAACAATCTCTGACACATCCTTTGTGGAGTTGGTATTTTGTGATGTTGTGACTTTGGGACCGACATGCTCACATTCAGGTTCATGAAATCTTCTCATCAGAGTAGCGGAAGCTTTTGTTGAATCATGATATTGGCAGCAGCGTAGCAGAAGCTTGGTGTGAAAATATCAGAGTCATTGATGCACTAATCATGATTTCTTTAAGTTGAATGTGTTAAGTGAGCATGCGGCTATGGATTGACTGCTTCATTCTGATCAGCTGCAAACGTCGGGAGTACCTGCATACAACAGTTAGCAATAAAACACACGAAAGTGTCTTTGATCACTTTCGTTGAATTGAGGTACACGGCCCACGGTTCCCCGTTGATCAGTACAAGTACTGCCTGTGATCAGGTATAATTCCGAAGAATTTCCTTGACAGGGTTTCGCAGCTGTTCTAGCTGTTCTCAAACCGGAACATCTCAAAGAAGACAACACGGAGTGAGTGAACCAGCGAATTTTAAGTCCACTGATTGATGAAAAGAGATTTGAAAAACAATCGTGTATTGCTCAATAGAAATTGTTTTTGCAATACAACGAAGGTTTTATTGAAAATTAATTATCAATCATAAAAATACCATTTGGTTTTGAAAAATGAGTACACAGTCGATGTGCTAAAGAAAAGAGTTTTTAAGCACAAAGACCGGTTTTTCAAAGGTATCCGTCAATCCATAACCTGAACCAGGTTTGATTCAAGAGATTGAATCGCCCCATTGTTTCTGTTCAGTTGTCACATGGTTGGTCTATATAATAGATCTCACATGCCACCTACCAGGAGCTTGTTTGATGTTGGCTCCAGAAGGCTTTCCATCTTCATTGTGAATATGTAAACACATCACTCAGATGTTCTGGCAATACCACAAGGATAAAGCGTAGGACTCAAGATATAATCTCTCTTTCCACATTGTGTGAAACAGAGAGTCTTCATTGAAAGTGTCCTAATGAGATTTATTGATGATCTCGTGGCTCTAGACTCAATTTGTGCATATTTGGATCCTGTGCCGGAGACTAGGGAGAGGGTCTCCTACTTCAATATCAACCATCTCTAAGAGACAGTCGATAGATTATGTCGGTTCCCCGTGAGAATTAAACAAGCCCTTTAAAGAGGAACTTGAGTGGTTTGGAAAGTTGAAGTGCAGTGCGTCACTGGGTCCATGACGTCTTGTCTTCAATACCGATGTTACCATCAGTAGCATATGAATTGAACCCGGTTTCTGCCCTAAGGTTGAATTAATGGAGGGCTATTTGTTTTCACCCTATTCTCATTCAATTCTTTTTAATTCTTCAACCCCTTCAGTGCTTACCGAGACTTCATAGCTGTTACCTTGTTGGGTTTATTCCAGTACTAGCTCAGTCTTAGTCCGCACTCTTCCCATATCTCATTTTTCTCCTTTTATCATCATACCTAAGGACTTCTACACTAACTAGTGGATTGTCCCTGGGTAGATCCCTCCGGTTCTGGCGGATCATGGGAACCAATACCTAACCTTATCGTCCTTATATCACCGTACATAAAATAAAGTTGGTCGGTCTATTTGGTATTGTTCATCTGCCATTGGATCCAATTGAAAACCATTTGAAAATCAATTCAGATACTTGTGATATATTATCAAAGCATTTTGTACCTGAATTGTTTTTGATATTTTTAGAACGAGAACTCCCCCTCAACATGTGCAACAAGTATTTTAAAATGTTTTGCACACGGAGGCAAGAGAAAGAATTAACTTTTTGATTACCTTTTTCTAAAAGATATCAACATCACTTCCCTCAACAAATCAAGTAGATATAGCATTTCCGGGAAGGATGAGGTTTCCATAAATTTGCTCCCCCTCAATATGTGCCTCGAGGTTTGAAAAGAGTTTTGCACATACTAGAGGGAACCTGCACATTGGGAAACGTAGATCACATTTCAGATCATAGGTTTAAGATAGATGCTCCCCCTCAACATGTGCATGGAAAATTTGAAATCGTTTGTCACATGTGGGCAGGATAGCATGTACATCCTTATAAAACCATTTACCTATTTATCAGTTTAAATCCAATTTAAATCACACATTCTCCCCCGATCACAATTATCAAATCATTTGAGATTTGTGATCTCTTATAGATTTAAATTGATTTTGAAAGCTTTTAAGGAGAATTGTGACTTGATTGTGAAAGTGTTTGAACTGATAAGGATCGGATTTTAAGACTTTAAACTCCATTGATAAAACATGCATGTATATCTTTTGAAAACAATTTAATGCCAAATAACTTTTTAATTTAATTGAAATCATTCTCCCCCTCAATCAATGACATAGGTTGTTGATTGAGAGATAGAGATTTTGACAAATAAGTCCAGATGATTATCAAAAAATAGAGATCGAGTTATTTTTCAAAGCATTTGGTTTTCAGCAGATAAATGTTTATAGAATCAGAGCATGGAATTTGAAAACATGGTAAAACATGGCTCTGTTCTTTCTTTTAAAACCGGGTTATTGCCTGAAAATGACAATAAACCATTTCTCTTTCTCCCAAAAAATAATTTTTGATTTTTTTTTTTTTTTTTTTTTTTTTTTTTTTTTTAAAGAATTCGAACAACATCTAAAGTCCCGTGTCATTCTTTGAATGACAACACAAAGACCGTAGATATTATCGAACCGAGAGAAACAAGACAAAATGACAATATTTTTTTTTTTATTTTTTTTTTTTTGAAGATTTTTCGAAATTTTCAAATTTTTATGGATTTTGAAAGTTTTATATTTTTCTATTTGATTTTTGAGGGTTTTATAATTTTGTATTTTGTTTTTCAAATAACTATTTACAAGAGATAGATAAAGATAGACCTTTACTCCTCGTCTTCCTCCTGAAAACGTTTGAGAGGTTCTGGTTGAAGGCTTTTCAAACCAAGTCGTGGAAGAATAAACTCAAAACGTTCTCTTGGAAGAGCTTTGGTGAAGATGTCTGCTAACTGATATTCAGACCTCACAAAATATAGTTCCACCACACCCTTTTCCACTTGTTCCCTGATGAAATGATGTCGAATGTCGATATGCTTTGCTCTTGAGTGTTGAACGTTGTTGCATGAGAGAGCAATAGCACTTTTATTATCACAGTACAGAGGGATTTTGTTGAATTCAAAGCCATAGTCAGATAATTGAGATCTCATCCATAAGATTTGAGCACAACAAGATGACATGGCTATGTATTCAGCCTCTGTAGAGGAAATAGAAGTACTCATTTGCTTCTTTGAGGACCAGCTCACAAGCTTATCACCCAAAAACTGAGCACCTCCTGACGTACTTCGACGAGTATCTTGACAACCTGCATGATCAGCATCTGCATAGGCCATTAGTGACATACCGGTGTCCTTCGGGTACCATAGTCCCATATTGATGGTTCCTTGGAGATACCGAAAGACCCGTTTAACTGCTTCAAGGTGCTTTTTAGTAGGCTTAGCCTGGTATCTAGCACACATGCAAACAGCGAACAAGATGTCTGGTCTACTAGCAGTGAGATACATCAGGGATCCAATTATACTTCGATATTTCGTTTGGTCAATCATGATCCCTGAGAGGTCCTCATCTAGTTTGGTTCGGTCAATCATGGGGGTGTCAACAGGGTCACTTGAATCAAATCCAAATTTCTTTAAAATCTCTGTTGCATATTTAGATTGATTAATGAAAATGCCTCCGGGACTTTGAGAAATTTGTAATCCCAAGAAAAATGACATTTGTCCCATCATTGACATTTGAAACTTTGAACTCATTTCATTTGAAAACCGATCACATTCCATTGGGTCAGTCGAGGCAAAAATAATATCATCAACATAAATTTGAACATGAATCAAATGTTTGCCTGACTTCCTGGTGAACAATGTAGGATCAACTGCTCCTTTGATGAATCCGGTTGATAGAAGAAACTTTGACAGTGTATCATACCATGCCCTTGGAGCTTGCTTTAAACCGTAAAGAGCTTTCTTCAAACGATAAACGTGAGTAGGATGCTCTTGATTCACAAATCCTTCAGGTTGGCTGACGTAGACGACTTCTTTAAGATCTCCGTTTAGAAATGCCGTCTTTACATCCATCTGATAAACTACCATGTTCTTACTAGCAGCATTGGCCAGAAAGATTCTGATTGCCTCGATTCGAGCAACTGGAGCAAAAGATTCTTCAAAGTCTATACCCTCCTCTTGACGATATCCTTTAGCAACTAATCGAGCCTTGTTCTTCAACACATCACCATGCTCATCAAGTTTTACTTTGAAGATCCATTTTAGAGCTATAATCATAGCACAGTCTGGAGCAGGTACTAACTCCCATACATCAAGACGATCAAACTCATGAATTTCATCTTGCATAGCATTGAACCAGCTATCTTCATTCATAGCAGTTTTAACATCTTTTGGTTCGATCTTAGATAGTACGGAGTTGAAGAAGCACCATAAGGCATCAGTTGCGAGTTGCTTCCGGGTTGATATAGGACGAGAGGGATTTCCAATGATGTTGTCTAATGGATGATCGTGAGTCCATTTTCTGAGGTGTTCATGTGGCATTTGTTGAGGAACTGAGGTAGCTGAGTCGATGTCTCCTGAAGAAGATGGTTCTGATGATGATTCAGGAGTAGCAAATATGTTTTCAAATGGAGCATCTTCAGGAGTCGCAAAGGGATTAACTTCATCATTGATGCCAGAAACATTTCCATGATGTACATTTGAAGAATGATGATTTGTTGATGAGACTGAAGGATCAGCAGCAGGTGCTTCTTGACTTACAGATATTGAGACTGATGGATTGACTTCATTCACTGGAATATGAGCATCCTCTGTTGTAGGGATCAGCACCTCATTAGTAGTAGACTCATACAGTTCATCAAACATGGGATCAAATAATTTCTTTACATCATCTTCAGATGGAGGTACATATGGAGTTTCTTGAGAGGAGTTTGGAACAAGGGATGAACCAATAGGACTGTTTTGAAGTGCGGGTCCTGAGCTGGAGTGTCCAGGAGCCATATGACCGGTCAGCTCATAAAACGTAACGTGAATTGTTTCCATGATATTTCGGGTTCTTTTGTTGTAGATTCGGTATCCCTTTTTGTTTGGTGCATATCCTACAAATACTCCAATGTCAGCTTTAGCCCTAAGTTTTCCCAAGTCTTGACCCTCATTAGTTGGATAGCACAAGGCACCAAACACACGAAGGAAAGATAGATTAGGTTTTCTGTTGTGGACAAGTTCATATGGAGTTTTTCCATGAGAGGTGTGAATCAGGGAACGATTTTGTGTGTAGCATGCAGTGGCGATTGCTTCAGACCAGAGAAACATTGGAACCTTTGAGTAGATCAGCATTGTTCTAGCAGCTTCAACAAGGGTACGATTTCGTCTTTCAACTACACCGTTCTGTTGTGGGGTTCGTGGAACACTTCTTTGATGGCTGATTCCAACGCTTTCATAGAATTCACTAAGTTGTTTGTTGACAAACTCAGTTCCATTGTCTGTTCTGATAATTCTGACAGTTTTGTTAAGTCGAACCTGCAGCTGTTTGATGAGTTTGATGATGATATCCGGAGTTTCATCCTTTGTCCTTAAGAACTTGACCCAGGTGAATCTAGAGTAATCATCAACCACAACTAACACATATTTTTTCCCAAAGATGTTCTGCACCCTCATTGGTCCACATAAATCCATATGAAGCATATGAAGAACTTCTGTGACAAAGTTAGTAGGTTTGGGTTTATGGGCATACTTCTTGCTTTTTCCCAATTGACATGCTGAACAAAGATGATCCTTTTCATACTTTAGTCTAGGTAAACCTACAACTAAGTCCTTTCTGGAAAGATCGTTGATGGTGCCGAAGTTCAAGTGATTGAGACGACGATGCCATAACCATGACTTTGTTTTTGAAGCCTTAGATAACAAGCAGATTGGAGATGCCCTCATCATGTCATCGATAGAGATGGTGTAAAGGTTTGAGCCACGAGTTCCTTTTAACAGTTCCTTACCATTAAGATCTCTAACAAAGCAGGTACGTTTTCTGAAGGCTACTTCTAGATCAGAATCACAGAATTGACCAACAGAGAACAGATTATGACCTAAACCTTCCACATAATACACTCTAGAGATGACACTATCACCAACAACATAATCTCCATAACCCATAATAGCACCGAAATGATCATTACCAAATCTAACAGTCCCGATGAATTTGCTCACGAAGTTCATGAGCCGCGACCGGTCTCCAGTCATATGCTTGGAACAGCCTGAGTCCAGGTACCACAGAACGATTTGAACGATCTGCAGTTGAACACAGAAAAGAATGGATAACTGGATAATTGGGATCCCCATGCAAGAATGGGTTCCATTTGGTTAGTAACAATGTTTGGAACACCCACATCAGAAATAGAAGAATTCATATCAGAAAGTGAGGCAATGGAATCGATGTGAATAGATGCAGTACTAGTGTCAGTATTAGCCCTGTTCACAGTGTGATCACTTCTTAAGGGAATAGTTCTACCAGTAGGCATCCATTTTCTAGTGGGCATTATCTGATTAGTCTTAAGACCAACAGGTGTCCAATAAAAGCCTATTTTACTGAATGTTCTTCCTGTGGGTTTCCACTGTTTTCTAACTTTCTTACGTTTTTGCCTCTTAGCCTTCCTAGCATGAACTTTAGCATTAACAATATTAACTGGACAATTAACATCATTAGGCAGAACATTAACACCACATTCATGATTAGAAACAGAATTCAAGCAGACATCAGTACAAGGTTTGCAAATAGTATCAGAATTCGAATTAATTACAGTACGCCTATGGCTAATACTAGAATCAACACGATTCGTTTTATTCGATTCAAACGTAAAGTTCCTAGATTGTTCTTCTACTCTTTTCCAGTGGACATTCTTAGCTTGCGAGGTCCTATCATTCCTTGTATTGTCTTGAGACTTTGACCTGCTCCCTTTAATGTAACTGATTACTCCTGTAGAGGGAATGGGAACATTAGTTTGTTTTACTACTCTTTGCACCACCTGTTTAGATGTGCTGGGATCTGAACTACAAGCAGGTGCGCTAGGGTTCACTTTCTTAACACTAGAGATACTGAGACTAGTACTCCTAGAAGGCACATTTGAGTTCACTTTCCTAGCATTGACAGATCTAGAATCTGAGCTACTCAATGGTACACTACTCCTCACATTCAAGCCATTGGGAATCGAGTGCATATCATGTTTGGCCTTAGGCATTGAGCATGGAATCAAAGGGTTAACTCTCTCACCTAATGTCTTTGGGCATATTGTGATCAAACATTCTAAGATTTCTTGAGATCGTTTGGCATATAAGCATGCATGTCCAATTGCATTATCATGAGGTTTCTCTAGCTTATCCTCTTCAACAATCTCACGCAGGCATTCTAAGCAATCCTTAAGGGATGAGAAGTATGTTTGAATGGCAAGTTTGTTGTTCCTTAGATGGGGGGGGACATATGTCACAGATAAAGCATATTTCTTACAAGAGTGAACCTTTGATACAACATTCTCCCCATTGGTCATTGGCATTTTCCCTTTTACCTGACTCTTCAGATTCTCAATTTCCTTTTGCAATGAAGCTATTTGTTCGTTGTTTTTGTTACGAGTGACTTTAATTGATTCAAATAACTCATTGAAATGACGTTTAACCTTTTCATTTTCTTCTAGGAAACTTTCGTTTTCCTTTTGTAAAGCATTTACTAGGTTTTGAAGATGAAACGTTTGAGAATTCTGAGAATCTAAAGGAGGAGGCATTTGGGAGCCTGTCATATTGTTCGTTTGACCCTTTAATTGAGAGATTTGGGCTTTCAACTTTCTGATCGTGTTACATTGAGCTTGAATCTGTTCATCTCGTTTGTTAATTTGAAAAACTGCATCAAACTCTGGAGCATCTGCAGATGTCTTGATATTTGAAGTTTTGACATTTTCTTTGAGATGTTGATATTTTAGTTGTAGATTAAAATACTCAACTTCTAGGTTAGAAAAATGTTTAACCAAATTGTCGTGATCATCCAGTTCAATTTTCTCATTTAGTTTAGAATTGGTTTTTTCAAGCTCAATGACACGATCATGGGAGACTTTCAGGGCCACAGATAGTTCATGAAATTTGGAAGCATTAATAGAGCAATTTGAAGCAGTGAAAAAGACATCTTGAGCAACACATTCAGTAATAAGATTCTCATTCAATGTATGCAGGTTCTTCCTCTCAATCTCATTATATTTTAGTGCACGCTCATAGTCACTAATTTCAACTATTATTGCATCAAATTCCTTTTCCATTCCCTTAATATCTGTTTCTATCCCCTTTTTAAGACTCTCAAAGTGATCTTTTAGAAGTTTAAAGAAAGGCATGACCTCAGTTAAATAACATTCTTTCATTTGTTCAAAACCCCTTTCTCCTTCAGTTATGCCAGTGGGTGTGATCCTTTTCTTGCAAGTTTTCTCAAAATCAACAAACAGTTGAAAGATAACGTATTGGCTAATTAAGGTCTTGCTTTTAGTGGCAATTGTTCTAGGAACAAGATGCATTGGTGTGTTAGGAGGATACACAGTTGCTCTAGGCATTTTCCAAAGGGGAGGGTTTGTTACTGCAATATTTTCAGCTTTCAGCTTATCTAAATCCATTTTCCAGAAGACTTGTTCGGGAGTCAACAATGTCTGAGTCTTAAACTTGTTCAAGGAAATCCAGTTTTCCTTCTTGTAGTCATGGGGAGTGATAATTACTTTCTTCTCTTTGCACTTAGGATCATTTAGTTTCTTATTCATCTTCTCCCTAGTGACTTCATCTAATTTCTTGTCATCCTCAGTGCACTCAATGCAACTAGGTTTTTGTCTAGGTTTAAGAATCTCATTTCCATCATAGATAACACTTTGAGCTGCTTTTGCTATCTTTCCATACTCAGGGTTGGGTTTATCTATAATGGGAACACTATGCTTATCGCTTAGAACTCTATGCTTAGTGATCATGTGAGCAGTCTGAATGGTGTTTCCTTGCATGTACAACTTGTTTTCAAGTTTGATTTTCAAAGTTTTCAGATTAGAAAAATCTCTCAAGAGCTTTGATTCTTTTGCATTAAATTCTTGCTTAAGCATTTTCACATTTTCTTGAAGTTCTTGTTTTTGCTTAGCTGTTTTAGAAAGTTTTTCTTGCAAAGAATTTAATTCTTGTTTCAATACTTCTTCTCTAAAATTACTTTTTCTAATTACTGTACGCACTTGGTCATCCATTTCCTGCTCACGAGTGGTCAACTCAAATTTAGCGCGTTGTTCATAAATAGCAACACGTTCTTTATAGGCATTTAGTTCAGAAATTATGGAATCATCAGGAGCACATGCAGTGTATTCATCAAAGACATAGTCATTGTTGACTGCAGAAGATGCATCACTTGGTACAACTTCACTTTCACTTTGTTTCACGTATTGATCGTATGGGACAATATTGATATTACCCATATTTTCAATATTTGATTCAATAGTTTCAGTTGGTTGTACTTTGTCATGCATCTGTTGCACATCAGCATCATCGTATAGCTTTAATACCTCTGAGATGAGTTTGTCCTTGGATGGGCCAGCTTGTGGTGAAGAAGAGATCTTGGGAGAAACCATTGGAGAGATGCTAGCCATAAAGATTGTGTGTGCAGTAGGTCCATCATCTACATCCGAGTCGTATGCATCACAGTCAGCGACTTGAAAGGCGTTCTGATGATTGTGACCTATCTCCTGAATAGGCTGCTCATCCACATCTGCATCATAGGTCTTGGCATTGCCCTCAGCAAGAAACAGCAATTCCTCTTCATCCAACGCAGCACCATTGTCCTGAGCTTGTGCCAGCAACATCTTATCTCTGAAGTAATCAGCATTCTGTGGACGCTTTGGAGATGTGCAGTTCCTTGCAATGTGTCCTTCACCACCACAGTTATAGCATTTGATTGGCTTAGGTTGACCTTGGTTACCATTTCTTCCTCGATTCTGGTTTCCAACATAACCTCTCCCAGCTCCACCTCTTCCCTGATCATACTGTCTTTCCTGAACTGGTTGCACCACGATCCTTCCATCTTTAACAGTGGCTTGATTATGTGGGTTAGATGCAGTTCTGAGGTTGTTGTTGGTTTGTGGGAGAGAATTCATGTTTTGACTAATGAGAAGAGCTAGTTGATTGATGATGTTACCCACGTGTGCATCAGCATCAGCTTGTTTGAACATGGGATCAGGAATGAGTTTGTGATTACCATTCCCCAAGGGTATGACTTGTGATGCTTTGGTTGTGATTCCGATGTTTGAGTAGAAGGCTGTTGAGTCATTAGACGAGCTTGTCTCTCCCTGGTTGGTTTTGAACTGATTGAGAATCAAGTTTTCAAACATGGCATGTCTCTCATTCTGAAGGAGGAAGGCATAGAGTTGCTCATAGTTTGTATTCTTCAATCCTTTAGTGAGCTTCACAGCTGTGACAAACTTGTGCCATTCGGGATTCATGTTGTTCACAAATTTTGAGTTGAGCTGAATGTTAGGCATAGTCATTCTGATGTTCCTCATGTCATTCACTAACTTATGAAATCTCACATAGTACTCATAGACACTCTCATCTGGTTTCATCTTGAAGTGCTCAAATTCGTCATAGAGTTGGGATTCTCTGTCTTCCACAGTTAGTTCTGAACCTGAGAGAAGCATCTTAACATTATCCCAAACTGCCTTTGCTTCAGTGTTATGATTGATCAGCTTGTAGATGTCTTTAGGAAGACCTTGAAGAACAATGTTTGAAGCCCTGATATCTGCATCAAATCTCTTTTTCTCCTTATCATCAAGCTCATCATACATCTTAGGTCTGTCCATTCCGTAAATAGGAGTACCATCTTCATTAGTATCAAGTATGTCTCTAGTCGTCTCAACTCGATATGGTCCTTCATCAATGGATTTGAGAATGTTGACACCATTTTCCTTTCCAAGGCAATACAATCTGATTCGTTGAGCCCAAGAGTCGTAGTCAGTTCTGTCAAGCATGGGTGGACGAGTATCTGAGCCAGCTGCTTGAACATCCTCGGCAACAGTGGAGATGACAGTAGGGACGTTGGTAGACATGTTAACAGATTATACGGGATTTTATAACTCAATGATTAAACCGGGAAATAGATTCTTTCACGGGATTTTACTAGATCAAGAGAAAACCGTAAACAATCACTCAAGTCGCTAGATGATAAAGCTCTAAGTCGCTAGAAACAAATCCACTAAGTCGCTACCAATTAATTCGCTAGACAGCCAAGTCGCTAGAGTCCCAAGTCGCTAACAGACAAACAAGTCGCTAAGTAGTAACTCGCTACGGACCAAGTCGCTAACCAAATTTTGGCAGCAATTCGCTACACAAGTCGCTAGAAACACAAGTCGCTAAAGAGCAACTCGCTACTGACCAAGTCGCTACCACAAGTCGCTACCCGTAGTGGAGATTCCACTACTTGTACTTTAACTCGCTAGATCTAACTCGCTACCACCAACACTGTAAGTCGCTACAAAAATGTGAAGCAAGTCGCTACCAAGAAACTATTCCGTGAACTAAGTCGCTAGCTTGAAAAACCATATAAACAACACTTTTCAATCCAAAAACAACCCAACCAAGATGATTCAAGCTTACCAAATGAAAACCTAAACACTTTTGATGATTCTAAACATAAAAGTACCAACAAAATTCAAACTTTAACACAAGAAATCACCCAAATGATGCAAAAACCACTAAACTTTTTCAAACTCAAAAACCACCTAAAAACCACTATAAATCCAAAGATGTGCAAGATATGATCTAACCATGGCTCTGATACCATTTGTAAGATATAACTTTTCACATACACATCAAACCATAACACAAAGTAGCATATAGATGGAATTCTAGAGAGAGAAAGTTAGAGGTTTAGGGAACTTAGTGAGAGAAAGTGAAAGATATTATTATGAGCTCCAACTCTCTACCTTGGAAGGTAGAGAGAATTTATAGTCTTACATAACTCGCCACACTTTGGGCTGTGGATCAGGCATACAGTGGGTAAAGACCCGTCCGTCCTCCACGGTGTTACTTAACTAAATTACTACTTAACTTAAAAGAACTACGACTACGAGCTTTCTAACGATTACATATACTTGAGGTGACCGACTCTTTAATACCGGGAATTTCTAATTCCTAACAGGATCATAGATTTGTATCCTAATGTACCACCTTCCATTACCATCACTAGGCGGTCTATTCCAATCCCACTTGTGTTCGGATTTCTTAACTATCCACTTATTCATGACAAGGTTAACGGGCAAGCTTCCTAGGAACTCGGTCATCTTCCTAAATACTAAGGCGTCCTCGAACGGGTTCACTTCTATGTCCCTAGCCATTTCTTGTTCTTGGAAAGTTGCTGCACTAGCAAAGGCCTTATCTAGGTAAAAAGGTCTTTGGGGGCCTATGATGTTCTTATCAATCCAAGGTCCATATCTAGAAGGCTCTCTATCCAACCGTATCTCTTGTGGGATTTCCTCATCCTTGTAGTATGTATGCTTTTTAACATCGTAAACGGATCTAGCACTCCCCTCTCCTACCACTATTTTGGACATCTTACAATCGATGATGGCACTAGCGGTAGCTAAAAATCCTCTTCCAACTAGTAATGGGCATGTCGGGTCCTTATTCATGTCTAGTACATGAAAGTCGGCCAAAAGAGTCAACTCTCCTACATGTACTACCATGTCCTTTATTATTCCTACCGGACGTGCTATACTACCATCCGCTAGACCTAAGATGGTTTCCGTTGGTTCAATTTTACCTAGGTTGAGGCTTCTATGGAGGGACAACGGAACGAGATTGATGCATGATCCTAAATCGGCTAGAGAATCGAGTGGCTTGGAAGTTCTAAGTCTACACGGAAGAGTGAATAGCCCGGGATCGTCTAACTTCTTAGGTAAGTTGTTTCGCACAAAGGCGGACCCATGTTTTCCAAGCCTAAGTTCTAACTCATATTTTTCTTTTAAAGCATTATAATAAGGTGCATGAGCTAAGACTTCAAGAATCGGTTTTTCTTGATGGAGTTCCTTGTACTCCTCCTCTAAACTAGGTTTGGATTCTTGGCTGACGGGTTTCTCAAGAGTAGGCTTTACCAAAGGTTCCAGGCCTTGGTATCTCTTGGATGGCTTGGAACCCTTTTTGATAGCATTTACCGAGTGAACCGTTGGGTGAGAGGGGCATGGATGTGCATTCTCCCATGGTGAACTAGAACATGAAGTCGATGCAATCGAATTCACTTTTGGGTTCTTTATGGTATCACTTGGGAGTGCTCCAACTTCCCGCTCATTGAAGGCTTTTAAGAGGGCATCAAGCTTGGTTGTCATCTCGCTTTGTTTTTGCTTAAAATCGGCTTCAAGCTTATTCAATCGAGTTTCTTGGGATGACAAAAATCTAGATGCAATTGCTTCAAGATTAGTGGGGTTCCCGGTATTAGAAGAATTGAACCTAGTAGGCGAACTAGATGAGCTTTGGGGTGTGCTTGAGTTTTGGTTCCACTTAAGGTTAGGGTGATTTCTCCATGAGGGGTTGTATGAGTTTCCTAAGTTGTTTTGTTCGGGTTTGAAAGTGTACCACTTCTCTCCCGCTCCGTCGGTACGTATGGAGGCGTAGTCCGCAAAAGCTTGTTCGGAGAGCCTTGTGCAATCAAGAGTGTCATGGGGACCACTGCATAACTCACAAGGTAGAGTGATTTGATTCGCTTGTCGTGAGGACTTAGGATTTTTGTAGGAACTCATGAGGAATCTAACTTGATCTTCAAGTTCGATCATCCTACGGTCGGGAGGAGGCAAGGAGATTGCCTTAACGGTTTTGGGCAGCTCACGGGGGTCATCCCAACTTTCGTTGTCATAGAGGGCGAGGTCCTCTATTATTTCCCATGATTCTTCTGCAGTGAGATCACTAAGTTTTCCACCGGCCGCTTGGTCAATGGATTGCTTAGTGGAGAAGTTGACATGATCATAAAAGATTTGGACTTGGAGCCAAAGATCAATGCCGTGATGAGGGACTTTATGAAGTAAGTCCTTGAATCGGGTCCATGCTTCGTAGAGAGATTCACCTTGACGTTGTTGGAACATCAAGATGTCATTCCTAAGCTTAGTGGTTCTCCCCGGTGGGAAAAATTGAGCAAGGAAGCGAGAGGTAAGATCATCCCAACTTGAGATGGAGCCGGCGGGAAGTCGCTCAAGCCAATTACTAGCTTGGTCCCGTAGAGAGAATTGGAAGAGACGCAGGCGCGTGGTCTCCCGAGTAGTAGCATCAAGGTCGATGGAATCGACGATTTTGAGGAAATCCCTCAGATGCTGATTTGGATCTTCGGAACGAAGTCCATGGAATGCACATCCGTTTTGCACCAACCGGATGGTGTCGGATCGCAGGGCCGTAGTTTGGGCTTGGTCGGGAAGCTCAATGGTGTTCCTATAGCCTAGGTGGCTTGGTCTCGAGTATTCACCAAGAGTACGGGCTCTTGGCGGGTCATTTGGTGGTGGGTTGATGAATGGTGGTGGGTTATCACCTTCCATGATGAAAAGTGATGGGGTTACGAACAAAGGTTACGAAGAAGGGGGATAGACTAAGAGAAAGCTAAAAATGAGAAAAAAAAGTTTACTTGATAAGAATCAAGCAAAGAACCTAAACGAGGTGGACTACTAACTAGCTATTCTATTCCCCGGCAGCGGCGCCAAAAACTTGATAACGCTACACGCGTCGTTCGGGGTCAAGGAAACTTCCTTTTCTTCGAGCAAGTTTTATAACACCCTAGGCAGTGAACCTAATCGTTGTAGTGTAGTAATTAGGGTAAACCATGGGTATTGATATCGTTCTCTAGGGGAATAGGAATGCTAGTAAGGAGTTACTACGCTAAGGTTAAGGTTGAGGAAGATTATTTTTTATCTTTTTATGTTTTTTAGAAAATGGAAAGGTACGAATCTCGGGTATTGGATTTGGGGGGTTGGTATTTCTACCGATTACTCTACTATTATCTAATTATCTAAACTAAGGTTGTGGGAGTCTATGTCTAATTAATGTGTGCTCGTATGATAGTTTAAAGATGTGTTTACTTAGTTTGTATTACTCCTTAATTATCTCCTATTGATGGTTGAGTGTCACGTCTTATTCCTAGTTGCGTTGTGTGTCTAAAGTTGTAGGGTATGCGTTTCTCCCTAACTCTTCGAACTTACCAAAGGGTCTCGTCTACAAACCCACTAGGGATGATAAACTCCTACTCTAAGGCGCTCTTTGGATGGTTTAGCCTACAACTACTCAGGTAATTATATTCTAAGGTTCACAAAGATGAATCAAGCATTAAGTACACAACGAATGACCTATCGCATTACTAGATCATTATTCAACTAAGATAAGAAACAACCAATCAATATTCAATAATTAAGTTTCATACTTCCTAAGGAAACACACAAATAAATTAGCCGGACATGGAAAACATGCAAGCATACACACAAATAATCAAAGACATAATTGAATTAATGAAGTAAAGACTTATCTTGATAGATAGGGTTTAAAACCCTAAAATACTGTACAAGACACCTTAGGTTCGGTTTTAGGTTTTTACTCCAAAGACTCTCCACACAAGACTGAAAAATTCGGATTCTATATATAAGATTACAATTGCGACGGCGTCACCTTATGTTTAGTGACGCCGTCGTGTCGCCGCCATTAGGGTTTCGTCTTGGCCACGTTAACCTTGAGACGGCGTCACCTTATGTCCGTGACGCCGTCCTCTTCAGCTTCTGACGTCGTCTGGATTGCATCTAGGCCGTCTGAGTAGCGACGGCCTACTCTTTCACAACTAGACGTCGTCGCTTGTAAATACGAGTTTTGGGTTCTGGCCCGTCACAATAATTTTGGGACGGCATCACAATGTAGCACCTGACGCCGTCGCCTTCTACTTTCAGCAACTGTGAGTGTCTCGATTTTGACTTTGGCCATTTTCTTCATATATTCGCGCCTTTTCGTCCAAATAAGTGCCATTCCAGCATTTTGCCTTCAAGAGACCTAAAAAGTGAAAAGGAACGATATTAAGCAATAACGGATACAAAAGTGATCAAATAAGGACTTAAACGACCCCTCAAAATGGTACCTTTTAAAACCTTATCAAGAATGTTGACTCCATTTTCTTTTCCCAAACAGTACAACCTAATTCGTTGAGCCCGTGAGTCATAGTCAGTTCTGTCAAGCATAGGTGGACGAGTATCTGATCCAGCTGCTTGAACGTCCTCAGCAACAGAAGAGATGATTGTAGGTATGTTGGTAGACATGATTACAGATTTCACGGGATTTTAAAACTCTATGATTAAACCGAGAAATAGATTCTTTCACGGGATTTTACTGAATCAAGAGAAAACCGCATTAGAAACAAAATCAACCAAGTCGCTATAACCCTTGAAGACAAGTCGCTAAGACACCAAGTCGCTAAGTAGCAACTCGCTAAAGGCTCAAGTCGATGTGAATCAAGTCGCTAGACACAAGTCGCTATGAACCAAGTCGCTAAACACAAGTCGCTAAAGCAGCAAATCGCTAAGATGACAAGTGGCTAAAGAACAACTCGCTAAGTAGACAAGTCGCTAAGGAACAACTCGCTGAGACGTCAAGTCACTAAAGAGTAACTCGCTAGTAATAACAAAGACAAGTCGCTAGAAATAGTAAAGACAAGTCGCTACGTCAACCAAGTCGCTAGCCGAAGTGGTGTCTCCACTACTTTGTACTGTTTGTCGTCTTGTCTCAATAGACAAGTCGCTAGGACTCAAATCGCTACCACTTCAACTACAAGTCGCTACCAAATAACGAACCAAGTCGCTACGAAGAAAATTTATCCGAGAACCAAGTCGCTAGGAAGAAAAACTTAAACACAACCCTTTTTAATCCAAAACAAGCTCAACCACAGTGATTCAAGCTTTCCAAATCAAGACCCAAGCACTTACAATGATTCTAAACACAAAGTACACTCAAAATTCAAACTTTAACACAAGAAATGATCAAAATGATGCAAAAACCACTAAACTTTTTCAAACTCAAAAACCATATAAAACCACTAGAAATCCAAGGACATGTAAGAGAGATGATTAAACCATGGCTCTTGATACCATTTGTAACATATTGGATTTCACAAACACATCAAATCATGATTACAAGTACGCGTATAACTTGAGGTTTTAGAGAGAGAAATAGTTAGAGGTTTGGGAACTTAGTGAGAGAAAGTAAAAGTATTATTATGAGCTCCAACCCTCTACCTTGGGAGGTAGAGGGTGTTTATAGTCTTACATAAAACGCCACCTACGGGCTGTGGATCAGGCATACAGTGGGTAAAGACCCGTCCGTCCTCCACGGTGTTACTTAACATTAAATAACTACGACTACGAGCTTTCTAACGATTACATATACTTGAGGTGACCGACACTTTAATAACTGGATTTACTAAATCCTAACATGCTTGCTTGATATTTTCGGTTAAATTGTGAGCTTTGTTAAATGTAAGTCGTAGGACACAAACATATTTAGTCTAATATGGATTTTAATCTATATGTAGTTCATCGAGCCAAAGAGTTGATCCGTTTGAGAAGTGACAACTGATCCATTTTAATCTTTATAATGGTTATATGTGTCATGTATTAAGTATTTAATGTTATTTTGTGTTATTTAAGCTACATAAATGGTCACATATATTATAAAAAAAAAACTTAATGTATTTAGTGCGCCTCGTATTCATGAATCTCGCGCCTTGGTATGCGCCTCGCCTCGAGGCTCTTTGGTCCCCTTCGTGCCTTAGTGCGCCTTGAGCCAATTTCAAAACATTGATTTCCACAATGAGAAATTACTCCCATTGAATTTTTCAATTTCAAATTTCACCCCATTGCTACAATCATAATCTACTTTTCGACAAAACTATTATTTGTTAATAATAGTAATGAACACCTTTTGAGTGAGTATAATCTTACTTATCTTTTGATGTGGAGGGTTTATTTATTAGCGGCAACCACATAGCATATGGTAAATAATTATACACACACCCAACCTTAGCTCTTGATACCACTTGTTGAGAAAAGTGACACCGGACTGAAGCAAACCCACGACTAAAATATGAAATATAATAAAAGATGATACACTCATATCACGTGGAAAACTCCAATAGGGTAAAAACCACGGGAAAGGAAATATAAGTTTCAATATGATGAAATAGGAGTTACACATTTTTTCTAATTACAAGGATAAACACAAATCTCTTGTAAGCAGAAGATACCACAGAAACTCTCTAAAAGACCCACAAGTACTAGGAGAAAGAATACAAAGAACACTATGTGTGTTTCTTTTGGAATGAGATGCTAACTAAGGCATGCTTCATTTCCTTTTATAGGCCTCAAATGACCTCATGCATGACCATATGAAAACCAAGTTGCATAACCAACTTGTAGACCAAATTGCTTCAAAAGATTCCCAAACTAGATACAATGTATCTTTAACATAATAAGCGTATGAGCTTATAACTTATTTATCTTACATAAGGACACTCAAGCATTTAGATAAGATTATAAGTTTGAGTTTATGAGCTTATTCAATAGGGTTTATGTTGGTCCCAATTTTGAGGTAAAACGTGAATGTGTTAAAGAAGTTGTAAACAAGTTTTACACAAGACCTATTTGATTTCGAGTTCATGGACCCTCCAACTAAAGATAACATTCTTAACTCCATGTATCAATTATGGATATCGGGAGCATTAACAACACAGGGAATCTGAGTGATATTGGGCTAAAAAGGAGTCAATTCCCGTTGGACCCACATCTTGCTAAAATGCTGTTAATGGGTGTAAATGCTATGTGCATCCATTTAAGTATAAAGTTTGATGGAAACACGAGCATGTAAAAAATCTGACACCATAGTTGCACAAAAATATTACTGTACTAGTGAAGACAAATGAGGATAAACTGGTTACTTACTGGTATATTAATTTTGAGAGAGATATAAATGTGAAGAACAACCATTGGCTTTTGAATGGTTTTAAAGGAGCAATGATATAGAGACCTAACATATATGCCTAAACACATGTCTAATCTATTAATAATTTGACACATCACTTATGCATTTTTTCTCTCCAAATCTACACTTTTAAAATTTCCATTTGTCATCATCTTGTTGTTAGGCATATTTTTAGTCATGCATTTTAGGCATGCCAATCATTTTTGGTTTTAAAATACCATTGTACTATCGATTTTACTACATCCACATAAAATCCCCACAAAAAACTCTCACTCGCTGACGTGTCAGAGGGTGATTGGTTTTTAGTGGGAACATCCTACTAAAAACCAATCACCCGCTGACACGTCAGCGAGTGAGAGTTTTTTGTGGAGATTTTATGTGGATGTAGCATACCCCTTGTACTATATAGTATATGAAATTAAAATGTAAAAAAAAGATGCAAAAACCACTTGTCTTTTACAAGTACCAAGTACAAAATAATGTTTCGAAATGAAAGAAAAATGAGCATTCTAACATATTCTTATATATACTAAAAGGCAGGACCCAAACTTGCAACACACGCGCATTAAATGCCAAGTTTGCCAACTTGGCGAAAACAGCCCCTGAGGTTCAAGTGTCGTTGCAAAGTAAGTCCTTTAACATTAATAATCTTTCGCAACTTGACAAAAACAATCCCTGAGGTTTAAGTGTCGTTGCAAAATAAGTCTTTTAAGCAATCCCGCTGCATCGCGCGGGTTTTCCAACACTCGTTTGAACTAAGCAAAAAGAAAGCAGGTCTTTAAATAGAGAACTACTAGCTAAACAAAAATCGTAAACATAAAATAACAAAATGAAAGAGTATCTAGTATCTACCAAATAGTTGTTGCATTGGTTGCATGATAAAGAACTACCATAAAGGAAAGACAAGGGTGCAGTTGGTCTTAAGCCAAGGTTGGTAAGAGAGTAGTTGGGAATTAAAGAGAAGTATAAATGTGTAACTATTATAGTAGTGTTATGTTGGTGAGGATCGTAATAAGCATGTTTTTTAAAACCGGACCGGAGGCTGGTCGAACCAGTTCAGCCGGGAGTAAACTGTTAGGAAAACAGAATACACTGTCGGAAAAAATAGCTGACATGTTTTCACTAAAAAAAGAGAGATGATTTGCACACTCCACCAAATGATTGGGATACTCCAATTAATTGTCTTTGGACATTTATACCCTCACGGTTAAATTTACACTTTCAGACATGAGAGTGTATAAATGTCCAAACACAATTAATTGGAGTGTCCCAATCATTTTATGGAGTGTGCAAATCACTTCCTCTAAAAAAAATAGTTCACTCTACACATTCTATTTCCACACTTTTGAGATTTCCACACTTTTCAAAAGTGTGTAAAATATTATTAGGTTAATTAACACTTAAGGATGTGTAAAATTTTGTTACATTAATAAATGTGAAAAAATTATAAAGCAGCAGATTTTTCACATTTATAATTGTATCAAAAAATAATTCACACTTTTAAATGTGAATAATTATAAGATTTCTCTACGCTTCAAAGTCTAGAGGTTATTCGTAACACCTAAATCTCCACACTTGAGGAGGTGTGAGAAATTTGGGTGTTACAAATAACCTCCACACCTATAAGTATAAGTGTGAGGACATTTCTTAGATTTCTTTACTCTTAAATCTTAATAGTGTGAACTTTTTTTTACACAACTATAAGTATGAAAAATCTATTGTTTTATATTTTTTTCACACTTATTAATGTATTCAATTTTTACACATTATTAAGTGTTAATAAAATAATAAAATTTTACACACTTCTACTTTTTAGAAATGTGAAGAAAAAGTGTGTAGATTGAACTAATCTTTTGTATTCTTTGTGTAACACCCAAAAACTGAGTTTTTAAGTATTATATTACGAGAGTTCCTTGAAATAGTTTGATCAAGACTTTTATATGTTTGAAGGTCTAATATGATTGGTTAGTCGACGTTTTAAGTTTAAAGTCAATCTTGTTAGTCAAACTATAAGTCAAGATATTATGTAAGTGATTTTAGAAAGTATTATGTGTCACTAATATAAGGTAAAAGAACTTAAGGGATTTAAGTTGCCAAAATCCCAAAATGGTACTAGAACCAACTTGTTTTAGTACTAGAACTTTCTTGCCAAGAGACCAAAGATGTACCTGATTTTGTTTTAAATAACCAAACCTTCCATAACTTTCCAGTGGTTATGTGTGTGTGACGAGCTAAAGAGAAAAAAAGAGTGAAGCCAAGACTTTCTAGTTATCAATTTGATGGTAATTAGTGTTCCTAATCATAATATAAGTCTCTAGCAAGATTTCCTCGCATGGTAAGATGTATATTTCATGTTGAATTGAAGAATTATGAGTTAGGGTTCATAAGCAAAATTTGGGTGTTTTGGGTAAATATGGTTTTAAGTTAAAATAAAGATGTTATATCTCTTGGGTGAATACCCTTTAATGAATTGAAAGCAAATTGATGATTTTGGGATATGATCATGATATGATCATGTAAATGATTGAAAGTAAACAGACTTCATTTGCTACTAACATTTTCATGGCAGATATTCAGGAAGCTACTTAAGACACCGACACTAAATGCAAACCTTCCTATGATATTGATACACCAGCTGAGGTAAATGATTATGATGCTATGGTGGCATATAATCCATTTGGTCAAGAAAAGAAACAGTCTGAGCTACCTGAATTCATTACTGATCCAGAATTGAATCCTAATGGAGACGAGTTTGAACAAACTGAGGCTAATCCTGATCAAGAACATGTTTTCTTTGAATAGTTAATCAACAATTGTGAAATTGAGATTGAGAAATGCAACAAGGTCAATCGCTAAGTTAATGGCGCAAATGCTAAATTGACCATTGACCTTGAGAGATAAAAGGAAAAAGTAAAAAGTTTTGAAATAACCAATGAACGCAAATCAGAACTTGAAATTGGTTATAGAGATTCTATTGTTAAAAACAGGAACTTGAACGATAAACTTGATGAACTTCACATAATTACAACTAAAAAATCAAGTCTATGAACGAAGAAATTTATGATCTTCAAAACTAGCTTTAAACAAAAACAAAAATTTGCACCAATCTTGAAAAAGAATAGGATAAGTTGAAAACTGATATTGCAAAACATGAAGATAAACTTCTTGACATAATCATTGACCAAAAGGATAAAATAAAAGAATTAGAAAATTATTGTTAAGACTGGTCAGTTGATTCAAACGATCTACATGCTTACTCCTAAGCCAGACTCGTTTTACCATAAAGGACAAACAATGGCTATTGGTTATGAAAATTCTTATTATCTCAAGAAAGCTCAGAATGAACGAAACACTTTGTATAATGGAAACATTCTTTTTAAAGAACATTCTCCTCCAAATATTTATGATTCTGATGAGACTTTGAAAGTTGCTGATGAGAGTAGGTCAAAAATGGAAGAAAAAGATTCTGAAATACCACCAATTGACTACTCGAAGCTAAACAAATTTTCAGAAGTTTTCGTTCCACAAAAAGAAAAGTCTAAAGAATGAAAGTTTTTCTCAAATACTTTCAAAAGGTCTAGTGTTCGAACAAAAGATTCAAAATCTGTTTTGAAAACAAAAGTTGACTCACAAAATGTTTTAAAAATAGATGAGATGTGTTCAATCGCTACTTCCGAAAGAGTGTTGCGAGAGGATTTCTAAATGAAGAAAAAACCATAATTGAGCAACTTCTTAAGTATATTGAAGCAAAAAAAAACTTCAACTGCCACCAACTGGAATTCAAGTGTTCATTTAGATATAAAGAAGATTTTTTAAAATGAAATCACTCCACAAGTTCAAATGGTCAAATCAAAGATATTTCATTTTGAACAAGAATTTGAAAAAGAAATTGTTGAATTTTGTAAAGGACTACAAATCCCTTGCGAAAGAAGCTGATTAATCACTTTAGCAAGCAAAATATTTTGAAAAGGAAAATGATAATCTTTTTCCCGCAGTAATGATTACTGATTTAATGTCCATCATTCTTCAAACAAATTCTCTGGAAGATCATGAAAAGCTTGACTCTGAGCATTCCATAATTGTTTCAAAATATGAAAATGCTCTCATTAAACTTGAAAAAGAAAATGTTTCTTATTTCAAACAATTGGATCGCAAAAAGGATGAATGCAAGTATGAAAAATGTCTTACGAGCATGCTTACATGGACATGAAAGAGCAAAATAATTTTTTGAATGCTCAGTTGGAAAATTTGAAAGAAAAGTGTGTGGATACTAATTTTACAAAACCAATGATTGCGGTGGAATCACAAGGTTCAAACAATGTTCGCACTCTCAGCCGTTGAGAGCAAGGTTCAACCAAAACCAGTCACTCCACACACTGTTCCAAAAAGAGACATAAATTATTTGAGAAATAAAACCGTGAAAGCACCTGGCTTTTCTAAGAGAAATCTAAAGGATGTAGTAAACCAAATACACCATATGGTGCACATAACATGTATAAGAAAATGGCTCTAGAACAAGCTAGGAAAAAGATACAAACATACAAGATTCAGGATTCTAGTAAAAGAGTGTTGCCCTCTTTAGGAATAGTAAAACCTATAGATTGTAGCACATCAGATTCTAAGAGCACACAAGCAGAAAAAAGAGTCTATACATCAAAAAATGTAGAATTTGTTTCACCAGCGTGTCAGAAATGTATTTTCAAAGCTAATCACCATTTGTGTATTTCTCAATACCTAGATGATGTAAACTCAAGTGCTAGGAAAACAACCAAAAAATCAACAAAACAAAACAAACCCGCTAGGAGACAAAAGAAAACCATAAAGTTATCTAATTGGACCCCCAAATGAAAAATGTTTAATCTTCAATAAATTTCCGTTATACTTGAAAAAAAAATCTTAGGTCTCAACTTAGGTGGATACCCACAGGTAAAGTTTTCAACATTGTTGGTATTATTTGGAAACCCACGGGCAAAGTCTTTTGTTGGTCCGATATTTTTGTGTAAAACCATGAGTCGTATGAGTAGCAGTTTGAGCAAATGAAAGTAACTGATGAACATTAACATTGATAAGAACATGTTTACAAAATCTTGACATGTTGCTACTAATAATACCCATTTGTACATTGATGCACTAACAGTATCACTTTGGTAGTTGTTAAGGTGAAGGCTTTACAAGAGATAGTTGCGGAATATTATCCCTAGTAGTGACAAATGGTGCTCTTCAGGTTATGAAGAGAAGATTTAGTTACTAGAAGAGGAGAAGGATTCTAGTGGGTGAATTTGATGCTTATCTCTACTTACTTCCTCCCTTTATATACTAGGGTATTACACTATTGTTGGTTAGAGATTTTCTAACTAGAAGCAAATTGGAAGTTTAATGAACTTGCCTTTGTATGGCTAGGGTTGCATTACTGTTGCTGACAGCTTTTATGCATGTAATAATGAAAGTGGTTGTCCCTTCTCTCACTGCATCCTTGTCTTCCGAGGGTTTTCCCAATTTGTTATCTTGAATTAATCCCGCCCAAGTGTAGCTGAGAACTTCAGCCAGATCATTCTTCTTGTTTAGTGAAATATCTTTCAGAAGAGTTAAGTATTTTGCCAAGTGTTTGATCAGTGTTTGAACTCGTCAGGATGCATGGTTACTTTAGGACAGTATAGTTTGATAAGACTTTCAGAGTCTTGAAGACATTTGTCAGTCCTCCAAGTCTCTGGTTGTTTGTAACTTCGTGTACTTTGATATCTGACTCCACATCAGATAGCAAAGTATTTCATTCAGTCTTGTCTTTGACATTTTGGAAGCTTGAATTGAGTATCAAGAAGTGTACATCATATCTGAGTGATAATGCTCTGATATGTGAAGACCTTTTAGTGAGTTCTTTTAATCAGACCATCCATATGATATCCGATGGTCTGACTTTAACTCTTCTAGGGCTTCCACTAGTTGTTTAAGATCAGTTGTGCTGATCTTTTGTCAAGGAGTAAACTTCCTCATGGTTTACATTTTGACCATCAGAGAGTGGACTAGTTCTCTTATTCCTATCAGCTAGTGACTTAGGCTGATTTTATGTTTCAAATAATTGAGAGAGATAAATTGGTCAAATTTAGATTCAACATCTTTGAGCCCAACACTACCACATTAGTTAGTGAACAAACATCGAAACCGGACACATGTATTTCTAATGCAGGTACCTGCTGAATAGACTTCGGATGTCAAAAAAGAAACTACCTCAACAAATGAAAGTAGCACAATCTCTGGAATTGAACACATGTACGTCTAATGACTCAATTCTGTCAGGGGATTCCAAATCTTTCACAAAACAAACATAATCTTTTTCATTTTTTCAGTCATCAACTTTTGGTTTCCCATTTCTTTTATAAGAAAAACAAAAACAAAAACAAAATAAAAAAATAGAAAATGAAATAGAAAAATACAAAATTTGAAAAAGTTTAAAACACAAAAATATTCTTCTCATAAGCGACATGACTTTCAGTTATTTTTAGTTTTCTAGAAATGTCCTTCAACAAGTGATACGGAAGAGTAACTATATATTGAGGGGGAGTTTATCCTAAACACAAAACGTTTTTCAAAATTGTATCGTTTATTCTATTTTTTTTAAATGGCTTACAGTTACATCAAACTGTGACCCAAACTTCATAAATGGCTTGTGTACACACAATGCACAACCCGGTCTTCAGCCAATGGCTTTCGTATACTTCAATACGAAACCCGGACTTCAATTTTTTTGCAAACAACATGTCTCCCAAAAAAAACTTGATATTGTGTTTCAAATTTATTTTAATAAATCTTCAAATTTAAAGATGGAACACATTTTGAGCGAGAGTTTAAAAAAACTCGTTTATTTTTCAAAATGTGTTGTTTGTATTTAAATTTCAAAGTGGTCGTTAAAATAAATTCTTTGTTCATATCCGAATCTAAAAAGGGTTGTTGCAAATAATGATCTCTTAAACAAAATTTTTAAACAAAGTTTATTTGAAAAAAAACGGACTTTTGTTTGAAGGGAAGTTAAATAAACTCCTTATGTGATTTAATGTGCAAAGGTGTCTAACTTTGAAGAGGGATAGTTCAAAATTTATTAAACACATAACCACTTCCTCTAACAAAGGGAGTATTTGGTTAAGCTTATATGTAGGCTTGATTTCGGCTTATATTTCATAAGCCTTAAATTTCTAGCTTATTTTGAGACTTGTGAGCTTATATAACATCGTTATGATATAAATAGCTTATGTATAAACTTATTATGTTCAATAAACTTATATGAGCCGCAAAATTTCAAAGTAAGCCACATAGCTTACAAAATATAAGAGCAAGGTGTGGGTAGCATGGAGCTCGTGCCATTCATACGTGGCAGCCAAAATGGTGGCGCCATTCACGCGCCACCACACCACCGTAGCCTCGCGCCATTGGAAATGTTATTATACTAGTGCCGCACCAAAGTCCACTGTTTCTTTCTTTTTGAATTTCTGACCGTTAAAAAAAAAATAAAACAAAATAATAAATAAATAAATAAAATTCAGCCCACCTATATAAATATCACTTATATCTTACCAATTTTCACACAAAAATACTCATATCTTCAATTTCACATACAAAAATACTACATAAAAATAATGGCTTTTCTCTTTCACATACTTTCGACGAAATCATAGCGTGTGTTCAGAAACTAATTGAAGAGGATACCGTTCGTCAGCAAGCGTTGGTCGCCTTAGCTATGCAATTTGACAAGGCGTGTGAAGCTAAATATGATCTGCGACAAGCGTACGAGAAATGTACTGACATTCCAAAAGAAAAACGTGCTCAAATAGAGGCGTTTTTAAACGAAGAATCTTCGAAAGACTACGGGATGCACAATGCGTTGATTAGAAAGGCGGAAAAAATACAAGAACAAATCAATGCTAAGTTTGTATGGATAAATGAAAAAGACACTTAGGACGATTATGTTTTCGTGTTGCTTTTTTAAGTTTTTGTATTATTTTTCAAATTTCGTATCTTAATTTGTATTTTTATTTTAACATACGGGCTTTTTAGGATGATATATATATATGAGGCGCAATGAAGTGGGGGAGGAAACGATCTTCGTCATTCACTTCATTCTGCCGCGTTATATATATCATCCAAAAAACCCATATGTGTTTTGTTTAATTTTCGTACTTTGTTTATTTACTAGCAGGGTACCCGCACAATGCGGCGACGGGTACCTTGTGACTAAATATTACTACACTCGGCCTTATTGCTGATGTTTTAGATGTGTGTGAGAGATATGAAATGATATATGCGTATTTATATAGTTGATGCGGTTATATGATTTTTAATAATGATTTTTAGCGGTTACATATTTTTTATAATGGGCTGTAAGCCTGTAAGTGATTTGAAAACTGCATTTAATTTAATGAATACCTCTACATTTGAAAGTGATCTATTGAATTTTAAGTCTTTCTTTTATAGTAAGTGTGTAGGTTTATTTTTTTATTTATTTTTTTAAAATGGTCTAAATGTATTATAATATAGTTAAGATAGTATGGTAATTTGTATTTTTTATTTTATAAATGAAAATGTAATTTATTTAAAAAAAAAGAAAAAAAAAGAAAAAAGACAACGACATACAAACGACATGTGACAAGTGGAGATGTGTTTTCTATATATGAATGTATATATGAAAAGTTGACGTGACCCTAAAGTGATACAAAACACGCCATGCCACCATAGGCCATGCTCTAAAGCCAAAACCAAAAAGCATAAGCCGACTATATAAGCGAAAACAAAACCCCTAAAACTTTATATAAAGCTTTCAAGTAAAATCATTCACATATATCCAGGAATTCGTGCAAGATCAAAAACGCAGATTTCTCATCGTTCTCTTGCAAATTTGTAAGTTACACTAGATTCCCAACTATCTTTTACATATATCTTATGAGTTTCAGTGCATTTCTTTATCTTTCAAATCTAGGGTTAGGGTTTATTTCGAGAAAAATGAGGTAGACTATAAGTGTTCGTTTGGTGAATTTAGAATAGGGTAAAGGACATTTGAACATAAATGGAACTTTTGCACATGTTTTAAGGCATTTTTGTGTTTGAAAATGTTGGAAAAAGCATTTAGTGGTTGTTTAGGTTAAAATGAGTTAGAGAATAGGTAATGCTTAAAATCTGTTTGGTAAAAGTTCTGTTAGAGTTGTTTGTAAGTTTGTAAAGTTCTCAAAAAAATGGATTTCGAGAAATTTCATATGTTGGTCTAAACATTAAAAGTTTCGAGTAACTTTGAGAATTTCGAGTAAAGCTTGAAAATTTCGGGTAAAATTAAGGATACAAGTACTAAGAGAATTTCGAGAAATTTTGTTGAATAGTTGCTTTCAGAAAATTTTGCTAAAAAGTCAAAGGTGACAATTTTCGATTAATATGTGATGAACAGTACCTTTCGACAAGTTTTTGGGTCAAACATGGTCAATTTCGAGAAATTTTTTACAAAGAATGTATAAAACAAGTTTTCTTAGTTACATAGATATTTATCGACAATTTAGTTTAGCCCGTGCCCATTCTAGCCCCTACATGTTTAGTCTGTGCCCATGCCCGCCCGTTTTGCCACCTCTAGGTAGTAGGTACCACGTTTGATGCCCACTTTGGAAGTGCAGATACTTCTAACTGCATTTTGTTGTGATCAAATTTCACATCTATATTTTTTCTTTCTTAGACCTTAATTTGGATAGATCAGCCTTGTCTTTAGAAGAGGCTATTTAAATTTGTTTGGATTATGGCCTGATGACCTTGATTGTTCCTGCTGCGTAATACTTGGCTTTCAAATTTTGCTGGTGTAAGTTAATGGTCTACGATCTCAAACACTATATTAATAGACAACATGTTCAGTTATATGGAGCAGTATCAGACTATCAGCCTTCTGTCATTATTTATGCTAGTTTTGTTATAAACATTAAACAATTAATCATGTAACTTGAATACTTGATTGAACAGTACATTGTCTTAAGTATGACTACTCACAAAAATTAGCCCGGTTGGCCAACAAAATGATTCTACTTGATATCACATTACTGTATATCCATGTGATGGATGTCTATCTAGAGATTGTTTCTATACAGCTTATGATTAATCCTTATAACTTACCTAAGGTTTATGATAGGCTAGCGATTATTCAGCGGGCCAGGCCATTACCTTGTGTATGTAATTTCGAACCTCAAAACCAAAATTCATGACCCTTTATCAGGTTAACTAAGTTTGAATGATATCCTGCTTGCTTTCCCTATCAGTAAGGAGGTGAGATATTAAGTGAGGTATTAGGTTCAAGTGCGGGCATCACCTGCCTTGCTCTTTGGACTTTTGCTATTAGACCAGTTGGTGGGGGCACTAAGGAGTGGCGTTTACCCTTTTTTTAATGCTTAAGTGATAGCAGGCTCATGCTATCCTATCTTCAAGCATAATTAGGGGGGACAATCATGCCCTACTTTTTATTGTTTTCTTTCCTTTGATAAAGCATGCTTTAATCATTGCATAATCTGGTGGTCATGTGAAAACATGCTCAAAGCTAATGACACTAGTCTGCACCTCACACCAGTTGTTACTTGTTTTCATGGTCACTGCTGTCCAGAAATATACTGATGGTCTTGTCTAGAATTTTGTTTATGGTAAATAGTTTGAACTTTGAAGCAAATGAGACATACATAAATGCAGTTAATTTTGTATTGCAGTTATATATGCATGCGTAGCTACACTTTTCTTTTTAGGATGTAGGTACATGCTTTCACTAATCTAGAATTGTGCTTTAAAAGCCAACAAAAGATAAAGAAAAGAAAGGGAAACTAGTATGTTTCAACTTTCTACATGGAAAACAATTGCCTGCGATGCTTCATAGGCCAATCTTTTAGACACTTCACTTGAGCATTCACAATCTCACTAATCAAGTCTTTAAAAAATAAAAATCGTATGCTCTATATCTAACACCAGACCTGGAACTTGATAACAGTACTCTGTGACCTCTTATTCACATCTGCGTTTATGATGTGTACTTCATCTTCCTCATCGTATAAGCCTCCTTTTGAGTTGGAATCTGGAGTCAAGGTCCAAGTAGGGCCTAACCATCAAGCTGACATTCCCAGAAAAGTAACATTGCGCGAGTATACTCAAGGTTTTGATAAGGTACGTAACTTTTTACATTAGAGAGCGATCCTACTTATGAGTTATAAAAAAGTGATTTTCTTTTTCTTCTTGCTGCAGATAGATGAAACAAGAACTTGTACTCTATTCCCTAAAGGAGAGTGCAGAAAAGGCGCAATATGCCCTTTTTGGCATGGGATGTCTGCTGAAGAACGGTATGTTATATTATTAGTTTGTTTGTCTTTTTATATCGAATTATATGAATGGGAAAGAATTCTAGAACTAGGATAATATTTGAAAATGATTATTCGCTCTGCCATTGGACAGATTATTCGCTCAGCAGATAGACCCATGTGCTCCTCATATAGCCTTGTTATTACTCCCTTTGTCGTCTGTTTTATTGTCAATTATCACTCAAAGGGGAGAATTACTTTTCCTAGTTTTAAATTGATAACATATTTGAAATTGATTCGCTATTTTGACTTGTATTATTTTAATTGCATATGTGGGTGATTCATGATTTATGATCAAGAAGGAACTCCTTTCGTATGGTTCTGGGTTAATGGGGCAGTGAAGTTTGTTGGGCTATGGGTCTTTGCTGCTATGAATGTTGTGACTATACAGTCATCAATACAATCAACATACAAAATGCTTAAAAAGAAAAAAGACCAGTCACCTGCATCTCACTGTATCTTTTCTTTATTGACTGATGTTATGTTTATACGTAAATGATACCCACTATTTGAAGTGTATATTGATACTTAATGTCATTTTTTTGAACTTGAAGTTTGAAGTCTGGGATAGGGAGATCAATTCAGAAAGGAAATCGCAAGAATCAGAAGCAGCAAGTGCAGGATCTTTCTACTGGTGGTGCCACTTATGCTATACCTGCTGTGAAACTCAACTCCAACCTCTGAACTTCCGGGAAAAGTAAATAATTAACTTTGGAAAGTCGATTTAAGCTCCCAAGTCTTGCACAAGGAATATTTACAGCTTAATCAAAGGAGTCTATTAATTATTCACTAGTAATCTTTACTGTTTTAGAATCATTGTACCTTGAAATATTGACCTTAATACTTGACTTTACTGTTTTCATAGAGTTATGATGTTGCTTGGTTCTAAAACTACTCTTCCGTGATTGGCCAAATCTGTTTTCATTATGTATGATTGGATTTACATGTTGTTTGGTTGGTAACTAGGTGTAAAAGAATAAAAGGATAATTTGGTAAAATATTTACAGAAAATTAAACATTGAGATGGGATGGTTAAACCCATCTTAATGTATATTAGTGACAAACTTACAAATGAATCAATGACATGCAGACTACTGAGGACTGACTGTAACTGATCGCCTTATTCACCTGCAAACTATCATTCTCGCTAATGTGAAAAGCTGAGTCGACAATGCCAGAATAAACAAAACCATTGGTGCCACCAGCTCACCTGATGAACGAGACTCAGAGCTATTGAACTTCACAACAATCACATGATCATACACAAGTACCCCAATTGCACACCAAATCATAGATTCACAATTCACTAACTTATGTCTGCAAGGAGCCATAGATTCACAATTTACTAATTTCATAACATCAAAAAAGATACGCACATAGATACCTCAAAAGTTGTTTTACAAGGCTGATGGCACATACTGCAACAGAGATGTCATTGTCGTCAGCAAGATCCATCATTCTTTTATAAAATCTCTCAGCAAATAGTCCAAGAGATGGCACATTGTCATCCACCACATGGAAGTATAAAACTTTACTATTAACTTATAACTTGAGACACTCCCTTTACCTTTACGCCAAAACTCTGTATATAAACCATGACTTCAAATATCTCACTTGGATTATTATGGTTCGGTTTATAAACAAAAACCATAGCAGAACCGGTGTTTCTCATTATCTAAAACTGAAATGTCGGTTAATGTTTCGGTTTGGTCGGTTTTCCATGTTAATAATTTGGATTTACAAGACTATTTATGACTACTTATTGGAGCCGTTAGAAACCAGTATACAACAAGCAAAGACTTCACAACTCAAACAACCATGGATTCACATTCAGTGTTGTTTGCTTAATATTTTTTATAAGCATCACAGTTGCACAAATGTATAGATAGTAGAGTCCCGACATAAACTGTAGCATGTTTCTCGCAGGTACCTGAAATCTGAACCATATAAACCATGCCACACTTTTGCTCAACCATATATTTGAAAAGTCAGGTTTATTGATCTCATCGAATTTTCTTGCATCATAACAATGAGAAAAACACAATAAATAAATAAATAAATCAAACCAATGACCCTTTTTGTGAGATGAGTCGATATCCAACTATAGAACGTAGATATATCAGAACAAAAAGTTTTTGTTAGCCCAAAACAACCCATTCCATCATATCTTCATTTATTCATCCTTCATTGCACGATGATTCCTGACAATATTAATAGTTTATCAAGTCAGTTACAAACATGAAAACATGGAATTCAATCAGTAAAACTTGACTTATAAAGTCAAACAAGTTCAAGTTTATATTTTTGACTTTTGAGGTCAAACAGGTTACCATCTTTGAAATTTGAGGCCACCCCGAATGCGTGGATTTGGACGTTCCTCCATGGGCTCCTCTTCCTATATCCTGCATAAAATGTAAAATTTACTTGCCTCTTCTGGGACTTCTAGAGTCCTTTCCTTAGTGTGAAACGGCATGCTAGGGCGATGTATTAGTTGAGACAGTTGTTCAAGAAGCAGGTTCCTGAAAAAAATTAATTGTTCAGTAAAACAGCGGAAAAAAAGAGAGATGAACTGAATCCAACTGTCTAAACATGAACATAAATCGTTTACTCGTTGACTATTCACATCATATACCTAGTGCACTAAAAAACCATTGACTCATAAGAGTTTGACAGAAAACCATTTACCACAAACTAGTAGTGCACTAGATAACCACATATGAACCGAGACTAAACATGGTCATAGTCATTTAATGATCAATGTCCGTATGTCACTCGTAATCTTCTTTTTGGCATCTATCATATCTAATTCAAATTACCCTATAAAGATATGAAAATATGTGCTCAAAATGTCAGGATAAAGATAGATACAGCAGAAAATATGTGCTCACTTTAGTTTCACCACATCTCCTGGAGTATTTTATTTATGATGACGTTCCTTGACATCAAGAGTAAAATCTAGTTCAAAATCCTCTTTGAAAGCATTAGGCTGCTTATTTTCAAGGTCAACCCCAACGGCAACTCCTGTCTGCAGATTTCAAATAATAAAATCAAACAAAGGTTTTAAATTGCCAGCATATAAAATCTGAATTACAAAATCAAACACAAAAAACATTAGCATAGATATAGTTATATACGTGAAGAAGCAATCATACAAAATGAATGGGTCCATTTGGGCTGGTTTTGTCTCAACTGGTAAAATATACTAGTAACCAAAGGGGAACGGGTTGAATGGGTCAAAAATGTTTAAAGGCGGCCAAATTATATTTTTATGACATAAAAACCTCCTAAATCATTCTTTTAAGAGATTAATTTTAACGCATATCATTCAGAGAAAAATTGGACAATATCGACAAAAAACTTCTTTTGTATCCCAACCTGACCAGTCCCATATCCACTCATGCTCGATGGAGCTTACAGAAATGGTTTCTATTGTGCATAGCATATAAGGTAAATTTTAGTCTCTGCTCTTATTATTCGATAAACTTATAATCAAGTGAAATGCCTTATATGATGAACTCAATCACTTTCTACTTGAAGCAATGAAGCTCAAGCAAAGGGAAGTTTCTGAAACCTCCAGAAAAGCTTTGTGAGCAAAAGCTTGATATATCAGATAAGTGTGGGTAATTTGTTACTTTGTTATGTCAAACTATGTCCATATGGGGTGTAACAAATTGGACAAATAAATTGAAGTGTACGGAATTGTAATAGCTACTAAAGACTAATTGATGTGAAATATTAAGTATGTTACATTATGTATGGCTTGATTTACAAGTTGTTTGGCTGGTAACTATCATGTCTAAAATACACTTCAACGACACCAAGTAAATGAATCTTGGGACCAAGATATGAAACCTCCAACTACAATTTATAACAATTGACTAATGGTTACATTTAGCTCGGGAGTATGTGCGAAAACAACATAAAGAAACTTAATATCAGAATATGCACAGTGCACTATACAACAGATGTGATTTGTCGATGCATGATAATGAATCTTGCAAAACATTGATAACTACAGTTTAAAGAAAGTTTAGCTGAAGAACTGTTTTAAATTTCTGGAGTGGAAGAGAGAAATATATGGTAAAAGTTTATAGCGATATATCACAGATGAAAATAGTAACCAACATACTAAGAAATAAGTATGCAGCATGAAATACAGAGGTGCGTAACTTCATATCAGATGGAAGAGTTGAAACAAGCTTACCGTCTGAGGTTTAATTTGGTTCTGCTTTCGCTGGTAAAGAGCAGGACCAAGTTTTATACAAAGTAGAATTTCTACAAAGTTCATCATATGAAAGTTTCTACACGTTATATTTAAAGTCGTAATAAATACAAAGACAATGTCATAGAAGAAGAGGAATAAGTTACTAGCTAGCAATAAGTAGGAGGAATACATAATAAATATTGATAGTACAGGTAATTAGTAGCGCTGAGCTACTACCACTGAGTGTTGGGCGGAGCTTGAAAGAATCGTGCCTGAATCCAAACACCCCATCGCTCATCACAGTTTATAGCCCGGCGTTTTTGAAGTTCATTTGGGAACAAATGTTTCTTATTACTGTTGGGGACGAATGTGCCATCAAGTATACAGCCGCAAAGATTGAGAGGTTTACCTTGTCGAAGGGCAAAAGGGTCTATAGTGTAGAAGCGGCGTGCGTGATACCTGTAGGCATGATGCAACGGATTTTCGAAATAACGAAAGGGGAGACCGTGTATATCCTTAACAATATCCTTGACGGGGTGATGGTACACTTTGTTATCTTTGACAGAAAATTTGAGGACGCGTGTCCAGTTATCCAAGAAGTAAAAAGTTTGAGTGTTTTGGTCGAATGCTGCACAAGTCATGGTGGTAGAAGCGGGCCACGAAGGGCTTATGGTTTTGGGAACCTTGTGGCGAGTCCAAGCAGTGTGACCTCTAGAGATGACGAGAACCTGAGTGGGGGTCCTAATGGAGACGATACAGTGAGGGGAGGTAGGCAGGTGAGAAAAGGCAGAAGCTTGGTGTGGGATATGCTTGTATGGGAAATCAGGGAGGTCAATCTTGGATTGAGAAAAAGGAGAAAAGAAGAAGATGGAGCGATGTTTTGGTTTGAATACAAGGAGCCAGCCTTGATATGATGCGAGGAACATGCAAGCTTTGAGTTGAGGAAGGTTGATGCGCTGTGGAGTTCGTCTGTGATGCTTGTAGAAAAGGCAGGCATCGTCATCGGGGTCGGGATTGTGAGTGAGTAACCATGGCCTTCTAGAGGACTGAATTTGAGCAGAAGCATTGCATGAAGCACGTAGAAAATCCTTGCAGGTACAGCGGAAACTTAGAAGCTGGAGGATGGGTAAGCGGTCTGCAATGTTGGAGAGTATGTCTGTGGGAAGATCAGCCCATGGTCTATATCGATTAGTATTATTCTTCATTCTTGCAATCTGCTTTTTCGGGGATTGGGTATTGTTGTTGTAAGAAAAAACCTCTAATAAGAATTGAAATTATCAAGGAATCAATATCTATATTTATACTCCAATACGTAGAAAAGAAAGGTCGGCATTGTGAAAAAGGAAACTAAGTTTACTTTCCTAAAATCTAATAAGGAAGGAAGGTTACTACCTTAATCAAAATTCCTACCTTAAATCAATCAATGGACATATATATTTCAACTAAAAACCAAATTTGAATAATGATAAGAGTAATACTAAAACAACATTAAAGGAAAAAAAAAAAAAAAAAAAAAAAAAAAAAAAAAAAAAAAAAAAAAAAAACTTGTACTTTGTCAATGTGGTCCGACGACTACTTCTAAAGTCTTGTGACGTGTAAAGGATTTCAGAGTTGACTATACGTGAAAGTCAACGCAAACTATTTGTGTAATCTACTCTCTATCCTAGAAAATATAACTTGTTTAATCCATAAGATTTGTTTGGATGTACAAAATACTTAAAAAAGACAAATTTTATATTTTTTTGATATCAAATGCTACCACTTTACAAAAATACCTTTTTTTTGCTTTTAGCTCAGTGCGTTTGGTATTCCGGAATGGGAATCATGAAATGAATTTTCATTTCATTCAAGGTGTTTATTTAAGATGAAGGGCCCACCACTATAGGAATGAAAGATAGATTTATTCCATACTTTATATACATCAAGAGAGCTAGTTAACGTTATGGATCTTTCATAAGTGAGGGACCTATCACTACTATCAAACTCATACTCATTGTGATTCATGACAGCATATCAAACTCACCCTCAATCTTCATCCACATTTACATCTTCAATTGTTGCAACAGTTACTTCTATTAGACTTGATATTTCTCATTGATTTCATTAAACTATACCAATCGGTATATAAAAGTTACACATAACCGAACTATGCAAAACCCTTAATGGGCTGGACTTAAGAATCACACAATCAATAATAATGGGCTAATAATAAGTTCAGCTAATACACCCCCGCAGTTTGAGCGGGAGGTCTTCGAACGTTCAAATTGGAGCGAAAATCCAAAAACAACGCAGCCGGGAGTCCCTTGGTAAAAATATCAGCATACTGAAAACGAGAAGGGACATGAAGCACACGAACCTGTCCCGAAGCAACATAGTCACGGACAAAATGAATATCAATCTCAATGTGTTTCGTACGTTGATGCTGAACATGATTCGTCGATAAATATACGGCACTAACATTGTCACAATAGACAATAGTAGCGGTAGATAAAGGGTGATGAAGCTCACGCAGCAGATTACGAATCCAAGCTGTCTCAGCTACCACATTAGCAACACCACGATACTCGGCCTCAGCACTTGACCGAGATAACGTCACATGTCGTTTAGCAGACCACGACAATAAGTTATCACCAAGAAACACACAATAACCAGAAGTAGACCGGCGAGTGACCGGACAACCTGCCCAATCCGCATCGGTGTAAGCAATAAGCTGAGCAGTAGAAGAAACATGCAACTGAAGACCATGATCAAGAGTACCACGAAGATAGCGTAATATACGCTTCAAAGCATGAAAATGTGTAATACGAGGGTCATGCATATACAAACAGACCTGCTGAACCGCGTATGAAATATCCGGGCGTGTAAAGGTAAGATACTGAAGTGCACCAACTAAGCTCCGATATAAGGTGGGATCATCAAAAGGTGTACCATCAGGTCCAAGCTTGGACTCGGTATCAACAGGAGTGCGGCACGGATTACACTTCTGCATATGAGCTCTCTCAAGAATTTCCTCGGCAAACTTAGATTGTGATAAAAACATACCAGATGTGGTGCGCGTAGCAGAAACACCAAGAAAATAATTAAGAGAGCCAAGATCCGTCATTGCAAACTCACCATGAAGAGCACTGATAACACGCTGTAAAAAGGTAGTGGAAGAAGCGGTCAAGATAATATCATCCACATACAGTAACAAGTATGCCGTGTCAGATCCACGATGAAACACAAACAGTGACGCATCAGTTTTGCTATGCTGAAAACCAATGCGTGTAACAAATCCTGCAAACCGCTGAAACCAAGCTCTAGGGGCTTGCTTAAGCCCATACAATGATCGTTGCAAATGACAAACATAATCAGGGTGAGCAGGATCAACAAACCCTGGCGGCTGATGCATGTAAACTGTCTCTGATAAGTAACCGTGAAGAAAAGCATTCTTCACGTCAAGCTGATGAATAGGCCAATCACGAGACACTGCGAGACTAAGCACCGTGCGAATAGTAACTGGTTTGACCACGGGACTAAAAGTCTCATCACAATCAATTCCCTGCTGCTGACTACGACCATTTGCAACAAGTCGCGCCTTATACCTGCTTAAAGTACCATCTGCATGAAACTTATGCCTAAAAAGCCACATAGAACGAACAATATTCACATTATTTGGACGGGGCACAAGTACCCACGTTCCGTTAGTAATTAAAGCATTATATTCATCGAACATAGCTTGCTTCCAATGAGGATCGCGAAGAGCATGAATGTGAGAACGCGGTAGAGGAGACACAGTAGTGACATGACAATTCATACGCTCAAGAGGTTTAGAAATTCCGGCTTTAGCACGTGTGACCATAGGGTGAGTGTTGGTGGTAGTGGGCGGCTGGATGGGTTGTATCGGAGTGGGCAATGGTGTTTGAGGATCAGGCTGCGGGGTGGGTAAGGGTTGTGTGGGGGGAGGCGAAGTGGGTGTGTGTTGGGTAGGGGGCGGTGTAGTAGGCGAAGTGGGAGGCGAAGAGGCGAAGTAGGCGAAGCAGTTGGGTCAGGAGTTGGAGAAGTAGGGTCGAGCTGGTGGGTATTAGGCTGACGGTGAAGGGAGGTGGTGGGCTGCGATTGACGAGTAACGGGTGGAATGGGTAAGGGGATAGTGTTTGGAGTATTTAGAAAATCATAATGTGGGGATGTATATTGGCGTAGGGATGCAAAGGGAAATACATCCTCATCAAAGCGAACATGACGAGAAAGTATTATTTTGTTGGAGGAGAGGTCAAGACACCTAAAACCTCGGTGATTGGCGGGGTACCCAAGAAACACACAAGCAGTGGAGCGTGGTTGAAGTTTATGGGCAACGGTAATATATGGATAACAGAGGCACCCGAATACACGTAAATTATCATAAGATGGTGAACGGTTAAAAAGTTTAGTAAATGGGACCTCATTGTTGATGGCAGTGGATGGAATGATGTTTAAGAGATAAGCAGCCCTGTTAAGTGCTTCCACCCAATATGAGGGAGGTATGCTAGCTTGAAAAAGCAAAGTGCGTACAAGGTTGTTGAGAGTGCGTAACATGCGTTCAGATTTTCCATTCTGTTGGGATGTGTGTGGGCAAGAAAAGCGAAATTGAATGCCGGTTTTTCGGAAAAGGTTATGGAAACGTGCATTGTCGTATTCACCACCATGATCACATTGTAAAGCCTTAATGTCTACACCGAATTGTTGATTTACATAAGCACGAAAAGTAACAAAAGTGTCATAAAAATCAGATTTGTTATGCAACGGATAAACCCAAACAAAATGCGAGAAATGATCTAAAAATATAGCATAATATTTAAGACCGCTTTCACTCGGAATAGGGGATGTCCACAAATCCGAGTGGATAATATCAAAAATTGAAGCAACATGCGACTCGGAACTAGAAAACGGAAGCTTTGTATGTTTACCTAATTGACAAGCATGACACAAAGCGGACGACTTTGACTTATGACAAGAAATTAAATTACTAGACTCCAAACGACTAAGCACGTCTTCTCCAGGATGCCCGAGACGTCTGTGCCACGTAGTATGACTAAACGAAAGCAAAGCAAAAGGAGGATGCGTGGATGAGTGTTGTGTAACCGGGTAGAGATCACCTGTGCTATCACAACGGAGCAAAATACGACCTGTTTGGTAATCCTTCACAGAAAAACCGTATGCATCAAATTCAACAGACACGTCATTGTCACGCGTAAATTTACGAACAGAAATTAAATTTTTAATTATGTGGGGTGTGACAAGAATCTGATTAAGGTGAAGTGGTTTTTGTGAAGTGTATAATAAGCTATGCCCCGTATGTGTGACAGGTATAGAGTTGCCGTTGCCAACATACACAGATGGATAAATGCTTGAATTACTAACAGAAGTGAGAATACCTGTGTTGTCAGCCAAGTGAGAAGAAGCACCCGTATCCATGTTCCAATTAGGATCTTGAAGTGTCATTGTCTGAAAAACTTGAGGAAGCGAAGTGGACTTAGACTGAAGCGAACCTGGAACTGAATAAACATATTGCCCTGGTAAAAAAATGTTACCGCCTGGTTGTTGTATGTGACTAGCAAAAATAGGCTGCGAATAGGACTGGTGTACCGTAGGATCCTGTTGGACCTGTATAGTATGCTGGGCGAGTTGTGGAAGGGCATTATAGACAACATTTGCTGGGGCCTGTTGTGTGTTGGGCTGTTGGAGCAAAGGGATATTACCTGGTAAATGGGACTGTTGGTGGACCGGCAACATTGGTGATCCAATACCACTTTGACAAAACACATAACCCATATTTGGGTAAAAGGGGTACGCTGGACTGGCCAAAGGAGAATTATGCATAGGTAAAATACTATATCCAGGCATAGACATATTTAAAATGTAGCAAAGCAGGAAAGCGAGTAGCAGCACTGAATATAAAGCGAGTAGCAGCAGCAAAAGTAATTAGTAGCAGCAAGAAAAGGAACCACAAAAGGATATTGGTGATTTGTTTAATGCATGCGCATGTGATGATGCAAAGAAAGACCCATAAGAATATATTATAGATACCTACTTCATAGGTTGTAGGCTATATATTGCACATGGAGAAAAGGCGCCAGGCAAAGGAAAAGGAAGTTATCTACGCAACTAATTCGTACAGTAGCAGGTAAAAGAAAAAGGTTGAGCTTTTAGGGTTAGGGTTTTATTATTATTTTTTTTTGGAGAGGATCGTTGTAGGCTTTGATACCATATTAGACTTGATATTTCTCATTGATTTCATTAAACTATACCAATCGGTATATATAAGTTACACATAACCGAACTATGCAAAACCCTTAATGGGCTGGACTTAAGAATCACACAATCAATAATAATGGGCTAATAATAAGTTCAGCTAATAACTTCTATCAAACACTGAATAATTACAAGGCCAGGTTCATTTGTTGAAAAAGATCAAACATACGAGTAGTTTTTTAAGGAATCATAGAATATGTTTAAATTTATATATTTTTTTACAACATAGGCTTAAAAAGCGAAATATGTATTATTCTATGTTTTTCTTACCACTTTCCAAAATCACCCGCTTTTAATACGATATAAAATACTCTAAACATGTTATCTAGTTTTCTAAGGATGTGTTTGGTATCTCACTATGGGAATGAGACTATGACTATGAAAGTGATTAAAGTTGTTTGTTTAAGATGAGGGGGCTCACTGCTATGGTAATGAATGATAGATTTAATTCATACTTCATATACATCAAAAGAGTAAGGAATGAATCTTTCATAGGCGAGGGACCCACCACTACTATCAAACTCATACCCATTGTTATTCATGACAGCATACATTGATAGCGAGGAAAAAAAATCCAATTTTTTTGCAAAACTACAAAATAGAAAAATCATACTCATTCCGTCCAAAAATTATTGTACCCATTTCCATTTTAGGATGTCCGATAATAATATTCCTCTTATTGTGTCAACCAATCAAAAGAGAGTTTAGTGGGTGTGATGATATTTATGCAATAATCACTTTCAATAAGTTTTGGGGGTGTTTGGCATTGTTTTTAAACTGGTTCAACCAACACAGCTAACAATCAGTTACGATAAAATGGTTTGCAAAAGATAGTGTGTATGGATCAGTTCTGCTACGTGAACAAAAATTTCAGACTATTTTTAAGAACTTTAATGCAAATGACCAAAAACAATGACTTAAACTTTGTAACATTGACTTACGCATGAGGTCTATATACTAATATGCAGGCTTTCCTTAATAATGTTTTCGCCAATCATTCTGAAGGTTGTTTGTGCATAGCTGACCAAGATATAGATCCTGCTATCCGTATACACTGCCTTAGAGGAGCATGGATTTTCTTTTATGATTTCCGTTTATGTACATTAAATGACAAAGTAAAATTTTATATGTTTAAAGCATTCTGTTAGTAATACATTTAATATAAGGTGATATATCCTCATCGATGGAGTACTGTTCTGTGTATACTGTTCTATACTTGCATTGACAATTATTGAGGTATCTATTGGCATCCCCTTTTTATAAATGGGTTAAAAGTGATTCTTTTAAGTGAACGGTTACTACATCAGGTGGTTCTCCATGGTGACTTAGGATCATTATATGATTTACTTAATTGACGATCCCTTTGAAATCAGGCGTGCCATTGGGGCACTTATATATGTATGATCATGGGTTTGGGTTTATTCAGATTATTCAAGCTTTTCGCTTATCACTGGATTGATTCTTTGCAGTGTATGCTGCTGATGAGAATCCCTCAATTGAGATTATGCATGATGATGCTACAAACTTGAGTGATTGTGCTGTGCATTCCCAAGAAGCTCATTCGAGAGAGAATTTGTTCCTATTAATGACCATCGGAAGCAGAACCAAACTCAACCTCATAGGGTAAGCTTGTTTCAATTTTCCATATGATATCGAGTTATTTGCTGCAAACGTATTCCTTGGTTTTGTTAGTGATTGGTTCACTTTAGTCGCATTAACATGAAATGGAGTTTTCCTGTAGAATGGTGAAGACGAGTGTTTACTTAAATACGAGCTGCTGCGGTTGATGAGGTTTATACCAGTTACAAGGCTATGTTGTGATATCATTATAGTTGTATAAAAAAAGTATCAAAATACAGATGATGAGGTTTGTGATTCAAACGCTTGCAATATACTGTATGTTTCTCCTTAGTTGCACATATACTTGTCATCACATTTTATCTTTCTGTAATTTAGGTTGTTAGTTTTCTGCTTCTCAACATGTATTTGCTTGTCATTTGGTGGTTACACTCGATTATGAGCAGCACAACGGTTTCTGATGCATCATTGTCGCCTCTTATAACAAAGAGAATTGCGTTACAGGATGAACTCAATCACTTTCTACTTGAAGCTCAACGAAAAGGAAGATTTCAAAACCTCCCGTGTTCACATGTAACTGTAAGTGACTCACCTTTTTCTCTAATGCTTGACAACAAGTTGGCAGGAAATTGTTATTTTCACAAGAAATAAGAATATTAAGTAGGTACGTAGAAGTTTTTTTATGCCGTTTGACCCGTTTCATTTTTTGCTAAACCTGAAATACTTTGTCTATCTTTATCAACATGAGCTCTTAGATTCATCATGTAATCAGCTAAAATATAAAGTGAAACATACTTTCAATGAGGAGCAGCATTCGACGCTATATGATTTATTCAAACTCATTTCTGTCGTCTGCATATATGCAAAAACATTTATGCTCACAACTAATATCTCATGACAATCTCATTTCATAAATATGGCGGGTGTCTTTGACGTTTTCCTGTGATAGGAAAATAATCTCTGTCATATTTATGAAATGAGACTGTCATGAGAAAGTCGTGTAGAAAGTTTCTTCAACACCATCTCCATGATAACAATCAGGCTTAGAAAGAGAGAGCAGTTACCTTATTGATGGGGAGAAAAGTTGGGTTAAGTTTATTTATCAAGCTGGGTATTTTATAGGAGTCAAGAATGGCGGGAATATTGGAAATGGCGGGAAGAACTATTGGACATGGCGGGAAAACCATTGGAGATGAAGGGAGTGAAGATCCGGGAAATTCTTGCAAGTACTACTTAGATTAGTTGAATCATTTAAGGTGCTTGTTTGTGGTGGGTGGAATTTATTGTAGTAGTTGATAAATTATTTAAGAGGACTTGCGTATATAACGAATAAAATTTATGTACTTTTTTGAGACCATGAGGTATCGTAACGTGGAAGCCCGTCAGATCCAACGTGGAAGCCAAAGTGGCGCCGTCACCCTCGTGCCACCATACTCTAAGCATCTCTCGCCACTTTACAAGCCACTTAAGTGGCGGACGTGAGAATGGGGAAGAGACAAGTTTTTTTTTTTTTTTTTTTTTTTTTTTTTTTTTTTTTTTTTTTGATTAAAAATGGTGGATCGGTGTTTGTTTGTGCGAGTGTTTTTTTAGCATGTTTTTTTTGACGAAGGTGACACAGATTAAAGGATTTTTTTTCTTATCGAGAAGCTGGAGTTGATGCGCCATTGTTGACAGAGGGTAGAAGAAAATGAATAGTGTGTAGTTGTACACGAATAAAAAATGTTTCATAAAGAGTGTCCTTTCTTTGTTTTTAGAGAAAATTTTTAAAATGAACACTTTCACCTCGTACTTTACACTAGGGCTGTAAACGAACCGGACGAACACGAACGGAGCCTTGTTCATGTTCGTTCATTTAACTTTAACCGGACAAATAAACGAACACGAACGCTTAAACGGACGAAATTTCTTGTTCATGTTCGTTTATTAAGAAAATGAGTTGTTCATGTTCGTTTATGTTCGTTCATTAAGAAACTAAACGAACGCTAAACGGACATAAACGATCGAACATAAATAAACACGTACAAAACAAACATAAACTTTATTAAATTATGCATCTAATATTGTTTATAAGTGTTTTTTTGTTTAGACAAACTAACTTTAAAATTATACAATTAAAAAATATGATATACAAACATAAATAAATAAATGAACATAAACGAACGCATAATCGGACGTTCACGAACATAAATAAACGGACGTGACTTTTGTTCATGTTCGTTTATTTAACTAAACGATCGTAAAATATTGTTCATGTTCGTTTATTTAATAAATAAACGAACATAAACGAACTTTTTACCGAACGGTTCATGAAATGTTCAATGAACGTTCAGTTCGTTTACAGCCCTACTTTACACATATAAATCACGCCCATACAATTTTCTAAAATGAACACTTTCACCTGGTACGTTAGATCGACAGCCTAATACGTTTTAAAGCGTACACGTGTACACCAAATTCTCTGGGCGTGGTCATGGGCGAGGGAGTGACCTAAGCGTGCCTGGACGTGGCATGAGCGTGCCCTGGGCGTGGAACTGGGTGGCTGGGCGTGGAGCATGGGTGGCTGGGCGTGCCCTAGGCGTGGGCGTGAACATGGGCGTGGCATGGGCGTGCCCTAGGCGTGGCATGGCAGCGAGGGGTGGAAGGTCTAGGCGAGAGGCGAGGGCGAGGGGAAGAAGATCTAGGCGAGGGACGAAGATGAACTGGGCGAGTAACTTGGTGTTTCGTGGTGTATTCATGGAGTGATAAGAATGGAATGCGCTTTTTTTTTTTTAGATATAAGGGTGTTGGCTTCTGGGTTTACTTCGTGTGTAATAGAGGTATAAGGCAGGAGGTTCATGCTAGTGTATGATGGAGTATAAGGATGGTTATTTTGTGAAGGTGATATGTGACTGTGACTGTATAGTTTCAGTGAAGTGAAGATAAGGGTGATATAAAAAAATAATACTAATAGTACTTGTGATAAGATAAAAGGGAAAGGGACCATTCTTTGGGGCACTCATGTTTTGGTCATGACAGGGACATGTTGATAGGGACATGTTTTGGTCATTCTGGTAAATCACTCGAAAAAAGTTCACTCTCGTAATATGACTGTCAATATGGATTATTTTGGTAATTTACTTTTGTTTTTATATTTTTATTTTATGGCAACATGATAAATGATATTGGTTTGGGTTGTATGTTGTACACGAATATTTTTATTTTATGACAGAGGGTAGAAGAAAATGAATGGTTTGGGCTGTATGTTGGTTTGTTTAAAATTTAATGTAACTTTATAAAATTTAATGTAATTTTATAAAATTTAGTTTGTTTAAAAGTAGAAAATAAAATAAAATAGTGGGTGGTAGGGCCTAAATTGCATTTTATGAGTGAAGAGGTGTTTTGATGTGTGAGTGTTAAAACTGAGAATACTGAAGTGGCGCTGAGGTGACACTGAAAAGGGGAAATTGGCATGCCATGATACCCCATGGTCTGATATTCAAGTTTTTTTATGCATAATTTATAATAGTGTTTAAGCATGTTTTGAGAAAATATATAAATTTATAAGTTTTAGTAGGTATATATGTAATTGCCCCTATCGTTTAAGGTGTTTGGTTGTAGTAGTTGCAATTAGGGGTGTAAAAAATCCCGACCCGACCTCAAACCCGATCCTGATTAAGCCTATTCGGATCGGGTTAAGCGACTCATAAAATTATTTGGGTTATTCGGGTTAACCCGTGTGCTAAATAAGGTTGGGTATCATATTGAAAATGTTTGACTAAATTGGGTTCAGGGAGACCCTTTGACCCAAATAAGGTTTTTTATTTTATTATTTTTTTTTGTTTTTTTTAAATATATAAAGGGAAAATGACACAAATAGACCGCGCGCCCTGATGCATATCACTTTATGGACCACTTTTATTTTAATTTTGAAAATAGACCGAGGGCAACCGCTGTCATTGGGCAACTCATCGAAATTGTGACAAGTGTCCCGCATGTGTAAGGTATTGTTTTTTGGTCAACGAAAAAGCGCTGGGCAACCGTATTTTTTAAAAAGGATTTTTTGGTCATTTTATATTACATAGAACGTACACAATTGAATAGTGAAAGTACATTACATATGTATTCAAAATCAATTTCCCGCTCGCACAAAAACATTCATAGTTACCGGTTTTCTCTGTTTTTGCTTCTCGCATAAAAACATTGTAACTAAGTTGTTTTCACAAATGAGACCGTCTTCTTCGTCAGTCACTCTTTTCCTTGTATCGTCAGTTATGTCACCAGCTATAAAGGTACACTGTTGAGTGCAACCCACATTAGATTGATCAAGTTTGTTTAAAAAATGTGGCCAAATATGGTACGTAAATATTTTCCTCGTTGTTTATTGTACATTATTTATTTCCAATTGGTTATATGCTTCAACAAATCGCTGTTGTTATTCGATTAATACATTTGATTTCTCCTCTTTTATGTCTGTTTGATTCGTAATTATGTAGGGTATAATACGGTATATGTCGTCTATTAGGTATGTAACATAACCTGGTTCATTAAAAATTTTAGTGGCACTCTCTAGACTAATAAGGAGTGGTTTATATGCATTGTATACGCAATTGTTTACGACGTTGGTATAGATTCCATCCATGGTCTGATTTAAATTGGTTTTTTTGTTGACCTTTTTTAGGACTATGAAGCTAAGTTAATCATTACTAGTAAACTGAACTACTTTTGGTTGATAAAGCAAAAGTTAGACGCAAGACGCCGCATCTTGTTTAGGAATACCTGCTTTGGAAGATGGATTGATCTGTTGTTTTTTGAACATGAAACGCACATCATAGATTATATGCTAAGGAAACAGCATAAAGTCGACGATTCTCACTATGATATGCCCTTCATTTTTTACATTGAAGGGCATGCTTTACATTTTGGTCGTCATGAGTTTTGTCTAATGACCGGTCTGCGGTTTGGATCTGTAAGCTTTGGGTTGTATACATTTGGTTCTCTAAATTTTCGTAACAAGGTATTTCCTGACAAGCAAGGGTATATTCTAACCAACTTAGATGTTATTGGTGTTATCTAGGATGAAGAGCGGTTTCGACATATATTTGATGAAGATGTTGTACGTCTTTGTCTTTTGTTAGCCTTAGAGGTGATCTTTATGGGTCGTTTGTTGACATGCGAGGTGGATGATACACTGATGAGGTTAGTTGATAATCTAGATGATTGGAATGCTTTTCCATGGGGTGAGCATATTTGGACTCATTTATACGACCAACTTCATAATGTATTTGATAAGCACGCGGATGACCACCTTTTAAGATTGAAGAAAGATCCAAAGCATTGTCCAACATACACACTGTCTGGATTTGTGTTTGGGTTTCAGGTATCCATTTTCCAACTTAACATTTTTACTGATTTGTATATAAGTTTATGTTTTATTTTCATTTTTTATTTTTTTATTCTCATAGGTGTGGATCCTTGAGTCGTATGAAAAATCTCATGCTTGGTGGATTAAACATCGAAATGTGATACCAAGAGCACTTTCCTGGTCTAGGAAGTCCATCTTTAAAAGAACTGATCGTTCGAACCTTTTTTCAAATGTAAGCCAGTTAAACTTTGTTGTTATTTATTTATTGTTTATAGGTAAAAAAAAGTAAACCTACACACAAAATTAGATGTTCCATTTCCACCTATCTAAGCACACAATATCTTATCAGACTCAGATTCTTCATCAAATGCATTTTATCTGTCTGCCTTTCTTTTCATTCTACCTTGAGGCTTGCCTTTGATGGCCAAATGAATTTCATAATCAGCAATATTCTCAATCTTTCTCAGCAGTGGATGAACAATTGGATTAGTTGATTTTGTACACTGCAAATTAAGGCTATATGCTCCTCTCTACTTTTAAACTTCAATGTTGGCTCTGTAATCCCTTTACCCTTTCCAATATCAGGTTCAGTAACTACACCTTTCTACACAGTTTCACCAATCTGTAGACTCTTAGCAATAGGTTTGGGTGCAGGGATAGGGTTAGATTGCTTTATGTTGACCAATTGTATGGCAACCTCATTCTCAGGCTTATTTTGGTTTTGGTGCTGGTGTTATTGTGGTGCTTATAATTGTAGCAGATGTTGCCTCTGGGCTTGAAATGTCTGAATTGGCAGTGGCTATAATAATACCAGCAGTTGTTGCAGCAGTGGTTACTTCAATACTATCAGCGGATGCAGCAACACTGGCACTGATTGCCTGCACCACTTCCTTATCCTTTTCTTCAACTGCAGCCTTTAAAGAATCATCCAGTACTGCTTCTTTACCTTCCATGCGTCGCCTGAATTTGTACTCTCACTCCTCTCCTGTTTGGATGCATCATCTAAACTTTTAATCATATTGCAGGTTGCCTTCTTTCCCAGTTTCTTCACTTTCCTGAATGCATGGAACCTTGGCCTTCTTAGTCTCTCCAAAACACTTGCCCTGTGCTTTGAACCTCCTGATTGTTTCAGCGCGAGTTGTTGTCGAATTTTTAAGACCAGTGATCTTTGACTCCATACTTGTGAATATATCCGTCAATTTGAGATTGAGTTTCATATTATCCTCACCCACCTTGACCTGTGTAACCTGGTCTTAGAAGTAGATCATTGGAATTGTCATCATGTAGAAAGCCATTAGTCGTCAAATCATGTTGGTGTTCCAAACTACCCTCATCTATTCGAGATGTGTCTAACATTGCATCAGACCTAGCCTGAACATCCATGTCCCCCAAATTAGCCAATTGTCTAGGGATTCCTCCACCTGTGTTGAATTGCAAAGAACTATTCACATTAGGAGTTACTGCCCTGCCTCAGCAGTGATTTGGGGAATAAATATGTTATCACCAAAAAGATACAAAACAGCTCTTATAGTTTCCACAATCATCAGAAACTAACTAGCAGTGTTTTCAAGCTAGCTAGCAGTGGCAATATTATTTGCAGTGATTCCCCAGAACTAGCAGTTTATGACTTTAATTACGAATCCCTTATAAAATGTTGTCGTATGTATCTCAAAGTAATTAACTAAACCATATATTTTTTTTAACCATTACTGAACTTTAGGATTCAACTACAATTACTGATCTGAGACCTACTATACATGAGTTCCAATGTGCATGGTGGATAGATAGCCAAGATTTTTTCAATGACTACGTTCCCAGACCGCCGGTCAGGAACCAGCACAGCCTTGTTGATACCTACTTTTCGAGGATGGAAAAGTCACGGCAACGTGCAAAAACTGGTTTGAAAATAAATTCAAAACAATGCAAGAGTGGAAGTAGCTCCAGAACAAAAAGCCTTAAGGATCATGTAATTTCCGGTCTGAATCGCCAAGTTTTTAAACTTGAGTTTATTATTCAGGTTCTCTTTATATTCATTATAATATAAGAATAGTAGATTCACTTTTTTTTTAACATCACCTGCCGGAATTTCCTAACACTTAGACCTTCACAGGTTCTTGCACATGACATAACTGGTGGTCTTCGGGTATTCCTTTCAACTAATCTATAGTTATTTCTCGCTGCCATTGTTTATTTTTAGAAATTTCATGCATATTTTTTTACAGGACAAGCTTGATTTTGAGTCACATTTTCCAAACACAAGGGCTGCCTTTTCCGATTCACTTAACAACATTTATCTCAAACTGATCGACTTGCCGGAATCTGACGTAGACGTTGCTCAGGTTAATATTTCTTATTTGCATTTAGTTGTATGGCCGTTATATACAAATGTCATCAGCGCTAGTCTGTTCCAGGAGTATCTCCTTTTAGAGGAATTGAGATTCGCGTTGGCAGAGGAAGAAAGGTTACAGTTGGAAAAAGAGAAGCTGGATGCTGAGGCCAATGATATGTGTCTAAATACACATATATTTGTATTGTATAAACCCACAAAAACAACCAAAAACACACAAATGACTCTCAAAATGATACAAATTCATAAAAATGTGTTTTTATGTGATTCAGGTACAAAAGATTGAAAAACAAGTGAAAAATGATCAGTTTCACAATAATTGTCATTTTCAGTCCCTGAAGTTACTCAAATTGTCAAAACTAGTCCCTGATCATTCCAAAACTTATAAAAAGTCATAAAAGGTCCTTGGGATTTACAAGTTGTAATAAAATAATCCTTTGAAGTTTAAAAACACAATTTACAACTTTAGTCCCTAAACTTTACAAAAATGTCAGAATCAGTCCCTGGGTGTTTAAAAAATGGAAAATATTCAAATTACACCTTGTACTATTCAAATGTGACATATTTGGTCCTTTATGATAAGTTTTGAGAAAATTACAAGTTTGGTCCCTGAAGTTATAAAATTGACAATTTTGGTCCTTGGACTTATAAATTTGGAATTTTATGTATTATTGGTCCTTGTACTAATCATTTATGGCAGGTTTAGTCCTTGGAATAACTTTGGGAAGCTTACAAGTTCAGTCCTTAACTTTCACCAAATTACAACTTTGGTCCTTGTCTTAATAATTAACCAAACGGACCCTTGTATTAATTTAAACCCAATCCAATCTCTAAACCCAGCTACTGGCCCAACAAACCACCCAAGCCCAAAATTTTAAAACAGATATTAGCGCGCCACTGTTCATCTTCCACATCCCCAACACCTGTGTCCACTCATCCCCCTCCATCTGCCCTTACCACCTTATCCCAACCTTTCCAACTCCTTACCCACTTCACATCCTGTCCCCCTCCACCTCCACAAACACCAAGATGCATTAATTGGATAAACCTGCTCAAATAGACTTTTCCCGCCAATTTTCCACATGGACGTATATGATGTATTGGAAAGATCCAATGGCTCAAGCAAGGTGGGAAAGACTCAGAGGTGTCTACAGAGTCTAAAAAGACTATAAAAAGAGAAGATGGAGCAGTGGAATACTAACTTTGGTTTTCACCATTGTTCACTTAGTGTAGTTTTACTGCTTTCTTTAAATTAATGTCTTTTAAATGTTTTAAATGTTGTAATTTACTTTAAAGTAGTGTAATGAAATGTTACTTTCAGTTAAATGTCAGTTTAATTCAAGTTTTCAATATTGCTTAATTTTCTTTAAATTTCCATGTTTTTAATTCCAAGTTAAGCAGTTGTTTAGTGAACTCTTTAAGCTCTTAGAAGCTCTTGACAAAAGTTTGAAGGCTTTTAGATTCATTTAAACAGTTTTAGTCTTTAAATCCAGAAAATACAAAAAAAAATAGAGAAAATGGAAAAATAATCAAAAATTGGGAAAATGAAGAAGATGATGAAGCAGGGTTGGATTTGGAGTTCTATGGGTATTAGGAGCTTATTGGTAAGCTTATAGGTGTAACCTTGTCCATTTGTTCTGGGTCTCAGTCCTATTCTCATTTGTAAGCCATTTTTACAATTTTTGCAAGTTACTGTTTTAATACTTGTCATGTTTTGATTTCTATATTTTCATGTTTCTGTGTTATTGTTTGATGTTGTTAAAGCATAATATTAGTAGTTTGTTCATTTAAATTCACTTGTGCTAAAAATGGAAAGTTACTCAGTTGAAATTCAAATTTGACAAATCTGTGTTTTTGGTCTGTGTTCTTGAAGTTTAATGCTCAATTAGTCTTAATATGTGATATTATAATGATTGGAATCTGTTTATGCTCAAATTCATTTGAAACTGTGAAGTTCATTTGACAAGTGATAATCACAAGGGTGTTTGGATTTGCTGATATACATGAGTTCCAGTGTTTACTTGTTGTTGTTTATTGTTGTTTTACTTCACAATAGTACTAAATAGCTTAGGCAAGTCATAATTTTCAGTCATTATTTGTTAAAAGTCAAAATCTCCTTTTAATTTGTTCTTACAGTTTACTGTGATAGTTTTAGATTATGAGATTCATAATTTTAGCTTAAAAGTATGTTATCTAGCTTACTTCAGTGTCATTATAGCTTAGTATATCATGTTTGATCAGTAGTTTAAGTCCTAAATTCACTTTAGTCAAACTTTATGTTTTTGTAAAAAGTCAATTTTCATTCTGTTTTGCCCTGCACCACAGTTTTATGGTCAAGTTCATGAGCTTGCAAAAGCCTCATGACTTGACCATAGCCTGTGAATTTTACTTCTTTGTGTAGCCTTTGTGGCCTTTTCATTATGTTCATATCTGTTTTTACATTATTAGCTTAATTAGATAGCTTAATCATCCCAACCTTTTTTGTACACCCTACTCCCTTCACTGAAGCAAACAGTGAAGGTGAGTTGTTTTCATAAGCTCATGATAGTCTCCTCACTGAGCTTAAGTATTTGGTTTTTGGTTTTTCACAAAGCTAAACTACCATTTTCAATAACTCAGTGCTTGTTGAGCATTATTAGCTTATTAGATAAGTTCAAGTGAGCTTGATAGTTTGCCCACTCACAACATACCCCTGAGCAATCAGAGGTATTACACCATTCACAACAAGCTCATTAGTGATCACAAGCTTGTTTGTTTTAATTTTTTAGGAAGTTTAGCCACCCAACTTGATGATCCAGTGTTTAAATTCCACATTGCAGCCTATTAATGAGGTCTACAATAAGCTTGAACTTATTACCATTTCACTGAGTACACTTAGACTCAGTGAAATCATAGCAACTTCATAAGCCAATAAAAAGCTACTCAGTGGGTCCCAACTTATGCAATTTAGTTTTTTGAGAAGCCAACCAAGCTGTCTCAAGGGTCCAAGTGTCATTTTTCCATTTGAAGCTTATTTGACAGGGCTGCAAGTGCTTTTTAATTGTCCCAAAAACTCAGCATTCACTGACTCAGCTTGAGCTGAGTCAGTGATCTGAGCCCATTTTCATAAGCTTCCTACAAGCTCACTAGTGGACCCCACTAGGTGAGCTTGGGCTTTTTGGACAGCCAACCAGCACTTCTTGCAACCTCAACTTTTATTTTAACTTTTGAAGCTTATTTCATCAGCTTAATTGTGCCAAACAAAAGACTGCAGGGGTGTTTGGATCTGCATGAACTGAGAAGAGCTTATGAGCTTATTATAGCTTATTAGTGATTCTCAGTTGACATGCTTGTTTATATTTGTCTATTGGACTTGTATTTAGCATAGTTTACCTTTTGTTTTAGTTGTATAGCTTATTTCAAGCTTATTTCAAACTTGAGTTCCAACAGTCAAGCCAAATGCTTAACTATTGGACTCATAAGCTTGTAATCTGCTTATTTTTAGGTTTGTAAAGTTCTATTTTCATTAAATATGTATAATATCTGTTTATATTCAGTTTCATAAAAACAGAAAAGCCAAAAACAAGCTTTTGCTATAAGTCCTAGCGTCTATGTGGACAGTTTTGGCTTAAAAGCCAACTGTTGAGGAAATAAGCTCCCACAGAGCTTATTTCCAAGTTTTGAAAAAGTTGGTTTTATTAAAGTTGCTTATTTTTAGTTGTTATAAAGTTTTGCAAAAAGAAAATCCAAAAATAAAAATAAAAGTGCAAAAAGAGTGGAGGCAGGCTCGAACCTGAGACCTCCACCCCTTAGAAGGATGATAGTGAGTGTACCTGTAACCATAAGCGCCCTTGGGTCTTTCTTGTTATGAAATGCAAAATCAAATACAAAAGGGTGTTTGGCAGTTATGGTTATAAGCTCTTTTGAGCTTATTTCCAGCTTATTTTCCACAGTACCACCACATTTTCTTATTTTTCTTAAATATGTAATAGTTTAAAGTAGTTTTTGTGAAAGTTTTAGATTTTTCCAAATAGCTTAAGTATTTTTAAACATTTAATTAGTGTTTTATAGTATTTAAATCATAATAAAAAATATAAAAGTCAAAAAAATATAAATCTTTTTTGTAAAATTTTCTTTTATCAAATAGTATGTAAGAAAATTAGTTTTACACTCTTAGGCCTTTTATTTTATAAATTTTACGTTTTTGCTTGCGCAGTCGCGTAATTTTTGTAAATATCGCGCGTTTTCATTTTAGATTACTTTTTAAGTAATTTGAGTTTATGTTTTAGTTAAGATAGGTTATTTAAGTAATTTTGTTTTATAAATCATAAACGTTCATCAATTTTAAAAATAGTGATAGCGTTTATTTAATAGATTTTAACTTTTATCTCTTTTAATTTGCATTTAAGTCGCCTAGACATGCAAATCTCTACTGTAGTTATAGATCGTTTGTTTTTATACGTTTACATTTTAGTTAAACGTATGTTTGTATATCTTTTACGTTTTTAGGTTTCTGATTGTACGTTTCTTAAATTGAACTAGCTGTGACAGAGCTATTACTATTCACATTCAGTGTTAGTCAATCAGATTCCTAATCTTTCTATACTATATTCAATAATTCACAAGTCATTGTACCAGAACATCATGCCTCACCAGGACATAAACGATCCAAGGATATTTTAAATCCTTGGTAAACTTGCATTTTTCTCCCGGGCTGTCTAGCTTTTAGTATCAGCCATTCACAAGTGGCTGGGAAATAAAGTTAGCTAGTTCGGGAGAAATCAAATTTTGGCGCCGTTGCCGGGGAGGCTAGCTGCGTATTATGAATTGTATTTTGTACTTTGTTGAAATACCTATCCTTGTATGTAAATTACATATGCTTTATTTCATATAAACAATATAAAATACAAAAAGATTTTCTGGTTGAAATTTATCTGTGCTTTGATTTGCATTTGACTGTCAATTTTCCTAATCTTGATATTCCTAGGTCTAAATTTTGGCGCCGTTGCCGGGGAGGCTAGCTGCGTATTATGACTTGTATTTTGTACTTTGTTGAAATACCTATCCTTGTATGTAAATTACATATGCTTTATTTCATATAAACAATATAAAATACAAAAAGATTTTCTGGTTGAAATTTATCTGTGCTTTGATTTGCATTTGACTGTCAATTTTCCTAATCTTGATATTCCTAGGTCTAAATTTTGGCTAAACACCATGTTTACACTAAAAAAGGATTTACTGTGCTTAGTATAATTCCTGGAATGTGATAGATTAGGTTTAAATCAGTATCATGTATTAAAAATCTCATTTAGGTTTCATTTTTAGCCATTTCTTTGTATATATATATAAAAAAGTTAAAAAAATACAAAAACATTTTTTTTCCTTTGCACACAACTTGCCCAGTTTGATAAGTCCCTCAGTTACAACATTTGGTTGTTGGCTGTTTACAGTTGCTGAGCTCTGTCAGACCCAGATTCCCTTTCGAGGGGCGGTTGTTAGGAATTTCTTTTGTACATATTTATATAAATTTTAAAAATACAAAAATATTTTACACTTCTTTTTATAAAATCAAAAACCCAAAAAAATTCTCCCTACCTTTATCTTCATAATTCTGTGAGTGAACCCCACTCCAATTTCTCGTCAAATCATTTTTCACTTTTCTTACCCCCTTTCTACCACCTAAGTGTGGGGGTGTGCCCCACATTTCGTACATAGATTTATAAAACGTTGAGAAAATTGTATATATTAAAAAATAAAATAATTGTTGTGTTTCCATACTTTGAATATTGAGGACAATATTCATTTCTAAGTGTGGGGGGGAAATTCTGGCGAATTTTGATCATAAATGTACCTTTTTAGTCCCTTTTTCCCCCAAAATGGCAAAATTAAAAAAATTTTTTTTAGTGGAAGTACTATGTACTAAACACAACAAATGGTAATCAGTCCACCATGTCTAACACACATAAGGATTGGCTAATCCAGGAGCAAACGGCTCTTGGTAAAGATATCTCAAATCCGTTTATGGCTTGCAATTTGCCTAAAATTGTATGGTGTTCAACTCACCATATCTTTAATTAGTGAAGAGTTGGCTAGCCCGCAAGTTTATGGCTTGTGGTAAAGGCAGTGGAAAATCCATAATTGGTAATTAACTCACCAAAGATAATATTTATAATTTATCTAAGAGTTAGCTAGTCCAGAGCAAACGGCTTCTGGTAAAGACAAATCAAATCCGTTTACAGCTTATGATTTGCTCAAAATCATTTGGTTATCAGTGTACCAAGGTTCTTACTTGAACTGAAACATTTGGCTACTCCAGAAGTGATGGCTTTTGGTAAAGAGTTTTTCAAATCCATTAAGTTTTAAATAAAAGATTGCTATGGACTAGCAATAGTTTAGTGTGGGGGATTTGATATGTGTCTAAATACACATATATTTGTATTGTATAAACCCACAAAAACAACCAAAAACACACAAATGACTCTCAAAATGATACAAATTCATAAAAATGTGTTTTTATGTGATTCAGGTACAAAAGATTGAAAAACAAGTGAAAAATGATCAATTTCACAATAATTGTCATTTTCAGTCCCTGAAGTTACTCAAATTGTCAAAACTAGTCCCTGATCATTCCAAAACTTATAAAAAGTCATAAAAGGTCCTTGGGATTTACAAGTTGTAATAAAATAATCCTTTGAAGTTTAAAAACACAATTTACAACTTTAGTCCCTAAACTTTACAAAAATGTCAGAATCAGTCCCTGGGTGTTTAAAAAATGGAAAATATTCAAATTACACCTTGTACTATTCAAATGTGACATATTTGGTCCTTTATGATAAGTTTTGAGAAAATTACAAGTTTGGTCCCTGAAGTTATAAAATTGACAATTTTGGTCCTTGGACTTATAAATTTGGAATTTTATGTATTATTGGTCCTTGTACTAATCATTTATGGCAGGTTTAGTCCTTGGAATAACTTTGGGAAGCTTACAAGTTCAGTCCTTAACTTTCACCAAATTACAACTTTGGTCCTTGTCTTAATAATTAACCAAACGGACCCTTGTATTAATTTAAACCCAATCCAATCTCTAAACCCAGCTACTGGCCCAACAAACCACCCAAGCCCAAAATTTTAAAACAGATATTAGCGCGCCACTGTTCATCTTCCACATCCCCAACACCTGTGTCCACTCATCCCCCTCCATCTGCCCTTACCACCTTATCCCAACCTTTCCAACTCCTTACCCACTTCACATCCTGTCCCCCTCCACCTCCACAAACACCAAGATGCATTAATTGGATAAACCTGCTCAAATAGACTTTTCCCGCCAATTTTCCACATGGACGTATATGATGTATTGGAAAGATCCAATGGCTCAAGCAAGGTGGGAAAGACTCAGAGGTGTCTATAGAGTCTAAAAAGACTATAAAAAGAGAAGATGGAGCAGTGGAATACTAACTTTGGTATTCACCATTGTTCACTTAGTGTAGTTTTACTGCTTTCTTTAAATTAATGTCTTTTAAATGTTTTAAATGCTGTAATTTACTTTAAAGTAGTGTAATGAAATGTTACTTTCAGTTAAATGTCAGTTTAATTCAAGTTTTCAATATTGCTTAATTTTCTTTAAATTTCCATGTTTTTAATTCCAAGTTAAGCAGTTGTTTAGTGAACTCTTTAAGCTCTTAGAAGCTCTTGACAAAAGTTTGAAGGCTTTTAGATTCATTTAAACAGTTTTAGTCTTTAAATCCAGAAAATACAAAAAAAATAGAGAAAATGGAAAAATAATCAAAAATTGGGAAAATGAAGAAGATGATGAAGCAGGGTTGGATTTGGAGTTCTATGGGTATTAGGAGCTTATTGGTAAGCTGATAGGTGTAACCTTGTCCATTTGTTCTGGGTCTCAGTCCTATTCTCATTTGTAAGCCATTTTTACAATTTTTGCAAGTTACTGTTTTAATACTTGTCATGTTTTGATTTCTATATTTTCATGTTTCTGTGTTATTGTTTGATGTTGTTAAAGCATAATATTAGTAGTTTGTTCATTTAAATTCACTTGTGCTAAAAATGGAAAGTTACTCAGTTGAAATTCAAATTTGACAAATCTGTGTTTTTGGTCTGTGTTCTTGAAGTTTAATGCTCAATTAGTCTTAATATGTGATATTATAATGATTGGAATCTGTTTATGCTCAAATTCATTTGAAACTGTGAAGTTCATTTGACAAGTGATAATCACAAGGGTGTTTGGATTTGCTGATATACATGAGTTCCAGTGTTTACTTGTTGTTGTTTATTGTTGTTTTACTTCACAATAGTACTAAATAGCTTAGGCAAGTCATAATTTTCAGTCATTATTTGTTAAAAGTCAAAATCTCCTTTTAATTTGTTCTTACAGTTTACTGTGATAGTTTTAGATTATGAGATTCATAATTTTAGCTTAAAAGTATGTTATCTAGCTTACTTCAGTGTCATTATAGCTTAGTATATCATGTTTGATCAGTAGTTTAAGTCCTAAATTCACTTTAGTCAAACTTTATGTTTTTGTAAAAAGTCAATTTTCATTCTGTTTTGCCCTGCACCACAGTTTTATGGTCAAGTTCATGAGCTTGCAAAAGCCTCATGACTTGACCATAGCCTGTGAATTTTACTTCTTTGTGTAGCCTTTGTGGCCTTTTCATTATGTTCATATCTGTTTTTACATTATTAGCTTAATTAGATAGCTTAATCATCCCAACCTTTTTTGTACACCCTACTCCCTTCACTGAAGCAAACAGTGAAGGTGAGTTGTTTTCATAAGCTCATGATAGTCTCCTCACTGAGCTTAAGTATTTGGTTTTTGGTTTTTCACAAAGCTAAACTACCATTTTCAATAACTCAGTGCTTGTTGAGCATTATTAGCTTATTAGATAAGTTCAAGTGAGCTTGATAGTTTGCCCACTCACAACATACCCCTGAGCAATCAGAGGTATTACACCATTCACAACAAGCTCATTAGTGATCACAAGCTTGTTTGTTTTAATTTTTTAGGAAGTTTAGCCACCCAACTTGATGATCCAGTGTTTAAATTCCACATTGCAGCCTATTAATGAGGTCTACAATAAGCTTGAACTTATTACCATTTCACTGAGTACACTTAGACTCAGTGAAATCATAGCAACTTCATAAGCCAATAAAAAGCTACTCAGTGGGTCCCAACTTATGCAATTTAGTTTTTTGAGAAGCCAACCAAGCTGTCTCAAGGGTCCAAGTGTCATTTTTCCATTTGAAGCTTATTTGACAGGGCTGCAAGTGCTTTTTAATTGTCCCAAAAACTCAGCATTCACTGACTCAGCTTGAGCTGAGTCAGTGATCTGAGCCCATTTTCATAAGCTTCCTACAAGCTCACTAGTGGACCCCACTAGGTGAGCTTGGGCTTTTTGGACAGCCAACCAGCACTTCTTGCAACCTCAACTTTTATTTTAACTTTTGAAGCTTATTTCATCAGCTTAATTGTGCCAAACAAAAGACTGCAGGGGTGTTTGGATCTGCATGAACTGAGAAGAGCTTATGAGCTTATTATAGCTTATTAGTGATTCTCAGTTGACATGCTTGTTTATATTTGTCTATTGGACTTGTATTTAGCATAGTTTACCTTTTGTTTTAGTTGTATAGCTTATTTCAAACTTGAGTTCCAACAGTCAAGCCAAATGCTTAACTATTGGACTCATAAGCTTGTAATCTGCTTATTTTTAGGTTTGTAAAGTTCTATTTTCATTAAATATGTATAATATCTGTTTATATTCAGTTTCATAAAAACAGAAAAGCCAAAAACAAGCTTTTGCTATAAGTCCTAGCTTCTATGTGGACAGTTTTGGCTTAAAAGCCAACTGTTGAGGAAATAAGCTCCCACAGAGCTTATTTCCAAGTTTTGAAAAAGTTGGTTTTATTAAAGTTGCTTATTTTTAGTTGTTATAAAGTTTTGCAAAAAGAAAATCCAAAAATAAAAATAAAAGTGCAAAAAGAGTGGAGGCAGGCTCGAACCTGAGACCTCCACCCCTTAGAAGGATGATAGTGAGTGTACCTGTAACCATAAGCGCCCTTGGGTCTTTCTTGTTATGAAATGCAAAATCAAATACAAAAGGGTGTTTGGCAGTTATGGTTATAAGCTCTTTTGAGCTTATTTCCAGCTTATTTTCCACAGTACCACCACATTTTCTTATTTTTCTTAAATATGTAATAGTTTAAAGTAGTTTTTGTGAAAGTTTTAGATTTTTCCAAATAGCTTAAGTATTTTTAAACATTTAATTAGTGTTTTATAGTATTTAAATCATAATAAAAAATATAAAAGTCAAAAAAATATAAATCTTTTTTGTAAAATTTTCTTTTATCAAATAGTATGTAAGAAAATTAGTTTTACACTCTTAGGCCTTTTATTTTATAAATTTTACGTTTTTGCTTGCGCAGTCGCGTAATTTTTGTAAATATCGCGCGTTTTCATTTTAGATTACTTTTTAAGTAATTTGAGTTTATGTTTTAGTTAAGATAGGTTATTTAAGTAATTTTGTTTTATAAATCATAAACGTTCATCAATTTTAAAAATAGTGATAGCGTTTATTTAATAGATTTTAACTTTTATCTCTTTTAATTTGCATTTAAGTCGCCTAGACATGCAAATCTCTACTGTAGTTATAGATCGTTTGTTTTTATACGTTTACATTTTAGTTAAACGTATGTTTGTATATCTTTTACGTTTTTAGGTTTCTGATTGTACGTTTCTTAAATTGAACTAGCTGTGACAGAGCTATTACTATTCACATTCAGTGTTAGTCAATCAGATTCCTAATCTTTCTATACTATATTCAATAATTCACAAGTCATTGTACCAGAACATCATGCCTCACCAGGACATAAACGATCCAAGGATATTTTAAATCCTTGGTAAACTTGCATTTTTCTCCCGGGCTGTCTAGCTTTTAGTATCAGCCATTCACAAGTGGCTGGGAAATAAAGTTAGCTAGTTCGGGAGAAATCAAATTTTGGCGCCGTTGCCGGGGATCGAACCCGGGTCACCCGCGTGACAGGCGGGAATACTTACCACTATACTACAACATCTTAAGGCTGGAAGAGGCTAATAGGTTGCGGTTGGAAGAAGCTGACCTGTTGAAGTTGGAGGAGGAGAAGAAGACAAAACGACGCGCGTTTATGAATTCGTCACATTTTCAAAAGGCTTTAAGTCTGGAAGAGGCATGATGTTCTGGTACAATGACTTGTGAATTATTGAATATAGTATAGAAAGATTAGGAATCTGATTGACTAACACTGAATGTGAATAGTAATAGCTCTGTCACAGCTAGTTCAATTTAAGAAACGTACAATCAGAAACCTCTTAAGGCTGGAAGAGGCTAATAGGTTGCGGTTGGAAGAAGCTGACCTGTTGAAGTTGGAGGAGGAGAAGAAGACAAAACGACGCGCGTTTATGAATTCGTCACATTTTCAAAAGGCTTTAAGTCGGTTACCACCCGACAAGAGGATTCTCATGGAACCTGTTTGGCCACAAAACAATCAGGAGGTTAAACGGCGTAAAATAAAAAAACACGGTCCTAACATGAATGACCCAACTATTGTTGAGGAGCTTAACAGAGTGAAACCTTGGGTAGAGGTATTGTGATAGTTTTTACGAACCTGTCAATATACTTGCTTATCAATAATGCTCTGTCAAACTAATACATTGAACCTGTTTTCTAGGATCTAAGTAGATGGTTTCATTCTGTCAAAACTCTTTGTCTGTCTGATGAGATTGAAGAATTCCTCTGTGATCCTGATAGACACCTGATTCGTTGTGAAGTGAGTGTGAGAAAAACACAAATATCAACAATACCAAATTAACCGTAAAATTCGACAATTCAACCCTTTAGGAAAAAGATCAACGTGTCAAACCTCACGGGTATGATAAAAGTGATACCGGGAAGTGATTTCCCCGGGTCGTGTCCCAACGAGGTGTGAAATGGAAGGATTCGTTGAGTTTCGTGATTATGGACTTGAATTGGATTTTAATAGATTTGGAATTGATTACGAATTCTACAAATTAATCAACGGGAAAGTAATTAAGGCAAGGGAACCCTAAATAACTAAAATTAAACTAAAACTAAGCATAAGAAATGATAAAACGAAGCTATACTAAGTCCTAGGGTGCAAAAACGCAAAAACGTAAAAACGGTAAAACAACCCGAGCCATAAACGTAAAAATTATGAAATTTAAGGGCTACGGGTGTGAAACCAATTTTCCTACGATCTATTTGACTAAAAATGATTTAAGGAAAAAGCGGAATATTTTTTTGACTTTTAAATTAATTATTACGAATTAAAAACGATTAAACACTAATTAAATGATTAAAAATACTAAACTAATATAGAAAAATCTGAAAATTTGCAGAAAATTACTTTAAGTTATGCTGATTATGGAAAAAATAAGAAAGCTAGAGGTCACTATTCAAAATAAGCTCGAAATAAGCTCAAAAGAGCTTAAAGTGAAAACTGCTAAGGAAGCCTTATGTATTTATTGTTGCAAAGAATGACTGATAAAAGTCCCAAGGGCAGATGGTTAAGCGTGTGTGTTGTGAGGAGAGTGACCTGGGTTCGAATCCCACAGGTGACTCTTTTTTTGCAAACAATTTTTTTCTTTGATTTTTCTTTTTGAGACTTAAAGAGTACCAAGTAATAAGCAAGGTTTGTGAAAACACTTTATGAAATAACCTCAGAATAAGCAGTTATAAACTGCTTATTCCAACAGTGGGTAAAAAAAACAAACAAGCACTCCTTTTTCTTCTTTTTGACAGATTACTAACCAAACACTTTTTTTTTTTGTTGACTATCTTTTTGAAACTTGATTAAGAGATGAAAATAAGCACTTGTTTCTAAAGTCTTGATTAGAGGAAAGCTGGAATAAGAGGAAATAAGCTAATGGGAACAGAGATAAGCAGTTGAGACTGCCTACTTGCAGCAGTCCACACAGGACTCAACCAAACACCCTTTTCAGTTAAATTAAGCCAAATATTGAACCATAAAAAGCTGTTGAGATTTTGAGTTAAGCTAACATGTAAACTAAGTGTCCAAGGTAGACCAAAGGGACATCTAGCAAGAGTTTAAACACAGGAAATAAGCAATTGGTACAAGAGCTATACTAAGGGGAATCCTAATAAACTACTAGATAAAGTGAGCAAAGCAAAGGCTTAAACAAGCTCCTAATAAGCAAAAAGGGCACTAATCCTAGACTAACTTAACTAATCAAGTCCTAAAAGATCTAAAAGAGCAGATCACAAATACTGATAAGCAAAGAAATAGATGAAAGTGACCTGTGCCACTGGTTCTGCAGGCTGCAACAGCAGATGGAGGCTTCTTTCAAGCTTGTTTAAAACTTGAAGATGAGCTTCCAAGTCTAGTACAATCTGCAAAACAAAAGTTAGGCTAGTGGAGATTCAAATGAGACAAAGTGGAACCCAAAAATAAGCTGTTTTCAGTTTGAAATTAAGCTCATATCAGCTTGTGGTTTGGCTTATTCACTGGGACAGAACCAACAGGTGTGATTGGACAATTTTTTGAGTGCAGTCTAAACTTAAGCTTAAACTATCCTTGATCCAAATAAAATGAAGGTAAAGTGAGATGGTTAGATAAAGATGCAAGACAAACACATTTTATAAAACCTGGACTTCAAATTATGTATCAAATAAGCTCATGAACATGAACCCATATTACTGTTCTGTGCAGCTTAGAGAAAACAGGAAACACCCTTTTTTTTAACTTAATACTTGTACAACTTTTCAATCAACTTACAAGCATGTAAATAAGACTTTGTGAACTTAAAATGAGTTTGACTACATTGGTCAAAGTGGGTAAAAACCACTTTGACCCATTCAACCAACTTAATCCAAACACTCTTTTACAAATGTTTTGACCCCGTTTTTTCTTCTGAAAGTAAGAAACAACCAAAAAAACTTAAGTAAAGCAAACTTTAACTAGAAATTGAAGAAGACAAGATTCAAAGAACTTTTCATTAATTAAAAACATACATTACAACATAAGAAGAAAAACTAAGTTTTTAAAACTGAAAACTAGGGGTGCCTTTCTCAGGCTTACAACTGCTCCTATTTATACTATTTAAACTATGTCTTCAACTCCTTCAAGTCTTGTGCTTCTTGTGTGAGAGTGGTCAAGCCAAAAAATCAACCTTGTGCTTCTTTAAGCTCAATCTTGACCATTGATCAATTAGGTACAGTTGAGAAGTAATCTGAGCCATCCACTGAGTTCTTTTGTAGCTGGGATTGCCATGGTGGCAAGTCTTGGGGAAGGTGGAATAAGATAGTGGGTTGGGGAGTTGTGATGTTTCTGGGTAAAAGCTAGGGCTTCTGGGTATTGTGAAGTGGAGGGAACAAGGGCACAGGAAAACGTTTTTTATTATTTTTTCTCTTCTCGTGCTCTTTGTGTGTTTGGGCGGGAAGACAGGGAAGAAGAAAGACAGAGGGGTGGGTTGAGATATCAATTGACCGGGTCTAAAGGTTGGGTTGACCGGGTTATATGGGTTGACTGGATTGGGTTGTTATTTTTGGGCCTTGGCTTGGTATATTGGACTTAGGATTAGATATGAAATCCAATGCAAATATAGGGACTAAATCTGCCCAAACTGAAAATTCAGGGACCATTCATGAAATTGTGAAAATGTAATCCAAGGTCCATACTTGTGAATCTCAAATAAACCAAGGGACCAAATCTGTCATTTTTGAAATTCCAAGGACTAAACTTGACAAATTTAAAAATCCAAGGATTAAAACTGTAATTTCTCAAACTTTTGAAATATTTCACCAAAGGACTAATTATGATAACTTATGATTTCAAAAGGACCTTTGGTGACTTTTCTTTTTTTAAAATTCGTGCTCAGGGACTATTTCTGTCAATTTTTGAAAGACGGGGGACTGAAACTGCCAATTGTGCAAACTTTGTTCGTTTTTCATCTGATTTTAAACATTTTGCATCTGAAACATATAAAACACAATTTTGAGATATTTTCAGTATTTTGATGCATTTCGGAGTGTTTTTAGATGTTTTGCAGTTCAGATTTGACCTAAAATGATGAGTGAATACGCACTCATCAAATCCCCCACACTAAAACATTGCTAGTCCCTAGCAATCTTTTGAGAAAACTTAATGGATTTGAGTCTCTTTACCAAAAGCCATTACTTCTGGAGTAGCCAAATGTTTCAGTTCAAGTAAGAACCATGGTACACCGATAACCATGTGATTTTGAGCAAACCACCAGCTTTCAACGGTTTTGATTTGTCTTTACCAGAAGCCGTTTGCTTCTGGACTAGCCAACTCTTAGATAAATTATCAATATTATCTTTGGTGAGCTGATTACCAATTATGGTTTTCCAACTGCCTTTACCACAAGCCATAAACTTGCGGGCTAGCCAACTCTTTACTAATTAAAGATATGGTGAGCTGAACACCATACAATTTTGGGCAAATTGCAAGCCGTCAACGGGTTTGAGATATCTTTACCAAGAGCCGTTTGCTCCTGGATTAGCCAATCCTTTTGTTTATTAGACATGGCGGACTGATAACCGAAATAAGTGCAAAACACTTATTCCAATTTTTTTTTTTTTTTTTTTTTTTTTTTTTTTTTTTTTTTTTTTGGCCAAAAACGGGGGAACTGGGTGGTAAAATATATGATAAAATTCGCGAGAATTCCCCCCCACACTAGAATTGAATATTGCCCTCAATATTCAAAGTACCGGCGGTTATGCCGAAACTGAGAACGTAAAAGGGAAATACTATGGCCATTATTTGGTTTTTTTTTTTTTTTTGAAAACCTTTGTACAACAGCGGGGGGCAACTCCCCCACACTAAGGTGGTAGAAAGTAGAAAGAAATCAGAAATACGGGTGAAAACCCATATAGTGTGCTACTGTTTTTGTTTCCCGAGTCGCTAGCTTGACTCGATCCCCGCATTCATTGGTTCATGGGGAAAGTTTGTAGATCCGGGACAACCAAGGATGGTATGTCCCCTCCAAAATAATGTTTCAATCTATGTCCATTCACCTTGAAGTTTGGCCCGTCGGTTTGAGATAACTCGACGGTGCCATATGGAAAAACTTTGGCAATGGTGAATGGACCGGTCCAACGGGTCTTAAGTTTCCCCGAGAAGATTTTCAATCTAGAATTGAAAAGAAGGACTCAGTCACCGACGTTGAAAACACGGTTCTTAATCTTTGAGTCATGGATCTTCTTTGTCTTTTCCTTATAAATCAACGAGTTCTCGTAGGCTTGATCACGGAGTTCATTTAATTCATTGAGTTGAACTTTCCGGTGATCACCCGCGGACTTAAGGTCAAAATTAGCATGCTTCAAGGCCCAATAGGCTTTGTGCTCGAGCTCGATCGGGAGATGACACGCCTTTCCATACACAAGCTTGTAAGGAGTACACCCGATGGGTGTTTTGAAAGCGGTACGGAAGGCCCAAAGTGCATCTTCAAGTTTGTCCGACCAAGAGGCACGGTTTTCACCTACGGTCCTCTCCAAGATTCTTTTCAAACCACGATTCGAAACTTCCACTTGCCCACTAGTTTGGGGGTGATACGCGGTAGAAAGACGGTGAGTGACACCGTACTTAAGCATGACTTTTGCGAATTGGTCGTTGCAAAAGTGCGTACCGCGATCACTAATGATGGCACGGGGAGTTCCGAAACGGGTAAAGAGAGACTTCAAAAATTTCACAACTACTCGGGCGTCGTTGGTGGGGAGCGCTTTCGCTTCCACCCATTTGGACAAGTAATCGACCGCCACGAGTATATACTTGTTCCCTCGAGAAGACGGGAACGGACCCATAAAGTCAATGCCCCATACGTCAAAGATCTCGCACACTTGAATAGCATTTTGAGGCATTTCATCTCTTTTAGAGATGTTGCTATGACGTTGGCAAGAGTCGCAAGATTTGACGAGGTCATGGGCATCTTTGTAGATCGTGGGCCAATAGAAACCGGAATCAAACACCTTTTTAGCGGTGTAGTTCGGGCCATGATGTCCCCCCGTGGGTCCATTATGACAAGCCTTGAGAATTTCATCGGCTTCTTGCCCGTGAACACACCGTCGGATGACTTGATCCGCACAAACCTTAAACAAGTAGGGGTCGTCCCAGAAATAATGCTTAACATCTTTGAAAAATTTGTTCTTTTGTTGGGACGACATCCCTTTCACAACAAAGTTACCCGCATGATAGTTTGCAAAGTCGGCAAACCATGGGGTACTCGAATTTTCATGATGAGATACCACATTAAGAGTTTCGAGAGGAAACGTTTCATTTATTTCCTTTTTCTCGAGCACACCTTGATGTGGGTTTTCAAGACGAGAGAGATGATCAGCCGCTAGGTTCTCCGCTCCTTTTTTATCACGGATAGTGATATCAAATTCTTGTAGGAGGAGAACCCATCGGAGCAACCTCGGCTTTGCATCTTGCTTAGCAAAGAGATATTTGAGAGCCGAGTGATCCGTATACACTATGCTTTTGGACAAGATCAAGTATGGCCGAAATTTCTCGAAAGCATACACCACGGCTAGTAATTCTTTCTCCGTCGTAGTGTAATGTGCTTGAGCTTCGGTCAAAGTTTTGCTAGCATAATGTATAGGCTGGAAATGTTTTGACTTTCGTTGCCCCAAAACGGCACCTATGGCGAAATCACTTGCATCGCACATAAGCTCAAATGGTAATTCCCAATCGGGGGCAACTAGAATTGGTGCTTCCGTGAGCTTCTTCTTAAGAATTTGAAAAGCTTCAACGCACTCACTAGAGAAGATGAAAGGAGTGTCTTTTTCTAGAAGTCGGGTCATAGGCCGGGATATTTTTGAAAAGTCTTGAATGAAACGACGATAAAATCCGGCATGACCAAGGAAACTTCTAACTCCTTTGACGGTTGTGGGAGGAGGTAATTTTGAAATGACATCGACTTTAGCTTTGTCAACCTCAATCCCGCTCTTAGAAATCTTATGGCCAAGGACAATGCCCTCTTTGACCATAAAGTGACATTTCTCCCAATTTAGACTAAGATTCGTGTTTTCACAACGTTCAAGCATCTTGTCCAAATGGGAGAGACATGTTTGAAAAGAATCCCCAAAGACCGAAAAATCATCCATAAAGACTTCCATAGTCTTTTCGATCATGTCATGGAAAATGGCCATCATACACCTTTGGAACGTACCGGGAGCATTACACAAGCCGAAAGGCATGCGTCGGTAAGCAAATGTTCCATAAGGACAAGTGAATGTGGTCTTTTCTTGATCTTGTGGGTCAATGGGAATTTGGAAGTAACCCGAGAAACCATCGAGAAAACAATAGTATTCGTTTCCCGCTAATCTCTCAAGCATTTGATCCATGAAAGGTAATGGAAAGTGGTCTTTACGGGTGGCTTCATTTAACTTTCGATAGTCTATGCAAACACGCCATCCCGTAACCAATCGAGTAGGAATCAACTCGTTTTCATCATTTTCAACAACGGTAATGCCACCTTTTTTGGGCACACAATGAACGGGGCTAACCCAAGGACTATCCGAGATGGGGTAAATCAATCCGGCATCGAGAAGTTTTATGACTTCCGCTTTGATAACCTCATGAATTTTAGGATTCACCCTTCTTTGGTGTTGAACCGCCGGTTTGAAGTCATCTTCCATGAGAATTTTGTGAGTACAAAATCTCGGGTCAATACCCTTGATGTCGGAAAGGTTCCAAGCGATGGCTCGCTTGTGTGACTTCAAAACCTTTATGAGAGCGGCTTTTTCATCCAAACTCAAGTCTTTAGCAATAATGACGGGCGATTTATTGTCACCCTCCAAAAATGCATACTCGAGATGAGGTGGTAAGTCCTTAAGTTCGACCTCGGGAGGATCATTAGATTTTTCAATCGTTTTGATTTCCTCTTTATGAAGTTCTTGAGGAGGGAGAGATGAAGGATCTTCATTGAGCAACTTCTCGATGAGAAGAATATCTCCCTCAATGTCGATGGGAGCGTGATCTATTTCCCATGGAACAGAATCACTAGCCAAGTATGCTTCAATCTCTTCCAAAATGAAGTCACTTCCCTCAAACGGAGTGAGGGGAGGGGAAGAGCGAGCAACAATAGGATCAACCGAAGTGGGATTGCCACTCGAGTATCCAAGAATTTCTTGAGAATACTCCTCCGACACAATGTCAAGGACATCAATTTTGTTGACGGAATTGTCTTCATAATTGGGGGAGTATTTCGTAACTTGATTGAGATTGAAAGTAACGGCTTCCTTGTTCACCCTCAAAGTAATTTCCCCTTCATCAACATCGATCAATGCACGACCCGTTTTTAAGAAGCACCTCCCAAGGATGAGGGGTACTCGGGGATCGGCATCAAATTCGACAACAACAAAGTCGGCGGGGAAATGAAACTTGCCTACTTTCACAAATACATCCTCGGCTATACCTAGCGGACGAGAACTTGTACGGTCCGCAAGCTCGAGGATCATACATGTAGGTGTAAGCGGAGGTAATGAAAGCTTTTTCCACATGGAGTGTGGCATCAAGTTAATGCTAGCGCCGAGATCGGCCAAGGCGGAGCATTGAACTATGCCTTGAAAATCACACGGGATGAGAAATTTTCCGGGGTCTCCTAACTTTTCGGGAAGCTTTTTAAGGATAACCGCCGAACAATTTTCGTTCAAAGAGGTTTTAGCCATTTCGGAAATCTTTTCTTTGTTATTCAACAAATTTTTGATTGTTGGACCGAACTTTGGCATTAGAAGAAGAGCGTCCGCGAAACTAATCTCGAAGTGCAAATCTTGAAAGATTTGGACAAGCTTCTCCATTTGTTGACTAGTTTTATCACGGAGCTTTTGGTCATTAAGCCTTGAAGGATAAGGAAGTGAAGGCTTAGGAGTGGTCATCGGAACAACGGGTTCCGGAATTGGAGGTAAGACCTCCGAAGATTGGACTTGTGCGGTACTTCGTGGGCTTGAGTTATGCACCTTGTCCTTTGAGACCTCGGTAACTTGACTCATAGCTCCTGGTGGAGGAGGCATTGGAGTCGAAGGCCCATCATAAGATTTACCACTTCGGGTAGCAATAGCATTCAATTCACCTTTTGGGTTGGGAATGGTATTACTTGGAAGGGCACCCGAAGTTGAAGGTTGATTCTTTTGACTCATGAGACTAGCAATCATGCTTTCAATCTTGCTATGAGATTGATCAATCTTGTTGCTAGTAGTTCTAAGCTCGGAAGTGAAATCATTCTTCAAAGTGGTAATTTGATTTTGCATGGAAACCATCTTAGCTTCATTGCTTTTGATGTAATTAGCAATGTCAATGGAAGCTTGAGGAGGTTGGGCATGCATATTTTGTTGAGGAGCTTGGAATCGGTTTTGATTGAAATTTCCTTGATTTTGAAAACCTTGATTTTGATTTTGAAAATTCCGATTCTGACTCTGATTTTGATTGAACTGATTATTTCTATTTTGCACATTCTGATTGTTCTGATTTTGATTAAACCCGGGTGGTCCAAGGAAATTGTTAGAACGATAGCTGAGAAGGTTTCGGTCCCCTTGCGGTTGGTAGGAATTACCTCCCGTATTGTAGGAACCAGAAGCGGCATAAACGCTCTCTTGAGTGAAGCCACCGGAGGCTGGACACTCAAAATAAGGGTGTGGACCACCACAAGTTTCACAACTCTTGTTTACGACATTCACTTGTTGATTGTTATTATTGTGACTCAATTTTAGTACGGCAGTGGATATTTCTTCAATCTTTTTGGTTAGAGTCGTGAATTCCGAAGATGGAAGGGTGGTAGATCTCCTTGACTCACTCCTCTCGGCTGAGGAATCCCAATAATTGTGGTGGGCAGTCATGTTTTCAATGAGATCATAACACTCTTCGGGTCGCCTTTTCATAAAGGTACCACCGGCAGCAGCATTAATCGTGTCACGATGTCTCAATGTTAACCCGTTATAGAATGTATCTATTTGGGTGACAAGCAACATGTTGTGGTTTGGACATCGATCAATCGAAAGCTTATAGCGTTCCCATGCCTCAAATAAGGACTCATCGGGATGCTGCCGAAAATTACTGATTTCATTCCGTAGTTTCGTCACCATCGACGGTGGAAAATATTTCGCCAAGAATTTGGAGACCATTTCGTCGAAACTATGGATTGAGTTCTTGGGAAGACGATCAAACCATGCGGTGGCATGAAGTGTTAAGGAATATGGAAAGAGGTATAAGCGAAGGGCGTCATCGGTGACCCCATTTTGCTTCATACTTTGGGTGACGGTGAGAAATTTGTCGAGATGCTTGTTGGCATCGTCACCCGGTGAGCCGTGAAATTGACAAAAACTCTGGACTTGTTGAATCATGTGATGCTTAAGTCCAAAATCAGTGGCCTCGATGTTGACCGGGGAAATAGGACCGCCCCGTCCATCCATCGTGGGTTGACAAAGCTCCTCCATCGTACGGAGATCGGGAGCTGGATTTTGTGGCCCAGGTTGTTGGACTTGAGGTCCGTTCCCTAGGTTGTGTGTCATTGTGATTTGTTCGACGGTACGTATCTCGGGTACGTTTGCTTGGTTACGTCTACGAGCTTGAGAGCGAGTGCGCATGCACTTCCAAAAACAACACTTTCAATTAAAACAAGACCGAGGCAAAACAACAGTGAACTTAAACCAATAATCCCACGTGAAATGATCACTTCTACAAGTAAAACGCACAAAGGAGCGGAGAGACTTTGTAGGTCAGCGCGAAGCTTATTAAAAACCCGTCTCTTTTCAGCCGCAATTTAATGTCAGGCCGTCCTTATACCCCTCACACAGTTTGTTAAACCGATAAAAGTAAACCAAAACACGAGCGACACAAAGGCAAGTTTTAAATCTTTGGTTCGGGAACTTATAATGATAACACCTCAGTTAAGAATGTTATATTGATTGTGTCTTCTATTTATTTAAAACAACAAGGAAAATCTTTTTGTATTTTTAATCTTTTACATATATATACAAAGAAATGAAAAATATTTTTGTATTTTTGTATTTTTATAAAAACAATAACTTCACGAGGAAGGTTCTTCAAGTCACTAATCGCAAAAACTTCACGATATTGTCGCAACACACCTCCCCGGCAGCGGCGCCAAAATTTGATTCGTTGTGAAGTGAGTGTGAGAAAAACACAAATATCAACAATACCAAATTAACCGTAAAATTCGACAATTCAACCCTTTAGAAAAAAGATCAACGTGCCAAACCTCACGGGTATGATAAAAGTGATACCGGGAAGTGATTTCCCCGGGTCGTGTCCCAACGAGGTGTGAAATGGAAGGATTCGTTGAGTTTCGTGATTATGGACTTGAATTGGATTTTAATAGATTTGGAATTGATTACGAATTCTACAAATTAATCAACGGGAAAGTAATTAAGGCAAGGGAACCCTAAATAACTAAAATTAAACTAAAACTAAGCATAAGAAATGATAAAACGAAGCTATACTAAGTCCTAGGGTGCAAAAACGCAAAAACGTAAAAACGGTAAAACAACCCGAGCCATAAACGTAAAAATTATGAAATTTAAGGGCTACGGGTGTGAAACCAATTTTCCTACGATCTATTTGACTAAAAATGATTTAAGGAAAAAGCGGAATATTTTTTTGACTTTTAAATTAATTATTACGAATTAAAAACGATTAAACACTAATTAAATGATTAAAAATACTAAACTAATATAGAAAAATCTGAAAATTTGCAGAAAATTACTTTAAGTTATGCTGATTATGGAAAAAATAAGAAAGCTAGAGGTCACTATGGCATGCCCGTGTTTTATGCAGACGGGACGAGGTATCCCATGCCCTGGAATGATGTTGAACAGGTAATACATTTACTTTTCATTTCCTCCTATTTTTATCATTTACGGTCACTCAAAAATCAGGTAGTTCATGATAGCAGCTTTAAAAACGGCATCTTTTAAAGTATGAACAAACTTGATATTTGTCCCTCATCTTTTAAAGTATGAATAATCAGGTAGTTCATGAACAAACTTGATAGCAAATCATAAACTTTCCTTTACGTATTAACAAACTTGATACTCACAAACTTTATCCACAACTTTTGATCTATCAACAGTTCTTCCATTGCCACTAGCCGTGGTTTCTTTTAAAAGATGCTACTTGATGCATAATTTGAATAATTCGTCCAACACAACCAAAAAACCAAACATTCCTCCCCTAAATTTGATATTTACAATCCAAATCATCAAGTTTTTCTTAGCCACAAAATACCTTCTTTTTGGACGGTGCTTCCAAAGTGCTATAATCTGTATGCTCCATCTCAGAATCTGAATACCTTGTTTTTGTATGCCAGTGATCTTAGACTCCATTGTAGTACATTTATCCGTCAATTCCTTTATAAGTTTCATGGTATCCTCATGATAAACTAACTAGCAGTGTTTTCGTAACACTAGCAGTTTCTCCATGGAAGCTAGCAGTTGGAACAGTTTTGCACTCCAATCTTCCAACCAAGTTATTATAATTTTTTACACAATGTTAGTATTATTATTTTTATTTATTTATTTATTTAATGTTTCAATTCATTTTTTTTGTTCGTTTTTTTTTTTTTTTTTTTTTTTTTTTTTTTTTTTTATTTTAAATTTTTTTTATTAATTTTTTTTTGACACTAAAAGGTCCAGCAGCAAAGGCCAAAAAAATCCTATTGCTCATAAACATAGTAGTTATAACTTATAAGTGTAACCCAACCACAAAAACTTGATATCCACTAGCAGGACTTAACAAAAAGAACAAGCAGTTGAATCATACACACTAGTCGTAGTAAGATTTCCAATAGCAGTACTACCTTTGTTACAAAGTTTTGAAAAAAACATCTTGAGACTTGAGACCAAGTATGCATGAAATTTACAATCCAAAACTAGTTAGCTTGATTACTTTAAATTTACAACTGCACATAAGGTTCATGATTTAATATATAACAACTCGTAAATTTCCCTACCGATTTTCGCGGCCATATTTTTTTTCTTCTTCGTTTCGAACTTTAAACACGACAAGTCACGGGATATTTTTCACCTCGACCTTTATAATAAAAATTATATAAAATAAATATATAATAAACTTTTATATTTTTATTTCTCACTGGGCCTCTTAACCCGATCCGATCCGATCCAATTCATTTCATTTTGTTGGGCTGGAGTACTAAGCGTCCAAACTAACCCAACATGAATTATTTCCTTGGGCCTAATCATCCAAATATCCTTAAGCCCAACACACCCTATTTTACTTACTCGAGTAAAACGAGATGAATCGTTAATGTATGTATTCATACTACTTTTTATTATTACTTATGGACTTATGGTGTATCATTTTTAAATAATGATCATTCACATATAATAGCCGAAATACATGAACCAAGACACAACCTTTTTTTTTAATCTTCCAAATATCCAAAACAGGAACAATATTTTTAAATATCAAAAGCAAACACAAGAATCAAAACTCAACCCTTTGGACAAATAATAAAACGTGTACCTTGCTTTTTCTTTCCTTGTAGCAGCCAACGAAACCCAAGACAAAAACATGTGGTCAAACATTGTTCTTCTCTTTTGGTACCATGCATTTCTCTGTGAAAGAGACACAACAAAAGCAACATCACCTTAGCCATTTTAGCATGTGCATGTGCTTCCCTTTCTGTGGTACCAGCGAACAATACCCCAAAAACAAATCTCACCCTTGGTCAATAACAAAGCATGCGTGTGTGTATGCAAAAAGAGGAGACAAAGAGCAAAGTGAAACCACCCTACACTATATTTTAATAAGCCTAAGACACCCTTTTGACCACTTGACTTCATTACCCAAGAGATCATATGTTTCCTTGCTCCATTTGATGAGACTTGTCCGAAAATGTGCCCCTAAAACCCAACTGTTACCATGCACGCTCAAGGACAATACAGCCCATCTCATTCTTCTTCTTGGAACCATGCAAGAACTCACATAAAATATTGAAGGAGCCATACCCTCTTTGTCTATAAAAGCCACTACCTCACATCATTATCATTCACACTCACAAGCTAACTCACTCACAATCATCTCTCACCCTCAACACTTTCGTACACTGTGGGAGTAAGCAAGGAAAACGAAAACGCAAGGAGCTTAGTCGTCTAGCTTGGTATAAGGAGAACGAGGAGTTATCTTGGTCACATTCAAAGGTCCTTTCGGTCACGTTCATATACTTTCTTTCGATCTCGTCGCCACCTTTTTGGTGTTGTAAGTTTTGCAAAAACTCATTTCAATACGTAGAATAGCTCTAGCCTCGTTACTTAGTTACTTTAAAACATTCGTTACGTTTGCGTCATGCTTCTAGTTTTCTATCATGTCTTAAGATTTACACATGCCACACAAGAACCTAAGTTTACTAAACTCCTTCATGGAAATAAAAGTAGTAAAACAAGTACTGAGAAGAAAGGAAAACATAAGACTTTCACATGTAGTCACGCATGCTTTACTAGAATTTTATTACAAAAATAAACAGTTGAACGATCGTTATATATCTTTAAGAGGTAAAACAAAACACAAAGAAAGAACAGGTCCAGTGGTTGGGGCGCATTCCTTTGAGCGTGAGGTCAGGGGTTCAAACCCTGTAATTGACCTTTTGCTAAAATTTTGTTATTTTTACAACTTTGGCAAACATGACATTTTCAACCCCTCATCTTCGAAATGGTTGCTATTTTTCTTAAAGGACTATATAAGTTTAAAACTTATCTTTCAACCCTACAAGTTTAACTCACTAAATATATTTCTTAAAAACATTTATAAGATTGTAACATGTATAGTTTTTACAACTTCAACCCCTATAAGTTTGACATTTTGACACTTGTCACCCTAAAACTTTTACAAACTTGATGAACTTATACATTTTACTACTTTTTCGGTTAAGAAAATAAACTAAACTCTCGACAACATCGTCACATCTATAAGCCAACACTAAAGTCACTCTATTGAATTTTATATTCAATGCTCTATCTTTTCGGTCGTAAACCAAACGTATGTCATTATTCTGAGACTTGCCATCTCGTTCTTAGGTTCCGGGTAGGAGTCACTGCTATATCACACTCGATCTCTTTGTGCTTATTCACCGAACTGCTAAGGTGAGTTTATAGCCCCACTTTTACTCTTATTTACTTGCTTTATAAACTTTGGGGTGAGAAACATGCAAAACTCTTTTCGGACCTGAAACTGAAAACACTATTACGTGGAACAACCTTGAATCCCAACTATGCTACCGTTAGTTCCCTTTGGGGAGGCGCGATTGTTATGAATAGATCTATTGGGGATGACACCCCCGTTCGAGTTTGACCGGATAGGCAAACGTCGGGCGTATATCATATCGTATTGATTGAGTGTACTGGAAATACACTTGCTGGGCTTTTATTTATCATGCTTCTAGATGCATGCACACTGTCGTAGTTTCGGTCGCATGAACTTGGTACTAGCGTAATAGCCTTTTTGCATATAGTGTCATTCACGGAGATGCTATATGTGCAACTGTGGTCCAACTTGAAAACTTGATTACTTAAACCTATGAACTCACCAACCTTTGTGTTGACATTTTAGCATGTTTTTCTCAGGTTTACTTATTGGCGTGGGCAATGGCAAAGGCATTCGTTGAAGACTGGCATCCGAAGTGTTTCCAAACATTTTAATAGAACTTTTAATGGGACAACATATATTTTTATGGGCTTTACTTCCGCACTTTGAAACAATGATGTAAAACAATTTCTTAAATTAATATATCTTTTGAAAATGGAATAGAATTTCCATTCTTTATTACCTTGTGTTGTGTATATTGATTTAGTAGCACCCCATGACCCGAACGCTTCCGCTGTGAAATTTTGGGGGTGTTACATAATAGGACCACATATGATTTAGTTGCCCATCGTATGTATGTGCTTGCCCAAAAATAATTAAATTGTTGGACACAAGTTTCTTTGTGCCTTTTTTGTGCAATAGTTAAAGTTGAAAAATTAATGGGCTAGTTCCCTTGAAGTACATGCCACTAACTACCACCATCATTTCATTACGTCATTTCCTCATTGATAAAGTTTGTCCTACTTATGTGCATCCCCGATTTGGGTTTTTTACAAAATATCCATTCAAAATTGAAATAGCACAGCCAAGTGCACACTTAGTCAGACTTTATGATATAAAAGTCTGATTTATATTATGGTAGTGTATTATTACATAAAATATAAACGATATGTACATATAATAATAGCATATGTGTGTTAGTTCATGTAACAAAAAAGTAATCAATATAAACCTGTTTAATGGCGTCTATTTACAAAACATACTCAATTAATAATTTTTCTAACCCAAGGGACGTAAAATTTTGTTGCATTTGGAACTAAACAAAATTCAAACTGGTTTAGTTGCCCCCAAACTAAAACTAGTTGCCCAAAATGGTTATCTTGTGGCCAGGAATCGGTTGAGTACAAGAGAAGCTTCATTAATTAAACTTGGCCTAATGTGCAACAGTAATTACTTGACATGACTCAACTATTCGCCACTTGACTATCAACATTAATTCAGATAGACTTCAATTCAAAATAAACTCCATGTCACCCCACCCCCGCTCTTTCCCCCCACCCCATTTGGGTTATATAAACGGACAACATATATCCCAATATCATACAACTTTTGTCAGGGGACACACACTAGCCACAACACAATTTACTACAAAAGAAATGGATAACTTATTAAAGACATGGTTAACAACGTGTTTGTGCGTGACAATGAACGTGACTTCAAGTTCTTAAGTGACATGCATGCAAAGGTGATCGACCTAACTCGTCGTTGCACTGTGAGGGCCGAGCAAATCAAGCAGTTGGAGTGCGTGGTTGGGTCCAGGCTTGCCAGTGCTGTTTTGGAAATCCTGTGTGCAATTCACGACGAGGAGCTTGAGAAAAACAAGACGCTGATGAGGCTAATGAGTGAGACTCAGCTCCAAGTTCTCAAAAAAATCTCCTTTTTGGCAAAGCTGCGCAAAAATTATTAATCCTCTACTCCTACCTTGTTATGTGGTCTCTCTCACGTTCTGTGATTGTCATATTTTGTGTTTTGGTATCTTCATGAATGTTGTTGCTACGTTGATGTATTTTGTTATCCTTTAATGTATTGAAATGAAATCTATTATGAATAAAAATATTTCGAAGCACATGTCAAATGTTCGAACGTTGTTTATGAATCACGAATAAAAAACATATAATACTTTTGAACACATATATAATTTACAACATGACACTAGATATCATATTTAATCCGGCTTGAACAAACAGCTTTATTTCATCAATAATTTGGTGACAAACGTGTGGCCCTTTTTAAATTATTGATGAAATAAAGCTGTTTGTTCATAATTTGGTGAAAATTTTAAAAAGGGCCACACATAGGTTTGTCAATTAATTTATTCCCACATATCATTACACAAATACACTACACATAAAAATTTATAACAAATTAACCAAAAATTTACCTATTATTATTTCCATATTAAAATAAACGGATCATAATTTTCATACTATTAATAACTACATTATTAATAGTAAAATAATAATACAACCTTTCCTAATATATATCAAATCTTCATCTAGATCACATTTGTACACAAGTCATAATGCCAATCTCCCAACCCTCTCTTTCATCAAAAAATGCTGCTAAGCCTCCAGTTGCCTTATTTGATTTCAAGCCAAGGTATGCCTGCCATTACCTTTCGTGATTGTCACTTGCCCTTACTAGGTTTTTGTCCATAATTTCTAATCTCATTTGTATACGTTTATTTACCTTTATTACAGGAGTACTACACGCTATGTATCTGAGAATCTTGTAGTTGAGATTCACTACGATGGTGAGTTCATTCGGTTGCCCAAATTAACTTACGCGTATGGGCGCACCCTTGTGCAAACGTTCAGTAAGTCCACAAGGATGAAATTTAATCGAATGCTTGACTTTTTGGCCAACAAGTTAGAGTGTGAGATACGGGCTTTGTATTTATGTAGGCCACTATTTGCTCTTTCAACTGGTTTGACAGTTGTTGAATGCGATAATGACATTAAAAGGATGTTTGAACTTGCCGAGGAATGTGGGTTGATCGGCTTGTACATTGCACATGCACCTGATAACTAGCATGTTTCTATTATGATAACCTAATTGTGGATCTTCTTGATGAGCCAACGCGTGTCAGGATAGCAATACATGATAAACTTGTGGAGCTTGCTACTTCTAATTCTGCCTCTGATATTGCTGCATGGGAGGAGGAAGAAAGGCGGTCACCTCCCCTAAGAAGCCCTCCGTTCCAAACTAGAAGTTAAAGAATTGAATGTCAAGGAAAGAATCTATTCATGGATTTTTTGGCTAGAGAAATTGTTGATGCTGACATTGGGTTCAGTGACGATGAATGGTACTATGGGGTATTTCTTGGGTCTGTATCTATGGATGTTGGGGCTTCTTCTTCTTCTTCCGTTAAGGACAGTTCTGGTCATAAGGTCTCTAGAAAACCTTATGCAAGGAGGCACTACTTTCAAACACCAAGATCGGGCTTACGGAAGTTCAATATGTCGAGGCATTTAAAGGCTCTAACAAGAGACCGCCGTCGAGGAGGTGCGGGATTAAAAGCAACTTGGTTTTTAAGGAACGGAAGGTTGGAGTGTAGGTATTTTTATGCAGCATGCTCATGCTGCCGATAACGTTTAGAAACTAGGGTGTTAACATAACTTAAAACTCAAAATAGTTTGTCTAGTTTAGCCTTTTTTGTAAGTCGACGTTATGTAATTGTTAAACATTTTTTTGTTGGTGCTTCTTATGATTACCAAAAAAAAAATGTTCAACAATTACATAAAATTAACATGCGATGTTTTTGTGTAACCATCTGCTTTGGGGTTATCGTAGTATGCACCTGTTTTTTTATCTATGTTCGGTGTCTGTTTACATAATACTGTGTATGAATGCTTTATAATATGATGTGTATCATGGCAACCTTGATGGGGCATCTCTGTTTTAGGATAGCAACCCTATAGGGCAACTTCATTTTTTTTAGATAACTAAACAAAGTAGAAACTTATCATATAGGGCAACTTCATTTTATTGGGGGACTGTAGATACTTTTTTTTTTGCCTTTCAATAGTCAGCATTTTTTGGTGGGTGTACACGTGTTCAACTATGTTTTGGGCACGTGCATGGTAACTATCTCTTCCTGCTTTAGTCTTTTATCCAGCCTTGTTAGTATTCACCCACTTTCACCTCAAAAACATAAATAAATAAATTAATAAATAAATAAACTAAAAAAATTGTATTTGATAGTTTTGCAGCTTGATTATACAGTTTGCATCTTGTCTATCTAGTGTTTGGATTTACCCATTTTTTGCTAACTAAATAAGTGCTTGCATTGGCATAACATAACAAATACATAATACAATTTAGTCTACATATATTTTGAAATACAACATATAACGAGAATAGGTCGTGGCTCACTTGTTCAACGACGAGCATGTCATTACCTAGGTGTATCAATTGCAGCTTGTTCAATTGATCGGTCATTTTTAGGTGGTTCACTTGTTATTCGACTTGCAAGTGGTTGGGTTTCTTCATCACTAAGGTCACTGGGTTCTGTACACATAGAATCATGAATTTCATCAGCTGTTGATGTAGTCTAACTTCTACCTCTGATACTCACAGAACCACCGCTAGCGCCATCACACCATCACACCTTCACCTCTACGAACTGCAGTTTTTCCCCCCTGCTAACATGTACACCACCAAGTGTATATGCATCAACCCCACAAAGAGTATTGTTGTCGTTTCCGTAAAAATTCATTGGACAACAATACCACATGATTTCTCTATTCGGTGTACGCCTTGCATCTAAGGTCAATCATACTTGTTTTCTCTTTCCATCCTGCAACCAATGCATACCATTTTCTCAACCGGTTTCGATGTTATAATGAAAAGAATATCATTCACGGTTTATATAAGAACGTCTAATAGCATAACCATCTGTATTTTTCCTCTTCATTTATTACACTTGAATGGTGTGCCATACTAGTTGGTTGGAGAGTTTAATTGAAGAGTAACACACACTGTTTCTAAAATATTCAATTACCTTGTGACTAGTCAAATTAAAGGTCAGCCAACATTGGTATAGCAGGAGTAACCTTAGAAAACATGTAGTAACGACATGTTTATATTATTTGGTCTTCAACACTAGCAGTACTAACATGTAATAACATTTTTAAGTCTTAATTCCGAAACCTTAGACAACATGTAGTGACAACACGTTTATATGATAAATTGTCTTCAGCACTAGCAGTTCTAACTTTCACTAGCAGTTTTTAGTCGTTAGTGTGACAGCCGTAAGATACATGAGGGACCTAGAATGACAAACACTTAAACCTTTTATACCCCACACATCAGTTTATGGTCCCAAGTCCCAACAATCAACATCCCCACATTCCTTGTTATACACTAGGTCACTTTCAGCGAAGAATCCAAATAAAAATATATCGTTGTCCTTTTCGTCTATTTTTAGAAACAAATCCAGGTTTGTTGTACTCTCCCGTATGTACTTTGTTACCGTATTCGTTCATATATTTATACATGAATATAAATAACTGTGCACGTTTATATTTTATATTCTATTAGTAAATTTTTTATTTAATTCAAAGTTATTTAAATTGTTATTAGGGTTTATGTTTTATAGGTATGCTCATTATACCCCTTTAACTCTAGTGGTTCATTCTAATTGTTAGGGTTTATGTTTTATATGACATGTCGGAAACCAACAACATGATGTTTTTTTGTGTCGTTTACTTGATACACGTTGTGTGTTTGAAACGTTACATTCCCATATGCATATTTTAATAATGAGATTTACTTGCATTAACCAGGTAAACAGGCTCACAATGACAGCCGCTCAAACAGATTTATTCTTGAAACAATGGAGGCGGTATTCTTTCAGAATAGATCATGAGATGCAGACACAATTAAAGGTGACCATAATATAATTATTTTACAGAAACCATGGCTTTTATTTATTCAAATATTTTACATCCATTTGCCAAAGCCTAGACCCACATTTCACAACAGCAGTCAAACTAAAATTCAACACAAGATACATGACTAGAAATAGAAATACCAACATAAACAAGACATCGTCACCGCCAAGACAACAATTAACCGAATCAGTACACCATGCCTTTCAGCTTCTCTATGAATGACAGAAGCTCCTGGGCTCGCTTCTGCTTCTTCATTACATTGACCAATATCGCTGCGGCTTCTGTCAGATCTTCGGTTTGCAGCTTGGTTAATTCTGAAATACTTTCCATACAAGATTCAAATGGGTATAAAAGCTCCAACTCTCCAATAACATAATCCCTTTCAGCCACACGTGCCCTGATTTCTTGAGCCTTCTTCATCAACTCTGCTTCATCCACCATGACAACACTCACATCCCTTCGAAAACGAACAATCATCATATCTCTAACAAAACTAGATCCTGAAACACCAACAAGTTCTTCACAGAATGGCATAGGTGTAGTCATCCTTTTTTCAGTTTTGTTTTGTATGTTTTATTTTTCCCCCCTTTGATTGCTATGTGTGTGTTTTAAATAGAAGGTTTAGTTTAAGTTATAATATAATTAGTGTTGTGTCAGTGTACAAAACTGATGCGTCCGTTGAGTTGACAGCCACCCTAGCATTTTGTCTACCACAAGAAGTAGCATTAAATGACCAACCTTTCACATACAAGCTTTTTCATTTTCCCGCTTTTTTATTACTCCGTATTACATATACTGCAGTTTACTACTATTAAGATTAAAAACGAAACCACGTCAAACAAATTACGTGTATATATATGAAACCAGGAGGACAAAAAAAATAATAAATTACAAAAAATAAATTACAAATAATAATAAAATAAAATAAGATAAAACTGAAAACGTAAGAATTGCCGGATTTACCTTCATTTTTTATGGACACTTATTCATATTCTATGCTTACTTACTTGCAATATGTAACTTTTTATTGTTTTTTTTACTTTATTTTTTTATTTCTTTTCTTTTTTCTTGCACTTTGCAGGTTTGATTTTTTTTGGGGCATAACAATACAAGAAGAGGGAACTTGGCATAAATTTATTCCAAACGTTGACACATTAAAAATTAATTCGCTAGGTATATTGTATGTTTGATTTACCCAAATGTGTATTGTATTTTTTTTACTCAAATAAATTTGTCAAGTTTTGTAACTAGTTGGCCAGTTTACATGAATACACGTATGACTAATAAAATATGACTGAATGCAAATTATATCCACTCAATCCCCACCCCTTTTTTGCATACATCACAAATGGACTAAAAGTACTATCGTAGTTGCCATGAGTACACTATTTAGTTGCCCAAAGTACCATTTGCTAGCTATGCACTAGCAAAGTCGTCATAAAAATAGTTTAAAAAAATAGAAATATGTAAATTAAATCCAGTGAAACCCCAACCCCTTGTTGCATACATCACCACTTGACTAAAAGTACTACTACGTAAACTAGTTGCCATGAGTACACTATTTAGTTGCCCAAAGTACCATTTGCTAGCTATGCACTAGCAAACTAGTCATAAAAATAGTTTAAAAAAATAGAAAGATGTAAATTAAATCCAATCAAACCCCAGCCCCTTGTTGCATACATCACCACTTGACTAAAAGTACTACTATTTAAACTAGTTGCCATGAGTACACAATTTAGTTGCCCAAAGTATAGTTGCCATGAGTACACAATTTAGGTGCCCAAAGTACCATTTGCTAGCTATGCACTAGCAAACTCGTCATAAAAAATATTTGAAAAAATAGGAAGATACTATAAAAAAAACAAATTGTGGGTGGGTACTTATTTGGTGTGATCCACTTGTCCATTGGAAACAGACAATTGTCATAACTAGTTTGTCAGAAATTTCGTGTCTATATATGACGCTATGTAGCAACAACAGTTTTTGGTATCTCTATTAGTGATAGTATTAGAAAAGCAAACATAACGATGTCTGCTGGCATGGTTTTATGTGATGAATTACCAATGTTTGGTGGCTCAAAGCTGTTAAAAGATATTACGATCGCGTACTACAGAGGTGAATTGGAAGTTGCTTTACGTGATGAAGCAGATCATAGGAGGAATGCTGTTGAAATAAGGGGCCGTGTCAACCGTAGACAACAAATGATAGCGGAAGTGGAGCTTTTATGCGGTTCGGATTGTTGGTTGCCAACTGTTAATCACCTGTTAAGGATGCAAAATGAGGATCTGGCTGAGAGTTCCAAACTTCTGTATTCTTGGTTTAGAAAACATGACCGTGTTAAAGAGCTGAATGGTTTAATTGAAAAGTTGGAGTCAATGGAGGTTTGATGTGCTTTGTATTAATTACATGGAAGCTGCTGCCTTTTGTTTATTAGGGGATCGTTGTTACATTTTGGAGTCACTTATCTCATCTTTGTATAGTCTGTGTATGTCATGTTAACCTATGGATGTGATCCCTTTTATGTTACTAGTATATATTTGTTTGCATAGTTATTCAAACTGTGTTCGAGATAGTAAGTCACTTTAAAAAATAAAAAATTTACTAATAAAGTAGTAATATGAAGATGAAATTTTATTTAGTTAAAAAAAAAGTCATAGTGTGGGTGGGTAACTTGTTTGGGGAATGCAAGCCAATGAGAGTATGAGATGATTAATAATGGTAGTTACATGCTTATTTATGTGTTAGAATAATAACCCTTATAATATCATTAAAAAAAATTAAATAAATACAAAAATTTTTAAAAAAAAGAAGACATAATTTTAACAGCACAGTTGGGGATATATGCGCCAAAAAATTTGTAACAACTGCTACAAGTGTTAAAAAAGTAAGTTTTTAGTACAAATTAATTTGGATTAAATTGGGGATACAAACTCGATTAAGAGTTACAACTGCTGCCGCGAAAGGTGGCTAAAGGTTTTGAACAAATTCTTAAGTCTGTTCATACGTAAATCCCTAACCACTGCTAACGTCGTTGTACCCACTCCTAGTGTCGCAAAAACCACCGCTAGTTTCCTCGCAAAAAGCAAATTTGTTTGTGTTTACGTAATCATTTATATTCAAATAGCAAAAAGAAGAGAAAATCTGCATGTAAAGATTCACGTTCATTCCCAAGTAATTTTTTGTCAAATATAGCAGCAACAGTGTAGGAGCCTAGGCACGTGCCTACCCACAAAACAGTTAATGAAAATTAATGATAACGCGTGCACGAACAGTAAAATCCTCGCTATAAATACGCGAGGTAAATCAAGGGGAAAGTCCAGAAAAAGCAAAAAAGGAACCATTCCTTCACCTACAAAAATATTTCCACCTGCAAATCAGGCAACCAGAATATTTTAAAAAACCAAAGAGAAGTTGAAGATGTTATTCAGAAAAAGATACCGATGGTACACAGTACAAAAAGAATACATACGGGCGTCAACAACAACTCGTTGCCCACGCACAGCCGTTTCCAAACAGCCCATACATAGCCTAAACCTTTACCCAAAAAAAAAGAAAAAAAAAAGCACAAAGCTGATGCTGCGACAACTGAAACATGTTCTAAAATGACTACTAATAACAGTTAGTCGTTCTAAAATGACGACTAATAACCCATCTCCGCGAATATCCACAGCACACCTTCACCCAAAACCCATGTCCATTCAAGTTGTGGTAGTCTACCAGGACCATATGCATAGCAAAGGTGGGAGTTTAAACCTAGCAGACTCTCATTAGCAATATGGGATCTTGAAAGTGCAGGCATTTCCTTCGTAACCTCGGCGTTCGAGAGTGGAAGAAGGAAATAAATCATGGGAATTGGGTCATGGGAGTGACAAAATATGTTCGGCAGATGGGTCCCGTAGGGAAGGGCGACAAAAGGAAGTTAGGGGCAACGAAATACGTAAACAAGCCCCTAACTAACAAGAAACTTCCCTAAGAAAGTCAAACGACTGAGGATGAAAGCTATGCCTTCTTCCTCTGTTGGTGCAGCCCGGCCCCCATTCAAGTGTGCGTCTACTAATTCAGAGATATCTGGTTGGATAGACTGGGTCTAAGGAAAAAATGACCAGCTTGCGGGAGCCGGGATAAAAGAAAACCTGCGCGGGTTGGGAAGCTACATTACCAAAAGCCCTTCCTATACCGCGCAGAGGGGCGTATTTAGACGGGAAACCCCCTGAAAGGCCCATTGAAGTTGAAAGGCCTATCTAATTCCTCGGGGAATCCCATGGGTTGAATACACCGGGGCCACGAGGAAGCAAGCCACCGGAACTCCTTCAAGAAAAGGATAAAGGCAAAAGACCCAGACCGGAAAAGGTACCGGGAAAGCCAGCGAAAAAGAAGAGTGTCAGCAATATACAAACCAGTGGCAGTAAAAGTTGCGTACCACTGCTAATGTACTTGTCACGGCTAGTATGATTGTGTTGGATGAATATGTAATATTCTAGAATGTCTTCGGTAGGATGTTTTGTATTAGATAAGTATTGTAAGTATATTTATCTTGTACAGTACTTAGTGTATTTTGTAAAGGACTCCTTATCCTATTAAAGGAGGTCCTAGGTTTGAGTTCTATATAAGTTTTTGGTGATAACTAGAGTCGATACACTTCAAGGTTGTAAAGGCAAATACTATTCAGAGTATTCGTGTATTAACAACATATCGAGGTGTTTAGTGAGAATAACTGTTCGTTAATTATTCTTCTTCTTAAGGAGTACTAGGTCGTGTTCGTTTAGTCACCTTCTATAGTAGATCCTTCGCTAAACTGGGATTTAAAACAGATTTTTATGTTAATGGACGAAACAATTTTAAAGACCATCACTCATTCTAAAAACATCAACATCTTCACTTGGATTATTTTTTAAAGAACATCTTCACAACGGCATCAGGTTATCAGATGTGTAGAATGACATTCGTTTGAGTGGATTATTTTGAGCTTTATACGATGTTTGTAAACATAAAAAAAATGCTACACTGCTTTTATGCTCGATTACTTAAATTAAGTTACAACTGCTAGTTGTTTTTTACTACTGCTTTTGTGGGGCTGAACAGGGACAGTCGTTTACCACTACTTGTAGTAAACTTACAACTGCTAGTTAATTTGTACTAGTGTTGAATGTTAAACCTCTATTTTGGGAAGTGTGCATTGTCTCAAGTTGGTAGTTATTAGTAGGTTGTAGAATACGAAATGTACGTCTAGAAGGAGTCGTGGGTTTATAAAAGTAGTCCGTATGGAAAACAAGTTGCCTTAAGAACAAAATTAGGTTGCCAAAATTATTTTGGGTAACAACTGCTTGTTGCCCAGATTAAAAAAAAAATGGATAATGGGATAACAGAAGAGATGAAATAGTAAATACGTTGACATACAACGTTTAATACAGACAACCAACTACATATTACGATTACTACATGGTTATAACTTGAATTGTTACATATTATATAACCACTTGATTGATAACATTCATCGACTACGAAAAATCTAAACAGTCCAATGCTTCCTTCCCACACAGACAGCGTACTAAAACCACAAACCTTCATTCCCATGTAGCCTGATCCGTAACTTCAGCCGAACAAACCAGTTGAAAATGGAATTGATATATCATTAACCAAATCAAGCGATAATGTTTAAAAGGAACATGAATAGAATGGTAAGTTATAAATAAAACATACTATAGGCAGCACAGTCTGTATGATTTAACAAAAGAAGAGATTCTTTGTATGGGGCGATGTAGAAAGATCACGTATCTCCTAAAATTCCCATGCTGACAAATAATTCAAGTTCTTTGTTGTACAGGAATAGCGAGTGACCCAAATGGTTGCCAGTGTACGCTTCCACTATTGGAGCCTGATCCTTTGTAAACCCAAGCAAACAAACAGATAATAGGGTGGGGATGGCAAAGAGGCTTCTAAATGATCTTATGGCAAAACCATTCACGTCCAAGACCCATCCACAAAACAATGGCATATCTTCATCAATGATCATACCAGAAATCACTAGAGAGGTTCCAAGATCGAAAACATAGAATGGAACTGGGAGTTCATTTTTTAAAATCTGCGGAAGGTCTATAACTTTAAATTGGTTGGTTACCAAATCAAACGAAATCAACATATAAATCTTGTATGTAACACCGTCCTCATTAGTTAACTTTTTACTCCCAGTCCAATAGATAAAATGACCGACAACTGCCTGACTTTGATGTTTCAATTTGATAGTTTCACGAGGGGGGTGAAAATTTTCAAGGCATGTCCACCTTAACGAGTTGAAAGAAAGGACAGAAACATACCAGAAACCACTTTGGAAAACAGGATAGGAGACCTTCACGATCGTCGAGTCAAGAGTGTCCGGACGGACGGCAAAACCAAAACAAATCTTTTTACATTCAATTCGATGTGTGTAAAACGGGACATGTACTGCAAGTGATTTTTGGATCGTCGGGTTCCAAATAACAGACATTAGATTAGAGCCATAAACAAAACACGAAAGACCATGAGAATTGCCAACTGCAATCATAGATGAAAGCATTAAATCTGTACGAAGTACCGTAGCGGTCAGCTGTTCATTAAAAGCTAACATAAAACCTTTGTGACCCTGATCAAATGTTAGCGTAAAAAAACACTCATCGTTACGACGAACACCGTAATTAGAGATGAAAAAACCATAATCTATACTAGCCTTCCATAACTTGCAAACACTACGTAGCTGGAGTATAGACTTAGGAGGTAGCCTGTGAATGATATCTAGTTGAACATCCAGTGGGATATAGTCGGAAATTTTGTTAAACAAAAGCAGAAAGATTGGGATAAAGATATGAAGTGAATAGAACAAAAGAAGAAAGAAATATGTTGTTAAACAAATTAAGAAAGAGATTGGCAAAAGAAGACATTTAAGGACATGTACCATAATGTACTATAGGGCAACCAAATATTAAATTCTGCTAGTATATACCAAATAAATTAATAAAGTATACATAACCCATAATATATAGAAGTGGTTTGCAAAGCATAGGCTTTTTTGTATATGTGCACGGGTATTAACTAAAGAAATGCCGTTGAGTTAAAAAAAATATTATAATAATCGACTAATATATAATACAAGTAAAAATACCTACAGTATACGTTGAAAGAAAAATACTTCACATGTCAACATTAGACAATAATTATGGGTCAAACGGACATTAAGGATAGTACCTTGAAAGACCGCTATCATATTATGTATTCAACCTTGTGCTTCCAGAAGTATTCAAGCATCCGTTCACGGTAAGCTAAAGCTGTTTGAAGAGAGTCGTCTACTTCCAGAGGCTGGTTACGGAGCAATCTGTACAAAATAATGCACACCCATACTCCGCAGTCACCATACAACTCCAATTGTTTTGGTACTTTTGGACACTTGTATGTGATTTTATAATCCCCCGGTGATATGCCCTTACTATGCAGTACCGCAGCGTTTGTTAGGTACGATTTAAGCTGTGTTTGTAACTTTCTCTTGGAACCTCGCAACCACCGTTCACCTCCTGATGCTGACCCAAGAGAGTCATAAATGTAAACAACTCCAGTGCGGATATGGAGCTCACAGAGTACCCAGTGTTTTGTACTTTCATTCATGGGAAAATACACCTGATATATAAAACAAATGCATGATATTATAAGCTGTTTATAACAGTAGTGGTATATGTACGGTAAGAGTCTGCCAAAATGACCTTTGCAACATCTCGCCAAGCCACAGGGTATGTTGTGCCATCTGAATAAGTGGTAGGCATGTTGCCACCTAGGATTTGATTGCAAAAAGTACACCCTGCCAAAGCCCAATCTGCATCAGCTGGTCTAAACAACCACATCAATTCAACCCATGCATCCAAGTGCTGCGGACAGATAAAGCAAATCAAAACTGTAAACATTCGTTTCATAAGTAACAAAACAAAATAATAAACAAGTGCAGTAGACCAGCTAGGCATCAGGTTTACTCACTAACTCATTAAGCCCCCCTCCGGTGCAGTCTTCAACACATGCCAAGGCTACCCAAAAATTCCTATAAGCAATAACCGCACCGGAGCCCCAAGGAAACCTATAAAGTAATGGTTCTTTAAGCTTCAAATACTTGCGAAGGTAATCAGGAACAATAACCTTCTTCTTGTTGCATTTCGGGTGTCGTAAAAGTACCTAAAAATTTAATATATTCAATAACATACACACAATGATAATGATGTTATTGGATTAACAAACAGAACCTACCTCTACAAATGGTTCATTTGTGGGCTAATAGAATCGGCTAATTGGACACGTTCTGGGGTTTCCAGATGTTTCCTGAAAACAAATGTGGAAAACTAGAAGGGGGGGTTGAATAGTTTTGCCGATTTTACGTTAGTTTCAAAAACTTTAGATTCGTTAATATGTGAGATCTTATGGATGTAGAGAAAGTATAGATCTAATGATAAAGCAAGTAAATAAAGTAAAGCGAAGGGAAAGAAAAGACACAACCGATGTATAGTGGTTCGGCTACAAGGACACCTTCCTTGCCCTACTCCACTCTCCGAGTCACCTACTCGAGAGTTCAAGCACTATGTCAACAAACTCCTTCACTTAGCGGAGAAGCCTTCACAACGTTGCTTACACTTTTTCTGGTACAAAGCTAGATACGGAGTCCGTAACACGGTGGACCAAACCAACACGACTATTACACAGCAAATATGTGAAATATCAAATACAAGATCTTCGCTACAGAAATCTTGCAGAGTGACAAATCAATCAAGGACCCCTTGCTTGGATGACTTGTAGAATGCTCGTGATCTCGCTTTAGAGAAGGACCTATATGAGGATCACAATAGAAAGAAAAAAGAACAACTCTCTAGATCAAGTGATCTATGTGTTAGAAGAGAATGAGAGTGTTTGAGAGATTTAGTAAGAAGAGGGATGAGTTAGAATGAAGAAATGACTCTCTATTTATAGGCAAAAATCTTCACTGTCCCCCGGATCCCACGAATCCCTTCCACTTAGGATCCGTCTAGTGTAATCCTAGGGATCCGTGGAAAGCTCCTCTTTGCCCATGGGTATTTTGGTTATGGGTCATGGGTTATGAGTTGGTCCATGGGTTTTCTTTAGATTCAATGTATCTAAGTATACATTGTATCTAGCCAACTTAGGTATGGGTTAAGATCCATGGGTTATGGTTTTTACCCATCCTAATAAACTATTACAACAAATGCTTAATTATTACATTTTTGTATTTAAATGGCTATATGTAAATGCTTTACAAAAATAACATGTATCCTTATAATTATACTTAAGATAACATTATATTTGTTATCAACAAAACACAAAGAGACCGCAAAATATTAATAAACGTTTTTACGGTTTATTTGTATTAACAATCTCCCCTTTTTTGTTGATGACAAAACATAATGTTATGATGAGTAAAACTTAAGAATAGATGTAATTTTTGAAAGCCCCTAAGTTTTACTTCTTCTCGCCCTTTTTGTCGAAACAAAAAGTTAACCCTTGGAAGAAATAAACGCTAACTCCCCCTTGACGGTAGCTCCCCCTTGTTTGGGGCGTCAAGAGAAGAAAAATAAAAATCCTACAAAAAGAAAGGTTAGTAACATGCTTAAATAATCTTGTGATTGCCGAGAATCAAGATTGGGAGCCAAGGTATGTAAACAAGCCCTTGTAATAAAACAACAAATTGTAGTGGTATTTATGCCACGTATAAGCATGTAAAAATAAGAACAAGACTTGTTTTTGAAAATGACTTCAAAAGAGAAAATAATAAAAATAGAAAATAGTAGTAGTGATTCCTTCCATGCTTGCATAAGTTTATGGAAGGAGGTTTTGATGAGTGATGGTATTGATGCGATCAAGGATGAGGTTGAGTATGAAACGCATTTATTCCCTAACTTCTATTGCGATTTCCCTAGTGGATTGGCAATGTTCACAATGTAAGTGATGTGGGTAATGAGTGCGGAAGTTTTCCGGGTTGTTTTGATTTGAGTTATGCGGAAGATGTGGTGGAAAAATAGGAAAATATGGATCAACATCCGGAATGTTTGTAAATGGTGGTGGAAAAGAACCTAGATGTTCTTGTAATGTGATGGGAGCTAATGGTGGTGATGTTTCAAGATCTTGAAAAATAGTATTTGGAGATGTGGGGGGTGTTGAAAAGACTATTTCTTTTTGTTTAGGTTGTTTAGATCTTGTTGGAGCCTTAAGGAGTTCCAAAAGGGTGACTTTAGGTGGTGATGAAGTTGGTGTACTTGTTGGTGATGAGGGAGGTGCTATAAAGGAAGCATCTTGTGGTGAGTTGTTTGTTGAGGAAGAACCATTTGAGGTTGGTTTTGCTAAGCAACAAGATCGGATACTAATCTGTGCGGATATCCTAGAGTTTGATTGTGGTATTTTTTATGGTGGTAGTACAAAGGTTTGGGTATCATGAAGATGATTGTTTGTACTAGGTGATTCATCTAAAGGGTTTTTGGATGACATGGTGTATTGTGTTTGTGAGGATGAGATAGAGTATGCAAGCATTTTAGGAGTTCTATATATAGAAAAACAAATCATTGTAATGAATGCTTGACCCAAAATGTGGATTAAAATCTAATGATTAGATATGAATTTAAGGCATGTGATCATGAGAATACAAGCATTAAAGAGCATACTCCAAAAAATAAAACAAATATGAATTTTTCATCAAAAGTGAGAAAAATAGAAGGTAAAAACAGCTTCTGTCTCACGGATCCCACGGATCCTTCCCTTGAGGGATCCGTCCAGCATGAAGGCTGGGATCCGTGGGTCTGGTGATTCAGGCAGCACAAAATTTTCGTATTGGAAACATTTTTGCCTATTGTGTGCCTATATGCAAACTATTTGGAGTTGCGGTTATCTCGACCTCTAAAAAGAAAAAGAAAAATAAACTAGAAGTAGAAAAAGCATCCTATTGAGATAACCCAAAAAACACATATTTAGTACATAAGAACGTAATTTAGTGTTATCAATGCTCCTAATTCATTGTTGCTTAAATGAGTGTACCCGAAAACACATATTAGTTATGTGTCCCCTTTAGCATTCAAAAGACATGAGAAGCAATGAAAACGGGTTTTTACTTTGTATTAATAATGAAAAAGCGATTTGTCCTAGACGTGAGAAATTGATACGGGAAGGTATCATTCTTTTAGAAAAACATTTTGAAAAGAGTTTTTCTTTGAAAATGTGTATGTGTAAAAAAAATAAGAAAGCTATAAGTCGAAAACTTATCTTGGGTTTTGAAAATTCCCGTATTGTTTGTGAGTTGTGCGTGAGATAGAGATCCTAGACTCAGAAAGAAGAAGGCTAGTGTTTACATACCTTGTAGAATCAAATAAGTTACGACGTTTGTTCCATTAGACCAAGACCAAGACGAAGTAGGTTGAATTGTTCCCGCTTCAACGGTTTGGTGAGGACGTCGGCTATGTTGTCTTCGGATGCTACCTTCTCAATAGAGATGTTCCCCTTTTGAACATTGTCTCTTAAGAAATGATGTCGAATCTCTATATGCTTTGTGCGAGAATGCAATACCGGATTCTTGCTTAAGTCGATGGCACCTTTGTTGTCACATAGGATGGCTATGTCACTTAGATGAATGTCGTAGTCGACTAACGCTTGTTTCATCCATAGTGCTTGTTGGCATGCTTTGCCGGCGGAGACGTACTCGGCTTCGGTTGTAGATATTGCTAATGCCGTTTGTTTCTTAGAAAACCAAGATGTTAAACAACATCCCATGAAAGTACATACCCCACTTGTACTTTTTCTATCAACGTAATCACCTGCATGGTCAGAATCTGCATATACAATTGTTTCTACTCCCGTCCCCTTAGGATACCATAATCCTAATTGTGTTGTACCCTTAATGTATCTAAATATCCTTTTTACGGCTTCTAGGTGTGATATTTTAGGGTCTTCTTGAAACCTAGCACATAAGCAAACACTAAACATGATATCCGGCCTACTTGCCGTGAGGTAGAGAAGACTACCTATCATGCCACGATATTTAGTATTATCTACGGATTCGCCGTCTTCATCTTTTGTGAGTTTGGTGTCGGATGACATTGGTGTCCTAATTGGTTTTAGACTCTTCTAGACCGAATTTCTTTAACATCTCCTTTATGTATTTAGATTGATTAAAGAAGATACCATCTTCTACTTGTTTAATTTGTAGACCAAGAAAGAAACTAAGTTCTCCCATCATACTCATCTCGAACTCGTCATGCATGATTTTAGAGAAATCATCACACATGACTTGACAAGTGGATCCGAATATAATATCATCTACATATATTTGCACTATGATTATATGTGACTCTCTTTTCTTAGTAAAAAGTGTGTTGTCAACTAACCCCATGGTATAGTTGTGTTTAATTAAAAATGACTTGAGTCTATCATACCAAGCTTTTGAAGCTTGTTTAAGACCGTAAAGGGCTTTCTTTAATTTATATACATGTTTGGGTTTTTCAAAATCGATGAAGCACGGAGGTTGAGCTACGTATACTTCTTCATTAATGAGACCATTTAGAAAAGCGCTTTTGACATCCATTTGATAAAGCTTTAGATCATTAGCACAAGCATACGCAAGAAGTATTCTTATAGACTCTAATCTAGCCACGGGGGCATAGGTCTCATCAAAGTCTATTCCTTCTTGTTGGTTATACCCTTGGGCAACAAGTCTAGCCTTGTTCCTAGACACTACTCCGTTTTCATCTAATTTGTTTTTATATACCCATTTGGTTCCTATTATGGTTTAATCACTAGGTGGAGGGACAAGCGTCCAAACATCATTAGACACGAATTAATTTAGTTCTTCTTGCATAGCCATTACCCAACTCTCATCTTTTATGGCTTCTTGTGTATTCCTAGGTTCTATGGTTGAAACAAAACAAAACAAGCTACTTTGATTTTGAACTTGAGACCTTAATGTTCGTTCGTTTAGCTTTCCTATGACTTTATCTACGGGGTGATCTTTGGACTCTTTAATGTTTATGATTTCATTATTTAAAGGTTCTTCTTCTTCATTTATCTTTTTCTTTATTACTATAGCATCACTTTCTATGATCTCGTCATCGACAAGAGGTGGAGAGGGTTTGGGTGGACTTTCATCAAATTTTATATTTAATGACTCTTCTACCTTCATTGTTTCTTTGTTTAATATGACGTAAGATTTGCTATTTGGCGAATAACCTTTACCGATGATTCTACTTTTGCTATTTCCAAACACCACATTACCTCCATTTACGGATTCATATGTGGAGAATAGATCCCTATTGCCGGTCATGTGCCTCGTGCACCCGCTATCCTTGACCCATTCATCGGGGTCTAGATCGACCTTTAAGCACACCTAAAACAATAATTCAAAAGTTTGGTCCCCATTTGTTCATGGGTCCATTAGTGTTAAACATTCCATTCATGTTAGACATGTATGGATAAGATAAATATGCATTCCATGGAGCAAAGTTTTGAAAAGGAAAACCGTTTTGCATATTTGGGTTCCATCCCATTTGATGGTTACTTCTTGGATAAACGTTATTTGGTCTCCTAAATGAATTAGGTTTTAAAAAAGATGGAGCTTTGTTTCTTGCAAAAGTAGGATTATATTTTGGAGGTGGTTGTCTAGTGGTGACGTGAGTTGGTTTCTTCCTATTAATGATAACAAAATCAGTTCTAGATGAAGATGCTACATTATTACTACTGTTTGCTACAGGAGATTCACGGATCCCTGTCTGTACACTAGCCGGTTCCCTTTTTAGGGGATCCGTGGGATCCGCCACAACGGTGGCTGGTTTTTCTAGTTCCTTAACAAATTTTGTTTCTTTACTAGTTGATGGATCAAGTTGTTGAATACCTAAGCCTTTTAGGTTGTTACCGGTTTTAACACCATCTAGTATTGTATCTAAGGTGTTCGTACTCATTCTAGCAATTTTAGAATCTAGATGATCAACTAGTGTTTGAAGTTGAACGCAAAGTTCACATTCACCAATTGCTATTTTACCCTTTTCTAAACGTTTTAGTTTTGCTTTTAATTCTATGACTTCTTTATCTAAACGTTGGTTTTGACTCTTTAAAAGCTTATTTTTGTTAATTAGTTTTAAGCTAATGTTGCATAGTTTGTCATATTCATTATGCAAAGAGTCGTCATCAAGTGATGAACTACTATAGTATTCGTGACATACCTCGTCATTTGCCATGAGACAAATTTCTTCGTCCTCCTCGTCGCTCATTCCCCACGTACCGCTCACGAACGCTTTATGATCATCCCGTTTGGGACACTTACTAATAAAGTGGTTTGGGTCCCCACATTTAAAGCAAGTACGATCATCCTTTTGCTTCTCGTTCTCTTTGCTTTTTCGAAAGCCTTTCTTATCGTCATATGGTTGTTTGACGTATCTTCTCTTTCTTCTAAAGAACTTTTTAAAGTCCCTTACCGCCATAGCGTACTCCTCGTCGTCACTACTTGAAGAGGAGTTCTCTTCATCGCTTGAAGCCTTTTTGGCTTTAAGGGCAAGAGATTTGTGTTTCTCTTTTACCTTTGAGGCTTAGGAGTCTTTGGCAAGGACAAGCTCGTAGAATTTTAGGTTGCCTATGAGTTCATCGAGGGTGAGGATTGTCAAATCTTTTGACTCTTCGATCGCCGTCACCTTGGATCTCCACTTCGATGGAAGTGCCCTTAGATATCTCCTAACATGGTGATAAGGTTTTAAAAGATACCTTTTTGAGGGGTCATTTAAGCCCTTATTCGATCACTTTTGTATCCGTTATTGCTTAATATCGTTCCTTTTCACTTTTTAGGTCTCTTGAAGGCAAAATGCTGGAATGATGCTTATTTGGACGAAAAGGCGCGAATATACGAAGAAAATGGCCAAAGTCAAAATCAAGACACTCAAAGCTGCTGAAACATAAGGCGACGGCGTCACTGCATATCTGCGACGCCGTCAGGAAGGCATTTTGCGACGGCTCAGAAGCGAAATTGCATGTTTTCAAGGGACGACGTCAGGTTCTAAAGGAATAGGCCGTCGCTACTCAGACGGCCTAGATGCAGCCAAGACGGCGTCAGAGCTGAAGGGGACGGCGTCACAGTCATAAGGTGACGCCGTCGCAAGGTTTACGTGGCCAAGACGAAACCCTAATGACGGCGACACGACGGCGTCACGAAACATAAGGTGACGCCGTCGCAGATGTAATCTTATATATAGAATCCGAATTTTTCAGTTTTTGTGTGTAGTCTTTTGGAGTAAAAACCTAAAACCGAACCAAGGCTTTCTTGTGCAGTATTTTAGGGTTCTAAACCCTATTATACATCAAGATAAGTATTTACTTCATTAATTTAATTATGTCTTTGATTATTTGTGTGTATGCTTGCATGTTCTCCATGTCCGGCTAATTTATTTGTGTGTTTGCTTAGGGAATATGAAACTTAATTATTGAATATTGATTGGTTGATACTTATCTTAGTTGACTAATGATCTAGAGTGCGCTAGATTATTCGTTGTGTACTTAATGCTTGACTTTTCTTTGTGATCTTTAGAATATAATTATCTAGGTAATTGTAGGATAAAGTATTCAAGGACAACCGTAGAGTAGGCGTCTATAAATCACTAGAGGATTTGTAAACAATACCCTTTGGTAATTTCAAAGAGTTAGGGAAACAAGCACGCCCTATAGCTTTAGAAACACAACGCAACTAGGAATAAGGACGTGACAAATCAACCATCAATAGGAGATAATTAAGGAGTAGTAAAACCTAAGTAAACACATCTTTAAACTATCATACGAGTACACATCAATTAGACATAGACTATCACAACCTTAGCTTAGATAATTAGATAATAGTAGAGTAATCGGTAGCAATACCAACCCCCCAAATCCAATACCCGAGATTCGTACCTTTTCAATTTCTAAAAAAAACATAAAAAGATAAAAAATAATCTTCCTCAACCTCAACCTTAGCGTAGTAACTTCTCACTAGCATTCCTATTCCCCTAGAGAACGATATCAATACCCGTGGCTTACCCTAATTACTACACTACAACGATTAGGTTCACTGCCTAGGGTGTTATAAAACTTGCTCGAAGAAAAGGAAGTTTCCTTGACCCCGAACGACGCGTGTAGCGTTATCAAGTTTTTGGCGCCGCTGCCGGGGAATAGAATAGCTAGTTAGTAGTCCACCTCGTTTAGGTTCTTTACTTGATTCCTATCAAGTAAACTTTTTTTCTCATTTTTAGCTTTCTCTTAGTCTATCCCCCTTCTTCGTGACCTTTGTTCGTAACACCCATCACTTTTCACCATGGAAGGTGACAACCAACCACCACTCATCAACCCACCACCAAACGACCCGCCAAGAGCCCGTACTCTTGGTGAGTACTCGAGACCAAACCACCTAGGTTATAGGAACACCATTGAGCTTCCCGACCAAGCCCAAACTACGGCCCTGCGATCCGACACCATCCGGTTGGTGCAAAACGGATGTGCATTCCATGGACTTCGTTCCGAAGATCCAAATCAGCATCTGAGGGATTTCCTCAAAATTGTCGATTCCATCGACCTTGATGCTACTACTCGGGAGACCACGCGCTTGCGTCTCTTCCAATTCTCTCTACGGGACCAAGCTAGTAATTGGCTTGAGCGACTTCCCGCCGGCTCCATCTCAAGTTGGGATGATCTTACTTCTCGCTTCCTTGCTCAATTTTTCCCGCCGGGGAGAACCACTAAGCTTAGGAATGACATCTTGATGTTCCAAAAACGTCAAGGTGAATCTCTCTACGAAGCATGGACCCGATTCAAGGACTCACTTCATAAAGTCCCTCATCACGGCATTGATCTTTGGCTCCAAGTCCAAATCTTTTATGATCATGTCAGTCTTTCTCTCCGACAAACCATTGATTACGCCGCCGGTGGGAGACTAAGTAATCTTAATGCTGAGGCATGCTAGGAAGTCATCGAGGACTTAGCTCAATACGAAGAGGAAGGTTGGGAAATTCCAGTTGTCCAAGATAACGGGTTAAGTTCCCGAGCACAAGCAATTATGAGTATGGAGACCCAAATGAAGGCGTTAATGGATGTAACCACTTGTGCTGACAAACATGTGAATACGGTCAAGGAATTCTTGCTGCCAAGGAAGTCCCGGCAGGATGAATTTGAGGACATAATGTTGACATTTGTCCACAAGAAAGAAGAGGAAGTTAAGCGCCTCGAGGATCAAATGCGGAAAACTCATGACACTTTCTTGGGACTAGCTAACAATTTCATACTGAGCATTCGTGGTGAAATTGCAAAAAACAATATACCTAAAAAGCTAGAAAAGGTATATGCAATACCAGAACGCACCAGGGTGACTCCCGAACCTTCTCCTTTTGCAAACCTCGTCAAGAAATCGTATTCTTGCTTGAACCCCCGTTTTAACGTTCCCCGCTTGATCCCTAGAAATACATTCATTGGAATGGTGCACGTATCACTTACCGACTTTCCCAATGTAAAGAAAAGTTCTTTCGGTTTTAAACCCGGGAAAAGGAAACCTCAACTCCAAAACTTCGGAATGTATAAAATTACAATTGAACAACAAATTGACATGTGCATTACTTACCATTATATGGATTATTGGTGGATTAGCCAAATAAATTTCAAGAGGAAAACTAAATTCTTTTTCAAAGATAGTAATCAAATTTTTGATCCAGGCGGATCGACAAAACTGTTTTCTTTTGGCAAAAATTTAGGCGTGACGCCGTCACGTACAAAGTGTGACGCCGTCGCTACCCCAGATCAGACGAATAAATACATCACCCATCTCTTTCATTCTTTACCCTACAAAATTTTTATCCGCCCCACACCCAACACTCACGTTTTTCCCACCTCTAATTCATCATTTTGCCAAAACAATTTCCACAAGGTAAGTAACGCACATTGATCTTTGTCTATTTAATTGTCCTAATTCATGCTCAATTTCGTTTTTCCTTTTTTTTTTTTTCTCAAACCAACAACCCCAGCTAATTTGATCTATGCTATATACCGCCTATGAATCCTATTAATTAGGCTAATGATTAGGCAAATGATAGTGTTATCATATGGGGGTTGACCTTGCGGGAGCCTTGACGGCTTAGGGATCGAACCCACCTGGCCATTATACCATTATCACTGCAATATGGGTGTTTGGGCTGAGGGTTGTGGTTAAAAACCTGGGTTTTTCCCTCGCAAAGGTCGGATTTGAATTCTGGTCGGGCTGACGGCGTCATGACTGTTATGTGACGCCGTCGTGATTATTCTGACGCCGTCCTCACTGTGTTTGATTTTCTGTTTCAGATGAGCAGAAGAACAAAGAGAACAAGAGGACAGTCCTCTAATGCCCAGGCAAATATCGCTGACACAATTGCTGAATGGGGAGTGTTTGCTGAGGAAGATTGCCAAGTTCGTTACAATGATTTGCTTCATCAAACTATTGACTCAGGGGCTGTTGTGGACTGGGAGTTTCTTGAGGGTCATGACCTGGCTAGGGAGTTTGCGAATAGTTTTAGGAAGGACAAGTTTACTGATCCCCAGTGGGAAAGGATGTTTAGGATGCGTGAACCCGTATATGGGGAGTTGGTGCGTGAATTCCACGCATCTTACACGTTGGATGTTAATTCGTGTCGTGATAACGTTGAGTTTCAGGGGGTCCGATTTAGGTTGGGAGGAGATTGGAGGGCTATGTCAGTCCTTGAGTTTGGATGGAGATTGGGGTTATATAGCGCCGAGAATGCTGGGAGCGATGTTTTCAGGGCTAGTTTGGCAACCGGACTTACCCATAAGGATGAAATGTTGTGTCTTCAGTTCTGGAACACGATAGCTAATGGGGAGTACATCACTGGGGGTACTCTCGCATCTCAAATCCGGGATCCACGGATTAGGCTAGTGCACCGTTGCCTCACATTTTCTATCACGGGGCGCCGGAACACTAATCATCGTGTCACTTTACCAGATCTGTTCTATCTCTATTGCATGTTGGCCGAGGGTGTGCACTGTAACATCCCATTCTGGTTAGCCGACTACTTGAGGACTGCCAGTGGAATGAGGTTTGAGGATAAAGTTTACGGGGGTATGTTCATCACTCGGTTAGCTCGGTCCTTTGGCATTTTGGCAGGGGAGGCACCCGCATACCTTAATGAGGTATCACCAAGGGTCGTCAAGGCCAAGTCCTTGAAAGCTATGGAGGTTATAATGGATTATGGTAGGGGCTTTGCTTGGTTCAATGCTCAACCCGTCATTCAAGGTAGTGATGACGATGATGATGAAGAGCCACACATGCCAGCGCACCAGCAGGGGGGTGAAGCAGGGAGCTCCACTGACGCCTACAGACACATGTCTAGTGGAGATTGGCAGGCCTACCAGGGAGCATGGATGGGACGCATGGATACGTGGATGGCACAGCAGGATCAGAGGGCTAATTGGACCTATGACCACACTGTTAGGCAGATGCAGCATTTGTCTGTACGTGACCAGCTTGATCCACACCTCCAGATTGATCCTTTCCCGGGGAGAGAAGAGGATTACCCACCTTATGGGTATTTGGGCCATCTTCCCCCTGGTTATGACTATCGTTATGGACCCTCTCCCTAGTGACTCATGTTTTAATTTATGTATTGTCTATGATTGTGTTGGCTGTTGAGACAATTTATGTTTGGGCATGTAATAATCTTTGACAACTTAACTTTATGGTGAACTATTTGATGTGTGTGAATACTTGCATGGTTTATCTAGCCTATGTGATGGATTGTTTGCTTGTTAGTGTCATATATCTTTTATTAATTGTTTGTCCTCATGTTTAAATTTGTAAAAATGCTTTATTTTGTTTTTAACCTCGTCTTAATTACATATAAAGGTATTTTACATAAAGGATAAGTGTAGGGAGGATTACACACGTTTTCATAAGAAACGTGAACATGAGAATAACAATTAATTAAAAGATATATATGTTTGTTTGTTCGAGTCAAATGCTTGTATCGAGTCATAATGGATGTTTTTGCAGAAATTTTTCCAGATTCTAAAGATGTAAATTTTCCAGAATTTTTTCCAGAAAATCGCAGACCAGTTTTTGTCAGGATAACCTGACGGCGTCAGGATTGCAACCTGACGGCGTCAGGAAGGAATAAAAACATCAGCTTACTTTTTCTCGTTTTCTGAGCTACTTGTAAAATTTTGGAATTTTCCAGATCTTAACTTTCAAAACAAATTCTGTAAACATCCATTCCACAAGCATTATATCCTAGTTTAAATCGAGTCTTATGTATATTATTACCGCCGATTTTACGCGAAGGTTTCGTTTGTTTCCTTCTAGGGTGCAGGTTTAGTTTGTCAAGAAGAAGTTACACAAGTTTGGAAGAAGCCTTTCACGCAAAAAAATTCTTCTTGGAAAAGTTTTAACCACCACTTTTCACGGATTCTACCGAGCTAATCAGGGGAGTATTAGTTTCTTTCGTTTTTAATTACCTTCTATTATCATAACTTTGATACTTTCGGGGAACATTGGGGACAATGTTCAGTTTAAGTGTAGGGAGGGAAAATAAAACGGGAACTTTGAAACTATGCTTATCCTTGACTTTTTGCTTTGTCCAAGTGTATTTGTGTAATAAACCATGAGAAAATGTAGGTTAGGGTAATTTTAGCCAAATTTAAAATTTTTTCATGACGGATAGGAGTGGGCCATTAGTCTTAACAAAAGCGTCTCATGGATAGGAAGTTGCATGACTAGCACAAAAACCCTTTACCACCTAAATTCCACCCAAAATGTAAGGATCACCCTTAGATTAGTAGGAATTAAAGCATTCATCTTTAATGCTTAGAGTGTGAACCGGTAGTATATTAGATTCTAGAACTTGTTTTGTGATGCATTCCGAGATCGCTAGTGAGACTACACTTGTGTAGTTAGGAATAACTAAATGATAAGAGGCATTAGGATAAACCCTTGTTTGATACCTGTAATATAATTACTTCTTCCACCTCGGTTGAGTAATTCCCCCACACCCTTTGCGTTGTACTCATCTTTAGTACACGATACCCCTAGTTAACCCCTCAGAGCCTATCCTTTTCGCGGTTCTCGTGATGTTTCGGTTTTTCCAGAATATCAATGAAGAGCATTGTTTACACCCCACCCCCAAATATACACCCAAATCGCCTTAGCCTACCCTTTATTGCACTCACTTTTAGTGCAAATTTATGTTATCACCCAAAACCCTTAGTTCAATTATCTGGTTGCTTGCATGAGTTGCTAAGTCGAGTCATATCCTTTGTATACAGTTTTGGGATGATTGGGATTCATGGGAAAAGTTAAAGTTTATGAAATATAGGGAAGAGAACGTTAAACTCAAATTCCCTTTGTTTGCATAATAATGTACTCCAAGTGTTTTGATCTTTTCAATTCGGGTCAAATTAGTGTTAGAGTAATAAAAACTCAAGTGTAGGGATGTGTCTATAAATCCCTATCATTTTGATGTACCGTAGATGATGGTAGAGTAAAAGTGTATGTGAAAAAAAAAAGAGAGTGAAAAAAAAAAAAAAAAAAAAAAAAAAAAAAACCATACGGGCTACCATCCTACATCTATCTTTAAAATTATGTTTGTTTAGAGTTTTAGAGTGTCGAGTCTTGGCTTAGCAACGCCATTCTTCGTATACTTGCAACATAGAGATTTTTGACTATCCACCACTAAATAGCCTATCCCACCAAACCCTTCATTTCCCTACCGTAAGCCTAACATTACAACCCTTTAAAAGACCTCTTTGATAGTCTTTCCTAGGTGCTTACGCCAAAGCGACGGAGGTTTGATCTATTCTCAAGCCTATGGTAATCTATGTACTAGGACCGGTTAATGAGTGTTTATCTTCCATTTCCGATTTGTTATATTTCATATATACACCCGAGAGAGATGTGAGTATCCAAACACCCCATGTGAGGTGCTAGTATGTAATTTCCGTGCTTGTTATGACTTTTGCGGGGCTTATATGTGTTGTGGACCGTTTTGAATGGATGCTTCATGACCCCTAACTTATAAATTAATTGGCTAAAAGCACATTTGCTTGAGGACAAGCAAATACCAAGTGTAGGGATATTTGATAAGGTTTTAAAAGATACCTTTTTGAGGGGTCATTTAAGCCCTTATTCGATCACTTTTGTATCCGTTATTGCTTAATATCGTTCCTTTTCACTTTTTAGGTCTCTTGAAGGCAAAATGCTGGAATGATGCTTATTTGGACGAAAAGGCGCGAATATACGAAGAAAATGGCCAAAGTCAAAATCAAGACACTCAAAGCTGCTGAAACATAAGGCGACGGCGTCACTGCATATCTGCGACGCCGTCGGGAAGGCATTTTGCGACGGCTCAGAAGCGAAATTGCATGTTTTCAAGGGACGACGTCAGGTTCTAAAGGAATAGGCCATCGCTACTCAGACGGCCTAGATGCAGCCAAGACGGCGTCAGAGCTGAAGGGGACGGCGTCACAGTCATAAGGTGACGCCGTCGCAAGGTTTACGTGGCCAAGACGAAACCCTAATGACGGCGACACGACGGCGTCACGAAACATAAGGTGACGCCGTCGCAGATGTAATCTTATATATAGAATCCGAATTTTTCAGTTTTTGTGTGTAGTCTTTTGGAGTAAAAACCTAAAACCGAACCAAGGCTTTCTTGTGCAGTATTTTAGGGTTCTAAACCCTATTATACATCAAGATAAGTATTTACTTCATTAATTTAATTATGTCTTTGATTATTTGTGTGTATGCTTGCATGTTCTCCATGTCCGGCTAATTTATTTGTGTGTTTGCTTAGGGAATATGAAACTTAATTATTGAATATTGATTGGTTGATACTTATCTTAGTTGACTAATGATCTAGAGTGCGCTAGATTATTCGTTGTGTACTTAATGCTTGACTTTTCTTTGTGATCTTTAGAATATAATTATCTAGGTAATTGTAGGATAAAGTATTCAAGGACAACCGTAGAGTGGGCGTCTATAAATCACTAGAGGATTTGTAAACAATACCCTTTGGTAATTTCAAAGAGTTAGGGAAACAAGCACGCCCTATAGCTTTAGAAACACAACGCAACTAGGAATAAGGACGTGACAAATCAACCATCAATAGGAGATAATTAAGGAGTAGTAAAACCTAAGTAAACACATCTTTAAACTATCATACGAGTACACATCAATTAGACATAGACTATCACAACCTTAGCTTAGATAATTAGATAATAGTAGAGTAATCGGTAGCAATACCAACCCCCCAAATCCAATACCCGAGATTCGTACCTTTTCAATTTCTAAAAAAAACATAAAAAGATAAAAAATAATCTTCCTCAACCTCAACCTTAGCGTAGTAACTTCTCACTAGCATTCCTATTCCCCTAGAGAACGATATCAATACCCGTGGCTTACCCTAATTACTACACTACAACGATTAGGTTCACTGCCTAGGGTGTTATAAAACTTGCTCGAAGAAAAGGAAGTTTCCTTGACCCCGAACGACGCGTGTAGCGTTATCACATGGTTACGGCTAGAAAAAGATTCATCAAGTGCTTGTAACGATGTAATAATAGTATTAAAGTTAGCAAAAGAATGATCTATAGTTTCCTCATTCGATATTGAAAATTGTTCATATTGTTGAACAAATAAATCAATTTTATTATTCTTAACTTGTTGGTTGCCTTGATGAGTTACAACTAAAGAAGTCCAAATTTCTTTAGAGGTTTTAAGCATAGAAATTCTTTCGAATTCCTTTTTCGGTAAAGCATTATATAAAACCATTTTTGCTTCACTATTTTTAGAAAGCTTTTTCTTTATTTCATCATTTAGTTTATCATGAGGTATGTTAACTAAATTCCCTTTATCGTCTTTTGAGGTAGCCTCAAAGTCGCCTTCAACAATAATGTACCAAAGATCAATATCTTTAGATTTCACATATGTTTCGAATCTATTTTTCCAATATATAAAACCATTAGTTTCAAGTAGTGGTGGTCGTTGCATAGATTTCCCTTCCTTATAATTTTCAGAACCCATAGTGATTGAAATGTTTTTAAAATACAATTTTACTTTAAAACTTTTATAAATTTAGCTTTTGATGCCAATTGTGGAAAACTAGAAGAGGGGGGGGGTTTGAATAGTTTTGCCGATTTTACGTTAGTTTCAAAAACTTTAGATTCGTTAATATGTGAGATCTTATGGATGTAGAGAAAGTATAGATCTAATGATAAAGCAAGTAAATAAAGTAAAGCGAAGGGAAAGAAAAGACACAACCGATGTATAGTGGTTCGGCTACAAGGACACCTTCCTTGCCCTAGTCCACTCCCCGAGTCACCTACTCGAGAGTTCAAGCACTATGTCAACAAACTCCTTCACTTGGCGGAGAAGCCTTCACAACGTTGCTTACACTTTTTCCGGTACAAAGCTAGATACCGAGTCCGTAACACGGTGGACCAAACCAACACGACTATTACACAACAAATATGTGAAATATCAAATACAAGATCTTCGCTACAGAAATCTTGCGGAGTGACAAATCAATCAAGGACCCCTTGCTTGGATGACTTGTAGAATGCTCGTGATCTCACCTGAGAGAAGGACCTATATGAGGATCACAATAGAAAGAAAGAAGAACAACTCTCTAGATCAAGTGATCTATGTGTTAGAAGAGAATGAGAGTGTTTGAGAGATTTAGTAAGAAGAGGGGTGAGTTAGAATGAAGAAATGGCTCTCTATTTATAGGCAAAAATCTTCACTGTTCCCCGGATCCCACGGATCCCTTCCACTTAGGATCCGTCTAGTGTAATCCTAGGGATCCGTGGAACGCTCCTCTTTGCCCATGGGTTTTTTGGTTATGGGTCATGGGTTATGGGTTGGTCCATGGGTTTTCTTTAGATTCAATGTATCTAAGTATACATTGTATCTAGCCAACTTGGGTATGGGTTAAGATCCATGGGTTATGGTCCATGGGTTATGGTTTTTACCTATCCTAATAAACTATTACAACAAATGCTTATTTATTACATTTTTGTATTTAAATGGCTATATGTAAATGCTTTACAAAAATAACATGTATCCTTATAATTATACTTAAGATAACATTATATTTGTTATCAACAAAACACAAAGAGATCGCAAAATATTAATAAACGTTTTAACGGTTTATTTGTATTAACAACAAAGTTGAAAGATAAGCAGAAACAAAATAAAAAAAGATTCGTTTCAGTTACAATTTAATAAGGTGATGTACATCTGAAACGGCAGCCGGGATAATAGCCTCGTTAATGACACCCTGCGATCTTGTAACACGGCGGCAAGGAGTAGCTGATGTTTTTGATACCCCGTTTTCCGAATTGACAGACCAAAACAACGTCGCGTAAGTTTGTACAGTGCGCCTTCTTTTACTGAGGTTGTCGTTCAATTTTACTCTCTTTCTTTTGTTCGTATTCATATCGGAGAAAAGATCTTCCAACAGAGGTTTGTCATTAGGACCTACCACATTTGCAAATGACACTTTCTTGGGTTTAACTTGAGATTCAGGGGCTTCAGCATCTTTCTTTGTTGGTGTATCTTCTAGGCTAACCACAACAACATCATTGTTACTGGATTCAAGGCCAACAAACGAATTTTTGTCAACCACATCCCCTTGTTGATCATCACAATCCATTAAATCTAAAGACGGAAGACACAATTTTGTATCGACGCTTTTGTTGACATTATGTTGGGAGGAAATAGGAGTGTCATTTTGGCCAACCACATTTACATATGGCAGGTTGTTGTCTTTAAACTGACATTTGAGAATATAGTATGTTACAAAACATCACATTAAACTATTTTATTTATCGGCGATGTTTTACAGAGAATGTAGATACCTCATGAGCTTTGTTGGTGGGTGTTCCTACTTCTGTCTCCACACAATCAATATTGCTAACGGGTTCAGGTTGGCAAGCCAGTTGTTTCTGAACCACATTTTGATGTTCGTTATCACAATCCATTGCATCTAGAGAATTATCACCCGAATCTTTTTCATCATTTATGTAAGACGACCAGTCATTACCACAATCCGGTTCCTGCTGAATTTTAAATATATATACATAAGTAGGGACGTATGCTATAGCTGATATTTAAACTGTAACTGAAATATAACGTACAATAATGGGGTCACCGGGTATTTTATTTTCCTCTTTAGGTGCAACTGGTGGAAGTTGAGTACTAATTTCACCTCCATATTCCATAACAGGACATTTTTGGGTCATGGCACAAGCTTCAACAAGCATACCAAGGTTACATGGTTGCGTTTCTTTAAGCCCATCATCATTGTCAATGTCCGTTACATGGTCCGCATGGACAACCTTATCCCCGTTAGGGCCTACAATATGAGACGACGTGGTCTGTATCAACCAATGTTTGATATAAGTGTGGACACGAACGATTATTTGAGTTTGGTATAAACATTGGAGGTAAACTGAAAAGTAAATACAAACCTTCGGATCATCGGGAGTAATGTCAGGGTCGTTTGTGGTGGCACAACTTTTAGTATGTTCAGGATCAACAGCAGCATAATTATTAAGACCCAATAGTTGTTGTACTTTTGAAAGTCTGCTTTTCACAGTCATAAACACATCAAGTATAAAAGGTGTGTTTCTGACAAAATGAATGCCGTTTTCTATCATCAAAACTTTTTTTTTCCAAATCCAGTAACTCACGAAATAGACCCCCTGTCGAATGAGTAGTTCCAGTTTGTGCAACATTTAAATTGAAATCGTCCATGCACAAGTTTAAATTGAAATCATCCGCGAATTCATTCGAATGCTCTGCAGTCTTGTAACCATCGGCTGTCTCTGGAACAGACAAACCATCTATAAATTGGGCGCTGGCAATACACCACGGTTGCTTCATTTAAGCTTGTGTTGCAGAAAGTTCAGCAATGGGAGTTGAATCCTAACAACAACAAAAAAAATTTTAAAAAAATAATAAAAAATTGAAATTACTCATTTACTGTGAACAAATTCAGGTACAAGTTAGTGGGGTCAGCAATGTAAGACTGTGTGATGCATACCGGTCCAAAGAGGTTACAACAGTCCGGTTTCCGAAACTTTGAAAGTCCTGACCAAGCAAGACCACGTGGAATGATATTATTGTCTTTCACCCACCAACGTGAGCTTTTAAGATAAGTCTCCAAAATCCAAATCTGTAATAGCCACAACTGTCATCTTTAAAACGTGTACTTATGCAGCTATCGTTTTTGGAAATGTTTCAAGGTTTACCAAAGTAAAGGTCACCTGTTTAGGATGAAACAAGACCTTTATGGTTACAATTTAAACAATAAATCACAAACTAAAATGTGTTATAACATTTTTGTTATCTAAATTACGGGTAACTTTTATATTACTTGTATACAGAACAAAACACCATGATTTCATAACAATAAAACAACAACATTAATTTTAAGTACTTTTGAAATGAATAAGTAATAGCACAAAAAAATAGAATCAAAAGCAAACTACAGAGAATTCAAACCTTGAAAGCCCAAGCGAACCCGTATAGATTGTATGTGGCACTGAACTTTGGGTTTTTTTTTCAATTTTAACAGATGATCTTTTCTGTGAATATGAACAATATTGACAGTCCTTTGATAAAATTTATGCCACATATATTCACCCCAAGGAAATACATTCCATGCTTCAAAATCATCAACCAAGGACAATAAGTGATTATGGACGCAATTCCTGTCTTCTTTTCCCATAAACACCAGCTCTGCAGCTACCAGCAGACACACCCTAACAACATCCTCATCAGAAAGAGATAACCACCTTTTCCCATCCTTTTTTCCGTCATTAACAAGTTCCAAAAGATCAATTGCATGTACATTTGTTATACCATTACTCTTTTTTTCAGGAAATACACGATCGAAAAATGCGCTAGATAGTTTAATAGGTTTTGAAACTTTGCCAAATCGAAACCCTGTTATCAGACAAAATTCTTTCCGGCCAAACCTTAACGAATGATCCCCAATTTGGAATTTTAGTGGAGGGGAATCAGAGATGTTAGAAACATATACCTGGTGTTGCAAAACATAATGCATCAGAAGACAGTCATTCTCGCACGACTTTATATCCAACCATGGACCAAATACTGTTTGCCTGAACAACCTTTCGCGGTTTTCATTCTTTGACAAACAGAGTTTAATATCTGGCAGCAACTTCAATGTAGAACGAACTGCGATTTTACAATTGTACAACTTTAATTTTTTTATATGGAATTATAGAGTAAAATTAATTAGGGTTTACAGGATTTTGTGAATAAGATGTGGTTTGTGAGTGTGTGCGCGTGATGTAGAAGAAGACGTTTAATTGTAGAAGCTGTTAGAAATTGTACAAGAAGATGTTTGATTGTGTGTGTACGCGCGTGATGTTGTGTGCGTTATTATTATTAGTTTTATAATACAACCGGTGTAAAATGACCATATTATCCTCGTGTATAAATACAAGTTGCCCAATATTATATAGTTGCCCGAAAATACAATTTGGTTGCCCAAAAAACAATACCTTACAATACATGACATATACTCTCAAAATACGTACTTCGGTCATACCTTTGTCGGACACATGGCACCCCATGGTTGGATACCAGGAAATCGCTGGGCAACTGGTCCATTTTCATTCGGCAAAAGTGCGTGGTCCGGAAAGTGATAAGCCTCAGGGCACGCGGTCTATTTGACTAATTTTCCCATATATAAATTATATATCTAAATTTGAACAAGTAGGCAATTTTATGACCATTATACTCACATTCGAGTCGAAACGAACCCGAATTGGCCCGATCCAAGTGGACCCGACTCGAATCCAACTAACCGAGTTCAAATAGGGTCAGGTTCGGGTATCTTATTGTTATTGTTAACCTGACTTTGACTCGACCCGAATTGATCCGAACCCAATCACCCTGACCCGATTAACACCCATAATTGCAAGATGTACTTGTTAGATTTTATGATATGCTACCTCATTGTAACCTTTTTATAGAAAAATGGAGACCCAAAAGGTTTATTTGTGTAAAAATCACCGGTCTCATACAAGGTAACTTTTAGTTTCTACTTTTATTTTTTGAGGAGCTTTGTTTTCTGTTTAAATTACTCAAGCATATTGCATAATATACGCAAGCATAATTATATAGTTTAATGAGAAAGACGAGGAATAACTATAGCTACACATTTGAGATACATCGACTTTAATTAGATACTTCCGCCCTTTAGATACATCTTAATATATTTTTCTAGCTCAAATATAAATGCATATAGCTATATTAGATGCATTTCATAAGGTTTACTTAATCATATGAATTTCTCGTTCTTTGCACGTCCAATTTGTAGCTAGTGCTACTTCGTATCTGTTTCACTTCAAAATCAATTTCAAAACCAATTGGAATGCATCTAAATAAATAAAGATGCATCAAATTTAAGTCGATACATCTTAAATATGCGATTATGTTTATTTCTCATTCTTTAATTTTAAAGTTTCTTCTCACTAAACTTCTACCCCATAGCATCATAGTAGTTGTTTGTGTTTTCTTATTATAGTTGGTCAATTAATATTATAAACGAGGTGAAACTATGTCGTGCTTTGTTGTGGTCTCCAATTTTGCTAAAATATGAAATTACAATATTAATTCATTAAAAGGGAGCACACATCAAGAGGGAGCATTACTATATATATTAAAAAGCATTTAATACGACGTCGTTCGATGAATAGTACCCTTGAGTTGGGTTATCGTCACACCTTCAGCCCAGTCCAAATGTTAGCCCATCCTTTTTTTTCCTTTCGTATTAAATATATACCGACCTCCATTTTCTCTACACTGTTCTGGAATGCTTTCACCTACAAAATTCCAGCAAAATCGAAGTACGAAAATTATACTTTGTCCCCTGCAATTTAGGGTTTTGTTGTTTAAGATTTTGTAGTTGCCTAGGTTAATTGGTTATCGACGGCAGTTACTAAAAATTTGCTTTTAAGCTTCATGGTAATTGATTTAGGTTAGATCTCATCAAAAAAAGATCAAAAACGTAAAGAGCCTTATCTTTACCTGAGGAGATTGCTTTTTCAACCTAATTTGTATGGCCAGGTATTGTAGTTATGTTGCTAATTTGTGCTCTTCTTGGTTTTCAGGTTAGCCAACAAGAAACTCCAATTAATGGGATCATATTTGTGAAAAAAAGGTAAAATTATTTACCTATACGAGCTGCAGGTATCGCCGCGACCCAACTACTTGCCGGAAAATATAAATGACTGATATTCGGTATTTTGTTGTGCAGGTGGAATCGTTTATAAAATAAATGGCTATTTTCATGATCCAAGGTTCATCTTTTTTATAATTATGTATTTTTATCGATTGGTTTTTGTTTCATTGCAATTTCCGGCTCCAATTTATCAGTGGATCTTCCTAATTTACTTAAAGATACTAAACTTTGGTAGGTAAGAGACTTCTTTATGTTGGAGGTAGATTATTTTAGTGGCTACCTGGTGGTTGTTGTTTTGTGGAATAGGTGGACTTGACATTGTGACCAACTTTTCATGGGTTTTGATAATCTAAGGTGAGGATGTTTATAATTTTGTAGAGAAATATTGTTAAAATTGGTAGTGATGCAGTCTTAAATTTTTTAGGCAACACTATGTTTCTACATACTGTTAACAATCGTTTGTAACCGTGAGTGAATAATTTGTTTTATTCTTTTGCAGATATTGGTAAAGGAGTGGATGCTCATATGGTGATGTCGATGGATGCAAGAGCCTATAGAGTGGAAAACCAAGGCGCACTAGATACCGGTATAGCAGGAATGTTGGCTGATCCAAAAGAGGTATGAAATTTTTGTTGCATATATTATTATTGTAGCTTAGTAAATGGGGTATATCATAAAATATCGCACTCCCGTATGTAGTATCCGGAAGATTAAGATACTGCACTGAGTTGTTTGTCATATAATAATGTCATTTTCTAATCTAGACGATAGTTGGCGTCCAGCAGGTCGAACTGTTTCAGGTTCCTGTGATGTCAAAATATTGGCCAAGGCGCTTACGGACAGAAGCTTCAACTTCAAATATCCTGTTGCTGAGAGAACGACGGGATCTTGGCATGAGTCAAATAAGCTCGGGCAAGGAGGATTTGGTAACGTCTACAGGGTTTGTACCTTATATAAACAAGAATACTCATCCGAGCCGCAGGAACGTGTACATAAGGAATACGAGAATTTCCACCTTGTTGAAGGTCTAGTGGTGCTACCCGAAGACTTAAATGAATAGCCATCGCTGTTAAGAACAACCGAGATCCAATGAAAATTTTCGCGTAGCTTCTGGTCTTTGACATCAAAAAAGAAGGTTGTAATAATGAAAGGGACATCTGATAATTTCAATTTGATCCTAGCTAGTGGAACAATAAAGACGAAGATTTTCTAAAACGTCCGCCGCAACGCGGCGGCGGGTCATCACCTCGTTTGCATTATTAACCTTTAGTCTCCAAATCTATGACACTTTATTTGCTTTGACAAAAAGGGGGAGAAGTAGTTAAACTCATCGACTAAAAACTTGTTAACTTCAACTTTACATACAATGAGTTTATATTTTGTCATTATCAAAAAAGAGGAAATTGTTAATACAAATAATGTCTAAAAATATTATTTATATTTTTGTATCCTCTACGTTTTGATAATAACAAAACATAAAAAATTTTACGTAAAAGTTAACGTTAACAAATATTTAGTCGTAAATCTTTGTTTCAATGTCAAATCACTAAAAGTATGAACAATGAACATCAAACTTAATGGATGATGAAGAATTAATTTTTTCATACAAATGCGACAAAACATTATTACACAAAATATTTAGATAAAATATTTCTAATTTTTATAAAATGTTTATTCAAAATAAATATTCAAAATCCGGGTTTTCCCCAAAAAAACAATCACCTTCACCAGATTTTAACTTTTCTACTAAAAGAAAAAAAGGAGAGAGTTGACGGTACCATTAATTATGGATGATCCTTAAATAATTAAGGGTAAAATGGGAATTAAGGGTATTGTCTAAGCGTTAGACGCCCATAATTTTTGCCTATATATAGTGGACTATTTCAAACATTTTCCTCATCTCTTTGAACTGATTTTTTTATGTTCTTTCTTTACATCTTTTTTAAAATTGTTTTAATTCATTCAAAAATGACCCAAACTTCATTAGATCTCAAGTACAAAAGAAGAACACTTATATTCATCAAGATACTAAGTTTCATAGTATAGTTAGTGCATTGGTAACATTGGTTACTTTCTTGTTGTATTTTAGTATACATCAAGTTCATAATCTTATATCTCGTGTAGTTGTGAGATCGGGTAGATTGAGTGAGATCGGGTAGATCGAGTTGATCGTGTAGATCTTGTCTTTTATGTAGCTTGTGTTGATAGTGTGTTGATCGGGTAGATCATGTAGCTTGTGTTGATCATGTGAAGATCGGGTATATTGGGTTCATATTTTAGTCCGTAAAATACACGTGTGTGAGATTGATTTTAGCTAGATTAGAACTCGACATTTAGCTTAGTGTCTGAAATTGGTGTAAGCGACGTGTACGGTTTTCTCCGCATAAAGGGAGCTTGTTGACATAGTGAAGTGAACTCTCGAGTTGGGTACTTGAGGAGTGGAGTAGGGCGAATAGGAGCTTCGTTACCGAACCACTATAAATCTTGATGTCGTTTGGTTTGATCTTTCTGACTCTCTACTATTATCTTGCATTCTATACTTTGTAGTTATTATTGTTTATTGCTTGTTGTCTTGCATTCTTTTATAGTGTTCATATTGTCGTTGTTTGATCTCACGTAAATTCGAATCGAAATTTTTTGAAAGCATAAATTTAAAACAGGAAAACTATTCAACCACCTTTTTAGTTTCCCACATAGATAATGCGTATGGTAACCTACTATTCGTTGACATCAACAGATTTACAGGTCACCTGGTACACAGAACCGACCGAATTCAAAAGTTGGCTGCATGGATTTAAAAAAAAAAATAGTCGACTACACAAAACTACAACAAGTGCAAGTTAAATATATTTTCATTCAGTAAGCCCTGCTAATTCATATACCATTTATTAAAATTGATAACAAAATTTATCACTAAAATTTATCACTAATTTATCACTAAGTTAATAGTTTAAATATTGTTTAGTTCTCCAACTTTTATCACTTTTTCATTTTTGCCGCATATATATTTTTCTCGCAATAACTATAATATTAACCAGTAAGTGTTGCATCAATGGTTATACCAGAACCACACGTTCGCAAATATAACTATTTGCCACTATACACCGTCGCTTTGTGTTGGTATTTGTCTAGTTTAGATGAAATGACAAACAATAATATTACCGCAATAAGACCAAAGGGTTTGTCTGTTAATGATACCTTTTATTGTGTGAAAAACTCCTTAATCAAATGATTATAGATTCAAGTTCTGATTTAGGTACATGAGATATGATTATTGTAGTTACTGTGAGATATATTGTTATTATACCAAAAAATATAGAATTATTACCACAAAAAGAGTATATTATAGCCTATAACTAGATAGTATTGAAAAAAAAATCATTCAATGTATATTGTATTTATTACTACACATAGAGTATATTGTATTTATTGTAGATCCAATGTATTTCACTGATTATATTCAACAAAGAAAAAATTTATTAAATATTACGCGACGGAGATGACCAAAATTTGTGTATAGATAGCAAAGAAAATAACGTAAACTATCATAAAAAATAATTAACAAAACAAATATTTTTTATTTGCGTTTCTGGTAAAGGGTAAAGACGAAGATGGTATCAATGAAAAAGACAACATTCTTCATCTTGTTTATTTGCGTTTCGGGTAAAGCAAATATTTTTTTGTTGAGCCATAATAATTTGTGTGTGGTATAGTTTTTATATACATGGATAGGGATTAAGTGAGAATAAAAGTTAAAATGAAAAGGATGAGAAATAATTGTAATTGCACATTTGAGATGTATCAATTTAAATTAAATGCAACTCTATTCATTTAGATGCATCACAATTAGTTTCAAAAGTGATTTTAAAGTAAAAACGATGCAAAGTAGCACTAGCAACAAATTTAACTCGCGGAGGACGAAAAATACATATGATTCACCTAACTTGATGAAATATACATATAATCTATGTTTATGCATCTAGTTTTTTGCAATAAAATATATTATGGTACATCTAAAAAACTATGAATGCATATAATTCAAGTCGATGCATCTCTAATATGTAATTATAGTTATTTCTTATACTTATCATTTTAACATTTCTTTCTTATCTAATCCTATACAAACATATGACTTTGTATATAACATTACTTTATTTATTCATGCACTAGGTAAAAAGTTTAAGAGCATGCTTTTATTAATCAAGCTACACAAGTATTGATACAATTTGTACATGCTTATTAAAAATGCTTTTATTTGCTTTACATAACAGGTATGGTGAACGTTCCTCAAGTTTCACTTGCATACGAGGATCATCCATGCAAGAGAGACACAGATTGTATTGGATACCAATGTCCAGTAATTACATATCCTAAATGTTTCAATCATAGTTGTTTATGTATTCTTCTACCTCCTAGTATCAATTGAGGCATCGATGGGACATCAACAAGAAGTGCACCCTGAATACTAGTCATTTTTAAACGGGTACTTGAATTTATGTTGATTTATAAATGCATAAATAAACGTAATAAATATGAAAGCTTTCTATTTTTCATATTATACGACAGGTTTTTCAGTTATTTCTCACGTGGCGATAAGAATAAATCAATATTATGAGATAGTTTATGATTTAATATACGTAAGGGTTAAAATAAATTGAGCGAAAATTAATGGAATAATAGTTAACGTATGAAACTAATGTATGATTGTATGCTATTTAGCTCAAGCACAAAAAAGTAGTTACCACAAATTGAAGAAGCAATATCACTCGCGTGTGCAACTCACATGTCAAGTATCAACGGTCAAGCTTAATGTTCATTTGGACAAATGATAGTGAGTGATAAGGATTTCAGAGTTATCTCAATCAAAGGTCAAAGGACTTGCTTAATCCATGAGATTTGTTTGAATTTACAAAATATTTACAAAAAGCAACCAACTGACTTAGCTCAGTTGGCCACATGAGTTCCTTCTGGAGCTTGGAGAGGAGTTTTACCCATGTTCGAATCTCGCAAGTGAAAAAAAATCCATATTTTCCTCTTAATGCGAAGCCATGAGTTCTAAGGTTTTCCTTCGCGGGTCTCTCCTAATGGTTCGGGTCTCGAGGCCTGCCCGTTTTAATAGTTTACTCGAGGGTCGGATTTCAAAAAAAAGTAATTATGAGTCTTACAAAAAGTAATTTTTGCCTTTTAGCTCACTTTAATCTTGATCTACGATTACATCTTCAATTGTAGCTCAATTCACTTTCATTAAACATGCAATAATTATAGCTCAAAGTTGACTTGTAAAAAAAAGATCAAAAATAGATTTTTAAGGAATAAGAAATTATGTTCAAATTCATATTCTTTTAAGACATAATTTTCAGAAAAGCGAAATATATATTTTCTATGTCTTTCTTTTCATTTTCAAAATCACCCACTTTTTTAATATATAAAATACAACACTACATATACATGTTATCTAATTTTCTAATACACTGATAGCAAAGAAAAATCACCGCAATTTTTCTGCAAAATAAAAAAATAGAAAAATCATACCACTAGGTCCTAAATTAATTATCCTTATTTTCATTTTGGGTCCCAAAACATTTTCCTCTTCTTGAGTCAAATTGTCAACATATCAAAAGAGAGTTTAGGGATGGTGATATTTGATTGGTTGGAGAGAGTATAACTTTTTCGTAATAAACTGTATATTTTTGTCTAGAGACAATAATTTGAGACGGAGAGAGTAAATTTTTCGCAAGTTTTTCAAACATAACAAAATATGAAAATGAACAGTAACATTATAATCTCTATGTCGCAAAATAATCGTCCTTCGACAAAAAGTAAAAAGTTTAATAATAAAATAATTATTTAACCTTTTTTTTTTTTTTTTTTTTTGAATAACAGTTTTCGCCTTAACCAATTAATTAATTATTTCTTTAAATATTTAAATAATAAATTCAAGCAGAAGTAATATGGCAACTCGATCAACTAAGTTATTTGATTCTAGTAATTGACAATAGGGTATGTTTGGCGATTATATGGGAGTGGTGAGTGATGAACGTTGAGTTTTATGATTTCTAATGCCCGTTTGGCAATCAACAATTTTTTTCTTTCTTTCGGATTGCTTTTTTTCCAACGCTCCATGAAGTAACATTTATGAGAGAAAAAACGGTTACTGGTCATGAATACTGCCCACTGCTACCGCTATTTTTACCAAATACACCTTTTAATTAAAACATCTCAGAAAAAGAAACATGAACAATAAATTTTTGAAACATCGGGGTAAAAAAGAGAAACTATTGGAGCAAGTGTAAACTGTTTCGATTTGGCCAAACCAAACCAATATTTTGGCTATTGCGAAACTAGACGACTACTAACGGAAACTGAACCATTATACTCAGCTCGGTTTCAAAGCTTCGGTAACTTCGTTTTTCAAATGAAGCCTAATTGATTTGGGCAACAAAACTTTTGGGCTTAACCTTGGCCCACACAATGTTTTAAATTGAAGAAAGACAATTGCTATCGATGTAGGACGAACTCATCTTAGGAAAGAACATGGAATCAAATTTAGGTTCGGTTTCTAAACAAAAACCAGAATCGAACCGAAAGAACCGGTGTTTCAAATTATCAAAAACCGAACTGTCGGTTAATATTTTGGTTCGGTCGGTATTCCCGGTTTCAGTACGGGTCCGTGGTGTTTAGGTTTGTTGCCCACACCTAAATTATAATATGTTGATTATTTCGACTTAAAAGACTATTAATAAATCTGAACCATAAAATGTAGCATACAAGCATGTACCTGAAATCTGAACCATACAAATCATGCCACACATAATATATGAATCTCCATATTCATATATCTCCCACTCATGCCCGGCACCATATTTTTGAAAAGTCAGGTTTATTTCTCACTTTCTATTTATCTCATCGATTTTTCTTGCATCAGAACGATGAGAACACAATTAAAAAAAAAAAAAAAAGATTAAACCAATGACCCTTTTTGTGAGATGAGTTGATATCTAACTATAGAACGTAAAGATATTAGAACCAAAATTAGTCTCAAACAACACCAAAAATTTGCGAGAGTCGACATTTGGGTTTTACTCTTTGGAGTTCTATAATTCAAAGAAATGTGTAATGCCATCAAAAGATTTTGTAGCACAAAACAACCCGTTCCATCATATCTTCTTCATTTATTCATCCCTCATTGCACAATGATCCCTGACAATATTTATAGTTTATCAAACAAGTTCAAGTTTATATTTCTGACTTTTGAGGTCAAACACATTACCATCTTTGACTTCTTTGGACGTTTCTCCATGGGCTCCTCTTCATATACCATTAGCAATCGAGTCAAATGAAATACACACGAGAAAGATGATTGTCGATTGAATATCCTGCATAAAATGTAAAATTTACTCTCCTCTTTTGGGACTTCTAGAGTGCTTTCCTCATTACGTGTTAATTCAGATAGTTGTTCAAGCAGCAAGTTCCTGAAAAATTTTGTTATTCAGTAAAACAGCGGAAAAAGGAAAATGGTGAACTGATCCAACTATCTAAGCTCAAACATGCATCGTTTACTCATTCAGTATTCTCATCATTTATGTAGTGCACTAAAACAATTTAACACAAACTAGTAAAATCCATAACATTTATGTACAACATATTTAAAATCACCATCAAGTAGCCAAAATGTTTAGCTTATAGATTTGGCTAATCACGAAAACAATATGCAAATAAAAAGGGGGCGCTTAGATCTATGTTTTTAACGGTGATTGCCTACTCTAATTAAACATTTCCTATTCAAGTCAGAAATATCAGTTTATAAAGTTTGGGTAATCTAATGCATACGATAAAATAGCTAGTTAAGGGAGCAAAAGTAATTAAGGTGTGTGTATGTTGAGATTACTAATTATGTTTATATATACATAAAATACGTGAAACATCCCTTAATTCATTTCATAATTTAAACATAAAATTTGCTTAGCTTTTATTTGCTGCTACTGAGCTTACACCTCGACGACACTTAAATTGCTCCATTCCTCGGAGGTGAAAACTCACTACATCTGATTCGGTGTCTATGTTTATATATGAATGAGAAATAATGATTCATGGAGAACTTATTAATAAAAGGGTGCTAGCAACTTATTTAGCTTCCATGTTCCTATACTTTGGAAGATCGATGCCACGTATCAGTTAATTCTTAGTCATATAACCTGAGTTAACAAGGTTTGCCTTCACATAAACCTGTAATACGTAAATGGATACATGAAGAAATCCCAATGTGGCCAATTACTGTCATACGTAAATGGATAGATGAAAGATATGAAAAACTTGTTCCCAGTTTTATACTTTGATCAACAGTAGCTAATCATAAATATGTAATAAGTGCAATATCACCGTCAAATAGCAAATCTCAAACTACTTATTAACGCCATTAGGATTCGGAATACCTCAATTACACATTTGTGCGTATCACGTGTCCAACTTCATTAACATAAATGCTTAAAAAAAATAAAAAAAAGCAATCACGCTCTAGTATATGATAACAAACCAAATTACTATTATTCACTACTATCACATAATAATAATAATAAATCATCAAAAAACAATACATACCTTATTAGCAACTCTTGAATCCCCAAATCGATGTCATTCACATAGCAGAAACCGAAGCTTTGGTCTTCTTGCCATGATGCAAGCCCCCGGCCCAAATAATCACAATATCCGCCTCACCTCTATTCAACACAATAGCAACATCAAGTGTTCCCCCAACAGACGCTTTACAAAAGTCCCGTCAAACACGGGACAATCATCTTGTTTACCCACATTATGCTTCACTATTTCGTGTCTTTTTGACTAATATTTGTAGGTGTAACTTCGGACAGGAAATCGATATAATATTTTGAGCGAAACATGAGCATTTGCTCTGTTTCGGCAGGAAGTGGTCTCGCGACTTGCATGTATTGCATAAAGATCATAGCTTTCAATCATATGATGTGCCATAGTGATACGATGGGGTACCATGTAGTGATTTGGTCCGTAACTATACTCGCCTATCGTCGGTTCGTAGAAGTACGTAACGCGACGCTTTTTGGCGTCTGTGCTATGGGTCGGGAGCAACGCTCCAGATAATGGTTCCATGATTGGAGGAAGATAAGGTCTTGAATTTGGAATATTTTTTGAATTTGGAATGTTTTTTGTTTGTTTCAAATCGTGAGACGATTAATACTTTGACATTTAGAAGTAAGAAAACGGGTTTCTTGTTAGAAACTTTTCAGAAATGACATTTATTGTTTTTGAATTTAATAAGTCATGTAACTTAAACCACACATCACATAAATGTCATTTCTAAAAAGTGTAACAAAAAAACGCTTAGTACTTCTAAATGTCATAGTATTAATTGTCACAAGATTTGAAACAAACAAAAAACATTTTAAATTCAAGACCCTATCTTCCTCTAATCAAACAATCATGGTATCATTCTTCGAAGTGTCGCTCCCAACCCCCGATATAGATGCCAAACAACATTTCGTTACTTTTACGAACCGACGTATATGATATACGAGAACACTTACAGTCCAAATCACTACATGGTACCCCGTCGTATAACTATGGCACACCGTATGATTGAAAGCTATGATCTTAAGCAATACATGCAAGTAGCGAGACCTTGTCCTGCCGAAACAGATCAAATGCTCATGTTTCACTCAAAATATTATATTGATTTCCTGTCCGAAGTTACACCTACAAATATTAGGCAAAAAGACACCGAATAGTGAAGCAATATGTGGGTAAAAAAGATGATTGTCCCATGTTTGACAGATTGTTTGACTTGTGTAGAGTGTCTATTGGGGGAACACTTGATGTTGCTATTGTCGAATGATGATGATGGCATGGTAAGTTTAATAGTTCCACCTGAATGGTTTGGGAAGTTTGAGGTTTAGAGCACTTTATAAGGTATGTTGATATAAATATCGTGGATTAAAATAGAAGAATCCAAAGTTTTTTGTATTATGTGTAATTTAACAAAGTTTTTTGCCAAAAAAAGGTATCGGACTAGAGGCGAATCCTAATTAAGATAACATGCGGGAGCCAAAACTGTTAAAAGTTTTATCATTTTAATAACATGGTAACTTAAATATTTCGATAACCATTTTTACACAGAGTTAAAGTGACCCTTATCGTTATGTCTTTGCTTCATAAAAGTTGCCCGAAACTCGAACCTCGACTCATTCATCTTATTTAAAGCTCGAGCTCGATAACTAATTGTGAATCTAGGTAAAAAAATAAAAACAAACACACATCCTTATATACTTTGAAGAAAGGGGCTTTTGCATATATATCCTCCCGAAAATGCAAAATTGCATATATATCCAAAGCATGCATAAAAACAATTGTACTATATGCTAAAAAAACTTGTACAAAGGATATATATGCAATTATTCACTTTGGGAGGGATATATATGCATTTTTGCCTTGAAAGGGAGGGTGAAAGTCTAATTTCATATAAGCTATCAGTGAGTTGAACAAAAATGATACTAAACTTGATTTCTACTTAAAAGCCATGGTATGTGCGAGAAACAAATATGTGTTTCCTAAACAATAGTACAACAATATCAGCAGATTAATCAAACATACCAAAGCATATAAACCAGATCTAACATTAATAAGGTGCATAAAATGAAATGATTCAAGTAATGAGTAAAACAGATGTGTAAGTTGTATGAAAATAAGCCCATATTTTCTCGGCTTATAAGCTTGCATGGTTTCAGCTTATACTTTATGCTTATTATGATGACAAATAAGTCTAGGTAAATAAGTTTATAAATATAAGCCGAAATTATATAAGCTCGTAAACTAACAAGTAAGCTCAAACTGTAATATTTTATGAAATTGATGTTGTATACCTTATGTGTGTTTTGGCTTGGATGTGGATGAAAAACTTCAGATCTACAAATATTTTTGAAAAACTTGACACATTATTTATGGCATATGGGGGTTGTTGAAAAGTTGTATTTCTTACATTTAATTGTTGTAAGGAGTAGTTGATAAACCATTTAAGTCTTTATTTGTTGCAGTTGCAAGAGCATTTTAGAATTGAGGCTGTTTCTTTTTTTTATATGAGGAAGTAAGAGTATCCATAATGGGTCAAGTGATTAAAAGCTTCTCATTATTTCAAAAAGTCATTTTAAGAGGTTTTTTGCATTGAATTGAAAGCTTTTTAAAAAACTTTTCTTGAAAGACTTGGTGAACCTCAAGTCTTTCCTCCAAGCTTTAGTTATCAAGTGTGTTATGCGTTAAATGCATTGTAGATGCTCTAATCGTGGGGTCTATATCTATATTAGCATCTTAATGAGGAGAGGTTATTATTTTTTGACTTGTGTATATAGAGGAAGTAAGGGAAAGTTAGTGCGTCATACTTAAAAATAAATACTATTAAATGTTATGTGAACCCACTCCCTTAGCTAAGAAAAAAAAGAAACACAGCCTTAGCTATCATGGCTCAAGCCAAAGTGCCACGGTACCACCATATTACCATCATCTCATTACTCTTTTTCCCGCTCATACACCAAAATACCCCTTTACTCATCGCTGAGCTCAAAACAACTCTTTTAAGACCTACTATTTTTTTTTCCAAACCAACTAATTTTTCATTGACTCCAATAAAAATACAAATTATATAAAATCATAAATATTATTCAAGAAAAAATATATTACATAAACTTTGAACAAACTTTCTAAATATTAAAGATTTAAAAGTAGGGATGTGATATAGGAACCCTCCTTATATTATCACATCATAGGAGTTTAGTCAAACCGTACAACCCGCGATGCACACCGTACAATCCGGCGATGCGTCCAATCATTGCAAACCCTCCCTATGAGAGGGTGTGGATAAGTGAAACTTTTAAATATGTAAAAGGTTAAAAACAATGTACGGAGTAACTTTTTAGTTTCTGCTCTATTTTGTTTGTGGAACTTATAATCATAGATTGTTTTTGGTTTGAATTATTCAAGCATATTGCATCATATACATAAGCATAACTACACAACTAATTAAAAATATACAGATTCATGCTTTACAAACGATTTCCTGATTAACGTCTTCTTTTTATTAAATTTAGGCATTGATCACAGAGGGACCTCTAGAGGACACTCTACAAAGTTCAGTAGCGAGTTTCATGCTTTTACCCTTTTGAGACTGTCCAATCCGTTTTTCAATTGTTGTTTCGAACAAGGCAACAAGTAAACATAAGCACAAGTCTACAACAAACGAACCAAAGCCGCCTCAGAATCAAAATGAAACAAACACACTTATATACTCTAAGATTTAAGAAAGAACTAAAGCTAAAAGATAACCTTTGGGTATAAATGATCCAGTGGTGGTTGTAAACAAAGTGAGACAAAAAAAAATCATTAGTACGTAAGTTATAAAGAGAGTATAAGATATAAACCCAAGACCTTTGGTCTAGTGATATTTGGTCTAGTGATATGTTGCCCACCAACCTAGAGATTGTAGGTCCAAGTTTCACGGGAGACATTTGTGAAATATATCGTGAGTTACGTGGTACAAGTGCGAAAAAATTACCGCTCTAAAAAAATAAAAAAAGTATAAAAGCATAAGATATGTAAAAAACTTTTTGCATCATAAATTTATGTCATAAAGTTGGTGACATAAAGTTACACAGTCCCCACAAATGTTTGCTTGTTTCAAACGAGACACTGAAACCCTGATTTATCTTTTCGTACTTGTTCAAGAAATACCCTTTAAGTTCTAAATGTTTGTTTGTTCACCTTGTGGTATTTGTGTATCAAAGGATAAGCTCATGATAAATGAGAAGAAATTTTAAAATGAGAATGATGTAAATTAACTATAATTACATATTCAAGATATATCGTTTTTAATTAGATGCATCCCTAGTTTTTTGAATGCATCTTATTATATTTTTTAGCTCAAAATCTTATGAATTTCTCGTCCTCTACACGTCCAATTTGTAGCTAGTGCTACTTCGTATCGGTTTCACTTCAAATTTAATTTTGAAACCAATTATGATGCATCTAATTTAAGTCGATGCATCTCAAATGTTCGGTTATGAGTTTTTCTCATTTTAAAGTTTCTTCTCACAAAATCTCTACCCCAACATCATAATATTTGTTTGTGTTTTCTTATTATAGTTGGTCAATTAATATTACTCCTTCCGTCCAATATTAAATGTCCAGTTTAAATTTTCTAAGTATTTGTTTCTTAACTTTGACTATAAATATTTTTGGTTGTGTTACATAATACTTGATGCAAAATGTATAAATATATTGCGTTTTAAATGTATTTTCACTACGTATTATTTTTATCTAATACTATATAACACAAGCAAAAATATTTAAGGTCAAAATTGTAAAAGAAAAACTTGAAAAGTCAAATCCGAACATTTAATATGAGACGGAGGGAGTATAAACGAGGTGAAACTATGCCGTGCTTTGCTGTGATCTCCAATTATGCTGAAACATAACAATTACAATATTAATTCAACAATGTAATAGTCATGTCTATTTATTAACATTTACTTTATCAAAATGTTCATTTTATGCTTTTGAATTCAAATGCATACTATGATGTATGCTCATACGTTTCCTTTCATGTTTAATTTATATTTGGTTCATTTAAAGTTCACACTAAGTCGCAAAGAAAAATATAGAAACTCATGTAGCAAACTCATTTAAATAGGATCAAGAGTTTCCTACTTTCAAACATAAATGTTATATGGTGTAAAAATAAAAGAGTTTAGTTAGTATATTCTTAAAAGATAGAAAGGAAACAAAAGGTGATAATACTTACTTGTATAAGAAACATGAAAGAAAAGCACAAAAATAAATAAAAGTACGTAGATCAAAACAATATTAATTATAAATTTGTTTGTTTAAATATGTTTATCAAACATAGAAAAAAAAGATGTAACTCAAACGTGAAAATTTTAGTCACCCTATAAAATCTAATTTTATTACACTTTTTTTTAAGTATATATATATACTGTACTACTTACGGCTATTGTTGTTCATTTGTAATTTTGTATGTCACTGAATTTAACATTCTTTCCAAAAAAATTACTCCTTGATTATGTTTATTTTATGGGGTGCCAGAAGACGAAGAAACGATCGGTCGTGTGATTATTGTTTTAGATATGATTATTGTGACGACTTCAATATATTCTTCAAATTGCTTTTGTTACCGATGAATCAAAAAACGGATTTGTTGATGTAGATGAAGATGACGCTGAGACTAGAAATCGAGGCATCGGGTAAAGTTCAAATAAGTTTCAAGTGCCTTCTAAATTAGGTAATATTGAAGAATATATATGGCTGTTTAGAAAATAAACTTTTACGGACAAGGAAGAATAACCGGGAAAATAAGAGGGACAATAAAAAGAAAATGCATGTCATTTTTTTTGGTTGTGTATACTAAACTTTTTTTCTTCTTATTGTGTACTGAACTTTCAAAGTCGATCATTGTGTGTATTTTATGATCATTTTACCTTTACTTTTTTCAAATTTTGAAGAGTAAAATGGTCATTTTACATGGCAAAATAATCACAAAATACACATAATGATCGAAATTTAAAAGTTCGGTACATACAATAAAAAAGAAAAAAACTTAGTACACAACCACAAAAAGTAACAAGTATGATGCATTTTTTTTTATCCCTGTAAAAGTAATATAGTCAACGCCTTAACTGAGAAATATGATTCTATTTAAAAATTATTTTGTGTTTTCACTTTCTCTACATGGTAAACAGGAAAAGATTGTCAGATACACTTGAAATGAAATTTGAAAAAAAAAGTAAACAAATACACCATACATATGCAAATATTTTTAAAAACCCAATACTGTACAATGGTAAATAACTTTTATATAAACCATAAGTTGGTTAAAAACTCTACAACTAGGGATAATATTCACCTTCTTTCATTATTCTTTGACAACGCTATAATACATCAACAAGCTAATTGTAAAAAAGAATAAGCATACGTTGTTTGGAAAACGCTATTTATTCTCTTACCCTATAATACATCGGGGGTTTTATAATTTGATTTGTGAAAAGTAGGTGTTATATATTTATTGGAAGAATAGGTTTGCAACTTATTCTTAAGACGTTTTGTATGCATTGAAACTACTCGACAGAGTATTTTAGTGGAAATTATGATATAGATATATATACTTTATTTATCACTTGTTTTAGTCTTTATAAGACTATTTTAGTTACGGTTTGTGTATCTCGCTAAGAGAAAGGGTGACCTAGTGACGTATGTATGCAATTTCCCCTAATATTTTCTAGAATGGTTTGAGATTGTGTAAATTTTTATGCGGATTTTTATGTATAACATTATGTAGATAAACACCAAGATAAAAAAACTCATAACATTATGGAACATTACTCTGCAAATATTTTAATGTTTTAAAAACTCTACGTTGGTATAGAAAGTTTGCAATCCAAAATCCATATAAATAGGATACAATACTAACATTTGTAGCTCAAATTAATGAGCTCTATACCCACCCCACTTTTCAATATCTTGAACTATTTAATCTCAATATCCAAATTCGCTAAACCTCAAACATGTATCAATACATCATTCACAATCATTTCGGGCTTGTTTGGGATGTGCAATTTATTTTATGAAAAACTTTAAGATACGAGTAATAAAAGAGCATACCTCTCTTAAAAAACATCTATGTAATAAGCGACTAATTCTAATTCTCAACAGCCTCCCAAAGTGTTAACCGCCACTGGTAGCCTTGCCCTTTTTAACGCATAAACATACATTTTATCAATAAAAGCATATTTATAACCAAAATAAATGATTTAAGTTTAGGGTTACAAAACTAAAAGTTTATCTATAGGAAAATGATATATATTCCTACTATTTTTGCCTACAAATCTTCCTACTTGTAATATTGTGACAAGTGGAAAAATCAATAATCTTAATCAAGAAAGAGAGTTAGTGCATGACACATAATGTATAATTATGTGGGTAGGAAGATGAGCAAGAGGATTATGTAGGAGGATATAACAATGCTCTTATCAATAACCTATTTTTTTTTAGAGGATAATTTCATATTTACACAATCTAAATATTAAAATTATATACTTACCCATTACACAAGTTTTTAATGCATAACTACAATACTTTTAAAGTATGTGTTGAAGAAATATGAAATTATAGTTTTTAAGTTGGGTATATTGCCCATTTTCTAAAAACCTAACCAAGTTTTTTTTCCAAGATTTAAGAAACCAAGATCCATAACCCGGAACACGTATTTAGCAAAACAATTTTTAGAAAGCATATTTTTTGACAACTTATTTTAAAGCCATTAGGTTATTGTTTGGATAAAACAACTTATTTTTTGCTGGTTATTACCTACTTATTTTCAAGCACATAAGCATCCTAATATAACCAAACACAAACACACTTTGATCATATTAACACTAACATTATACATTATTCTCAACTTACTAGGGTATTTGGGTACTTATAACTAAATAATTTAAAAACAAATTTTTTGACATTCTCGAACCCTTTAAATAGGATGATGAGCTCAACAGAAACTGTTGTAGCAAATATGCTTCGGCTAAATACGATGATAAGCTCAAAACATATTATACGCTTTGTTAGCTTAAAATAGCCACAATTCTGACTAACAAATTGTTTTAAAGAAGATAACCCAATTTATAAAAACCAATCCTAAACATCATAACACGTCCTTTAACATTGTAGGACCACTACGATATATCAACCTTATCACAAACCCACTTAACAAACACAAGAATACCCACGTAAAACACAATATATTATGAGTAGAATAAAGAAAGAAAAGATAAAGAGATTAGATGGTGACTTGATGTATATTCGTGTATATGTTTAGAGAGGTAGAGAGAAGAAAGATGAAAACAATAAGTTGTTATATTGCTTCAAAGGAAAACACACACACACACACACACACTTTCAAGCACACCCCTCAAATGACATACTTGAGGGGTATTTATAGTACAAGACAAAAGATGCCCTAAGGCTTGGCCATGGGCCGTATATGGGCTTGGACATGGATTGGGTTACTTGGGCTTATACAAGGGTAGCTTATCTTAACTAATGCCCAATTAGCTTAGCCCAATCCACGAGCCCGTTGACTATTCTAACACGATATCTAACACACGTTACAAAGTTCCTAAACGTGAATGACCATCACTTCTAATAAAAACTATTAAGGCTAACAATCTCCCCCTAAGGGGTGGTCATTCAAATGATGCTCCACTTGATTAGGTCTATACTTTCCTTGAGCTTGAACTTTGCGTGTAGATATAGAATAGTCTTGATTCTTTGTTCCTTCATGCTTTGTGATCAGATAATGTGGTTGTCTGCCGTTGTCAACTTCATTGGTTAGGTGTCTCCACGCCTTTCTCCACCATGCTCACACTTCTATTTGACTTTGAGATTCCAATGATGAAGTTCTCGAGTCTTTACACTTTGTAGATTCTTTGACATTGACGAAGAATCATCTTTATCTTTGGGTTGCCTTTGATTTTATGAGAACTTTCATGTGTTGTTGGTATGAGCATGTGGCGAGTCTGCACGATTCATCCGCTCCGGAGCTTCCATAAGAAGAAAACATAAAAACATGTTAGTAATAAGCGGATTCCGGCACTTACAAGTTTGAATTTCGAGGGTGTTAACAGCATAGTGTGAAAACACGTCTCTAATTCTTGCAAAGGCCTTTCCTGAACTGGAGTCCCACAAGTGAGATAACGCGATATACTGAAGTACATCTACAGTTCAGATGAGTCGCTGAAGTACACCGAAGCATCACTCCATGACTGTAGACCGTTTGAGACACACCAAGCGTAATCCACGGAGAATTACCGAAGTGACCTGCTGTCAGGGCTGTTTGATGTTGACCCTGGCAGGAATTTCCATTCAATCACTGAGGATTACAGTTGTAACTCCCCTCATAAATGTTCTGGCAGATTTCTAAGATCTGCGTAGGACTCTATAATATATCACTTGTGCCCTTATTGATGAACAACAAGCGATGTCATGTCAAGTGTTCCTATGAGATCTTTTGATGAATCTCGTGGCTTTAGACTCAATAGTGCATTTTGGTTTTCCTGAGCGGAGACTAGGGAGAGGGTCTCCTTCTTCAATACCAACGATCTCTAAGAGAAAGTCAATAGATTATGTAGGGTTCCCAGTGAGAATGAAACAAATCCTTTTAAGAGGAATTGAGTGGCTAGAAGGTTAGGTGCAGTGCGTCACTGGGTCCATGACGTCTTAGTCTTCAATACCAGTGTCATCTAGTGACAACCAGTAGCAGATGAATTGAACCCGGTTTCTGCCCTAAGGTTGAATTATAGAGGGCTATTTCTTTTCACCCTTTTTCAGTACTTTTCTTTTTAATTCTTCAACCCCTTCTTTCTCCTTTCTCACATTACTCCTTTTTTCAATCATTCCTAAGGAATTCTAATACTAACTATTTGTGATGTCCTTGGGTAGATCTCTTCGGCTCTGGCGGATCATAGGACGGATTTCCTATCCTTAGTCACCTTATAACTCCATGACTGTCCTATTGTTGCCATAAAACCATTTTTCATGAAAATCTCTCAAAGTGTTTATGATTATCAAAACATTTTGTTAACACCTTGAGAGTTTTGTTTTTCAGAAACACTCCCCCTTCACATGTGCTTATATTGTTTTAACTGAAATCTGCACAGAGAGGGTAGAGTTCGCACTTTTTGAATTGATCGACTTTAAATGAACAAGACCGATTCGAGACACGTTTACATCACTAGAGAACTAGCTTGAAATTATTACCCGTCCTGGTCAAGTCCATAGAAAGTTTCTCGAAATGGTACATGATGCGTGCCAAACAGTCAAGCTAAATCACTCAAGCCTGCCACTTGTGAATGGCAGACCGTAATCAGCTTAAAACTGCTCAAGCACGAATGCAATGAAGATCTGGGGAGTATAGTGTTTCCCCGGGTCGTTATGTCCCAGCGAGCTATGCAATGGATTACCAAACGAATAGTGATCGGGAGATTTGAACGGAAAAAGGATTTGAGATTATTATAACTACAGGAAAAGGACAACAAATTACAACGGCTTAAATGCAAATTAAAGGAAATTAAAAAGATAAAATCTATTAAATAAACGCTATCACTATATTTAAAATGATGTTTTTGTTTTTATGTTTTTATAAAACTGAAATTAAAAACTACGCGACGTACAAATAAAAATGTGAAACTTACACAATATTAACCCTAAAAATATGAAAATGATATTTTTACAAACCTAATGATAAAAGAAAATATTTAGAAAAAGAAAATTATTTTTTTATAACTAATTATCTAATTAAAAACTACTTTTAACTATTAAGTAATTACCTAAAATACAAGAAAATGTGAAATAAAGCTAGAAAAATAAAATTAAGACTTGGAAAAGTCTAAAATATAAAAAGAGAATTTTCAAAACTACTTTTGTATTTTTCTGAATATTTTTCTATTTTCTAGGAATTTTACACTATTAAAAACTAATTAAATTATTTAAAAATACAAATTTAACTAAGAAAAATCTAGAAAAATATTTTTTTGTCATTTATATTTATCTTGACTTAATAAAAATGAAAAATTATTTTTTTGAACCTTTTCTTAATTTTTTGTATTAATTGCTAATTAAAAATGCTTAAAAACTAGTTTAAATTAAGAAAAATAGCAAACAAGCCTAGAAAAATCTGAAAAATTCAAGATAAGCTTAAAATAATGTACTGAATCAAGGAAAAATGGAAAAACAAGTGCTTATGTGGAGAATTATGCAACTGCTATGATAAGTGCTTATAGATAAGCACTTTAAATAAGCCAAACACCACAATAAGCCACCAACTGTTTACAGAAGTTATGAAATACTAAAAGAACCAAAATGCAACTTAAATCAACAAGCTATAGCCTCTGAATTACAAACTAGCACAGATTTGATGATTTGAGAATAAGCTAAAAACAGTTTCTAGGTGCCTACTTGCAGTTACCAAATAAGCACTCAAATAAGCTAGAAATCAGACACCAAGTATTAAGACCTAAACTAGACCTGGGTGAGACTTATCAAACCAAAACTCAGACCTTGGGAAGCTCTAATGATCCCTGTGCAAGCTTGCACAAATCTGAGAAAAACTCAGTTTAAACTAAGTTGTGAGCAGGGGAGCTAGGACCTGACTTTGAGCTTATGCACAAGCTTCTCAGCAAATTTTTAGCCAAAAACAGATATGTGGCCTTGAAGACCACCTAGCAGACTACACCTAAACCAAAAATCAGACCTTAACTACTTAAAACAAGCACTGTGCACTTGCTCCAATATCTGCAAAAAACTGCTTTTACACCATTTTGACTTTTTGAAAACAGATACTCAGTTTGACTTTCTTGAGATTTGAATGCAATTTAAGGACTGATCTTGATGTATTTTGATGAAATATGAATGAAGCAAGCTAGTTTATCAAGTTTTTAATCCATTTGAATTGATTTGTGTAACTGATTCCAACAGATAAGCCAACAAGAGCAGATTGAAACTTATTTTGACTTTTGTAAAAGAAACTTATGTAAATTAAGACTGAGATGACTAGACTAATGATATTAGAGACTGAAACAACAAAAAGCTTAGATCAAGACAGCTTTGAAGACAGTTTAATCAAGCAATCCAAACACCCCTATACCAACAGTTTTGCAAACAACAACTAAACTAATTAATGAAACAACAAGGAACAATGATCAAATTGAGTTAAGATTACTTAATGAACACTAATTGAGCAAGTTTTAACAGATTAGAACCACAAACACAGTATATGCAAGAATTTTTGAAGATCACTTACTAAAGTCCCCAGCCACTATGGCTTGCCACTGCACACAAATGACCACTAGCCTAATCTAACCAACCCAAATGCTTCCAAATCAACCCATTTCCAGCTCTGAACCAACCATTTCCATTTCTGCATCAATTTTGCTCCAAATTTGACTTTTATTGACCAGATTTCTAAATTGCTTGAAACTTAAAAGTGAACTCACAAAAAGCTATGATAAGCTAGTTTGAGCTTGTTTGAGCTTATAAATAAGCTTATTAAAGCTTATACATGAGATTTGGATATTGAAAATTCCAACAGGGCCACATAAACATGAAACTGTGACTAAGACTTGAATTGAGATTTAAAATGAGTTGCAATACACTTGAATAACTTTGTTTGATACAACTTAACTGGAAAATACAATTGAAAACTAATTAAGACATAATAATCTAAGAAACAACATACATTGTTGAAAAAATAAAACTAACTACCACTGGTTCTCTGTCTTCCTCTTCTTTTTATACCCACATTGAGCTTCTCTCTCTTCTCTGAAGAGTTCCCAGCAATAATAATGGCCATTTGATGCCTTGGAATCAATCTTGGCCGTTTGATGGTTTTGGCGCCAAATCTTGGTTTTGATATCTTAGACAGGGACAAGGTGCATTAAATGCATTTGGCAGGTAGGTGAGGAGGGGGGAGACAAAGAGTGGAGTAGGGTGGATGTTGGTGGCTGGAGGTGGGGGGTTGCAGACATTGTTGTCGGGGAAGACAGGGAAAAAGGGGGGCGGGTTGTTTATTTTGAAACGTGGGTATTGGGTTCGGGTCATGGGTAGACTGGACCGGGTAAAAGATTGGGCCAAGGGATTTGGGCTTGAGTAATAAAAAGGGTCCGTTTGGTTGTTTATTAAACACAAGGACCATGTTTGCAATTCCACAAAACCAAGGGACCAAATCTGTAAATTATGAAGAGTAATCCAAGGACTAGTTTTGCCAACCTCCAATATTCCAAGGGCTAATTTTGACACTTTTGAAATTCCAAGGATTAAATATGACCATTTTAAAAATCCAGGGACCAAAACTGTAATTTCTCAAATATTTTGGAACTTTTCACCAAAGGACTAAATATGACAACATATGATTTCAAAGGGACCTCTGGTGACTTTTCTTTTAAAATAAATTCCTAGGGACTGATTTTGCCATTTTCTGAAAGTCGAGGGACTGAAACTGCCAATTATGCAAACTTTGCTCGTTTTTCATCTGATTTTAAACATTTTGCATCTGGAACATATAAAATGCACTTTTATGATATTTTCAGTATTTTGATGCATTTCTGAGCATTTTTAAATGATTTGCAGTTCAGATTTGACTAAAAATGATGAGTATTTACACACTCATCAATCCCCCACACTAAACTATTGCTAGTCCCTAGCAATCTTTTGAGAAAAACTAATGGATTTCATCTCTTTACCAAAAGCCATTACTTCTGGAGTAGCCAAATGTTTCAGTTCAAGTAAGAACCTTGGTACAATGATAACCAAATGATTTTGAGCAAATCACCAGCTTTCAACGGTTTTGATTTGTCTTTACCAGAAGCCGTTTGCTTCTGGACTAGCCAACTCTTAGATAAAATATCTTTGGTGAGTCGATTACCAATTATGGTTTTCCAACTGCCTTTACCACAAGCCATAAACTTGCGGGCTAGCCAACTCTTCACTAATTAAAGATATGGTGAGCTGAACACCATACAATTTTGGGCAAATTGCAAGCCGTCAACGGATTTGAGATATCTTTACCAAGAGCCGTTTGCTCCTGGATTAGCCAATCCTTTTGTTTATTAGACATGGCGGACTGATAACCATATGCTGAGTAAGTGAAAAACACTTACTCCCAAAAAAAATTTTGGCCAAAAATGGGGGAATTGGGTGGTATAATTACATGATAAAATTCGTGAGAATTCCCCCCACACTTAGAAATGAATATTGCCCTCAATATTCAAAGTACCGGCGGTTATGCCGAAACAAAGAACGTGAAAGGGAAATACTACGGCCATTATTTAGAAAGAAGATTTATTTATTTTTTTATTTATTTTTTTTTATTATTTTTTTTTTAGAAACTTGCATATATACACAACATGTGGGGCAACCCCCCCCCCCCACTAGGGTGGTAGAAAGTAGAAAGAAGAAGCTAAACTGTCAAGTTTTGTCACACAAGCTAGCCACTTGTGAATGGCTAACCGTAACAAACTTAAGACAGCTCAGAAATATGGGTGACAACCCATATGGCATGCTACTGTTTTTGATTACCGAGTCGCTAGCTTGACTCGATCCCCGCATTCATTGGTTCATGGGGAAAGTTTGTAAGTCCGGGACAACCATGGATGGAATGTCCTCTCCAAAGTAATGCTTCACTCGATGACCATTCACTTTGAAATTAGGACCATCGGGTTGAGATAACTCAATGGTACCATAAGGATAAACCTTAGCGATAGTAAATGGACCAGACCAACGGGACTTGAGCTTTCCCGAGAAAATCTTCAATCTTGAATTGAAAAGAAGGACTCGATCACCAACGTTGAAAACGCGGTTTTGATTTTTGAGTCATGAATCTTCTTTGTCTTTTGTTTATAGATCAAAGAGTTCTCGTAAGCTTGATCACGGAGTTCATTTAATTCATTCATTTGAACTTTCCGGTGATCACCAGCTGTCTGAATATCAAAGTTGGCATGCTTCAAGGCCCAGTATGCCTTGTGCTCGAGCTCAACCGGTAGATGACACGCCTTCCCGTACACCAGCTTGTATGGAGTGCACCCGATGGGTGTTTTGTAAGCTGTACGGAAGGCCCAGAGTGCGTCATCTAGCTTATCCGACCAAGAGGCACGGTTTTCGCCAACCGTCCTCTCCAAGATTCTTTTAATCCCCCGGTTAGAAACTTCCACTTGCCCACTTGTTTGGGGGTGGTACGCAGTAGAGGTACGGTGAGTTACACCATATTTTTGCATGACTCTTTCAAATTGGTCATTGCAGAAATGCGTACCACGATCACTGATTATGGCTCGTGGAGTTCCAAACCTAGCAAACAGAGATTTTAAGAATTTCACAACAACTCGGGCATCGTTGGTGGGTAAAGCCTTAGCTTCAACCCATTTTGACAAGTAGTCAACGGCCACGAGTATGTATTTGTTACCACGGGAAGAAGGAAATGGCCCCATAAAGTCAATGCCCCATATGTCAAAAATCTCACACACTTGAATGGCGTTTTGCGGCATTTCATTTCTTTGTGAGATATTCCCGTGACGTTGACAAGCGTCACAGGTTTTGACAAATTCATGGGCATCCTTATAGATTGTGGGCCAATAGAATCCGGAATCAAACACCTTCTTGGCGGTGTAGTTGGGGCTATGATGTCCCCCAGTAGGTCCAGAGTGGCAAGCTTTGAGAATGTCAATAGCTTCCTGACCATACACACATCGCCGGATGACTTGATCCGCGCAAATTTTAAACAAGTAGGGGTCGTCCCAGAAATAATGTTTCACATCTTTAAAGAATTTATTTTTCTGTTGGGACGACATCCCTTTCACCACAAAGTTACCCGCATGGTAATTTGCAAAGTCAGCAAACCATGGGGTAGAAGAGTCTCCACGAAAAGAAACCACATTGAGTGTTTCGAGAGGAAATGTTTCATTAATTTCCTTTTTCTCGAACACATTTTGGTGAGGGTTCTCTAATCGGGACAGATGATCAGCAGCCAGGTTCTCAGCTCCTTTTTTATCACGAATAATGATATCAAATTCTTGTAGGAGGAGAACCCAACGGAGCAATCTCGGCTTTGCATCTTGTTTTGCAAAGAGATATTTGAGAGCCGAGTGATCCGTATACACCACGCATTTGGTCAATATAAGATATGGCCGAAACTTCTCAAACGCATACACCACAGCTAATAGTTCTTTTTCTGTGGTGGTGTAATGGGTCTGAGCTTCAGTCATAGTTTTGCTTGCGTAGTGGATCGGCTGAAAATGCTTGGTTTTGCGTTGCCCCAAGACTGCACCGATAGCAAAGTCACTTGCATCGCACATGAGCTCAAAGGGTAAATCCCAGTCGGGGGCAACTAGAATGGGTGCTTCCGTAAGATTTTTCTTTAGTGTTTCAAAAGCTTCGATGCACTCAGGAGAAAAGATAAAAGGAGCATCTTTCTCAAGAAGATGGGTCATAGGCCGAGCGATTTTAGAGAAATCTTGTATGAATCTACGATAGAACCCGACATGACCTAGAAAACTCCTAATACCTTTGACGGTAGTAGGGTGAGGTAATTTAGCAATAACATCAACTTTTGCTCTATCTACCTCAATCCCGTTCTTGGAAATCTTATGGCCAAGGACTATGCCTTCTTTGACCATAAAGTGGCTCTTCTCCCAGTTTAGACAGAGATTGGTGTCTTCACACCTTTGAAGCATTTTGTCTAAATGGGAGAGACATGTATGAAATGAGTCCCCAATGACCGAGAAGTCATCCATAAACACCTCCATAGTTTCCCCGATCATGTCGTGGAAAATTGCCATCATACATCGTTGGAACGTGCCAGGAGCATTACATAAGCCAAAAGGCATACGTCTATAGGCAAACATCCCGTATGGGCAGGTGAATGTGGTTTTTTCTTGATCCAGCGGATCAATGGGGATCTGAAAGTAACCCGAGAAACCATTAAGGAAACAATAGTACTCGTTCCCTGCTAATCTCTCAAGCATCTGGTCCATGAAGGGTAGAGGAAAATGGTCTTTACGGGTGGCTTCGTTTAACTTGCGATAGTCAATACACACACGCCATCCCGTAACCAATCGAGTTGGAATTAACTCGTTTTCTTCATTCGTGACAACAGTAATGCCACCCTTTTTTGGAACGCAATGAATTGGGCTAACCCAAGGACTATCAGAGATCGGGTAAATCAAACCGGCATCAAGAAGTTTGAGAACCTCTTGTTTGATAACCTCGTGAATCTTAGGATTCACCCTTCTCTGATGTTGGACTGCTGGTTTGAAGTCATCCTCCATTAAGATTTTGTGAGTACAAAACTCAGGGTTGATACCCTTAATATCGGAGAGTTTCCAAGCAATTGCTTGCTTGTGTGACTTCAAGACCTTTATGAGAGCAGTTCTCTCCTCCTCAGTCAAGTCTTTAGCAATTATGACGGGTAATTTATCATCACCCTCCAAGAATGCATACTCGAGATGAGGAGGTAGGTCCTTAAGTTCAACCTCGGGAAATTCTTCAGTGGATGATTGCACTGATTTGATTTCCTCAATCGTGATTTCTTTCGGAGGGAGTGAAGGTAATGGATCTTCATTAAGCAATTGCTCAAGATAAAGAATATCCCCGAATCATAAACACCATCAATTCCAGGCGGAATTGATTCATCAGTAGCCAGAAATTCATCGATCTCTTCCAGAAGGAAGTCACCTCCCTCAAACGGAGTGAGAGAGGGGGAAGAGTCGGCAATGATAGGTTGAGAAGATGTGGTGGAATTGGAATTCCCACTCACAGAATTATGAAGATAACCAAGAAACTCTTGAGAGTACTCCTCTGAAGCAATGTCAATTAAATCGACTCGATTAATTGATTCAGTATCGTAATTTGAGGAGTACCTCGAAGTCTGATCGAGGTTAAAGGTAACAGCTTCATTACCCACACGTAAAGTGATTTCTTGCTCAAATACATCTATAAGAGCACGGCCCGTTCTCAGGAATCCCCGCCCAACAATGAGGGGAACCCGAGGATCAGCATCGAAATCAACAACCACAAAGTCAGCTGGAAAATGGAACTTTCCTACTTTCACAAATACATCCTCAGCGATGCCAAGAGGGCGCGATATAGAACGATCTGCAAGCTCAAGAGTCATGCAGGTAGGAATAAGTTTCGGAAGAGAAAGTTTCTTCCACACTGAATAAGGCATCAGATTGATGCTTGCACCAAGATCGGCAAGGGCAAAGCATTCAATCATCCCAGGAAAAACACAAGGAAGAAGAAATTTTCCGGGATCTCCTTGCTTCTCGGGAAGCTTCTTTAACAAGACTGCTGAGCAATTCTCGTTCAAAGGAGTCTTAGCCATTTCAAACAGCTTTTCCTTGTTGCTCAACATGTGTTTCAGAGTAGATGCAAACTTGGGCATCAACATGATGGCATCCGCGAAGCTTATGTCAAAGTGAAGCTCTTGGAAAATTTGAAAGAATTTTTCCATTTGGTGACTAGCTTTCTCGCGGAGCTTTTGCTCATGTAAACGTGAGGGGTAAGGAATAGAAGTTTTGGATTTAGGGCTACCAACTGGAGGTTCAAAAACAACTCCAGGTTTGGTTTTCGGGACAACCTGAGGATGGACATTACTGGTACCTCCGTTATTAGTAGAAAGTTCCTTGTCCTTTGTCGCCTCAGGTTCGCTTTCCACTACCTTCGGGGGAGAGGAAGAAGAGGTAGTAGGAATAGCGGGTCCAGCATAAGAAGCACCACTTCTGGTTGTGATCGCCTTTGCATCGCCTCTCGGATTAGCGATCGTGTTGCTAGGTAAAGTACCTGAGCCCGAGGGTCGATCATTTAAAGACTTCTTGATGTCAGCAATCTGGCTAACCAACAACCGATTCATTTCTTCTTGGGATTTCATGAATTGTTTCAACAACTCATCAGATGATGGTCCAGTTGGAACAATGGCTTGAGTTTGCACAGGAAAATTCTGGCCTCTATTGTTAGGATTAGGGCCTTGATTCTGAAAATTCCCTTGATTATTGCCATGAAAATACCCTTGGTTGAAATTTCCCTGACCTGGGTTTCTATTGAAATTTCCTTGATGTTGGAAATTTTGATTCTGATTTTGGAAACCGTTGTTTGGACTGAAATTACATTGGTTTTGAAAACCTTGGTTTGGTCTATTCTGATTCTGATTACGGTTTTGATTGAAACCGGGAGGTCCAGGGTAGTGGTTAGGACGGTGGTTCGGGTCTACAGGAGCACGATATTGATTGCCTCCTTGATTAGACATCCCGCCCACAGCATTGGCTTCAAAAGGGTTACCATCGGTGGCCATACAGTTGTAATAAGCATGGGGGCCACCACAGGTAACACAGACTTCCACTTTCTTAACTTCAGCAGGAGGTGAAGTTTGTAGAAAGGAGACTTTCTTTTGGTTGGAGAGAACCAAAGCTTGAATGGCTTCCGTGAGTTTATCAATCTTAGCATCGGTGCTAGATTGACTCACGGGCGATGAAGAAGAAGAAGGACCAACACTGACTTGGGAAACAACCGGCTTGCTTCGTGCAGTGCGGACTTTAGACTTGTTTTCGATGATCGCTAAAGCTTCTTTGACAGTTTTGCTCAAGAAGTTTCCTCCCGCGGAGGAATTGAGAGAATCTTGATCAGATTGACTCACTCCATTGTAGAAAGTATCGAGTTGCATCAACTCGGAGAAACCATGGTGAGGACATTTGCGAAGCAATTCCTTAAAACGATCCCACGATTCACTGAAGGGTTCATCAAACTTTTGAGTGAACTTGATGATTTCATTTTTTAGACTCGTGGTTTTGGATGGTGGATAGAATTCATTCACAAATTTCTTCACCATATCTTCCCATGTCTCTATTGACTGAGGGGGTTGTTTTTCAAGCCAAATCCGGGCTTGCCCCTCAAGAGAAAATGGGAACAGAAGAAGCTTAACAGCATCAGTAGGGACATTCTTATACTTGATGGTAGATGCAATCTTGTTAAACCATCGAATATGAGCATGAGGATCATCCCGCTCAAAACCGTAGAATTGATTTGAGGTTACAAGATTCAGTAACCCGGTTTTGAGTTCAAAATTTTCAGCCACAATGGCTGGTACAACGATAGCATCTCCATACCCGTCGATGGGTGCTTGGAGAAGCTCACACATAGGGCGTTCTTCCGCCA